>CM060925.1:180712450-181912450 GCA_030737875.1 Allium sativum | reverse complement strand
ATTCATCAATTCAAAGACATGGATGTCAAAAAGAGAACCATTTAATCAACGCAAATCAGGGAACTTTTTCAATCGTGTAAAGGAAACCGCACAAATCAGGGAGCAAATCAATCGAGCCAATAAGTGAAATCAGGAAATGCTTTTTAGGGTTTGTATTACCCTATATTCACTACCAATTCATTCCAGGTTCATCAATGAACACACACAAGAAGCTCATCAAAATCAAGGCGAGCAAAAGAGGAAAGCACCGCAACAAATTAGGCCAAGTCATCTAAACGAAATCAGAGAATTTAAAGGATTCAAAAATCCTATTTATATACAACCATTCTTCATCATCGGCAATTTGTCAAGAGATTTATCGAAAACCCAAGCATCAAAAAAATTCAGAGCATAAATCGAAAAGAAAAACTCAGAAAACACTCACAATTTTTCCATTGTTTTCGATCAAGCAACATCTCAAATCGAGGAACCAGCAAGCCGCAAAGTTTTCAAGCTTCAGAGATTATCAAATTCATCACGCATCAATTCGATTTGGGGACAATAAGAGAAACCCTAGCCGCCATTAATTTTCTCCAGAGAAACAAAATCGGGGCAAAGCAAATGAGAATGGATGCAAACAAATGGGCCGGCCATGTTTAAATGGATAAGGGGATGACCCATCATTTTAAACTCTTTTTTGTTCCTCTAGGGTTTCTTTTGTTTTATTTTTTAATTGTTTTGTTTTTTAGTTTTTGTTGTAAAAATCAAACGAACAGGTGTCTAGATCTGTAAAGTCTAGGTAAAACAGTCAGGGTGTTGACTGTCAGTTTCAGAGTCTGTAAAATTCTGGGATACGGATTACGGGGTTGTAATTCGGGGAAATCTGATCGAGGGAACATTGGTCAGTCTACGGTTTTGAGCGTAGGGTTAGAATAGGAGCAGGGTTTGCAAGTGTACATGGTCTTGTATGCGGGATCTGTTCTATCACCTAGTAGAAACCTTAGAAATGCAGCAGTAGGCAGGGTTTTGCCGAAGCTGGGTATATCTGTGTGTGATTTATTTTCTGCATTGCTGTTTCTGCTATAATCTGTGATCTATTTATTATTTTAATATCTCGTTAGAATTTTAATTCAGTTAAAAACTGTGATAAACCCTATTCACCCCCCCTCTAGGGTTAATCTAGATCCAACATTTCCAATATATGAATTGGAATGGATTTGAATTGAAATTATCTTCGAAATATTTTGATATTGGATTCCGTGATTATATGGATATTGTGGATGAATTTGGAAGATACATATATATGTATATCGTTATTCCCAATACGATATTTGTTGATTTCAGAATTTGATATTGAATACAAGACGATATAATTTCTATTCAGAGCCTTGTATTTAATATTGAATTGGATTTTTGGTTTGTCGTGAACTGTGTTTAAATGACATTAGTTCTTTAACCCGAGTAAAAGCAGGATTAATTTCTAGAAAGTTGAACAATCAATAAGAAGTGATTTTTGGGATTAAAACCAATTGGAGTTTGAATAAATCTTTAATTAGATTGTGAATGAATAAATGGTAATTGAATTTACCAAAACACGTGATGTGATTAAACCAAATTTACTTGGTTGTTGATTTTTATGATTGTGATTGATTGATTGTTTGGATTGTGCTCGACCAGTTTATGAGCAAGATATGCTTTTACATTTAGCATTGGGTTGGGTAGAAATACTGGTATGCTAACATCTTGTGAAACACTTCACGATTTGACTATAAGATGTGTAGCAATGTTGTAGTGTTGATTTCAAATTTAATGAATGATTTTGAAATGATATTATCTTAAATGAAAATAAATGTTTTCCCGATTTTGGACAGGGAATGTTTGATAAAAATGTTTTATAAACAGAAAGGATTTCGAGGGCTAAAACCCGATGATTTTGAAATGATTTCAAAATGTATTATGGCTTTACATTGTATTTCATCACATATTCCATTAGTTTCTATTAATGATGTATCTTTTTGGTGGCGGAGAATTTATTCTCTTGCTTAACATCCTTCTTTGAGACGTACGAGCTCAAAGGTTATATGATTAATAGTGACTAATCGTATGTGTGAATTGCTAATGTGAAGTACTATAGTTGAAAGTACTTGTGATTATTATGTTATGAAATGATCTTCCCTACTTCGGGATATAAAATGGTTTAGTGTGTGGCTAGATATTCGGGTGACCCAAGATCGACTAAAAGTATGGGCTGGATCCAGTGCCTTAGGGTGAGTGGTCAGCAGTGTAGCCTACTCCATGCATGGGAGGTGCATATATATATATCGGTTCGGTTGGGCGCTTACTGCTCGGTCTGAGGGAAGATTCCCGATATTTGGTTGCATAATTATTTGTATCCATTGTTATGATTTGGAATTCTTATTTCCAAAGATTTTGGTTTGAGATCCCGAAGTGAATTCTACTCTGATATAAAAGCTAGATAGGTATTTCAAATGATTTGAAATAGAAATCGGGGAATAAAGTCCGAAGGAATAATTTCTGTAAATTGAATTGGATTTTGGAAAATCTAAGTGTAGTGATTAATCTAAATGGGTAGATTGGGATATTGCCTGTTGATTGATGCATAGTAGATCCATAACTCTATTACTGATTGTTTTTTATACACTGGTATTCATGGGGGTAAACCCGTTCAGTGACATGCGGGGTGGTCCCGTGATTTACTATATTTCAAAGTAAAGTTTAATAACTGTTTTGAGTTCTCATACCAGTCCCATGACTGACTCATAGTTTGCTTTTCCCTTGCGAACTCGGATGCCCCTATTTTCCTCACAGGTAGTCGAGTAGTTTATTTTATAGATATATAAGCAGGATTCGGGATTGAAGCGAAAAGCTGTGTCTAGAGTATTGATAGTCTTCCGCTGTGTTATTTTATTTGCTTTCGCTGCATTGTATTACATTTAATGTAAATTAATCTTCCGCTGTATTATATTTCGACGTACTCTGATATTATGTACTCTTATGTAGCATTATTATGATGTTTATAAAAGTCTTCTGTTATTTGTTCTAATGCGTTGTATGCCCAGAGTTAGCATATACGGGATTCGAATGGTCTTGGTCGGTTTAGCGGTTGATTAGGTCCGAGCGAAATCCGTATCGTTACAGTTGGTATCAGAGCTTTGGTTAACTCAAATCTTTGGGGTACAACTCATTAGAACAGAATAAAAGACTCATCAGAGATTGAATTAGTAAAATCCAATTGAAGAATCCTCACTAGAGATAGAATCAGTAGCATTCTAGAATGAGAAACTCGTTAGAGATGGGGTTAGAAATGCCCTAGAATGAGTTGAGAGTGACAAGTTTATAATTAACGTACTTGTGATTATGTATATTATCCAGTCTTAGAAAATATGATTTTAAGTATATAAAATTATATATTCGAAAGGTTAATCCACTAACTGATTGCTGGTTGTTATGTTTGATTATTAGTTGAACTAATTAACATATTGGATTGATAATACCCATAAGAGTAAATTAGCCAAATTGAATCGAATATTGAATTGAATTGAAAATTGTTTAAAATTGCATGCATATACATGTATATACATTGAACATGTCATAGCAAGGAGGCTAGAGAAGAGGAATAAAATTGTATGCTGACAAATAGGTACGTGTTTACTAATTTATTGGGTTTGGATGATTTTATGAGCTGATTGGCTAGCCGCTTGGTCTTTTCTTTTTGAGATGAGAGGGCCTGTGTGGCGGTTTGGGGATTTTCCCGGTGCTCCCCGTACAAAGGAGGTTATGGAGAAATTTTTCGAAAACTTAAGGTGTTAGCCAAATTTTTGAAGAATTGTGAAATTCTTAGAAATTGAAAAGTTGAAGAATGAACGGCAAACTGAAAGTTGAGTTGATTAGTAAAACAACTTTCAGCTCCGTTCCTTTTCAAGGACGAAAAGATTTTAAGTGGGGGATATTGTAACAACCAGGAAAATCAGAACTAATTTAAAATTTTTATTTTGCCAATTTTAATGAATTTTGAATATTTAAAATGATGTATTTTAAATAATAATGACGAGAAATTTATTTTGAATAGAATTAGAATGTATATATTTATTTGAATCGAAGTTTGAATATAAATATTTATTTTTATTATAAAAGGAATTGAAAATGGCACGGTAGTTTGAAAATTTGATTTCAAATTTCAAATGAATGTACAGGATTCAAAATAAACTGGATAGTGAAACCAAAAATATTAGAATCTATTTGAAAATATCTTTCCAATGAATCCGAAAAATTGAAATTTCATAGCGGGAATAAAAAGTTATGCCCAGTTGAAAATTCAGAATAGTCGCTATGTAAATATTGCACTTAAAAATAGCGATTTTGTAAATGACCTCCGTTTTCGATGAAACCACTTTTGTTGGACCCGTAATGTCAAATTATTGCTAGATTCCAAAATTCATAATTTTTGGAGTTAATAGTAAGCGTGGCAGAAGAAAACTTTTTTTGTCAATTTCAATCAATTTGGATCGACCAGAAAATGACCATTTTTCAAACGGTCTCCAAATTCGACGAAATTAGTTTTGTTAGGACCGTATCGTCAAAACATAGCTAGATTTATTTTTCTGGAATTTTTGGAGTCCGTATGTGGTCCCGATAAATTAAAATGTGCATTTGAATTTAAAATACAATGATTTATATTTTAAATTTAGCAGAAACTGATAATAACAACCGAATTGGGTTATGACACATATTCCATTGTGTTCAGAATTGGGGTATTTAGCTAGGGGCGACAACCGTTGGGTTTGATTTAGAGTTCAGAATCATATTGGGATAATTTTTGAATTAAATAATAATAAAGTTTTCTATAAATACCCTAAAAAAAATCCATCAAACCCTAATCTATTACTTAGCCGCCACTTTCCAATTAATGGCCAGAATCCTTGGAAATTCATCCTCAAGTCGCGCTCAAATTCAATAGAAGTAAATGATGAAATCAAAATAGAAATTATAAAGCTTTTCGTGCTCTTTCAATTAGTATGGCGTTGATCGATCCTTTTGTGGTGTTTCATGAGATATTGGAGCTCAACGTTGGTTCTTTCGTGGGGATTGTGGGTGCTGTACGGAGGCGCGAGCTGCACGATGTTCAAGGTGGAAGGAGAGGAGGTAGAGACCAACATTGGGGTGCTCGCTGATGGTATTTCGGTCGCCTGTAGCTCATGCGATGGGGGGGGGGTTTAGAAATGGAGCGGTTTTGGGTTTGGAGAGAAACGACAGGGGGAGAAGAAGATGAGAGCAGCGGCCCCTTCTTTGATTATCCAGAGTAATTAATTTAATCAAGTTAATTAAGGAAATTAATTTTAAATGTAATTGTATTATCTTTAAATTGTTGTATCTTATTCAAATCGAAACAGAATTTGGTGAGGTTGGAACCGAAAAATCGAGCTCTACGCCGTGAAACAGACCGAAACAAATTCAGAAGAAGTCAGGATTTTTGACTGAATTATACACAGAGTTTAATTCAATTTAAAACAATCGTTATCAACGATTTCAAAATAGACCACTATGAGAATTTTTCACTAAAATTTTCTGTACATTTATTTATTTTATAGTTACATATATGAACTGCTCCCCATCGTCCACAGACCATGGACGATTTATTTGATTGTGTTGTGACTGTGAATTGTATATATATTAAATGTGAAATGTGAAAATTATATATACGAAATGTGAAATGTAAATTGTATATATATGAAATGTGAAATGTGAAAATTAAATATACGAAATGTGAAATGTGAATTGTATACATATGACATGATCAGTGAATAATATATATACGAAGTGGAAAATATATATATATATATATATATATATATATATATATATATATATATATATGCGATGGGAATAAAATAAAATTACATATACGAAATGTGAAATGTGAATTGTATATATATGAAATGTGAATTGTATATATATGAAATGTGGAATGTGAAAATTATATATATGAAATGTGAAATGTAAATTGTATATATATGAAATGTGAAAATATATAAGTATATGAAATTTGAAAATTATATATACGAAATGTGAAATGTAAATTGTATATATATGAAATGTGAAAATATATATGTATATGAAATGTGAAAAATATATATATGAAATGTGAAAATTATTTGATTGTTAAAAATATAATTTTTAACATATATATACACTGTATAAAATTATCATGTATATGGAATATTCAATTTGGATATAAAATTGAATATGAAGTTGAAATCATTTTCAAAACGAATTTAAAACGATTTATAAAATACGTTTTAAAAGGAAATCGACGAAATATATATAATATATATATTATATATATTTAATGGCCTAAATAGAATGCGCCGCGTAGCGGTAGTTCGCGAATTTTGACCATTGACTTCGAACGGACAATACGGGAGATCCGACCATCGGATTCTCCTAAAACTAGAACCGTTGGGTTCGTATCGAAAAGAGCTTTCCAATGAATACAAGAGATTAGAAATCTAATGGTTGGATTTGAAATTATGTCCAAATCAAATTTGGAAAAGGTCGTTGTAAGTGCAGTTCGATGGCTGTTGTTGGAAACCGACTGTACTGGCCTTGGTAAAATTATTAAAAATACCAATAATTTGTGTAAAATCATAATAAATGATTTGGAAAGAGTTAGGATGAAAAATTCCATGTTTGTAAAGATAAAAATATATATTTATCGAAATGAACTAGTTATGAACTAAAATTATGAAATCCAATATTTTTAATAAATAAATTGGATTTGAAATGGTTTCAAAATAACCAGAATTTCCAATATATCAATTGGAATGGATTTGAATCGAAATTATCTTCGGAATATTTCGATATTGGATTCCGTGATTATACGGATATTTTGGAGGAATTTGGAAGATATATATATATATATATCGTTATTCCCAATACGATATTTGTTGATTTCAGAATTTGATATTGAATACAAACCGATATAATTTCTATTCAGAGCCTTATATTTAATATTGAATTGGATTTTGGGTTTGTCGTGAACTGTGTTTAAATGACATTAGTTCTTTAACCCGAGTAAAAGCAGGATTAATTTCTAGAAAGTTGAACAATCAATAAGAAAGGATTTTTTGGGATTAAAACCAATTGGAGTTTGAATAAATCTTTAATTAGATTGTGAATGAATAAATGGTAATTGAATTTACCAAAACACGTGATGTGGTTAAACCAAATTTACTTAGTTATTGATATTCATGATTCTGATTGATTGTTTGGATTGTGCTCGACCAGTTTATGAGCAAGATGTGCTTTTACATTTAGCATTGGGTTGGGTAGAAATACTGGTATGCTAACATCTTGTGAAACACTTCACGATTTGACTATGAGATGTGTAGCGATGTTGTAGTGTTCATTTCAAATTTAATGAATGATTTTGAAATGATATTTTCTTAAATGAAAAGAAATGTTTTCCCAATTTTGGATTGGGAATGTTTTATAAAAATGTTTTATAAAACAGAAAGGATTTCGAGGTCTAAAACCTAATGATTTCGAAGTGATTTGGAAATGTATTATGGTTTTACATTGTAGTTCATCACATATTCGATTAGTTGCTATTAATGATGTATCTGTTTGGTGGCGGAGAATTTATTCTCTTGCTTAACACCCTTCATTAAGATGTACGAGCTCAAACGTTATGTAATTAATAGTGACTGATCATATGTGTGAATTGCTAATGTGAAGTACTATAGTTGAAAGTACTTGTGATCATTATGTTGTGAAATGATCTTCCATACTTCGGGATATAAAATGGTCTAGTGTGTGTCTAGAGATTCGGGTGACCCGAGATCGATAAAAAGTATGGGCTGGATCTAGTGCCTTAGGGTAAGCGGTCAGCAGTGTAGCCTGCTCCATGCGTGGGAGGTGCACATATATATATATATATATCGGTTCGGTTGGGCGCTTATTGCTCGGTCTGAGTGAAGATTCCTGATATTTGGTTGCATACTTGTTTGTATGCATTGTTATGATTTGGAATTCATATTTCCAAAGATTTTGGTTTGAGAACCCAAAGTGAATTCTACTTTGATATAAAAGCTAAATAGGTATTTCAAATGATTAGGAATAGAAATCGGGGAATAAAGTCCAAAGGAATAATTTCTGTAAATTTAATTTTGGAAAATCTAATGTAGTGATTAATCTAAATGGGTAGATTGGGATATTGCATGTTGATGTATGCATAGTAGATCCATAACTCTATTACTGATTGTTTTTTATACACTGGTATTCATGGGGGTAAACCCGTTCCATGACATGCGGCGTGGTCCCGTGATTTACTATATTTCAAAGTAAAATTTAATAAGTGTTTTGAGTTCTCATACCAGTCCCATGACTGACTCGTAGATTGCTTTTCCCTTGCGAACTCGGGTGCCCCTATTTTCCTAACGGGCAGTCGAAAAGTTTATTTTGCAAATATATAAGCAGGATTCTGGATTGAAGCGAAAAGCTGTGTCTAGAGTATTGATAGTCTTGCACTGTGTTATTTTATTTGTTTCCGCTGCATTGTATTACATTTACTGTTAATTAATCTTCCGTTGTATTATATTTTGATGTACTATGATATTCTGTACTCTGATGTAGCATTATTATGATGTCTATAAAAATCTTCTGTTATTTGTTCTGATGTGTTGTATGCCCAGAGTTAGCGTATGTGGGATTCGAACGGTCTTGGTCGGTTTAGCGATCGATTAGGTCCGGGCAAAATCTGTAACAACCCGGAAGATCCGAATCAATTAAAAAATTTTATTTTGGCAATTTTAATGAATTTTGAATATTTAAAATGATTTATTTTAAATAATAACAGTAAAAAATTTATTTTGAATAGAATTGGAATGTATATATTTATTTGAATCGACGTTAGAATATAAATATTTATTTTAAATTATAAAAGTAATTGAAAATGGCGCGGTAGTTTGAAAATTCGATTTCAAACTTTAATTGAATGTACAGGATTCAAAATAAACCGGATTTTAGCGAAACCAAAAATATTTGAATCTATTGGAGAATATCTTTCCAACGAATCCAAAAAATCATAATTTCATAGCGGGAATAAAAAGTTATGCCCAGTTGAAAATTTAGAATAGTCGCTATGGTAATATAGCCCTTAAAAATGGAAATTTTGCAAACGACCTCCATTTTTCGACGAAACCACTTTTGTTGGATCCGGGATGTCAAATTATTGCTAGATTCCAAAATTCATAATTTTTGGGGTCAATATGTGAGCATGGCGTAGGAAAACGTGTTTTGGCAGTTTTAGTCAATTTGGATCGACCAGAAAATGACCATTTTTCAAACGGTTCCCAAATTTGACGAAATTAGTTTCGTTAGAACCGTATCGTCAATACTAAGCTAGAAAATATTTTTCAGGAATTTTTGGGGTTCGTATGTGACCCCAGTAAATTGAAATGTATGTTTAAAATTCAATATAATGATTCAAATGTTAATTTAAATGAAAACTGATCGAAACGATCGAAATGGCCTACGTGACATATCTCATTGTGTTCGGAATGAGGGTAATTAGCTAGGGGCGACAGTTGTTGTGATTCGTTTGGAGTATGAATTGAAAACAAGTACTTTTGGAAATTTAAATAATATAAAATATTTAAATGGGCCAAGCCCTTATCCTCAAACACCTGGCCAACCCTCCCTCCACTCACACATCGTTCAAAACCGATTTATATAAAAAGAAAGAAAGAAACGACGAAGACCTCATCGTGCCGCCGCAGACCCCGACGCGCCGCCTCCTCGACCTCCGATTCCCCCCTTCGTAGTCGCTCCGCCACCCTGGCCGTCTCCCATCGCCCTCCGTCCTTGGCTCCCCCTTTTCTAAAACCGCAAAACCCCTCAAGCCTAACCCCAAATCGACAGCTCCGAACCCCAGTGGCCTACCGCCTGCTCGACGCCATGGCACCACCAGCCCCTACCTCCTATAGGTGACAAAGTGAGTGTTTACTTATTTATTTTACATTGATTTAGAATTCTAATTTTTATCACATAAAAGTAGTGATTTTTTTTTGTCATACGAAGAAACGATTTTTATCATAAAAAGGTTTGATTTTTAATTTGAAAAAGCATTGATTTTTAATTTATGAAAGCTTGGCTTTTTATTTATGAAAGATGGGATCTTGATTTAAATGAAAATGCAATTATTTTATGAACATCATTATAAAAATTGGATTTTATCAAACGAACATTGTTTGAAAAAGATTTGATTTTTATATGGATGGTGTGAATATAAAAGTACGATTTTTTTTATTGAATGTATAAAAGAAAGATTGGATTTTTATATATTATAGCCTAATAAAAATGTGATCTTTTATTTATTATATTATAGAGATAATAAAAATATGATTTTTATACTATAGAGATAATAAAACTATAATTTTATATGGAAAATAACGTTGTAAAAATATAATTTTTATATAAACATCGTTATAAAAAATATGATTTTTACATGAAGTAGTGATATAAAAACGTGATTTTTTTTATACAAACATCATATTAAAAATGTGATTTTTACTATGAACAGCGGGAAAAGATAGCGATGGTATCGATTGAAATCAAAACGGAATCCAAACCGTTCAGAAATAAAGAATGGAGGAGTGGAACCCACGGCGAGAACTCCTCACTTTTATTTTATTTCTAGTTAGAAATATATACTAGGATGCAGACGGTGCTTAGCAGCACCCGACACCCGTCGTCCACAGACCATGGACGACTTATTTGTTTGTTTGATTTTGTTGTGAAAATTGATTATGTGATGTGGAATGGAATAAAATATTTTATAGTTAAAAATATAATTTTTAATGTGTATATGAATAAAATAAATATTTATAAACAAATCGGACGATTTGTTTATGTACACACATTTGACTGATATTGATTGGGATGATAAATTTTACACATCGCCCAACTGCACAAATAAAATTCATTGTTTGATTAATTGAAACCCCACACGGGTATTTGAATGATATTGGACATACACTAGTCCCAATAATTACCTGTATGTCGATCGATGGATTGACAGGCTGTTGTAAGCGTTAAATATTTATATTTGATGTTTATGCAGTGTAGAATGCACTTTGGATGATGGTTGACTGTGTCTGATTGTTGTTGTGTACATGCGTGTATGGAATCCATATAAATCAAATTATATGGTAATTGACTGTGTCTGATTCCAGTTCAGAAAGAAAGAATATTTTAAAATAACGATTATTTTAAAATAATGAATATTTTAAAATAATATTCAGTAAGTAATCAAAATGTGATTTTGATGTCCGATTTGGGATGGACATGAATATATTTAAATATATAAAGCCATGTTGATTGGATTAACACCATTTTGACGTGAACGATATTTATATCGATTTCATTCATTTTTACAATGAATATCGAAAAAAAATATGATTTCGAAATATAATGTTTTGAAAATATTATCATTTATATATCGATAATATGGAATATTCAATTTAGATTAGAAATTGAATATGAAGTTGAAATCGTTTTGAAAACGAATTTAAAACGATTCATAAAATACGTTTTAAAAGGAAATCGACGAAATATATATAATATATATATTATATATATTATTGCCTAAATAGAATGCGCCGCGTTGCAGCAGTTCGCGAATTTCGACCATTGACTTTGAACGGACATTGCGGAAGATCTGATCGTCGGATTCTCCTAAAACCGGAACCGTTGGGTTCGTATCAAAAATAGCTTTCTAACAAATATTATAGATTTTAAATCTAATGGTTGGATTTGGAATTATGTTCAAATCAATTTTGGAAAAGGTCGCTGTAAGTTCAGTTCGATGGCCGTTTATGAAAATCGACTGTACGGGCCTTGATAAAATTATTAAAAATATCAATAATTTGTGTAAAATCATAATAAATGATTTGGAAAGAATTGGGATGAAAAATTCCATATTTGAAAAGATAAAAATATATTTTATCAAAATGAACTAGTTATGAACTAGAAAAATAATCTATTTATTTTTAGAAATAAATAAATTGGATTTAAAATGATTTCGAAAATAACAAGAATTTCCAATATATGAATTGTAATGGATTGGAATCGAAATTATCTTCGGAATATTTCGATATTGGTCCGTGATTATAAGGATATTGTGGAGGAATTTGAAAGATATATATATCGTTATTCCAATACGATATTTGTTGATTTCAGAATTTGATATTGAATACAAGCCGATATATTTTCTATTAAGAGCCTTGTATTTAATATCAAATTGGATTTTGGATTTGTCGTGAATGGTATCTTTAATAATACTGTTCTTAAACCCAATGGAGATAAGAAAATTAGAAACTAACTGGAGATTAGTTAAGTTGAATGGTTTCCTGGGTATTGATCTGATGTCGGTTTCGGCCTTCAGGGTTAATACTTAGGGAATTGTTCTCTTACTAATTTATGGTTAGAGACTGATGGAATGTGAATTGGGTTTATTGTGAACTGTGTTTTTAACGACATTCGTTATTTAACCCGATTTACAGTGAAATGTGATTTGGAATTAGAAATCTTTTTATTAAGATTTAATGGGAATTTTTCAAAGTAAATTTTTCCAATTTAATATATTAAATTGGAATTGAATGGAATTCGATTGATAATAATCGAAGTGAACTTCTATGGAGGAAGACTGTTAATACATATGGAATTTAAAAGGCTTTGCCGTTATTCCATTTATATTATTGGTCGGATACGGAAATTTATATCTATTATATATATATCGATTTATTTTCCATGAAGATTCCATTTTTAATGGAATGTGATTTTGGGTTGTCATGAATGGTATATTTAATAGTACCGTTCTTAGACCCAACGGAGTTAAGCAAATCAGAAACTAACTGGAGATTAGTTAAGTTGAATGGTTTCCTGGGTATTGATCTAGTGTTGGTTTCTGCCTTCGGGGTTAATACTTAGGGAGTTGTTCTCTTACTAATTTACGGTTAAAGACCGATGGAATGTGAATTGGGTCTATTATGAACTGTGTTTTTAACGACATTCGTTCTTTAACCCGATTTACAGTGAAATATTGGGAATTAGAAATCTTTTTATTAAGATTTAATTGGAATTGAATGGAATTCGATTGATAATAATCGAAGTGAACTTCTGTGGAGGAAGACTGTTAATACATATAGAATTTAAAAGGCTTTGCCGTTATTCCATTTATATTATTGGTCGGATACGGAAATTTATATCGATTATATATATCGATTTGTTTTCCATGAAGATTCCATTGTTAATGGAATGTGATTTTTGGTTGTCGTGAATGGTATCGTTAATAATACTGTTCTTAGACCGAACGGAGTTAAACAAATCATAAACTAAATGGAGATTAGTTAAATTGAATGGTTTCCTGGGTATTGATCTGATGTTGGTTTCGGCCTTCGGGGTTAATACTTATGGAATTTTTCTCTTACTAATTTACGGTTAGAGACTGATAGAATGTGAATTGGGTTTATTACAAATTGTGTTTTTAACGACATTCGTTCTTTAACCCGATTTACAGTGAAATTTGATTTGGAATTAGAAATCTTTTTATTAAAATTTAATATGAATTTTCCAAAGTAAAGTTTTCCATTTTAATATATTAAATTGGCATTGAATGGGATTCGATTGATAATAATCGAAGTGAACTTATGTGGAGGAAGACTGTTAATACATATGGAATTTAAAAGGCTTTGCCATTATTCCATTTATATTATTGGTCGGATACGGAAATTTATATCGATTATATATATCGATTTGTTTTCCATGAAGATTCCATTGTTAATGGAATGTGATTTTGGGTTGTCGTGAATGGTATCTTTAATAATACTGTTCTTAGACCCAACGGAGTTAAGCAAATCAGAAACTAACTGGAGATTAATTAAGCTGAATGGTTTCCTGGGTATTGATCTGATGTTGGTTTCAGCTTTCAAGGTTAATACTTAGGGAATTGTTCACTTGCTAATTTACGTTAAAGGCCGATGGAATGGAATGTGATTTTGGGTTTATAGTGAACAATGACATTGATTCTTTAACCCAGTTAAAGACATGATATGATTTCCCAAGTTAAACAATCATTACTATTGATTTTTGGGAAGATTAAAACCAAGGGGAGTTTTAATACTTCTTTAATTGGATTGAAATGATATCCAAAGGAAGATTAAAGAATAAATTTAAAGAATTTATCTTTGATAAAATTAATCGGAACCTTCCCCAAAGTATAAGAATATTCGAATAAAGGAATATTCTGGAATGGAATGAGGCGTATGTTGTGTTTTTTATAGCACTTGTTTATTATATACGCGAATTATTCAGAAAGACCGGGTTTATCCCATTCGAATAACTGATTCGACGATGTGTCGAGGATGCAGATGGTGGTTGAAGACCAGAGGTCTTCACATCGTTTGGATGATTACTGATGTCTTAATTGGACTGTACACCCAAGACGAGGTAATAAGTGGTGATCGTCTAGACTTACTTTGTAACAAGCTGGAAAATCTGAGTCAATTAATTTTTTTTATTTTGGCGATTTTATTGGATTTTGAATATTTAAAATGATTTATTTTAAATAATAATGACGGAAAATTTATTTTCGTCGAAGTTAAAACGAATAATTTTATTTTAATTATAAAACGAGCCTAAAATGGCGCGGTAGTTTGAAAATTCGATTTCGAATTTCAAATGAATATACAGAATTCGTTTTAAGTTAGAATTGGACGAAACAAGAAACATTTGAATCTGTTTGATCATATCTTTCTAACGGATGTAAGAAACTGAGATTTCGTTTTAAAAGTTAAGAGATACGTCCAGTTTAAAATTCTGAAAAGTCGCTGTGGAATTTATATATATTTTAATATATATATAAAGGCCCTTAAAAGTAGCCATTTTGCAAACGACCTCGATTTTCGATGAAACCACTTTTGTTGGATCCAGGATGTCAAATTATTATTAGGTTTCAAAATTCATAATTTTCTGAATCAATATGTGAGCGTGGCGAAGTTAAACGTGTTTGACAGTTTCAGTCAATTTGGATCGACCAGAAAATGACCATTTTTCAAACGATCTCAGAATTTGATGAAATTAGTTTCGTTAGGACCGTTTCATCAATACGAAGCTAGAAAAAAATTTTCAGGAATTTTTAGAAGCTGTATGTGGCCTCGGTAATTTGAAATGTGCATTTAAATTGAATATATAAAGATTTATATTTTAAATTCAGCGGAAACTGATCGTAACGGTGGAATTGGCCTATGAAACATATCCCGTTGTGTTCGGAATGCGTGTAATTAGCTAGGGGCGACAGTCGTTGGGCCTCGTTTGGAGGTTGAATGAAAAGTCAACTTTAAAGGAGGAATAAATTAAATTAAATAATTAAATTATATATTAATAACCACACCCTTTACCTCTCTCTCCTCCCTCATTTAGTCAAACACGCTCGGATCTAAATAAAAGAAAAGAAAAACCCGCGCCACTTCGATCCAACGTGCCACCCACCTCCCCGACTGCCGCCACCATCTCCCTTCCCCATCCCCCTCTCGCGCTTCTCTCTCCCTCTCGATTTATACACCCGAACGCCTCCACTTCGCGCGAGATTTCATAGTCCATATGGCAGCTGAGTTCGACGATGCTGCTGCCGTGGAGAGGCGAGGCGCAGGCGCTCCATTCGTTGACTTCCGATGGTGGTCCGGCAAAGCACAGCGGCGGCGCAATCAAACCTAGGCTGCGTGCTTTTCTCGCGATCGTGGTCCTGGAGCAGAACAATAACCCCTTTCCTTTGTTTTTTTCCTTTCTTTCTTCTTGAATATATCAAAAATTGATGTTTTAAAAATATAAAAACATTGTGGAAAAAAAATCAGTTTTAAAATAAATATATAGCATAATAACATCAGTTTTAAAATAAAAATAACCTTGACATAAAATGAATGCTTGGATTTTGATTTATGCAAAGGTTAGATCTTTATTATAGAAAAGAAGTGGTTTTGACTATAAGAAAGAATGGATTTTTAATCAAAGAAAGAAAGGATTTTTAATCAAAGAAAGAAAGGATTTTTAAACAAAGAAAGAAAGGATTTTTAATCAAAGAAAGAACGGATTTTTAATCGAAGAAAGAACGGATTTTTAATCAAAGAAAGAATGGATTTTTAATCAAATAAAGAAAATATTTTTAATCATGGAAAGATTAGATTTTTTACGATATAAAGAAGTGATTTTTAATCTATGAAAGACGATATTTTTATACGATGAAAGGTTTGATTTTTATACGATGAAAGGTTTGATTTTTATAAGATGAAAGGTCGGACATTTATATATAGGTAGAGTAAGAAAAAAATTGGTTTTTAATTCAGAAAAGTTTCAATTTTTAAATGCGAAAAAAATACGATATTTACTAAGAAGTTAGCAAAGTAAAAATTCGATTTTTATATATATGAAGTGAAGATAAAAATTCGATTTTTATATATATGAAGTGAAGATAAAAATTCGATTTTATATATACGAAGTGAAGATAAAAATTTGATTTTTATATATATGAAGTAAGAGAAGAAAAATATAATTTTTATATATGTAGAGTATCAAAAATATGGTTTCTATATTCTAGAGAATATAAAAATGTGATTTTTATATCAGTGGGATATAAAAATATAATCTTCATATAGGAAGTAGAGTTGTTAAAAATATAATTTTTAACACAAACGGTGTTGAACAGATCTCGTTGGAAGCACATCGAAGATTTCCTACATATGAAGAGTCATGGCGTTTGGTTTAGCTCTTGGTGAGAACTTCTCACTTTAACTCTTCTTTGCTAGTTAAAAATATATACCAGGATGTAGACGGTGCTTAGTAACACCCGACACCCGTCGTCCACAGACCATGGACGGCTTGTTTGTTTAATTGATTGTTTGGTGATTGATTTATTTTTTCGGTTGATGAATTTGATTGAATTGGTTTGGGATGCGAAATAGAATTGATTAGATTGGTATGAGTATGGCGTATTAGACCGGGGATAAGGCAAGGCCTTATCCCGTTTCTAGTATCGTGCCGTTATGCCGTCGAAATTTTCTAAAATAAGTTAGAAAAATAAAAATATCATTTTATTGAATAAATGAACTGAATAGAAATTCATGTGTTGAAATAAATATTTTATCGTTAAAAATATAATTTTTAACGTGGATATGAAGAAAATAAAATATTCATTTACAAATCAGCCGATTTGTTTATATACACTGATTTGACTGATATTGATTGGGACGATAAAATTTACACGTTGCCCAACTGCACAAATAAAATCTGTGTTTGTTGATGTGAAACTCCACATGGGTATTGGGATGATATTTGACGTACACTAGTCCCAATAATTAGTTGTATGTCGACCGATTGGTTGACGGACAGTTGTGTTGTGCACCTTGGATGATGGTTGATTAATTATCGTTGCTGTTATATACATGTGTTGTATGGAATCCATATAATTAACATTATATGGTAATTGATTGGGCCTCATTCCAATTGGAAAAATAAAGAATATTATAAAATATATATTCATGTGTTGAAATAAAATATATATTCATGTGTTGAAATAAAATATATATTCATGTGTTGAAATAAAATATTCATTTATTGAATAGAATAATGAAGTTATTCAAATATGTAAAGCCGTGTTAATTAGATATGCGCCATTTTGACGTGAACGATATTTATATCGATTATATTCGTTTTTATAATGAATATAGGAAAAGAAGTGATTTCAAAATATAGCGTTTTGAAAATATTATCATTTATATATATTGATGATATGGAATATTCAATTTTGATTTGAAATGGAATATGAAGTTGAAATCGTTTTGAAAACGAAGTTAAAACGATTTTAAAAATACGTTTTAAAAGGAAATCGACGAAATATATATAATATTAATGGCCTGAATAGAACGCGCCGTGCCGCGGCAGTTCGCGAATTTCGACCATTGACTTCGAATTGACGTTACGGGATATCCGACTGTCGGATTCTCCTGAAAACGGAACCGTTGGGTTCGTATCGAAAAGTTGTTTCCAATGAATATTAGAAATTTGAAATCTAACGGTTGGATTTGGAGATATGTCCAAATCAAATTTAGAAAAGGTCATTGTAAGTGCAGTTCGACGACCGTTATTGGAAATCGACTGTACGGGCCTTGATATAATTATTAAAAATACCAATAATTTGTGTAAAATCATAATATATGAATTGGAAAGAACTGGGATGAAAAATTCCCTATTTGAAAGGATAAAAATATATTTTTATCGAAATGAACTAGTTATGAACTAGAATTAAAATCCAATATTTTTAAATAAATAAGTTGGATTTGAAGTGGTTTTAAAAATAATCAGAATTTCCAATATACATACTGGAATGGATTTGAATCGAAAATATCTTTGGAATATTTCGATGTTGGATTTTGTGATTATACAGATATGGTTGTGGAAATTTGAAAGGTATATTTATATCCTTATTTCCAATTCGATATTTGTTGGTTTCAGGATTTGATATTGAATATAAGCCGATATATTTTCTATTCAGAGCCTTGTATTTAATATCAAATGGGATTTTGGGTTTGTCATGAACGGTATCTTTAATAATACTGTTCTTAAACCCAAATGGAGTTAACAAAATTAGGAACTAACTGGGGATCAGTTAAGTTAAATGGTTTCTGGGATATTGATCTGATGTTGGTTTCGGCCTTCGGGGTTAATATTTAGGGAACTGTTCTCTTACTAATTTACGGTCAGAGACTGATAGAATGAAATGTGATTTGGGTTTATCGTGAACCATGTTTTAAATGACATTGGTTCTTTAACCCAGTTAAAGATTAAAACTAAGTGAAGTTTTAATGAATCTTTAATTAGATTGGAATGATCGAGAATGGAGTATCACCAGTTTTGCTCCAAGCGATAGTTAAATCTTTAACTAGATTTGAACGTGAAATGGTAATTAATTTTACCGATAACACCGTGGTGTTAGATATGAAGTATTACCAGTTTTGCTTCATGGGATGAATAGGTTGGGATTGGGAAATAAAATAAATAATTACTTCGGTGTGGTTCGCTAATCCCGACTAGTTTGAAATGATATTCAAAGGAAGATTAAAGAATAAATTTCAAAGAATTTATATTTGATAAAATTAATGGGAACCTTTCCCTAAGAATGTGAAATTTAGCAACTAACTGAAGGTTCGTTAAGATGAATGGTTTTCTGAATATTGATCTGATGTTGGTTTTGGCTTCGAGGTTAATATTAGGGGAATTGTTCTCTTACTAATTTACGGTTAGTGATTGATGAATTGGAATGAGGCGTATGTTGTGTTTGTGGTACACTTGTTTATAAAACGCGAGTTATTCGGAAAGACCGGGTTTATCCCATTTTGAATAACTGATACGACGATAAGTCGAAGATGAAGACGGTGGTTGAAGACCGGAGGTCTTCACATTGTTTGGGTGATTACTGATGATCTTGATTGGGCTGCACACCCAAGAGGAGGGAATCAGTTGGTGATCGTCCAGACGTATTTGGAGATCGACGGATATGTGAGGAAAGTGCCTCTGGTTTCGTTCAGACCCAAAACGAACTTGTATGGACTGTGTGTCTGACATTGGATTTTGCTCCATGTGGATTGATCTCTATTAAATATACATCTGCCTGGTGAAGGAGAACTTATTCTCTTACTTCACCCTTCTCTGAGATGTACGGGATCAGAGGTTGTATATCGATAGACATAAGCCGCGTGGAGTGGATTGCCTATGTGGCATGCTAAGATGCAAATGATCAAGGCTTCTGTTGAAAAGCAGAGTCTTATGGTTGGTGATCAAAGCGCGGCCTTTGTGGCATCGCTTTGTGTAACGTTAATTCGCGAGCCTCACACCCCGGTATGGACCAAAAACAGGAGAGGACCTCAGGGAGGGCATGCGTTTCTTTCTAGCTAAAGGTGGTGTCAGTGCTTAAACTGGCTGACATTTACATTATTTTCACCTGTGTGGTTGTTGCTATTGCGAGGCGCCTCAGATATATCGGTCGTTCTCGAACCGATGGAGTCATTCATTCGCTCATTTGCGCCCCATAGGGCAGGGAGACGTATTGTCCAGGGTTTAAGTTTAATCCACATCGAGTGGACCGACCCTGACGATCCAAGGTGCACTCGAGCTCTGTATCCTGAGACATGGTAGGCTAGATTGTCTCGAATTCAGTGAGGACTATCTTTTGCCTCAGTTCATAGATGGAAATCCAATTTCCCATATGAGATTTTGCGGTTTTAATTGTAGAACTAGTATGGCGACATGATATATGGTAGCCATGTCGTCTATGATTGATACTTATGATTGAAAATTATTTTCGACACTATACACTTATAGTACTATCAAAATAATCTGTTTTAAACGTATCAAGCATTCTTTGGCTATTATAAGGTAAAACCCTATCCTCCGGCTCGCGTTGCATTGTGTGATGGGACCTGGGTCTTATAACAGCTTCATTGTTCTTTATTTAGCATTGCGCTGTTTGTTTATGCACTGGTACTCTTGGGGTAAAAACCCGTTCTGCATGATACGGCGTGGTCCCCTTGATTTATCTAACTTTAAAATAAAGATTAATAACTGTTTTAGTTCTCACACCAGTCACATGACTGACCTGGAATTTATTGTTTTAACCTAAACTCTGGGTGCCCTTATTTTCCGCACGGGCAGCTAGTAGTTGGGTTTTGCAAATTTATATTCACAGGATCCTGGTTTATAGCTGAAGTGATATTCGGAAAGCTCTGTATCCGTGTATTCCTTTCAGTTATGTTTTGTATTATTTTTCCGTTGTAGTAATGTATTTAACTCTCTGATATTTATCAAATGTGTAATAGTTATTCATACTCTGTATATTCTTGTATTCTGATGAAATTGTTGTAATAAACAATGAAATGTTCTTCTGTTTGCATTCTTTTGTGTGTTGTTCTCAAAGTATCCGGGCTTTCCTTACCGGGGAAGTTGTGGGTCTTCACAGTTGGTATCAGAGCTCTGGTTTACAGAGCTCGAGAACAAGACACATTAGAACCGAACGAAAGAATTCATTAGAGATTGGATTAGTAATATCCAATGAGAATGGCTCGTTAGAGATGGGATCAGCAACATCCTAGAATGAGTCGAAAGAGTGTTATTTTTGAAATAAAAATGAAAACCAAATTTTGTTTTCAAAATTTAAATCTTGTTATACATATTTGATTATTAATTTATATTGAATTTGGACAATCCAGTATATAAAGATTTTGCATATACGCGTCATGAACGTATATTCGAAGTTTTAATATACTTGATAGATATAAAATCACACTCTAGTCGCTCGGAGATGATTCTGATGATGAGGCCTCGTCATCAGTGTCTGTGTTCGAGTTTTGAAAGTAGGATATCTATATATTTCCATTAGACTGGTGTGGGAACCAAAACTTACATAGGATTATTTGTTGTGATTTGGCATCAAAAACATGATTTTTGACTATATTTGTAAAAGGTACATGTTTGAAAAACTAATCAACTAACTGATTGTTGGTTGTGTTGTTTTATTATTTGTTTCACTAATTAGAATAATGAAACCAATATGAACACGAAAGGTAAATTTAGTCAAATATTGAACTGTATTGAAAATTGCTTGAATTTGCATGCATATACATGTATATCCATTGAACAGGTCATAGCAAGGAGGCTAGAGCATAGAAATAAAATTGTATGCCCGACAAACAGGTACACATTTACTATTTTGTTTGGGTGATGTTGATTTTATGAGCCGATTGGCTAGCCGCTTGGCTTTTTCTTTTTCTTTTGGATTGGTGAGGGCCATGGGAGGCTATTTGAAATATCCTGAAGCTCCCGGTGCAGGGGAGGTTATGGCGATTTTTTTTGAAAATTTAGGGTATTAGCCAAATTTTTGAAAAATTTGAAAGTTCTTAGAAACTGAAAAGTTGAAGAACTTAAGCCGTAAGGAAAATAATGGAAGTTGAGTTGATTAGAAAATAACTTTTAGATTCATTCCTTTTCGAGGATGAAAAGATTTTAAGTTGGGGAGATTGTAACAACCCGGAAAATCTTAGCCAATTTAAAATTTTTATTTTGGCGATTTTATCGGATTTTGAATATTTAAAATGATTTATTTTAAATAATAACGACGGAAAATTTATTTTCGTCAAAGTTAAAACGAATAATTTTATTTTAATTATAAAACGAGCCTGAAATGGCACGGTAGTTTGAATTTCAAATGAATATACATAATTCGTTTTAAGTCAGAATTGGACAAAACAAGAAATATTTGAATCTGTTTGATCATATCTTTCTAACGGATGTAAGAAACTGAGATTTCGTTTTAAAAGTTGAGAGATACGTCCAGTTTAAAATTCTGAAAAGTCGCTGTGGAATTTATATATATTTTAATATATATAAAGGCCCTTAAAAGTAGCCATTTTGCGAACGACCTCGGTTTTCAACGAAACCACTTTTGTTGGATCCGGGATGTCAAATTATTGTTAGGTTTCAAAATTCATAATTTTCTGAATCAATATGCAAGCGTGGCGAAATTAAACGTGTTTTGATAGTTTAAGTCAATTTGGATCGACCAGAAAATGACCATTTTTCAAACGATCTCAGAATTTGACGAAATTAGTTTCGTTAGGACCGTTCATCAATACGAAGCTAGAAATAATTTTTCGGGAATTTTTAGAAGCTGTATGTGGCCCCGGTAATTTGAAATGTGCGTTTAAATTGAATATATAAAGATTTATATTTTAAATTCAATGGAAACTGATCGTAACGGTGGAATTGGCCTACGAAACATATCCCGTTGTGTTGGGAATGCAGGTAATTAGCTAGGGGCGACAGTCGTTGGGCCTCGTTTGGAGGTTGAATGAAAAGTCAACTTTAAAGGAGGAATAAATTAAATTAAATAATTAAATTATATATTAATAACCACACCCTTTACCTCTCTCTCCTCCCTCATTTAGTCAAACATGCTCAGATCTAAACAAAAGAAAAAAACCACGCCACTTTGATCCAGCGCGCCACCCACCTCCTCGACTACCGCCGCCATCTCCCTTCCCCATCCCCCTCTTGCGCTTCTCTCTCCCTCTCGATTTATATGCCCGAACGCCTCCACTTCGCGTGATATTTCATAGTCCATGGGCCAGCTGAGTTCAACGATGCTGCTGCCATGGAGAGGCGAGGCGCTCTATTCGCTGACTTCCGATGGTGGTCTGGCCAAGCACAGCGGCGGCGCAATCAAACCCTAGGTTGTGTGCTTTTCTCGTGGTCGTGGTCCTGGAGCAGAACAATAATAGTAAGCTCCCTTTCCTTTGTTTTTTTTCCTTTCTTTCTTCTTGAATATATATTAGTTTAACTGATTTTTTTTTCTCTGAGCAGAAATTGAAGTTTTAAAAATATAAAATCATTATGAAAAAAAAACCAGTTTTAAAATAAATATATAGCATAATAACATCAGTTTTAAAATAAAAATAACCTTAACATAAAAATGAAAGCTTGGATTTTGATTTATGTAAAGGTTAGATCTTTATTATAGAAAAGAAGTGGTTTTGACTATAAGAAAGAATGGATTTTTAATCAAAGAAAGAAAGGATTTTTAATCAAAGAAAGAAAGGATTTTTAATCAAAGAAAGAACGGATTTTTAATCGAAGAAAGAATGGATTTTTAATTAAAGAAAGAAAGGATTTTTAATCAAATAAAGAACGGATTTTTAATCATGGAAAGATTAGATTTTTTAATGATATAAAGAAGTGATTTTTAATATATGAAAGACGATATTTTTATACGATGAAAGGTTTGATTTTTATACGATGAAATGTTTGATTTTTATACGATGAAAGGTCGAAAATTTATATATAGGTTGAGTAAGAAAAAAATTGGTTTTTAATTTAGAAAAGCTTCAATTTTTAAATGTGAAAAAAATACGATATTTACTAAGAAGTTAGCAAAGTAAAAATTCGATTTTTATATATGTGAAGTGAAGATAAAAATTTGATTTTTAAAGTAAAGATAAAAATTCGATTTTTATATATATGAAGTGTAGATAAAAATTCGATTATATATATATGAAGTGAAGATAAAAATTCGGCTTTTATATATATGAAGTGAAGATAAAAATTTGATTTTTATATATATGAAGTAAGAGAAGAGAAATATAATTTTTATATATGTAGAGTATCAAAAATATGATTTCTATATACTAGAGAATATGAAAATGTGATTTTTATATCAGTGGGATATAAAAATATAATCTTCATATATGAAGTAGAGTTGTTAAAAATATAATTTTTAACACAAACAGTGTTGAACAGATCTCGTTGGAAGCACATCGAAGATTTCCTACATATGAAGAGTCATGGCGTTTGGTTTAGCTCTTGATGAGAACTACTCACTTTAACTCTTCTTTGCTAGTTAAAAATATATACTAGGATGTAGACGGTGCTTAGTAGCACCCGACACCCGTCGTCCACTGACCATGGACGGCTTGTTTGTTTAGTTCATTGTTTGGTGATTGATTTATTTGTTTGGTTGATTAATTTGATTGAATTGGTTTGGGATGTGAAATAGAATTGATTAGATTGGTATGAGTATGGCATGGGCTATTATTAGACCGGGGATAAGGCTAGGCCTTGTCCCGTTTCTAGTATTGTGCCGTTATGCCGCCGAAATTTTCTAAAATAAGTTAGAAAAATAAAAATATCATTTTATTGAATAAATGAGCTGAATAGAAATTCATGTGTTGAAATAAATATTTTATCGTTAAAAATATAATTTTTAACATGGATATGAAGAAAATAAAATATTCATTTACAAATCAGCCGATTTGTTTATATACACTGATTAGACTGATACTGATTGGGACGATAAAATTACACGTTGCCCAACTGCACAAATAAAATCTGTGTTTGTTGATGTGAAACCCCACACGGGTATTGGGATGATATTTGACGTACACTAGTCCCAATCATTAGTTGTATGCCGACCGATAGGTTGACAGACAGTTCTGTTGTGCACCTTGGATGATGGTTGTTTATTTATCGTTGCTGTTATATACATGTGTTGTATGGAATCCATATAATTAACATTATATGGTAATTGATTGGGCCTCATTCCAATTGGAAAAATAAAGAATATTATAAAATATACATTCATGTGTTGAAATAAAATATATATTCATGTGTTGAAATAAAATATATATTCATGTGTTGAAATAAAATATTCATTTGTTGAATAGAATAACGAAGTTATTGAAATATATATAAAGCCGTGTTAATTAGATATGTGCCATTTTGACGCGAACGATATTTATATCGATTATATTCGTTTTTATAATGAATATAGGAAAAGAAGTGATTTCAAAATATAACGTTTTGAAAATATTATCATTTATATATATTGATGATATGGAATATTCAATTTTGATTTGAAATGGAATATGAAGTTGAAATCGTTTTGAAAATGAAGTTAAAACGATTTTAAAAATACGTTTTAAAAGGAAATCAACGAATTATATATAATATATATAATATATATATTATATATATTTAATGGCCTGAATAGAACGCGTCGCGCCGCGGTAGTTCACGAATTTCGACCATTGGCTCCGAATTGACGTTACGGGAGATCCGACCGTCGGATTCTCCTGAAACCGGAACCGTTGGGTTCGTATCGAAAAGAGCTTTCCAATGAATATTAGAAATTTGAAATCTAACGGTTGGATTTGGAGATACGTCCAAATCAAATTTAGAAAAGGTTGTTGTAAGTGCAGTTTGATGACCGTTATTAGAAATCAACTGTACGGGCCTTGATAAAATTATTAAAAATACCAATAATTTGTGTAAAATCATAATATATGAATTGGAAAGAACTGGGATGAAAAATTCCCTATTTAAAAGGATAAAAATATATTTTTATCGAAATGAACTAGTTATGAACTAGAATTAAAATCCAATATTTTTAAATAAATAAGTTGGATTTGAAGTGGTTTTAAAAATAATTGGAATTTCCAATATATGTATTAGACTGGATTTGAATCGAAATTATCTTTGGAATATTTCGATGTTGGATTTTGTGATTATACAGATATGGTTGTGGAAATTTGAAAGATATATTTATATCGTTATTTCCAATTCGATATTTGTTGGTTTCAGGATTTGATATTGAATATAAGCCGATATATTTTCTATTCAGAGCCTTGTATTTAATATCAAATGGGATTTTGGGTTTGTCGTGAACGGTATCTTTAATAATACTGTTCTTAAACCCAAATGGAGTTAAGAAAATTAGGAACTAACTGGGGATCAGTTAAGTTGAATGATTTCTTGGATATTGATCTGATGTTAGTTTCGACCTTCGGGGTTAATATTTAGGGAACTGTTCTCTTACTAATTTACGGTCAGAGACTGATAGAATGAAATGTGATTTGGGTTTATCGTGAACCGTGTTTTAAATGACATTGGTTCTTTAAACCAGTTAAAGAGTAAAACTAAGTGAAGTTTTAATGAATCTTTAATCAGATTGGAATGATCGAGAATGGAGTATCACCAGTTTTGCTCCAAGCGATAGTTAAATCTTTAGCTAGATTTGAACGTGAAATGGTAATTAATTTTACCGATAACACCGTGATGTTAGATTTGAAGTATTACCAGTTTTGCTTCATGGGATGAATAGGTTGGGATTGGGAAATAAAATAAATAATTACTTCGGTGTGGTTCGCTAAACCCGACTAGTTTGAAATGATATTCAAAGGAAGATTAAAGAATAAATTTCAAAGAATTTATCTTTGATAAAATTAATGGGAACCTTTCCCTAAGATTGTGTAATTTAGCAAATAGTTGAAGGATGGTTAAGATGAATGGTTTTCTGAGTATTGATCTGATGTTGGTTTCGGCCTTCGGGGTTAATATTAGGGGAATTGTTTTCTTACTAATTTACGGTTAGTGATTGATGAATTAGAATGAGGCGTATGTTGTGTTTGTGTAACACTTGTTTATAAAATACGCGAGTTATTTGGAAAGACCGGGTTTATCCCATTCTGAATAACTGATACGACGATAAGTCGAAGATGAAGACGGTCGTTGAAGACCGGAGGTCTTCGCATCGTTTGGGTGATTACTGATGATCTTGATTGGGCTGTACACCCAAGAGGAGGGAATCAGTTGGTGATCATCCAGACGTACTTGGAGATCGACGGATTTGCGAGGAAAGTGCCTCCGGTTTCATTCAGACCCAGAACGAATTTGTATGGACTGTGTGTCTGACATTGGATTTTTCTCCGTGTGGATTGATCTCTATTAAATATACATCTTCCTGGTGAAGGAGAACTTATTCTCTTACCTCACCCTTCTCTGAGACGTACGGGATCAGAGGTTGTATATTGATAGACATCAGCCTCGTGGAGTGGATTGCCTGTGTGGCATGCTAAGATGCAAATGATCAAAGCTTCTGTTGAAAAGCAGAGTCTTGTGGTTGGTGATCAAAGCACGACCTTTAAGGCATCGCTTTGTGTAACGTTAATTCGCGAGCCTCACACCCCGGTATGGACCAAAATAGGAGAGGACCTCAGGGAGGGCATGCGTTTCTTTCTAGCTAGAGGTGGTGTCAGTGCTTAAACTGGCTGACATTTACATTATTTTCACCTGTGTGGTTGTTGCTGTTGCGAGGCGCCTAGGATATATTGGTCGTTCTTGAACCGATGGAGTCATTCGTTGGCTCATTTGCGCCCTATAGGGTGGGAAGACGTATTGTCCAGGGTTTATGTTTAATCCACATCGAGTGGACCGGCCCTGACGATCCAAGGTGCACTCGAGCTCTGTATCCTGAGACATGGTAG
Source organism: Allium sativum (assembly GCA_030737875.1). NCBI lineage: Eukaryota > Viridiplantae > Streptophyta > Magnoliopsida > Asparagales > Amaryllidaceae > Allium > Allium sativum. The sequence goes on along the minus strand of CM060925.1, from coordinate 181,884,536 downwards.
GGTAGATTGTCTCGAATTCGGTGAGGACTATCTTTTGCCTCGGTTCATAGATGGAAATCCAATTTCCAACACGACATTTTGCGGTTTTAATTGTAGAACTAGTATGGCGACATGATATATGGTACCTATGCCGTATATGATTGATACTTATGATTGAAAATTGTTTTTGACACTATACACTTATAGTACCATCAAAATAATCTGTTTTAAACGTATCAAGCTTTCTTTGGCTGTTATAAGGTAAAACTCTATCCTCCGGCTTTCGTTGCATTGTGTGATGGGACTTGGGTCTTATAACAGCTTTATTGTTCTTTATTTAGCATTGCGCTGTTTGTTTATACACTGGTATTCTTGAGGGAAAAACCCGTTCCGTGTGATACGGCGTGGTCCCCTTGATTTATCTAACTTTAAAATAAAGATTAATAACTGTTTTAGTTCTCACACCAGTCACATGATTGACCTGGAGTTTATTGTTTTAACCTAAACTCTGGGTGCCCTTATTTTCCGCACGGGCAGCTAGTAGTTGGGTTTTGCAGATTTATATTCACAGGATCCTGGTTTATAGCTGAAGTGATATTCGGAAAGCTCTGTATCCGTGTATTCCTTTCAGTTATGTTTTGTATTATTTTTCCGATGTAGTAATGTATTTAAATCTCTGATATTTATCAAATGTGTAATATTTATTCATACTCTGTATATTCTTGTATTCTGATGAAATTGTTGTAATAAACAATGAAATGTTCTTCTGTTTGCGTTCTTTTGTGTGTTGTTCTCAAAGTATCCGGGCTTTCCTTACCGGGGAAGTTACGGGTCTACACATACTTGGAGATCGACGGATATGCGAGGGCCTCTCCCCTGTATTGGACATATGGGGGAGGAATAAGGTGCCTCCGGTTTCGTTCAAACCCAGAATGAACTTGTAAATGGATGTGTGTCTGACATCGGATTTCATTCTATGTGATTGATAGACATCGGTTGCATAGCATGTATTGCCTGTGTGGCATGCTGAGATGCAAATGATAAAGGCTTCTGTTGAAAAGCAGGGTCTTGTGGTTGATAATCGAAGCATGGCTTTAATACAGCGTAGCTTTGTGTGGCGTTAAATCACGAGCCTGGCACCCTGGTGTGAACCAGAAACGGGAGAGGACTTCAGGAAGGGCATGCGTTTCCTTCTAGCTAGGAGTGGTGTTAGCGTTTTACTAGCCCTGACATTTTACTTATGTCGATGATGGATTGCGAGGCGCCTCAATTATATCGGTCGATCCGGGGCCGATGGAGTCATTTGGCTAATTTACGCCCCATAGGGCGGGGAAATGTATTGTTCAGGCATTTTAATCCACTCCGTGTGGACCGGCCCTGACGATCCAAGGTGCAGTTGCGGCTGTTCCTGAGATACGGGCCAGAGCGTCTCGAAGCGGTAAGGACGATCCCTTGCCTTGGTTCACTGATGGAAATTTAACTTCCAGTACGTGACAATTGCGGTTTAGATTGTAGAGCCTAGTATTGGCGACATGATATATGGTACCCATGCCGCCTAGGATTGATACATTTATATTTGAAGTTGTTTTATACACTATGCACTTATAATAGTATCAAATGATTTGTTTTAACGTACCAAGCATGTTTGACTATTATAAGGTAAAACCCTATCCTCCGGCTTGTGTTGCATTGTGTGATGGGACCTGGGTCTTATAATAGCTTCATTTTTCCAAAAAGCATCGCGCTATTTTGTTATATGCACTGGTTTTCTTGGGAGGAAACCCATTTCGTGTTATACAGCGTAGTCCCTTGATATATCCGATTTAAAGTAAAGTTCTAAATAACTGTTTTAGTTCTCACACCAGTCACATGACTGACCTGGAGTTTATTGTTTTAACCTAAACTCTGGGTGCCCCTATTTTCTACATGGGCAGCTAGTAGTTTTGGTTTTGCAGATTTATATTCACAGGATCCTGATTTATAGCTGGAATGATATTCGGCAAGCTTTGTATCCGTATATTCTTTTCAGTTGTGTTTTGTATTATTTTCCGTTGCATTGTAACTTTTAAATCTCTGATATTGATCAAATGTATATGATTTATTCATACCGTGTTATATTCTTGTATTCTGATGAAATTGTTGTAATAAGCAATGAAATGTTCTTCTGTTTGTGTTCTGATTTGTCGTGTTCTCAAAGTCAATCCGGGCTTTCCTTCACGGGAAAGTTCCGGTCGCTTCATAATCCGTATTGTTACACAGCAATTTTCACCGTTCATTTGAATGAAGACAACGGATTTCTGAATGAATAGAAATTAGCTTTTAAATTATTATATATATATATATATATTATTATTTTATCAATAAAAATAAGTTTTTCATTCGAACTCCAAATGAACTTCAATGACTGTCTCCCCTAGCTAAATACCCCCATTCCGGATACAATGGGATGTGTTTCGCAGGCCAATTCAGTTGTTTCGATCGGTTTTTATCAAAATTAAAATATAAATTAATATAACGCTCAATATTGAATTTCAACGTACATTTTAATTTACCGGGGCCACATACTGACTCCAAAATTTATGAGTTTTGAAATCTCGCTACGCTTTGACGATACGGTCCTAACAAAATTAATTTCGTCGAATTTGGAGACTGTTTGAAAAATGACCTTTTAACTAGCTTATTAATTTCAAACTGAAATTGGAAACGCGTTTAAATTCACTACGCCCGCATATTAAATCCAATTGACTTGAAATTTTAAACCTAACAATAATTTGACATTCCGGATCCAACAAAAGCGGTTTCGTCGAAAACAGAGGTGGTTTGCAAAATGGCTATTTTTTAAGGGTTATATATATATATATATATATTAAAAATATATATAAATTCCATAGCGACTACTTTAAATTTTATACTGGACATAAATTACAATTTATAAAGTGAAATCTCAATTTCTTACATTTGTTAGAAAATTATAGTTCAAAATATTCCAACGTTTCTTGTTTCATCAAATTTTGATTTATATTGAATTCTATATATTCAATTGAAATTTAAAACCAAATTTTCAAACTACCGTGCCATTTCGAGTTCGTTTTAATTAAATTTTAAATTTATACTGTAATAACCCGGAAAATCTGAGCCAGTTTAAATTTTTTATATTGGCAATTTTAGCGAATTTTGGATATTTAAAATGAATTATTTTAAATAATGACAACGAGAAATTTATTTTGAATATAATTCGAACGTATATATTTATATACATCGTCGTTAGAATATAAATATTTATATATAATTAAAAAAGGAATGGAAAAAGGCACGGTTGTTCGATAAGTCGATTTCAAACTTCAATTGAATGTACCGGGTGCAAAACAATCCGGATTTTAGCGAAACCAAAAATATTAGAATCTAGTTGAGAATATTTTTCCAACGAATCTGAAAAATCGAAATTTCATAGCGGGAATCAAAAGTTATGCCCAGTTGAAAATTCAGAATAGTCGCTATGTAAATTATACATGGCCCAAAAAGTCAAATTTTGCATACGAATGAATTTGGACTCGAAACCACTTCCATTGAGTTCAAAATGCCGTTTAGAACTCCGAAAAGTATAAGCTTCGATATATTCCGATATCCGGAATAGTGGCTATGGGCTGGAGTTGTTCGGTTAACAAAACATAGCCCTTAAAAAGTGAAATTTTGCATACGAGCTCAGAATTCGACGAGATAAATTTTTATGGATTCATAATGACAAATCATTGTTGAGTTTCAAATGGCGCGTCAAACGGAGTTAATATGTGGCCGTGCGAGCTGAAACAGTTCCGGGTAAAGCGAGGAGTCATTTTACAAAGGAACATTATTGATACGACCTCAGAATTCGATTTCGTTTTTTTTATGGAATCGTATCGTCTAATAATGGTTAAATCCAAGAGGGCTTGATTTTTTGAGTTAGCATGTGAGCGTGCGAGAAGAAAAGGTGCGCCAAAATCGCATTTTTAGAGCTTATCTGAGCATTTTTGTGATTTTTTTTGAATGGTCAAACGAACTCGGAATTCGACGAAACTTGTTTCGTTGGACTCGTCTTCACGTCTACTATCTCGTGTCCGAAATCCGCGGCCATCGGAGATCGCTAGCGTTCAGGCGATACGGGAGAAACTAGCATATGAACACTTTTACTTCCTATTCTTCTTCACTTTCTTCCTCTTCCTCTTTCTTCAAAAAAACTCATTAATGGCCAGCGCCTCCTCCTTGTCGTTGCCGCCCCTCCTCCCGCTGCCACCGCCCACCGCCGCCGCCCCTCCCCCCCTCCGGCCACTCCCCTCCTCCTCCTCCTTCTCTCTCCTCTTTTCATGAACCCTAGGCCTTCAACACCAACCACCACCACTCCGGGCCCCACCACCACCGCTACCACCCACCAGCGGACTCCCCCACCTCAATCAGGTCCGGCGCTCCCCCCTCAGGCCATCCCTCCGGCCGTGGGCCCCCCCGGTCACCAAAAACTCATTTTACACTAATCGCCCGTTTTGCAAATAACACTCTGTCCTTATTTCGCAAATAACTCCCAAACGGTGCGTTTTTGGCCAAAGTACCTCTAAATCAAAGTTTTATAGCACGAAATTCTCTTCGATTTGGCTATATGGAAGTCATGTTTTGGAGTCCGGATCTGCTCGGAAAACGCGTTCGAAGTCTGCTGTTCAAAAGCTGAAAAAATCGTGTACTTTTGCGAATTCTGGCGAATTGGAGCATTTTTGGCAAAAAAACCCTTAGGCGAAAGTTGTCCGGAATGGCGTGTTTTAGCTAGGAAAAAGATGGTGTGAAGATTGAAGCTCGTTTGCAAATTCTGGAACCCGAACAGTGAATCCGGGCGTTGGAAAAAAAGTGAGTTTTCTCCATTTTAAAGCTTCTACAGTTTTTGACATATGAAGTAAATAAAAATATGATCTTTATATTATAGAGAGGATAAAAATCTGATTTTTAACTTATAAAAGATATAAAGATAAGATTTTTATATAATGTAGATAATAAAAATGTGATTTTTATACATGTAGTGGCTACGGGCAACGAAAGTGACAAAAGGCGAGAACGACAAGATTTTCTACATAAGAAGAGTCGAGATGATTGGATTAGCTAGTTGGTGAGAATTTCTCACTCTTCAATTTCTTTTCTAGTTATATATGTATACTAGGATGCAGAAGGTGCTTAGTAGCACCCGACGCAATCGTCCACAGACCATGGACTTGTTTGTTTGGCTGTGTAGTTGGTTAGATTATTTGGGTTGAATTGAATTGTTTGGTGAAATTAAATTGATTTGATTGATGTGTGAATGGCGTGGGCCTTCACTAGACCGGGGATAAGGCTAGGCCTTGTCCCGTTTCTAGTATCGTGCCGTTATGCCGCCGAAATTTTCTAAAATAAGTTAGAAAAATAAAAATATCATTTTTATTTTGTAAATGAATTGAATAAAAATTCATGTGTTAAAATAGAATATTTATCGTTAAAAATATAATTTTTAACGTGAATGTGAATAAATAAATATTCATTTACAAACCGGACGGTTTGGTTATGTACACCTATTTGAAGGACATTGATTGGGACGATAAATTTTACACATCGCCCAACTGCACAAATAAAATCTGTGTTTGTTGATTTGAAACCCCACACGAGTATTGGGATAATAGATGATATACACTAATACCAATAATTAGTTGTATGTCGATCGATGGATCGACAGGCTGTTATAAGCGTTAGATATCTATATTTGATGCTTATACAGTGTAGTGCACTTTGGATGATGGTTGATTATTTATCGTTGCTATTATATGCATGTGTTGTATGGAATCCATATAATTAACTTTATATGGTAATTGATTGGACCTCATTCCAATTTAGAAAATAAAGAACATTATAAAATAAAGGTTCATGTGTTGACTGTACTCATCCGTTGAGATTAGTCATGTGTTGAACGGAATATTTTAACAATAAAATTTACATCTTTATCATTATAAAATAAAGGTTCATGTGTTGACTGTACTCATCCGTTGAGATTAGTCATGTGTTGAACGAAATATTTTAACAATAAAATTTACATCTTTATCATATATGAAATTAGAAACTAATTGGAAAATAGATAAGATGAGTGGTCTCCTGGATGTTGATCTGATGTTGGTTTCGGCCTTCGGGGTTAATATTCAGGGAATCGTTCTCTTACTAATTTACGGTTGGAGTCTGATTTAATATCAAACGATAGATACCTTAATTTTCATAAAATACATTAAATAACAAAAATAGTCACACGTGGACAGTACTCATTCGTTGAGATTAGTCATGTGTTGACAAGAATAAATATTCATTTGTTGAATAGAATAACGGAATTATTGAAATATATAAAGCCGTGTTGATTAGAGATGCGCTATTTTGACGTGAACGATATTTATATCGATTATATTCGTTTTTAGAAAATTGAATTGAATAGATAAAGAAATTCGAATTGAACTGAATAGAAAACCAATTCGAATTGAACTGAATAGAAAACCAATTTGAATTGAATTGAATAGAAAACGAATTTGAATTGAATTGAATTGAATTGAATTCAATTGAAAACAAATTGAAATCAATTTGAATTGAAATCAAATAGAAGTGAATGGAAAAAGAATTTATAAGGGAAAATTCAATTTTGATTTGAATTTGAAATAAAGGTTGAAATTGTTTTTGAAACAAATTTGAAATGATTTATAAAATTCATTTTAAAAAGGAAATCGACGAAATATATAATATATATATATATTATATATATATAATGGCCTGAATAGAACGCGCCGCGCCGCGGCAGTTCGTGAATTTCGACCATTGACTTCGAACGGACATTGCGGGAGATCCGACCGTCGGATTCTCCTAAAACTGGAACCGTTGGGTTCGTATCGAAAAGAGCTTTCTAAAGAATATTAGTATTTTGAAATCTAACGGTTGGATTTGGAATTATGTCCAAATCAAATTTGGAAAAGGTCGTTGTAAGTGCAGTTCGATGGCCGTTGATGGAAATCGACTGTACGGGCTTTGATAAAATTATTAAAAATAGTAATAATTTGTGTAAAATCATAAGAAATGATTTGGGAAAAATTGGGATGAAAAACTCCATATTTGAAAAGATAAAAATAGATTTTTATCGAAATGAACTAATTTTGAACTAAAAGTAAAAACCCATTTATTTTAAATAAATAAATTGAATTTGCAATGGGTTTTAAATAGAGATGATTTGGGTTTATCGTGAACAGTGTTTTAAATAACACTTGTTCTTTAATCCGAAAATAAATAGAACGTGATTTGGGTTTATCGTGAACTGTGTTTTAAAAGACATTAGTTCTTTAACCCAGTAAAAGGAGTTTTAATGAATCTGCAATTAGATTGAAATGTGGATTGATAATTTAAATTATCAAATTTGGAAAATGAGCGAGAATGGAGTATCACCAGTTCTTGTTGCAGTCGTGATGGGGGGTTCTCACCATGTGGTTTGGTGGCGAACAGTGGGCTCTTACCCCCACATGTCCCTTGCGGGGGTTGGTTAGGCAGTGGCCGGGAGGCTCGAGAGGGTCGCCGTAAAACAAGTGTACTGGGGGACCAGTGACAGCCATGGTGGGTTTTACCTGCTGCTTTGGGGGATGAAGGGATGGTTGCAAAGCCTACCGGATTTCGTCGGGCTATGTCATATACATTCTTACTTTGTTTTAAAACAAATTTTAGATCATTAATTCTCAAAATAAATCATTAAAAATATTTAATCTCCATGAAAATCAATTAAAAATAAATTTTAAATTGGTTCCAAAATTACGAGTTGCTACAATCCCCACCACTTAAATTCTTTTCGTACTCGAAAAGGAAGATAGAATTGAAGCTTGTTTACTTAATCAACTCAACCTTCGCTTGTCTCAAGTTCTTCAACTTTTCAGTTTCTAAGAACTTTCTAATTTCTCAAAAATTTGGCTAATACCCTAAATTTTAGAAAATTTCGCCATAACCTCCTTTATACGGGCTAATCGGTAAAACTACAACTTGCCTCAAAGGGCCCTCATCAATCAAAAAGAAAAAGAACAAGCTAAGCGGGGCTCATAAAATCATCAAATCCAATGAATATAGTAAACATATACCTATTTGTAGGGCATACAATTTTATTCCTCTTCTTAGCTTACATGCTACGATCTGTTCATTATATATACATGTACATATATCTAATTCCAATAAATTTTCAATTCAGTTCAATATTTGATTCGATTTGGCTAAATTTTATCATTTTATTTTCACATTGGTTTTATTGTTCCAAAATTTTAATAAGTCAAACTAATAATCACACATCACAACCAGCAATCAATTAGTTGATTAGCTTTTCAATCATATAACTTTAATATACTCAAAAATTATATTTTCAAGGCCAGATCACAAACAATAACCTCTAACAAAGTTTTGATTCTCACACTAGTCAATTGGAAATATGGAGATATCCCACTTTCGAAACTCGAACATATATACTGATGATGCAATCGGTATCATCAAAATTATCCCCGGGCGACTAGAGTGTGATTCTATATCTATCCAGTATATTTGAGACTTCGAATAAACGTTAATTACGCATATATTCAAGATCTTTACATACCTGATAGTCCAAATCCAATATAAAATAAAATATTTAAATCTTTGTAATAAGATAAAATTTTCAAAACTAAACTCGTTTTTAGTAAATAACACTCTTCCAACTCATTCTACGGTATTACTAACCCCATCTCTAACAAGTTATTCTTATAGGATATTACTAATCCGATCTTTGATGAATTATTTCATTCGGTTCTAATGTGTCTTGTTCTTGAGCTTTGTAAACCAAAGCTCTGATAACAAACTGACACGTCCTGAATTCTCCCGGCCTCCGAAGAGATGGGAGAACGCGGATTGTAATGAGAACAAGATGCCTCAGAACACAAACATGAGAACATTTCATTGCTATTACAACAATTTACATTAGAGTACAAGATATCAGAGTATGAAATAAATAATATACAGCGGAAATACAGTATCAGGGATTAATAATTTACATGTAAATACATAAAAATAATATGCAGTAGAAAATACATCAACCACCACAACTGAATGAAATACACGAATAGAAAGCTTTCCGAATATAGCTCCAGCTACAATCCAGGATCCTATGAAAAGAAATATCTGCGTAAACCAAAACTACTGACTGTCTGTGTGGAAAATATGGGCACTTATAGTTTCGGTAGAAACAATAAATTCCGAGTCAGTCATGGGACTAGTGTGAGAACTCAAAACAGTTATTAAACCTTTACTTTAAATAGGATAAATCATGGGACCACGCCGCATGTCACGGAACGGGTTTACTCTCATGAATACTCTAAAATAAAACAATTTGTAAACAACGCAATGCTTTTGGGAAAATGAAGCTATCATAAGACTCAGGTCCCATCACACAATGCAACGTAAGCCGGAGGATAGAGTTTTACCTTATAATAGCCAAACATGTTTGATACGCTTTAAAACAAATCATTTTGATATTACTATAATTGCATAGTGTCAAAAAAACTTCAAATATAAATGTTTCAATCATAGACGGCATATGTACCATATATTATGTCACCATACATAGGTTTACAACAAAAACCGAAAAATGTCGTATTGGAAATTGGATTTCCATCTATGAGTCGAGGTAAGGGATATTCCTCACCAGTTTTGAGACACTCTAGCAAATGCCTCAGGATTACACACTCTAGGCAACCCTGGCTAGTGTCAAGGCCTATCCTCTCTTACTTTTGAGGATTAGTTATTCCTGAACAATATGTTTTTCGGTCCTATCGGACCTATCTCTAAGCCTTATCGGCTCGATATCTGAGGCGCCTCACAATCCATTATCCACATAAGTAAAAATGTCTGGGCTCCATACCACGACATCACCCATAGCTAGAAAGAAACTCATGTTCTCCCTGAGGTCCTCATCCCATTTTTGACTCATACCGATGAGTGAGGCTAGCAAATTAATGTTATACACAAAGCTATGCTACTTAAATCCGTGCTTTGATCATCATCCACAAGGCTCTGCTTTTCAGTAAAAACCTTGATCATTTGCATCTTAACATGCCACATTGTCAATTCATGCCATTCAACTGATCTCTATTAATATATAACCTCTAAGCTCATGCGTCTCAGAGAAGGGTTTTATGCGAGAGAATAAATTATCTGCCACCAAACAGATACATATTTAATAGAAATCAATCCATATAGAATGAAATACAATATCAGACATAATCCATTTACAAGTTCGTTCTGGGTCTGAACGAAACTGGAGGCACCTTATTCCTCGTCCCATATGCCCAATACAGGAGAGAGTTCCTCGCATATCCGATTGATCTCCAAGTACGTCTAGACAATCACCACTTATTACCTTATCTTGGGTGTACATCCCAATCAAGACATCAGTAATCATCCATATGATGTGAAAATCTCTGGTCTTCAACCACCGTCTTCATATCATCGATTTTTAGTCATCTTATCAGTCATTCAGAATGGGATAAACCCAGTCTTTCCGAATAACTCGCGTATTTTATAATCAATAATCAAGTGCTATATTAGAAAACACATCATACGCCTCATTCCAATTTAGAATATTCTTTTATTCAAATATTCACATCTTAGGGGAAAGGTTCCCATTAATTTTATCAAAGTTAAGTTCTTTTAAACTTATTCTTAAATTTTCCTTTGGATGTCATTTTCAAAAGATTTTATTTTATCTTTCCGCCATTTAAACCCAATTAAGGTTTATCAGCTAGTCGAGATTATCGAGCCTTACCGAAGTAACCATTTATTTTATTAACCCATTCCCAACCTATTTATCCCATAGATTAAAACTGGTAGTACTCCATATCTAACACCTACCGTGTTATCGGTAAAATTAATTATCCTTTCTCATTTCAAATCTAATTAAAGTTTAACTATTGCATGGAGTAAAACTGGCGATACTCCATTCTCGAACATTTCATGAATTCGATAAATTTAATTATTCCATTCTCATTTTTTATTCTACTTAAAGATTCATTAAAACTCTAGTTTAGTTTTAATCTCAAAAATCATTACTTAATGATTATCCAAGTTTTAGGAAATAAATCTTGTCTTTACTTGGTTTAAAGAACAAATGTCATTTAAAACATTATTCATGGTAAACTCAAAATCCTCTTCCATTAAAATGGAACTTTCACGGAATTCATAACAGTATATAATCGATATAAATTTCCGTATCATACTAACACTATAAACGGAATAACAGTAAGGCCTTTTAAATTCCATAAACAGTAACGGTCTTCTTTCACAGAAGCTTATCTCGGTTATCACTAAATCGAATTCCACTCAATTCCAATTTAATATACTAAATTGGAAAACTTTACTTTGGAAAATTCCATTAATCTTAATTAAAATATTATATATTCCAAACCATAATTTCACTGTTAATTGGGTTATAAGAACAAATGTTTTTTTTAAACATCGTTCACGATGAACCCAAAATCAACTTCCTTTAATTCCAATTATGTGTATTAATTGGAAAACTTCATTAATCTTAATTAAAAAAATTATTCTTTTTCTCAACTAGGTTTAAGAATAGTATTATTAAAGATAACATTCACAAAAAAACCCAAAATCCAATTTGATATTAAATACAAGGCTCTGAATATAGATTATATCGACTTATATTCAATATCAAATTCTGAAACCAACAAATATCGTATTGGGAATAACGATATCTATATCTTTCAAATTCCCATAACCATATCCGTATAATTACGGAATCCAATATCAAAATATTCGAAGATAATTTCCATTCAAATTCATTCCAATTTATTAGTTGGAAAACTATGGTTATTTTATAAACCATAGTCAATCCAATTTATTAATTTAAACTTATTGTATTATTATTCTAGTTGTTAATTAGTTCATTTAGAAAAAAATATCTTTTATCTTTTCAAAACTTGGAACATTTCATCCATAATATTTCCAAATCATTAATTGTGATTTTACATAATTTTCTATGTTCTCAATAATTTTATTAAGGCCTTACAGTCGGTTTCCAATATCGGTAACCGAACTGCATTCATAGCGAACTTTTCTGAAATTGTTTGGACATATTTTAAAATCTAACCATTCAGATATAAGTCTCACATATTCATTTGAAAGGTCTTTTCGATACGACCCAATAGTTTCAGATTTAGGAGAATCTGACGGTCGGATCTCCCGTTACATCAATTTAAGGTCAATGGTTGAAATTCGCGAACGGTTGCTGTGCAGCGCGTTCTATCCAAACCATTTAAATATATATAATAGTTTTCATCGATTTCCATTTTAAAACATATTTTATAAATCATTTATGAATTCATTTTAAAAATGATTCCAACTTCCATTTCAATTTTAAATCAAAATTGAATATTCCATGTCATTATAATATTAAAATGATTCTATTTTCAAAATATCAGATTTTGAAATCTCATCTTTTTCGATATTCATTATAAAATAAATAAAATCAACAAAAAATTCCATTCGAGTAAAAATGACGTATATCTACTTAATTCGACTTCACATATTTCAATATTTTTGTGTCCATCCAAAATCAGGCATCAAAATCATATTTTGATTTTTCATTGAATGTTATTTTAAAATATTCATTATTTCTGAATATGAATCAGGCTCAATCAATTACCATATAACTTTATTTATATGGATTTCATACATAGCATGTATTCAAAAATAGTGATAAAAAACTATTAGACATTCAATTCACATTTAGAGTGCAATTTACAACCGTATAAGCATTGAATAATTAAATAACGCTTATCACAGTTTGTCAATCAATCGGTTGACATACAATTAAATACAAGTGAGATGTGAATTAATTATCGTCCCCAGACCCGTGTGGGGTTTTCAATCATCAACAAATAATAATGACATTAAAACTGCACGCATCCATCATCCACCAAACAAATATTGCATCACAGGCAATCAATATATATTCAGTCATAAAAATAAATAACTGTACAAAATTTGAGTGAGAGAGTTCTCACTTTGATTTTCAGTCCGTCAGTCTTTACTGAAGATTGAATTTTTAGCTAAATTAAACAGGCGTTTAATTTAGCTTAAAATTCAGTTTGCTCCGTTTCCATTCTGATCAGTTCCACGTTGTAGAGTTTGTTGTCACGATCGCAATGCAACTTGTCTCACTAAATTCCGATATCATATGAAAGAGTTACACAATTTTAAATGTTGAGTAATTTAATAGCGTCATTAGTAAATTAATTAAGATTTAACTTAAACCTTTATACATCTTCCTCATCCAACTTTCTGGAATCACGCTCGTGCCCTAGGGCTTCAGCCTGCAGTCTCCTGACATCAATCGCCTGCCACCATGTCAACCGTCGTTCCGACGCCTCCCCATGCCTCCATTGCCGCGCCACTCGGTGGCCCTACCTCGCCAGAAAATGCATGCGAGCGGCACACGTTTGAGCTCCGAAATCGAGCAAAATACTCCACGAGAATTCATCACATCCGTATGTATTTGAAGCTCTCCCCAAGCTCTACAATATTCATGTATTAAATTTTAGAAATCGTTGAGTGGATTGGAAGAAAAATGTGTGGGAAAGAGGGAGCGATTTTTGCTATTTGTTTGAATGAAGACGGCGAATTTCTGAATGAATAGAAACTAGGGTTTAAATTATTTTATTTATATATATATATTATTATTATTTTTACATCCATAAAAGTAAGTTTTTCATTCGAACTCCAAATGAACTTCAACGACTGTCGCCCCTAACTAAACACCCCCATTCCAGACACAATAGGATATGTTTCGGAGGCCACTTCAGCTGTTTCGATCAGTTTTTATCAAAATTAAAATAATAATTAATATAACGTTCAATATTAAATTTCAATGTACATTTTGATTTACCCGGGCCACATACCGACTTCAAAAATAATGAATTTTGTAATCTCGCTATGTTTTGACAATACGGTCGTAACAAAATTAATTTCGTCGAATTTGGAGACTGTTTGAAAAATGACCTTTTAACTAGCTTATTAATTTCAAACTGAAATTGGAAACGCGTTTAAATTCACTACGCTCACATATTAAATTCAATTTACTTGTAATTTTAAACCTAACAATAATTTGACATTCCGGATCCAACAAAAGTGGTTTCATCGAAAACGGAGGTCATTTGCAAGCTGACTATTTTTAAGGGCTATATATATATATATTAAAAATATATATAAATTAGATAGCGGCTATTTTAATTTTTAAACTGGACATAACTTACAATTTATAAAGTATAATCTCAGTTTTTTACATTCGCTCGAAAATTACAGTTCAAAATATTCCAACGTTTCTTGTTTGATCAAATTTTGATTTATATTGAATTCTATACATTCAATTGAAATTTAAAACCAAAATTTCAAACTATCGCGCCATTTCGGGTTCCTTTTAATTAAATTTTAGATTTATACATTCTTACTTTGTTTTAAAACAAATTTCAAATCGTTAATTCTCAAAATAAATCATTAAAAATATTTAATGTCCATGAAAATCAATTAAAAATAAATTTTAAATTGGTTCCAAAATTACAAGTTGTTACATTAAACGGACAGAGGAGTGAATGGATAGGGTAACGGAGGCATACATTGAAATTGCAAAAGATAAAACTTGAGAAAGAATGGGGTAATGTAAGTATATATGGTAAGGAACATTTCTTTTCATAATCATGGCTTGTATGTTATTTTTTTTTTTCTTTTAAAAAAGCTTCAGGTTGGAGTAGAAAGAGAAACAAAATGGAATGGAAGAAGAAACGAAATGCATGGAAAGCAAGGGTGCATGCCTTTGTTGTTACAAATGAAGTTGAGTGGGTTGATATGAACACATTATTTACATATATTTTAAGTTTATATCTTAGAAGAAAAAAGAACACGTGCCCGTACGCATGTGCAAAAACGACACGAAGATGACACTGCTCTTTCTATGCTCATTTATTCGGGGTAATAAATGTTCAAATTTTACGAAATGAAAAATAGCGTTATCTTCATAGTACAGTCTAGTATTTTTTGTTCAAATTTGCTCAAATTCTGACAACGTTTCATTTGTAGCAATTTATTAATTGTTTAATTAAATTAACATGAACGGAACAAACTTGTGTATTTTTGTATGAAATTTATTCCTATGTTATGTCTCGTTAGGCGTATCTCCATTATTCAATTTCAGACTTTATTTTTATTTTACATTATTATTATTATTTATGATATATCGGTTGCCGCTACCGCAAATCAATCATCAAAATTAATTTAAACGGAATGAACGAACTTTAATGTTTTCGATATAATTTTTTTTAAATCACTTCTATATGAAAATAATAAATTTTAATGATCAACGTTTCATTATAAATCAATTTCTCATGTTTTAATTTTCAAATAAATACATTCTAAATTAAATTTATCATTTAATTCTCATTTTAAAACCATTTAAAAATTCAATGCGACGATCCAAATTTTCGGTACCTTTTGAGCTGATCAAACAACACCAGTCCAACCCAAATTGTACTGGCAGCTCAGATGCCAATAGTAAGAATTTAGAAGATGAGATAAGAAAGAAAGAAATATTAGAATAGAAGAAAGAAGAAGAAAACCCAATAGAATCAGAATCTCACATCGCAGCGGAACAAATATAATATATAAATAGATCTTTATTGAGAGCTTGAAATAAAACTTACAATCATAGTAGTACATCACACATCTGGATAGTTATAATCGTCTGTCCTCATATACAACATACAACGGAATAAATATTAATACATCTGAACTCCTCCAGCACGTCTCCTGAACTTCGTAGTATCCAATAACCTGAACCCGTAAAACCCAGGCTAAACGAGCATTACAAACGCTTGATCAGTCTGGTGAACCAGAGTGAGAAAGCCACTAAGTTTACAATAACATCAACTTGATTTTAAAGTTAAAATTCCTTTTTGAAAGAAAAGATAATCGTAAGACCAAATCCACACATAAATACAGATGGTTTTTACCTTATGATAACCCAAGACATTTTGTAATCATATATATCTTCTGATATTATAATAGTGTCTAAACACAAATAAATAGCAATCCAGCGGAACACTTGCATCTCACGCTCCACATATACAGTATACAATCAAAAGCGCGGGGGCTTATTGGAGATTGGATTCTGATTATGACAAGGTATGGAACCAACCTATCGATCGTGTATCTCTAGAGGGGAATTCAATGGGTTCAACAAGAACATCTTGCAACCCGGACACACATGACCGACCACTGATTTCGCTTGAGTGTATCAAATGTATATCACCAACGGTTGGGATCAACAACCGTTTCTGAAAAGGGATAGCATAGAATAGATTAAAGAAGGAAATGAAATTTCTCTAGATAGGTGATTATACACCATAATGGGAGCGACCGACTTAGCCATGCTGCTTGCTCGATTTTTTTCATTTCCCAGTTGTGAGGCTTGAGGTTAGAATTCACCTTTAGAACATCTGGCCACCGTTTACTTTGAATGCCACATTATCAGATCCATCAAATCACTAATTGACGTCCACAAATATACTTTGGGTTTAAAAAAAGGGTCATTCTTTGCCACTAACTTGGTATATTTGTAAAAATCAACGTATGTGGATTTTATGAAATACTCTGTCATACATTTGTCCATACAAGTCATACAGGAACAGGATGAATCAAGGTACCCTCCTACCACATTATAGGAATCGCCCTATAGTCGGTAGCAAGTAGTTCTTGCAAATCTGTCGATTTCAACCATGACAGAATTACAGTATATCTTTGGTCGCTAAACCAGGGATTATAAGTCACTCTACCGTTTTATGAAGATCCACAGTCTTCAATTTCTTCATCCCTATCAATATCTAATATCTTCAATGTTTACGTATTCATTGGTCGGAATGGTTTTTGAATATAAACTAGATCCCGATCTTTCCGTATCAACAATCGTATTGGCTAGATTTGATAATCAGTTATTGAACTATCAAATAAACAACCATTCAATCATAAAAATAAAAATAGATTCATTGGTTCAATACCCAGCATCATTTGGCCTTTTTCATTCAAAAATAATTAATGAATGGTCAATTTAAACATCTAAATCTTTCAATATTTTAAAATACGATATTTACTTCTTATCTTAATATAAGGGTCCTTTAAAACAAATTTTAATACTTAAAACCATATATTATAGCCATATCTCGCTTTCCAATTAATTATCATCTCAAAACATTAATTACAACCATTTCATGCATTTTTATACCTCAACATCCATTAGTCCCTGACTGTAAATTGATAAGAGAATAATTCCCTAAGTATCAATCCTGAAGACTGAAATCAACATTAGATCAATATTCAAAAAATAATTCATCTTAACTAATCTCCAGTTAGGTTCTAATTCTTATCTAAACTCGTCATCAACCCATTATATTCCACTTATACTTCATTTAACCATTTTCCACTTTGAAAATCTCGTCTCAAATTCCATTATTAAGTTACGTTAAATTAAAACTTAACGTCTTAGCCCCACGCCCCTTTTATAAACATTGTTTATAACTCTCAGTTTTAATATAAAACCCTATTCATCTTGATTCCTTATTGCCTAACTTAAATATTAAGTAAACACTTGTTTTAAGCTATCGTATTGACTTAAAACCTCTTTTATAACTTAGTTAAAAAATCGACTTTAACATAAAACCCTTTCATCAACTCCTTTCAAAAACCCAGTTACATTTCAATATCAACTTTGATTACTTACCTTAATGAATCTCATTTACGAATTTGTAACTTAAATTATTATTCATTAAAAATAATAATTTACATCATCTTTAACGATTGTAGAAATAGTTTACTTCTTATTTAACTAAAACAATAGTAATTTTTTTATTAAAAACTTATTAAAGTTAAAACAAATATTCGTTAAACTATTTTATTAGATTAATTAAAAATAAATTAATCAAATAAATAATTCCAATTAAATTAGTTTACTTCGTCATCTTAAACCATGATTATCTCATTAATCAACTCCAATTAGTCCTTCTTTTAAATTAATTAATAATATAATTAATTTAAATAATTCCATTTAATTGTTTCTTGAAAACAATTAATCAATTTCTTAACAATTGCGTTGATTTTTGCTCATCTGCTTATAAATCTTATTACACAAGTATTTACTCTTCAAAACCATTTAATAATTACTTACAAACTTAAGTAATAAATAATACATATTAATTTCCTTTTATTCAAATATATCAATTTCAAAATCCATCCTTAGTTACAAAATAAATTTATAACTTCATTATCGTCGATTCACTTGACGGTAAATCAATGTTTGTAAAACGATTAACTTTTAGGCCAACAACTGTCAATTACTCAACCAATACTGCTCATTGGTTAAAACTAAACAAACGTTGAATTTAAGTTCAACGATCAATAATCATGTCAATCATCCAATCATATCGGTTAACAGTTCATATAACTATAACATGAAAATAAACAATAAACTTGAGGAATCCAGTTGGTTTCCTCCAACCTGTTTTCCCTACATCCAAATACGTTACCTCAAATAAAAACGTCTATTAAATAAACAGATAAAATATTCAACAGTCAAACAATACAGTAATCCAAATAGCCAATTTCAATTTAATACGTTTATATTATTATAAACGTAACCAACGAGGTAAGTTACCTCATTTGGAAATAATCGTTAAAAATAACGATTGGTTTAAATTAAATTAAACGAATGTTTAATTTAATTAGTTCAGTCAACATATATAAATATATATTCAGCATCCATCAAACAATTAACAATCAAAGCACACAATATTAAACCCAACTTATAAAAATATAAGTGGGATAAAACTAAGTGAGTTGTACTCACCTTGATTTTCATTTGTTGTCAAAACGGTTTGTTTTACATGCTTCTAGCTGCGTTCAACTTCGTCTGTTTCAATTCCAAAATTTTATGCCCATTGATATGGGTCTGACGCTTCTTATTTGGTCTGATTCTGTGTACGTAGGACACATTTATAAATTTAAACATTATACACTATTTAATTTAATATAAATTCATACATTGGAGTTTAACATTGTTTATGTTGAGAGTATGTCCACTAACAGGCTTATGCGATATACAATTTATAGTATACGACGGTTATCAGGTGAACATGAAAATCCAAAAGATGAACTGGGGAAAATACAATGGCTGATTATGTTAACGTTAACGTGATTTGGCATCTTAAAAGTACGATTAGGCATTATCATCCTTTCCTAGGCCATGTACTAAATTAGCCCAATATAAAAATTGATTAGGCATGCTATTAAACCGGGTTTTAGCATCACATTCGATCTGGTTATGCATATTGTTAATTTCAATTTGGCACCAATATGTATACAGCCTACAGGACATGTTTATGCTTTTAAACAAAATATATATATAACTGAACAGTATAGCTAAAATTGTATAAGATAATGAACAAAGGCAGTTCGAGTTACTTGCAAAGCAAATTCCCCATACATCCTCCTTGGTCTGGGAAGAGGTTTTGTCTTATATTGAAGGTGCACCAAAGTGGAGCTGACAACTGACAAACAAACGTAAGAAATGGCGACTGAGAAAGCGATTTCTAATGCTCCAATTTCTAATTCCAAAGCATAATCACTTCTAAATCTCGATTCAGATTATAGATCGGCTTATCCTCCCGATCTTTCTCCATGCACATTTCAACATGCAAGCTGAGTTAATCTTTCTTCTTTGGAAAATCTTCGAGCTCCAGTTTTAGATTTGAAACTTGATTTTCCTGATCTAGATTCGAGTAATAAGATAGATTTGACCAAAGCTAAAGCTATTCAGTCAAAATCGTGGAAGGAAGCTGTCGTAGAGAAAAAGTTGCATCACATCTCAGTACAACTTCAGTATTACGAGCCAGAAGTTAAAGACAATACAAAAGTAGCTGTGATTAGTGAAGAATTGGTCAACAAGGCGAGAGATAAGTGGTTTAATTCGATTGTATTATGTTTTCAGAAGTAAGCCCTATTATAAATATCTGAAAAGCTACATAGACAGAACCTGGAGTTTGAAAGGTAATTATCAGTTGTTTTCGAGATAGAATGGTTTATATATATGTGAGTTGCTTGAGGATTGTGAAAAAAATTTAGCTGAGGGACCCTACTTTTACAACAAAAGATTGATTTTTATGAAGAAGTGGTAGCTAGGTATGAAACTAACGCGTGAATTTCTGAATACTATTCCTATTTGGATTAGATTACTAGATTTAGAGTTAGACGTTTGGTCAGTAGAAGTCATAAATAGGATTGCATCCATTTTAGGTCATCCTATAAGACTTGATAGTATTACTAAAGGTGTATTTCGCATTGCTTATGCGAGGACTTTGGTAGAGGTTAATTTTGACTTTAAATTTCCTTAAGCAGTTCCAATATTATGTCATAATGGAAATATAGTTTGGCAAAATATCCACAATGAGTGGAAGCCTTCAACGTGCTCAAACTGTAGGGTTTTTGGTCATTCTACTAATGTTTGTAAGTCTACCAGAGTTTGGGTGCCTAAGGAAAATGATAATAGAAGTTGGGGGATGGATGTTGATGATAATGAAGTAGGGCAGACTAAGGTTAAAGAAGCTGCTATCAAAATTGGTATGTTAAATGATAATAATAATTCTTCAGTGATGGCTATCGATAGTAGTAATAATCACAATATATCTCAGGTTAAAGACAAAGGAAAAATTGAGTGTATTAAGGTCATATGTGATGGAACTAATGAAGTTTTTAATGATACTGCGGTGTCTGATATTATTAAGGTTGAGAATGGTTCGATTGATAAAGTAGACGGTGGTAGGGTGCACGTTAGTAATGAAGATAGTTGCAGGGCAAACGAAATTACTCAGTCTGGTTAAGAAGAAGATAGTATGGTAGACGGTGAAGATTATAACCAGCTGTAGTCCAATGATGACAATAAAGTAAAGATATACTCTTTGATGAATCTGATAGTTCAACCAATAGTTTCAGTAATAGGAAAACTAAATATAAAAACAGCAAATTCAAGAGAAACAGTAGGAGTATGAGTGGGAAACCATTAATGGAGACAAATCCAGAATGGGTGAAGTTAGTATTGCAACTTCAAAATAGATCGAAATTTAAAATAGCAAAAGTGTTTGTAACCATTGTGATTAATCCGATTCAAGACCCCTCGAATCTGATATCTAAACCACAAAGCGCTAGCGGAAGACTAGATCGTTGTTAGACTTGCAAAAACAACCAAAGCAATAACTCTAGTCACAAAAACAAGATCAACCAATCGCGAACAATCCAAATCTCAATCACAAGCAAGAAACTAATGACAAAGTAGCAAAAATAAATCACACAAGGATTTATAGTGGTTCCACTAACATCTTGTTAGTGTACATCCACTTTGGAGAGAGTATTTTATTACCACGATGAAAGGAATACAAGAGATTGATCCAATGATCACTATATTTCAATATAGAAAGAGTTTGAGTAGAATAGAATTGAAGAATTGGAATTAGGTTATAAACCCTAATTCTCCCTTGAGAATAAACCCTTGATGCCAAATCAAGTATCCAAGCTCCTCACACTAACACCTCAGAAAATAGCTTATATAAGGATAGGCCAATTACCCAAATTGCCCCCATATCTTCACAAATCAACTTACAAGGTTTTCTGTCTGAAATAGCCCAAATCAATATTCAGACGTCTGTCGTGGGAGGTGACAGACGTCTGTCCCTCCCAAGGAATTATTTGGGCTCCAGCTCTCAGCTCAGACGTCTGTCGCAACCATGACAGACGTCTGTCCCCCCTCTCAGACGTCTGTCATGGGGATGACAGACGTCTGTGGAAACTTTCGGGAAAATCCCCCTGTAGTGATAGACATCTGTCGTCCCATACGACAGACGTCTGTCGTCCCATACGACAGACGTCTGTCGCACCTGCACACAGAAAACCTGCACCTTACAGCTTATAACTTCCACGTGCGAACTCCGATTTGCGAACGGTCACCTTCGACTCGAAGCTATCTTCATCCTCTTCAATCTAACATATAGTATCGCATACTTCAACACTCCACCTCGATACTATAACAATCTCAACTCCAAACTCCAATGCACCCAAGCATTTCCTTCTACCTTCGATCAAGCAAACTTGAATGTTTTCCCAAATGAACTCCGGCATGGCCACCGCCCATTGCACTACACCGACGAGTTCAAGCAATGCCCCTACCCGCCAATGTAGTGTTGAAAACACTCAAACCTCAATGTCTCACCAAAAGACAATATACTCGGGAGTGTAACGAGTACTTACCATGAAGATAGATTTCCAATCCCTCACCGCTATTCCTTTCCATCAACAAACAAAATCACTCTCTCCACCCCGTGCCACCCCGTGGCACTTAGCAACTCAACAAGTGAATTAAGTTCGAGCAATGCTCGAAATTCCCATACGACAATGCTTTCGTAAACATGTCCGCCGCATTTCCTTTGTGTGCACTTTCCGAAGGTATACTAGCTTACCCTCATCCATGGCAACAAGAAATGACTACCTCACATCAATATGCTTGGTCCGTGAGCTAAACGCCAAATTCTCCGCCAAATGGATAACACTTTGGCTATCACATCGAACATCAACACTTTCATGTTCGAAACCCAAGTCACACAATAATCGCTTCAAGTAGAGTGCCTCCTTGGCTGCTTCCACAGCGACAATCAACTCCCCCTCCGTAGTGGATAAAACAACTACGGTTTGCAATCGTGATCTCCAACTAATGGTCGTCCCGCCAAGTGTGAAGACATACCCGGAAGTTGATTTCCTCCGATCCCTATCACCGCTGTAGTCCGAGTCATAATAACCAACCAACTTGCAACTCCTTTCATCACTACCGCCAAAGACAAGTCCATGAGATGATGTTCCTTTCAAGTATCTCAATATAGCCTTCACGGCTTCCCAATGCGATTTCCCCGGATTAGCCATATACCGACTAACCACCCCGACGGCATTTGCAATATCGGGCCTTGTACACACCATTGCGTACATCAAACTACCAACCGCACTTGCATATGGCACCTTTGCCATATATGCCTTGTCTTTATCCCCGATAGGTGATCCCTTCTCCAAAAGCTTCATATGCAAAGGTAAAGGTGTATTTTACGCCTTTACATTCTCTATGCTAAACCGGCAAATAACTTTCTTAATGTATTCCATTTGAGTCAATCTTAACTCAAAACGCTTTCGGTCCTTTCCAATTTCCATGCCAATGATTTTTCTTGCTTCTCCAAGATCCTTCATCTCGAATTCCAAATTCAAAAGCATCTTCAACTTGTTGATTTCATTTCGATCCTTGGAAGCAATGCGCATATCATCCACATACAAGAGTAAATACACCCAACAATCATTTCCCAACCTCTTGAAATATACGCAAGCATCCTTAATGCTTCGATGGAAGCCACTTTCAAGCATGAAATGATCGAATCTCTTGTACCATTGTCTAGGCAATTGCTTTAACCCATATAGTGATTTCTTCAACTTGCACACCATATTAGACTTACCATCTACAACAAACCCTTCTGGTTGCTCCATGTAGATGTCTTCATCCAAGTCTCCATGCAAGAAGGCGGTTTTCACATCAATTTGCTCCAACTCCAAGTCATGGATGGCAACTATGGCTAGTAAAACTCGGATAGATGTATGACGAACCACCGGTGCAAAAATTTCATCATACTCCTTTCCTTTCCTTTGTGAGAACCCCTTTGCCACTAACCTTGCTTCGTACCTTCCATTATCCTTCACCCTGTAAATTCATTTACACCCTATAGCACAGTTTCCTTGAGGAAGTGGAACCAAATCCCAAGTTCGGTTCTTCATAAGCGATTGCATCTCTTCCTCCGTGGCCCAAATCCACTTTGAGCTCTCTCTCGAATCCATGACGTCATCAAGGTCCATCGGCTCAACTTGGAATACATTGAGAGCATAGTCCAAATGATCACTAAAGCTAAGGTGGTTCCAATCACCATATCTTTCGGGAGGCCTTATTGCATGTCGACCAACCCGAGTAGCAATACTTACACCCAAACCCCTTTCGGCTCCACCTTGAGTCGAAACTTCTCTAGTATCATGCACATCACCAACATCATCACTAGAGGAACCATGTGGACTATGTGATGTTTCATCAACCACTTCAACCCCACAAGCTTCTTCAACTCTACTACCACTTGGTAGGAATGTGGGAATGACTTCCTTCTCCTTTGATTCACCATGAACCAAATCCGGAACATCCAATGAGTTCTCATTCACCTTGAATAAAGCCGACTCATCAAAATTGACATGACGAGAATTAACAACCTTCTTCGTTTCCGGATTCCAAATCCGATAGCCTTTCACGCCGTCCGTGAAACCAAGCGAGATCCCTTTGAATGCCCTAGATCCAAGCTTATCATTCCCCGGATCATGCACATAAACCGGGCTACCAAACACACGAAGATATCTCAAGTCAACACTCTTCCCTTTCCACACTTCCTCCGGAATTTTGTTACCAATGGCCGAGCACGGAATTCGATTCACAATATGCACCGCGGTTGACAAAGCTTCGGCCCAAAATCCTTTAGACAAACCCGATGACAATCTCAAGCATCGAGCTTTCTCAAGTAGAGTTCGGTTCATTCTCTCCGCTACTCCATTAGATTGCGGATCCCCCAGTGTAGTAAAATGTCTCCGGATTCCATGATGCTTACAATACTCCAAGAATTCACGCGAGACATATTCGCCGCCATTGTCGGTTCTTAACACCTTCAAAGTCTTACCACTCTCATTCTCAACAAGAGCCTTCCACACTTTGAATTTAGCAAATGCCTCCGATTTGGCCCCCATTACATACACCCATACCTTGCGAGACAAATCATTAATAAAAGAGATATAATACCTTGCTCCTTCTAAAGAAGCAACCGGTATCGGTCCCCAAACATCCGAATGAACATACTCAAGAACCTCCTTTGAGTCATGTTTCCCTTCATCGAATGATACCCTTGTTTGCTTCCCATGACACATTCCTCGCAAAACTCTAGTTTGTTGAAACTCTCACCCTCGATCATCTCCCGCTTCCGAAGAATATCCAAACTCCTCTCCGAGACATGACCCAATCTCAAATGCCACAACTGTGTCACATCCAAGTCACGAGAACTATCAACACCCATACAAGTCTTACCTCCTACGGTCACACCTTGAAGCAAATATATACCATGAGTCCTAGCACACTTCATAACCACAAGCGCTCCCTTCGAAACCCTCAAGCAATCCTTCTCGATAATGATCTTGCATCCTAGAAAATCCAATTGCCCCAAAGATATAAGCGACTTCCTAAGTCCCGGAACATAGCGACCATTGGTGAATGTGCGAACAACTCCATCAAACATCCTTATTTGCACGGAGCCACTACCCATCGACTTGCAAATAGCACCATTTCCCATAGCAATTGCATTTCCCTCTTTGACCTCAAAGGATGAAAAACAATTTCTATTTGGCGTCATATGATACGACGCACCCGAATCGAGCACCCATTCGTCACCCGAAATAACTGATGCTACTGCCGCCAACACATTCTCATCTATCTCACTATCCCCACTCTCCACCGCTACGGATGAAGACGCTACTTCCTTCTTATCTTTGTTCGGACATTCATTCTTCCAATGTCCCGGTTTCTTGCAAATAAAGCCCTTGCCATTTCTCTCTTTCGATTTACCTCTTCCACCGGGTTTTCTTGATTTAGAACGCCCCCGGTTTCCTTTCTTCACATTCTTTTCTTTCTTCACAAGAAACCCATGACCACTACTTGCTCCACTACTACCCTCACTCATTTCCTTTATTTGATCTCTCAACTCCTCACTAAGAAGACCCGTCTTGACATCATCTAGAGTCAAGGTATCCCGACCATAGATCAAACTATTTGAGAAACCCGTACAGCGGTTCGGCAATGAACACAATAATATCATCGCCTTTTGCTCTTCCTCAACCTTCAAATCAACGGCCTTCATCTTCATGAGCAAGTCATCAAAGGCATTCAAATATGCCTTAAGTGTATTACCTCCTTCATCTTGAAGGTGAAAAATGTACGCAACAAGATCAAACGGTTAGTGAGCGACTTCTTCATATATAGTTCTTCCAACTTGTACCAAATACCTTTAGCAGTAGTCTCACCACTAATTTCGGAGATCACATTCTCCCCCATAGCAAGTTGAAGAGTAGTGTAAGCCCATTCCTCCATCTCCTCTCTCTCAACATCCGAGATATCACTTGGAAATAAGTGAGTATCAAATACTACTCGGTGCACCCGATTCCGCCTAAGAACCGCTTTCATTTTCCATTGCCACTTCTCAAAGTCATTATCACCATTCCATTTGTCAATAACCAATTGAGAACCCGATGCCACATACGAACCTCGTACATATGGCACCACACTATTCGGACTTCCGGTTGAAGGACTTACCGAGCTACTATCCGTCTCCGGCATTTTCATAAACACCTAACAAGCACCAAAACAGCTCTGATACCAACTATTGTAACCGTTGTGATTAATCCGATTCAAGACCACTCGAATCTGATATCTAAACCACAAAGCGCTAGCGGAAGACTAGATCGTTGTTAGACTTGCAAAAACAACCAAAGCAATTACTCTAGTCATACAATCAAGATCAACCAATCACGAACAATCCAAATCTCAATCACAAGCAAGAAACTAATGACAAAGTAGCAAAAATAAATCACACAAGGATTTATAGTGGTTCCACTAACATCTTGTTAGTGTACATCCACTTTGCAGAGAGTATTTTATTACCATGATGAAAGGAATACAAGAGATTGATCCAATGATCACTATATTTCAATATAGAAAGAGTTTGAGGAGAATAGAATTGAAGAATTGGAATTAGGTTATAAACCCTAATTCTCCCTTGAGAATAAACCCTTGATGCCAAATCAAGTATCCAAGTTCCTCACACTAACACCTCAGAAAATAGCTTATATAAGGATAGGCCAATTACCCAGATTGCCCCCGTATCTTCACAAATCAAATTACAAGGTTTTCAGTCTGAAATAGCCCAAATCAATATTCAGACGTCTGTCGTGGGAGGTGACAGACGTCTGTCCCTCCCAGGGAATTATTTGGGCTCCAGCTCTTAGCTCAGACATCTGTCGCAACCATGACAGACGTCTGTCCCCCTCTCAGACGTCTGTCGTGGGGATGATAGACATCTTTCCAAACTTTCGGGAAAATCCCCCTGTAGTGACAGACGTCTGTCGTCCCATACGATAGACGTCTGTCGCACCTACACACAAAAAACCTGCACCTTACAACTTATAACTTCCACGTGCGAACTCCGATTTGCGAACGGTCACCTCCGACTCGAAGGTATCTTCATCCTCTTCAATCTAACATATAGTATTGCATACTTCAACAAAAAGAGGCTGGCAACTATCTTGAGGGAGTTATACAAGGAGGAATAGCTAAAAATTGAGATGCTCAGTTTTCTTACTTTCTTTCTTTTTGCCGGGGTAGTTAGGTGTTTTTTTTCTGGTGTGCATCAGAGTTCTTCTGATGTAGTTTTAATTATAGAGTTTGATGTTAGGTTTAATATGGATTTTTTTGCTGAAGATGTTTCGGGAGTTTGCTCTCTTGTAGCTCAGGGTTATTAAGGTGGTTCGCAGTGTTTACTGTTTGGCTTTTGGAGTTTAGCAAGATTTTGTGGGTTTTGCTCTTGTGGGTGTATGGGCTTTCTCTTTGTGTCAGCCTCTTTGTGTGTTGTATTTGTTTTTCCTTTTCTTGGATTGGTCTGTTAGAGCAGTCCCAGCAGTGTAAGGGAGAGCTGAAATGGGGAAGATAGTGTATGCAACATGCTCCAAAAGTAAGGCGATGTGTGTGGGAAGACAAATGAAATGGCGACGCTCGCCATTTCCAATTTGGAGCGTGGACAGGTAAACGGTTTTATGAAAACCGTATATATGTTAAACGGTTTTAATAAAACCATTTAACATATAAACGGTTTTATGAAAACCGTTTAACATATTTTCGGTTTTCATAAAACACTTATGTTTTATACGGTTTTGTGAGAACCGTATAAAACATGGTTTTTTTACAAAAAATCCATTTTTGATGTTTTATTTTAATATATTTAAATTAGTTTGTAAAGAAAAGCACAAATACTTTGTAAAGAATTAAAACCTATCTATTTTCAAGTTTTCAAATTGGGTTTTTAATGTTTGGATTATGTTTGTGTATTAAACACTTACCGCAAAGTGTTATTTACCTTTTAGATATAGTTTTAAATATGTATACATATTTGGAAGCAATGTAAAAGAAGTTTGAATCTCATATATGCATTAGAAAAAAAAAATACTTAAAACTAGTTAATTTTTTTTAATAACCCACAAAACAGTACAATCAACATAGAAAACTAAAACTAGAATATAACAAGCTAGAAATAACAACATTACAGTCAACATAGAAATCTAAAACTAGGATACAACAAGCTAAAAATAGCAACATAGAATTCATCTACAACTCAGATCTTCCTTCTTTCGATAATGACCATATAGTTATAACTTATTTTTGTATCCGTTAATGCTGAAAATAAATTAATTTTAATTTAATTTTCATTAAAACATCTCGATAATTGTACATACTAAATTTTTTTCTCGACATTTTATAAATAACATACCGGATGGAAGGAAAATAATAATTAATAAACAGTTTTCTGAAAACCTTTAGTGTTAAACGGTTTTCTGAAAACCGTTTAAAGTTAAATTATTAAAAAAGTATGGAGTGTCCCCCCACCGACTGCTGGAACGGTGAGGGGAATCCACGCTCCAATCAATGAATCGACGCTCAAAAAATGGGGAGCTGCTGAGAATGCTCTTAGTTGTGTATTTTGTTTTTTTAGTTTGAGCTGACTTTTGGTTTTAGTTGTATAGTATTTGTTGTAATAGTGGGTTGTATTGTATGGTCAACTCAAACTTCTTGTACCCTCTTATAGTGTAATTAAGTATCGATTTATTTCGCCTGGACTAGTTCACAAGTAAAATAACAAAATGCATACTTGCCGCGTGGTATACTGTAAGGCAATAATATATAATTACTAAATGTATTATAAGCTAATCTTAACTTACGTAAATATAAAACTTGGATTTGCTAGGCATATAAACAAAATTAGATGGGCATATTTTATGAAGTAGGTCACATTATAAATTTCGGGATTAGGCATATTCTAAAAGCAAGGCGACCACGTTATACCGTTATTCAGGCACATATGGGAAAGACTACAGGCCACGGTGTAAGAGACAAGGCATGTATAAAATTTTTGTATACTTGCCATAATAATATTATGGATTAGGAAGATTTAAAAGGACACATTAGGCATATTTGAGTTGCTTCTTTACTGTAAATCTTCCATTTGTTACCTGTTTTCGAAAACCCGTCACTCCCTTCCTTCTTCAGCAAATGTCAACCTCTTCTCTTCTCCTATACTTTCTCCTTCCTCATATAATATTTTCGAAGCCCACTGCATAAAACACACCACTGCCACTTCAACGTCGCGATGTCATCCACCTAACCATCTCTGCACCGCGCCTGGTGCACCGCCTACATTCCAAAGCAGCGCTACCCTGTCAGTGCCACCTCGACTGTCTTGAACCCCCAGTCCCATGTGATTCCCCTCCTTATGCGACTCAGACATAAGAAAAAACACCACCATTTGCTACTTCTTCCACACGCAACACCTTCCCTATCAACCTGTTTAACTGAACCCATCACAAAGCCCCACCTTTATACGTTGCTTTGTTACTCCCCTTCTCCCATTCGCTCCATGCAGTTTCCATTACTGTTTCCCCCAACCACTTATACCCCACGTCTGCCACCCACACTTACAACGAACACGAGTGAAAAAAACTAAGTGATAATTTAATTTGTTAAAGAGAGTCGGTTTGCATTACTATGGGGTGGGGAGTTTCAGTTTCATTCTTCAAATGGGGTGCTCGATTATATTGTTGAAGAGGGGATCAGATCAGTTCCACTTGGTTTTTGCGGGATGGAATGGACAAGGCAGCACACTTATTTATAGGAGGAGGACACGAAGATATGTATAACGTCTTTCATGAAGACTACGACATAATTTAGGTAGCATGCAGAGGCTCATGTATTTTATTTTTACACATAGCTGTGCATGGGTAGATTTTAGGTTATACAGTTGTGTGATTTCACTTCATTAGGCTAGTAGGAGGGCTTTGGGTAGGTTTGCAGAGAAGAAGAAGTGTTGTCATACTCAGTTTGTACAAAAATGGGATGTTGTCGTATTGCTTCGGATTGAAAGAAACAGGGTAGCTATAAAAGAATATGCAGTGTATTTCCTTTTCATACTGCATGCTATTAGTTGTAGGCTAGCGCGATTTCATGTGTGAGTGTACATTTATGGGGTAGTCTGCACATTATTAGGGGAGGTTTGCAGAGTCCTTCAGCAGGGTGCATACTTGTTGAACTTGCTTAAGAATGAAGGAATCCATATACCATAAGATCCTAGCGTCTAAAAAGTAGGCGCCAGAACCACTGGCGCCTATCACAACACCAGAAAAGGGTTTTAATAACAGTTATTACCGTTACAAATTAACTTTGTAACAGTAATAACCGTTACTACAATATACGTGACAAACTGTTGTCACAAATATTGTAACGGTTAGTACCGTTACAAAGTGCGTATATTGTAACGGTTATTACCGTTATAAAATTATTATTATATAACACTTATAACCGTTGGTAGTGGAAAATTTGTAACACTTATAACCGTTGTAAGATTTATTTTTATAACAATAATTATTGTTACAAGTATGAAATATGTAACAGTTATTACTGTTGGTATATAAAGCTGACTATTTCATATAATAAATTTAATAACAGTTATAAATGTTACAAATATGAATATTGTAGCAGCCCTACAGCAGGTAATTCCTTTAAACAACAATCATAATATGTTCCAACTAATTTCATAAAGCATATATCAATAAGCATATACAACATATAATAATAATATCTCAAAGGAAATACAACATATCACAATTTGCATCCTAAAGCATTCCATTTCGACAAACATCAAACTATCACAATTTAACATACAACCATTCATCATCCAAAAATATCAAATAACATTGAAGCATGACAATTTAACGTACAACCATTACACAAAACGCAAGCGATAAAGAAACCAAATTACAAACTCACAATCGACAAGATCAGATGGCGTATGCATACCATTTTGGAATGCGTCAAAAATTGACGCTTTTGGGTCCAGAACTTCCTCCATCCATATGGTTTTCTCTCCTAGTACAAGTCTATGACGACAAACTTTTTGCATTCTTTCATATCCCTTGGCTACCTCCTTTGAGTTTCATCGCCAGCTTCTGATCAGTGTCTTACTTCTGCTTCTTCAACCAAAGCCTACGATGTTCAACAAATATAATAATACGAGTCAAGACGTGAAAACAATGCATATTACTCCTAACACAAATTATAATAACATAATCTGAAGTGACACAGTTTATAAATCTATAGTATTAACTAGAGCCAAATCTATAATAGAATAACTTGTAACTGAAAACCACTTTACACAGATGGTTATTTCCGTTGTAAACCATTATAGCGGTTACTTCAATACAACGGCTCGTCTCCTGACTAGCCAAATCTCACCGCCAGTTGGAATCAAACCTTCTCCCATTAGATAGTCTAAAATTTCCGCTAATATACCCTATATACCATTTACTGGCATAAGAATTACTCGTATCAGACATAAAAATTGCAAGTAGGAAATTATGTACCTTGGCATATGCTTTGTAATTATCCTTTAATATGTGTTTAGTTATTGCTGAATCAGATATAACCAAGAATAACCAATACGAATCCATACTGAAACTGATCTGCAAGGCAGCAATAACAAAATAAATTTATACTATGTCCATACAGCAAAGAAAAAATTATAAATTTATCCTAAATAACAAAAGAACTGAGCTTCCAAAATAGCATCATTTCAATCTTCTTTTTATACTATACCAAAATAGAACTCCAATTGTTTTAATTATCATTTGTGGTTAACCTAAAGGGTCTGCTACAAAGTAATAAAGGCTTAAGGTAAGGGAATTTGCTATCTCCATATCTCATTGCTATTGTGATGGATTATTTTATAATACTACTGGAATTAAGCATGTTTAATGAACACATCAAGCAGATACAAAATATTAAACCAACACTTTAGCCATTTACTCTATACTAATAATCTCTTAGTCCTTTTTAATTTTGTGCGAAAGATAATGAACAAGCCGCTAAAACAATAAAATTGAAGTTTCCTAGTTAGAAAATGAGATAATCGGTTACACTGTAACCTTTGTATTTCTAATTGTTTCAATCCTGTATATGTACACCCGCTACCCGCTTCTCATGTATGCGGATATATATATAAAGCCTGTGTTACATTGTATAATACAAGGGTTTTGTCATGCAATACAAAGTTCTGTTTTCATTCTACAACTTTATCTTCTTCACTTTTTCAAATACAATCTGCAGCACTCAAGAATCATGAAACACTGCAAAAAACCTTTCAAGGTTGAATTCAACAGACTATATTATGAAACAGAAAAAGACGCTCGGTTTCAGTAGTTTCCTGAAGCTGAAACCAGTTTCAGGTTTCAGTTTCCTGAAACCAAAATTGAAACCTGAAACAGGTTTCAGAACCGAAACCTATTTCAGGTTTCAATTTATGTGAAATCTGAAACAGGTTTCAGTTTCCTGAAATCGAGCAACACCCGGTTTCAGAAAACCGAAACCGAGCGCCGCTCGATTTCAGTAAACTGAAACGGAGCGGTTTCAGGAAACCTTAATAAAACTTAAACCAGTTGTGATTCAAATTGCAAAGAATGTTAACGTCTACTTTCATGATGGATTGAGGTGTTGTGGGACTAGAAATCTTATTCACATTGACTATTTTATATAAAAATATGCCATTACAACTCACACGTCTACGTTACTATAAATAGACATTTATTTCCAATATTCGATTGTATAGATGAAGATAGCGGTAAGCAATATTCGATTTGAACAGAATTAACCGAATCGATCGGTTTGGTTTAAAACTAAACCGGTTTGAAAAGTAATTTTTTATGGTTACTGGCTTGACCAAACTAATCAAAATTTAACTGCATCATTCAATTTCGTGGTATTGTAATGCTTTAAATAATTTGTCTATGATGAAATACAAAGTTTACTTCTTAAAAGTAAGTAAAATTTAATTGTAATCATAAAATATATGAAATAAAATATTTTCAAACATAAATTTATATTTTAGAAAACCGAAACCGAGCGCCGCTCGGTTTTAGAAAACCGAAACCAAGCGGTTTCAGGAAACCTTAATTCAGTGGCAGGAACATGATTGATTTTCTTCTTAAATCTCAAGAAACAAGAGATTTCATACTTTTTGTTTAATTCAGTGGCAGGGACATGTACATATTATATAAAGTGGCAGATAACATCTGTACTTGCGGATACTGTTAAACCATGTGTTTACATGCATAAGTTCAAAAGTGCTCATAAAAAATAAGTTTAAAATATCATCAGATATACACGTACGGCACACATGGATATGTATGTACTAAATATCTATGTCAAATCGCGTTCAAGCTACATATGTAATTATCATCAAGATGTTTGGTTCAGCATGGACTTATTATCGGGCACACCAAAACAAACACTAGGGATGTGCGCCCATACGCACATCGTTGTCTATGTGAAACCCAATTGGACCACTGCAGCGTTTGTTTCATTAACTCGACTTGTATTTCCCAAACATCAGAGTTTTACACCAAGATATCACCAAGATATCAGATGTCTACTTTCATGAAATTACACTGTTTTTTAAAATAAAATAATTAAACTGTTAATTCATTTTTATTGTATTTATTAAGAAATGATGCATAACAGTATTTGCTATATTTTAATGGATGATTTTGTTCATATTTGCTATATTTTAAAGTGCTCTCACTCCAAGATGTCAATTTTGCAACAAGTAAAACATTGATTACACCAGGATCTAATAAATTTTGCAGGTTGGTTGTGAATGCTAATTAATCATATCCGCAAATTGGTCCACAATTCAAGTCTACAAATGATAGAAATAGTTAAAATAAACTGCATTTGTTAAAAAAACTGCACTGATTTAACAACTGCACTGATTTTTGGTCCATAATTCAAGTCTACAAATGATAGAAATACTTAAAAAACTGAACTGATTTAAAAAAAAAAAAACTGCATTTGTTCCAAAAAAAAAAAATGTAATAAGTACCAATCAATGTTTTATCTCAAGAAATTGAGCTTTAGATTAGGTAGTTAATGCACTAAACTAATATTTATTCACTCGGTTTTACAATCGAAATAAGTAATTGTGAACGAAGCATCCTACAGATTAAGTATAGGCCATGTTACAAAATACCTAGTGTTCACATATGAGATGACAACAATACCAGGGACAAAATATCCAGTAAACTACTATAGGGATTACATACTCCATTTTTTACCCTTCTATTGAAATGATGCAATTGGTCCAACAAGCAATTGCATAAATTTTACTGTATTTTACTTAAATATCTATATTTAAAAACAAGAAATTTTCAAGCCACTTAAATGTTCCACATTCTCAACAAACCAACTTTACCTAATAAACTTCACATGTACTGTATCAAATTTAAAGCTTCCCCAAGAAGAGCCCAGTTTAACAAAATATCATTTTTAAAAAGTTTACTATCAAATTTGAACAATCAGAAATAGGAATTATAATTAAAAACACAAACTAAGACAGAGCATACAAAGCATATATATATATATATATATATATATATAAACTGTTTTAGGAACACTGACGGATACAAACATCGAAGTTCAAATATAAACACAGAATGACATGAATTTCAAGAAACATGAATATGATTTAACCCAAATAAATATATCTGCACAAAAAATACTATTATTTAGAATGAGGGTAAATTTTACTATTTGACTGTTCTCAACAGTTATCATCTATAATCAACTAGAAGTACCATATATTTTAAGAACTGTCTAGAATTAGATTACCTAATAAAAAGAAAGACACAAGTTACAGAAAGCATTTGGTTCATAATATTTTAATGCAGTCAATGACTAAACATGCCAACAAGCTTGAGAGAAAATGAACGACAACAATCAAGATTACAAAACAAATAACCTGAGCTGATAGATGCATGTAGAAACTAGAAATGCATTATATGGTTTAATATTATAGTATGGAGTATCTCAGATCTAAATACTGAATATCCCCAATAAATTAGCAGATAACAACAAGAATGCTCGGCATGCCGATGTTAATTAACATATAATGGTTTTCTCTTCAGCCTAGCATCTAACGTGCAATTCAAAATTCAGACTGACAATCTATCAACTTTGGCTCGTATATAAAATAAAATAGTACAATTCTAACCCTTAAACTACCAATCTGTATAACAACTTACAATCTAAGAAAGACCAAACTTGAAATACCTATGGAATCCAAAAAAGTTACAAGAAAAAATATATGTTGTTCATGCATTCCTGGAAAAGTCACAACCACAAACTGATTTGCCAAAAAACCGAAGGTTTATGAAATTGCAGTTTCCGTTGATCTAAAACTCAATCGACTATGTATTAGTTAAAAGGTTCTATATCCGCTATTTTAAAAGTACCGTGAATCAAAGACCACCTTCCAAACCACCGAATGCATTTTTTCCACAAAGTACAAAATAATTTAACTCATGTCGCATTTTAAAGAACGCCAACGTAGCTAATTTATAAAGAAAAATTCGAATCTTTATCCCTCAAATGTAATAGGCGCAAATTATATGCTCAGTGAGCAATAACATAACATGCAAAGAATAAAAATGCCTAAAACGTAATAGAAATATAAGCTGTAACCTCAAAACAGTAAAACAAGAAATCCATTTGAATTTTCAAATTGAGACTGAAATGATTTTTTTACTAAAACAATACTATTTTCTGAATTTATTTGGTGAAACAGAAACGGTAAGAAAATTTGCTGAAAAAATGTTAACAGCAATGAATTTGCTGAATTGTATTGAAACTGCTAAATGAAGTAGCAATGAATTTGCTGAGATCACATTAAATTTGGTAATTGAAACAGTAATGGCTACTTATAATTTTATTATGCTTCTTTTTATAACCATACAAATAGCTATAAAAAATAATTCATGGCCTATCGCCCTTAGACCTCCACATCTTCATGTATTGTGACCTCACCAAGCTAAATTCTTGGCTACGCCACTGCCAATGTCCTCAATGAGAAGGTATAAAAGGTATGTATTTTCAAAAATATTGCACACAACTTTTATGCAGAGTAGGTCTCATTTTATTTTCATACAAACACTCACTCAAGAATTTTCATGGAAACATTCACTCAACCATTTTCCCTTAGCTTGTGTAGATGTTACAATGATATAACTTGCAAACATATCAGTTAAGATATTCAGAAAATTGAGATAATTTTACTGGAATCATGAAATAAAATGTGTTTTCAACAAATGATTAAATTAATCACAATACAATAATCACGAAATAAAAGCCTTTGTCCCACAAATAGCAATCTACATTAAGAGCGAGACTGGCGTCGGCGGAGAAAGAATACTGGTCAGAGAAGATACCTGAGCAGCGGCGGAGAAGGAATCGAGCTCAAAACGCGGTCAGGCAAAGAACAGATCGGCGTCGGCAGGTGATGGAGATGAAAGAAACTGGTCAGAAAACCTAGGCGGCGGCTTTGCAAAATTTGGGGATCTAAGTGCAAATACGAAAAGGAACGGAAGGGTTAGAAACATGAGTGGAAGGAAAATTACCAAAGCATCCCTTGCGTGAAAAAATCTTGGCTATTGTAACGGTTATTACTATTATAACTAAATATAATGGTAATAAACGTTATAAAATAATAACAATAATAACTGTTACTAATAGGGTCCGCGAAAATGTTACAAAACAGGCTGTTTGGTGTAGTGTATATAACCCCATTTCCGCCATTGTTCTTCATTTCATTCCTTTCAAGCTTCGTTTTTAATTTGTTTTTAATAGGAAATTGAGTCGAAATGCCGCCACGAAGCATTAAAGTTGGAAGGAGAGTTGCTCCGAGGCTATCAAATGAGCAAATGGGTCCAGTGCACACACCTCCGGCCCCTGGTGTAACAGCTGATGAGCTTCGTGTCCTTCATGATCTTCCAGAGGGCTACGAGCACAGAGCTGATACTGATTTGTCCACGATACAGGCATAATTTAAACGTTTATGATTTCTACTATTATTTGCGAGCTATATCTTTGTATGAGTTCAATAGGTGTTATTGAATTGAAAAACATTGCTTAATCCTACATATATAGGACAAGTACGTTCATTGTAGAGGCAGTTGGCCGAAATGCATCACATTTTATGACGGGCTTCCCACTCCTATTAAGGATAGGCTGCATCTTAGTCCATTTGGTCAGTTTCTATCTATTAGACCTATTAAGTCATTCGACAGACCCTTGGCACATGCACTGTGTGAGCGATGGTGGCCGACCACACATACTTTCCATTTTTCTGACTTTGAGCTTGGTGTCACTCCTGTCGATTTGTATATGCTGACTGGTATAGAGATTGGTCATCTTGATCGCAGACCGGTTCCCTTTGATGAGTTATATGAGTCATCCAATGTGTTTTCCGTGTTCTTACCTCATTTTGATGCTGCCAGAGTTAGTAGTGGTGCGGTTTCGTTGACTTACCTGCAGCAGTACATCACTTGTTATTCGAAGCGACCGGAGATTATAGATAGGGTGACTAGGGCATTTTTACTGTACTTGTTTGGTTCGACATTTTTTTCGAACCACAAAAGTACCGTTCGCTTGGGTTATCTAGCTGGGATTACTATGTTGGATCGACTTGATACGATAGATTGGGGCACAGCTATACTAGGTGCACTGTACACCGCTTTAGATTCATTTGTGTTGGGTGACGTCAGAGAGATGCAGGCCTTTTGGTACATCTTGCCCATTTGGTATTACGAGTTCACGGCTAACATGCATCCACGCATGGTAGAGATGGTTGCTCAGGTAGGTGAGCAGTTCTTTCCGCGGATGAGACGGTGGGAGCGCATTCATTACGTAGCTCATGCTCCACCGGGTGTACGTCACGATTTGATGGAGCCTAGAGCACAGCTTGACATGCGGAGTCGGGGCAATCTCATTTGCACTCCTTGGGCTTCACATTTGGATCATTTGATAGAGGTTGGTGTTATGGTCGACGGCCACCCGATGCGGATTGCGTATACACTCTCTACTCGTAGGGTAGCTTTACACACAGCGACATATATCTTTATTTGTTATTTGGGCGAGAGGTGTGCATACCAGATCAGCCACGATTAACGTATACCGGGAGATCCCCTATCTTGCGAGGACATGTTTGGTAGAAGTAGGTTGATTTTGGGTGCAGTACATACAGGCCGTACGGGAGGCTGGTTGGGTTGACATTGGCCCATTCTTCATTGGTGGACATTACGATTCTTATTGGGCTAGAGTCGCTCCACATAGACTTAGATATCCTGATTATGCCCGGGGGGTTAACTCCGATCATTTGGGACCTCATTTGGTATCCGGTAGAGTTCAGGTACCCCAGGTTTCATTTGAACCTATTCCGTCCCAGTTTTCACAGCCTCCCATGCAGATAGAGCCGGATTGTAGTTTCAGAGCGTACGATATTACCGGTACCATTATTGAGCAGTCCGTAGTGTTTCCAGACAACCTTCCTGGCGTACCCTCCGCCGGCTTGTACCCTCCATATCAGGTTTCTTTAATACATTTGTCTATTTATGTACAGTTCTTTTTTATGGTACTTTACGTAACGCACATCACATGTCTTTGTAGTACGCACATTGGTTGGACCAGTCAAGATCAACCCTTGCCGGTTATCGTGTTATGACTCTTGCACACACGCACACCATGCATGATATGGAGGGATTCCTGTGTAGTGCTATTGATGTATTATTAGCGGACTGTTGTATCTTGTCTTTTCTGCACTTTTGTGGTTTATTTGTATTATTAAGAGGACTGTTGTATTATGACTTCATACTAGCGTACTGTTGTATTCCTATGTAGTGGTACTGATGTATTATTAACGTTCTATTGTAATTTGTCTTCTCTGCACTATGGTATTCCATTTGTGGTTTATATGTATTTGTGGTTTATATGTATTATTAACGTACTGTTGTATTCCTACGTAGTGGTACTGAAGTAATTTCAACGTACCAATGTATTATTACGATTGTTGTTGTTGTAGTTCAGTACGATTGTTGTAGTTCGGTACGATTGTTGTTGTGGTTTGTATAATTATTGTTGTTGTGCGTATGGTTATTGTTCTTGTGCTTGTTCTTGTAGTTTGTTTAATTGTAGTTTGTACGATTTTTATTCTCTGGCTTTGCTTCATTAAAGGTCGACAAGTCCCCTAGTTTCTGGCTTTGCTTTATTAAAGCAGTGGTCAAGTCATCTTTAACCAGTACGAGTTATCAAGTCATGTTGTTTCTATCAATTGGACTACCTATAACACATTACCCTAGTGGTGCATTCAACCCAACGTATAACATACAACTACAATAAAGAATACAAGATACGGGGTACAAGATACAAGAAACTTATAACGTACAGCATAGTACATCATTACAGCCAAATATAAGATACAAGATAAATTTTGCATTCGACCCAATGTACAATCCAGCGTACTAGTAGTATTAGTTTCGCGAAGAACTGCCCCACCCATACAACATTTCTGCTTTTGTTGCAACGTTCAGTCTTTCCAACCGACAGACCTCTGCTTGCATCTCCAGTGCATACTGGACACCCCTCGCAGTCATAGGTGGATCGTACCACATGAAAAAGTTACAACGTTGCAACCCTTGTCGGTTTTGTGCAGCAATGTAGGCCTTGCACCCATAAAATCGTTGACCGGTGTTGGTTTGACTCTTAGAAACAACCACGTTGCATTCCACTCCAAAATAGCAAAGAACAGTCCGACCCGTAATGCTAGAGCTCGACCTATCGGGGTTCTGGCGAGTAATTACTTCCATCAACCGAGCATGATGGGTTTTCTGCATTGGTCCAATTCTTGGGACAGCAACGTTTGGTTGCGTGGCACTAAAAAGTTCATTCTCAACTTCTCCAGGCTCGACTTGGACATCCGCTTGTGTTTCTGGCACAATCTCTACATCTTCGATCTGTTGCTTTTTCCTTTCATATGCATCGTACAGTTGTACCATCGTTTCATCATCGTATTCCCAACTAGACATTGTATTTAGAGTAAATGTGGAAAGAAAAAAATTATTGGAGCAAATAATGAAGACAGGAAGAAGATGCAGGGTCCTATTTAATAACGCAAGTCCACTTCCAAATATATTAAAGCAATATTTGGGGACGACTAGTCAAATCACTTGTATTTCTCTGTGGCACAATTTGTAAGATTGATGGACAGGTAGCAGAGAATCCCTATCCCATTTTTACTATGATGTCGACTTTATTACGAAGCTATACCTAGAAATGATTCGTTGTTTCGATTCTACATATGGATGGTGACCAGACCATGTTGACTGATATACAACAAAGATACAATTAACACTAAACATTAAAGATACAATTAACATTAAACATATAGCCACAACAGATCCTAAAGATACATGCCTTACAGATACAAGATGCCAAATAAAACATCAAATAAGGAAACGTTCGAGACGTCTTATCTCTTGTTCAAGTTCATTTGCATAGGCTATTACCCTTGGGCAAAGAGGCTCGTTTATCCATTCCATGAAATCGCATCCATTAGGATACAATGGAAATTTCTGTATGCGGCGGCCTACGTTGTTTCCCTCGGCTCGAACAACGACTTCAACAGCATGACCGCAATAGCAAAATACTGGATACACCTCTACTTATTTGGGTGGTTGAGGTACTCGATACACCTCTACTTCTTGGGGTGGTTGAGCTACCGACTGTTCGTGTGAAGGTTGAACATGGGGCACTTGGGCTTTTGGTGCTGGTACTTGAAAGTGTGGGTCGTTCAGAAACTCTAATTCGTATTTGATCTCTTGAAGTCTAATCGCTTCGTATGCCTCTTCCTCAGAGTCTGTAGCTGAAGGCCACGAAGGCATTGGTGTGACAATGGTAAGAGTAGTAGGGAAGCTTCCTTTTTTTTTGTGTCTTAAGTTATGAGTGTTTTGGTAGAGTTTTATGGCTGTCTGTCACGAAATAATGTTTAATGATTACGTGGACGACCCACATTTTTTAACTCCTACATGTAAAATATTGTTCCCAAATCCTGGTACAGTCATTGAAATGACTCGATACAGAGACATATTTCGTACTAAATGTTGAAAGAAAACAGAAGAGCTCACATGTTAACTTAAAGACTTAACCACAACTGAGACACTGACTACACACTGGGACACTGATTACACACTGAGACACTGACTACACACTGAGACAATGACTACACACTGGTACATAGTACACCAAAACTGATGAGAGATAGTACGATACAACTACTGTTGTTACACAGGATAGCATGAATAGTAGCACGACCACATCTACCAATCAAAACCGAAGCGCGTTAGCCAGCTATAATGAAGTTCATATGCTTCATGGCCTACGAATTCTGTTCCATGTTCGAAAAGATAACGTGAATCAAATGTGGCACGATTAGCTTTAAAAATATATTCCTCTTCTACCACCTCGATTACCTGGCGGTATCGGGCACAATCATCCCAGAACGTGCTATGTTTATTGTGGATCTCTTCTTTAGACCTCCACGACGGACACTTTGGGTTGTCATTGTAGTTTTTTTGGACCAATTGCCAGTACATTTCATGGGTCACTCCGCCACCTCCTTGTAGGATTTTGTCATGCATTTCTTGAAACTCAATATACGCTTCGACGAGTATTAGTAACTCAGAGGGAGACCAACTTCTGGTGGACATGAATAAAGGAGAGTAATGGGGAAATAGAAAATGGTCACTATGTGAAAGTAAGGAACCAAGGCACCATTTATTTGTAGCCCAAAGATTTGGCAAAAGCTTGGTGTCTTATGGTACGAGTCACATGCTCTCATAACGTACCATTAACATGGGTCTAGCCAATGATTAGACAGGTCACTGAATACAAAACAGGAATGTTACTGTACTTGATTTGGCCCATCACTGAGGAGATCAAAAGTGAGGAAACCGTGCACGATTTATCAAACATGGCTACAGTGCCTACTTTAGCCAACATGGCTACAGTGTCTGCTTTATCAAACATGGCTACAGTGCCTGCTTTAGCCAACATGGCTACAGTGTTTGCTTTATCAAACATGGCTATAGTGCCCGCTTTTGCCAACATGGCTACAGTGTCTGCTTTATCAAACATGGCTACAGTGACTGCTTCAATTGACCTAACATTGATTACGGTGCCTTAACTTTTCCCAACCATATAAGGACGTACATATCATACTACAACTCCACAATTCAAAAATAAACAACAACTTAGCAATTAAAATGTCTGGCCATCTGCTTAAAGCAATTATGTTGTGCGATAGTGATTCTGAGGATGAAGCCATCGCAAAAGCACACCAACAAGAAGAAGAGGAACTTATGGAGATCTATCGTGAAACTTACGGTTCATCTAGTGGCCAACACGGTGGTTCAACAATGGGACGAAGATACTTCCACCGGGATCATGCAACATTTCATAAAACACTGATGAACGATTATTTCGTTTCTAATCCGACTTATGGTCCTAAGATTTTTCGCAGGCGCTTTAGATTGAGTCGGCCATTATTCTTAAGAATCCTTAAAAGTATTCAGGCGACTAATAAGTACTTTGTTTACAAGCAGGATGCTGCCAAAAAACAAGGTCTAACTGGACATCAGAAGATGAACGCCGCTTTGAGAATGTTGGCATATGGCGCACCAGCCGATGCTCTGGATGACGCTTATCGTATTGCAGAGAGTACTGCTCTAGAAAACCTAGATGAGTTTTGCTAATCAGTGGTCGACATATACGGAGATGAATATCTTCGTTCTCCAAATGAGGCTGATGTAGCTAGGTTGCGTGAAATGCATGAAAGTAGAGGGTGGCCTGGGATGTTAGGGAGTCTAGATTGCATGCACTGGGAGTGGAAGAATTGTCCTAAAGCTCATCATGGAGCGTACAACGATAAAGAAAAAAAGCCAACCATCATCTTAGAAGCAGTTGCGTCTCATGATCTTTGGATATGGCATGCTTTTTTTGGTATGCCTGGTTCCCTTAACGACTTAAATGTTCTAGAACGATCACATTTGTTCAGCGATTTGGCGCAAGGTAAATCCGTCCCTGTATAATTTACGGTTGGACATAACACATACGATCACGGGTACTATTTGGCGGATGGAATTTATCCGAAATGGAGCACCATTGTAAAGACCTTTGCGAACCCGCTTACCCCAAAACAGAAGAGATTCGTGCCTATGCAGAAGGGTCAGCGAAAAGATGTAGAGAGAGCATTCAGAGTTCTTCAATCACGATTCGCAATGTTTAGTAGTCCATGTAGGATATGGAAAAGGTCGAAAATGGAAAAAATTATGTTCTGCTGCATTATTCTTCATAACATGATAATCGAAGATGAACGCGACATCGTGCAACCAGATTACGAGTACGAAGGATCTAGGCCACTCCCACAAATTTACCGAGCTTCCGTTGATGAAATTGTAGGTCAATTCGATATGTTTCACGTGGATCAACATGAACTATATCAGAATTCGGCACTGCATAATCGACTTCAACAAGATCTCATGGATCACATCTGGAGCGCTTACGGCAACCAGTAGATTATATATTAGAGGCTATGTATTATTACGCTTGTTTCAATTTGTATTTCATCATCTTTGTTCTATTATGTGTGTTCGCATTGAAGTGTATTAGCTTTTTCGTACATAATTCATTGAATTATTTTTAATTATTCGATACATACACACACACTGCGTTAAAGAAAACAAGTTACCATTGGTTAATTCAAACTAGAAAACAATACATAGATGAAAACAATTAAGGCAGTACAACACTACATACTAAAACTACATACGCCAAGATCGAGCATGACTATCAACAATACGATGTTTATAATCCATCCAGTACTGTGTCGTTAGTGGGTCCATTCCGGTGACATCCATTTGCATTACTAAAGTCTCTTCCCAATGCTGCTCAATCTCAAACCTACCACGTTCAATCTTAGCTAACTGTTTTAAAACCTCAAGTTTTTCAGCACTATGTTTTTGACGTTCTTCATTTTCTCTGGCATGCTTCTCCTGTATCTGCTCCCACCGAGAATCAAATTGGGTTTGAACAACATTTTTCTTCTTCGCAGCACGCTGGCCCATAGTCTTGCATCTTCATCAAATTCAGGAGTTGCATCTTCACCGGTATTAGAATCTCTCTGCGAAGATTCTCCTAGACTTGACGTATAGGAATTTCGGCATGCTTTTTTCTTTGCTTTTGCCTTCGTCTGAACATCTCTTAAGCTCTTCGCGTTGCTAGAACTCGGTTTCGGATGACTAACGAGCAATTCATAGCAATAACCGAACTGGTAGTAATGGGGTTTTTTCGCACCATTT
The DNA here is from genome assembly GCA_030737875.1 of Allium sativum. Lineage (NCBI taxonomy): Eukaryota > Viridiplantae > Streptophyta > Magnoliopsida > Asparagales > Amaryllidaceae > Allium > Allium sativum. The sequence goes on along the minus strand of CM060925.1, from coordinate 181,839,719 downwards.
TCTCTAGGAAATAATTTAAAGAATTGGTCATTCGCCATCCGTTTCTACAAACAATAAAATAATGAATAATGGTATTATTTCGTGGTAGGTAAAATAAATTATCGACAAGCGAATAAGAGAGTTAAAAATTGTTACCAATTCAGCTTCTCCACCCATTCCGCTAGGGTTTGCGGTTCTAATTTTGTGAACTCGAGACTCAAAGAATTGGGTTTGTTGATTAATCTTCCCAAGTCGACCGGAAAGTGCAGACACAGATCTAGTCCTTTCTACGTGCTTTTTGTTGTAAGCAGACATAACTTTTGACCAGAATGCTTCCCCACTTTGATCATTTCCCTTCACCGAATCGTTTGAAAAGTGGTAGTACATTAAACATAGATCTTTATCTTCGTCGTTGGTCCACGGCGCAGAAGAATGAAATGATTGTGTTGGAGCTGAAGAAGGGTTAAGATCTTCGGTTGGTTGAGAATTGAAATCCCAACTACTCGTATTCATCGCTTCGTTACTGAATTGGAACGGATATGACATTGTTTACTGGTTGATAAAGAGTACAGTGGATTTGAATGAAGAAGTTTTTGTGTTTTACAGTGAGCCACTCATACCAATATATATAGAAAAATCAAAAATATAACCGTTTACGGCCGTTGAAACTTCTATACGACCGTTTATAGTTGTTGTTGGTTCAAATATTTGACCGTTTATAGCCGTTTGAAGAGAGAAAAAGGTAGAGGAGGGGTTAAAGGGAGAGCACGTGGAAGGAGGAGGGGGATCCATCCTGGCGCCTACTTATTAGGCGCCAGGATGGCCTTCAGGATCCTGAATTAGATCCTAAAGATTAGGCTGAATATTCAGCCGTAACCCTTCCACTGAAGAGAAAAGTCTGAATATTCAGCCCTTATTTCATACGACTAGAGATGCCCTAAGCTGCACCGTGTATATTTTAGGTAGCCTTAATTCTTGTAGGTAGAATATGCATGGTATCTTATAGACTGTGCTCTATTGTTTAGGAGTAAAGGGTCAGGGTAGACTGTAACCAGATATGGAAAACATAAGACTTAATGTAGTGACCCTCCTTCTCGGTCGATCCAAATCGATCGTTAAATCGACTTAAATCGAACCAAAAAGGCGGATACGCTAACTTTGGGCGCACAACACAGCAGGACAAACAATAGAAGACTTTTATAAACATCATAATAATGTTACATCAGAGTACAGAATATCAGAGTATCGAAAATAATAAACAGTCGAAAATAAATTTACAACAAATGTAATACAATGTAGTGGAAACAAATAAACTAACACAGCGGAAGACTATCAAAGCTCCGGACGCAGCTTTAAACTTCGATCCAGAATCCTGATAAATGAAATAATCTGCAAAGCCAAAACTATTAGCTGTCTGTGTGGAAAATATGAGCGCCCAGAGTTTAGGTTAAAACAATAAACTCCGAGTCAGTCATGGGACTGGTGTGAGAACTAAAAACAGTTATTAAAATTTTACATTAAAATAAGGTAAATCAAGGGACAACGCCGTATAACACGGAACGGGTTTACCCCCATGAATACCAGTGCATAAACAAAAACTAGTCATATGGATCTACAATGCATCATACAACATGCAATTTTCCAATCTACCCATTTAGGCTTAAACCCCAAATTTAGATTTTTCGAAATCCAATTCACTTTACAGAAATTATTCCATTGGACTTTAATTTTCGATTCTTATTTCAAATCATTTGAAATACATATCTAGCTTTATATCAAAGTAGATTTCACTTTGGGATCTCAAACCAAAATCTTTGGAAATATGAATTCCAAAACATAACAATGCATACAAAGAAGCATGCAACCAAATATCGGGCTCCCCTTAGACAAGGCAAAGGGTACGCACCTCACCAACTCGATATATATATATATATATATATATATATATATATATATATATATATATATATATGCACCTCCCATGATGGAGCAGGATACACTGACGATGCACATTCCCACGCCCTCGGGGACTCCACCTCCATCTCACCCATACTTTTAGTCGTCCGGGTTATTAGAATCTTTAGCCACATACTAAATCATTTTTATATCCCGAAGTAGGGAAAATCACTTCACAACATTATAATCACAAGTACTTTCCAAAGTATAGTACTTTACATTAGCAATTCACACTATGATCAGTCACTATTAATCACATAACCTTTGAGCTTGTACATCTCAAAGAAGGGTGTTAAGCAAGAGAATAAATTCTCTGCCACCAAACAGATATATCATCAATAGCAACTAATTTGATATGTGATGAACTACAATGTCAAACACATAATACATTTCAAAATCATTTCGACAATATCAGGTTTATCCCTCGAAATCCTTTCTGTTTTATAAAACATTTTAATAAAACATTCTCTGTCCAAAATCGGGAATATATTTTTTTTTCACTTAAGAAAAATATCATTTCAAAATCATTCATTAAATTTGAAATGAACTCAGCCACATCTCATTGTCAAATCGTGAAATGTTTCACAAGATATTAGCATACAAATATTTCTACCCAACCCAATGCTAAATGTAAAAGCATATTTTGCTCATAAACTAGTCGAGCACAATCCAAACAATCCATCCATAATAATGAATATCAACAACCATGTATATTTGGTTATAATACATCTCATGTTTTGGTAAATTAAATCACCGTTCATTCATTCCAATCTAATTAAAGATTTAATATCAACAACCATGTATATTTGGTTATAATACATCTCATGTTTGGTAAATTTAATCACCGTTCATTCTTTCCAATCTAATTAAAGATTTGATAAAAATCTTCTTCGTTTTAATCTCTAAAATCATTAATTAATGATTGTTCAACTTTCTGGAAATTAATCCTGCCTTTCATTGGGTTAAAGAATCAATGTCCTTTAACACACTGTTCACGATGAACCCAAAATGATCTTCCATCAAAATGGAATCTTCATGGAAATCATAACAGTATATAATCGATATAAATTTTCGTATCAAATCAATACTATAAATGGAATAATGGCAAGGCCTTTTAAATTCCATAAATAGTAACGGTGTTCATCCACAGAAGCTCATCTCGATTATTACCAAATCTAATTCCATTCAATTCCATTTTAATATTAAATTGGAAAACTTTACTTTGGAAAATTTCCATTAAATCTTAGAATAAAGATTTAGAAATTCCAAATCTTAACTTCACTGTTAATCGGGTTAAAGAACTAATGTTATTTAAAACACAGTTCACGATAAACCAAAAATCCAATTTGATATTAAATACAAGGCTCTGAATAGAAATTATATCGACTTATATTCAATATCAAATTCTGAAACTAACGGATATCATTTTGGGAATAACGATATGTGTATCTTCCAAATTCCTCAACAATATCCATATAATCACAGAATCCAATATCGAAATATTCCGAAGATTATTTCCATTCCAATTTATTCGTTGGAAAATTATGGTTATTTCAAAACCATTTTCAAATCCAATTTATTATTTCTAAAAATAATTGGATTATTATTCTAGTTAGTAGCTAGTTCATTTCGATAAAAATATACTTTTATCTTTACAAATATGGAAATTTTCATCCAAAACCTTTCCAAATCTTTTATTATGATTTTACATAATTTTTCCATATTTTTAATAATTTTATTAAGGCCTTTACTGTCGGTTTCCAATAACCACCGAACTGTATCCATAGCGACCTTTTCCAAAACTGATTTGGACATATCTTAAAATCCAACTGTTATATTTCAAATCTCTTGTATTAGTTTGAAAGCTCTTTTTGATACGAACTCAATGGGTCCGGTTTTAGGAGAATCCGACGGTCGGATCTCCCGTTACGTCCATTTGAAGTTAATGGTCGAAATTCGCGAACGGTCGCTGCGCGGCGCGTTCTATTCAAGCCATTATAATATATATATATATTATATTTCGATTTTTATTCAAAATGTATTTTATAAATCGTTTATAAAGTTGTTTTAAAAACGATTCCAACTTCCATTCAATTTTAAATCAAAATTGTATATTCTATTACATGACAATTTTATACAGTGCATATATATGTTAAAAATTATATTTTTAACAAACCAATTTTTATTTCAATACACGATCATTTTATATATTCCATATATACGTTAAAAATAATATTTTTAGCAAACAAATATTTATTCCATTACATGACCATTTTATATCTCGCATATGTAAGCTAAAATTATATTTTTAGCGAACAAGTATTTATTCCATTTCCTGACCATATTATATATCTCATATATAATTTATACAACGCGTATATATAATTTATACAATGCACATATATGATTTATACAACGCATATATATTTTATACAATGCATATATATTTTATTCACATCTCATATATATATATATATATTATTCACATCGCATATATATATATATTATTCATATCTCATATATATATATATATATTATTCACATTGCATATATATATATATATATTATTCACATCAAATACATATATTTTATTCACATCGAATATATATATTTTATTCACATCGCATATATATATTTTATTCACATCGCATATATATATATTTTATTCACATCGCATATATATTTTTTATTCACATCGCATATATATTTTTTATTCACATCGCATATATATTTTTTATTTACATCGCATATATATATTTTATTCACATCGCATATATATATTATTGAAATCGAATATATATATTTTATTCACATCACAATCACAACATAATACAGTCAATTAAATCGTCCATGGTCAGTGGACGAGGGAGGTGAGCTAACGGGCACCGTATACAATTTATACTGATTAAAACTGATAAAAATCAATACTGGCAGTCGATATATGCAATTATAAGATAAATAACTATACAAAAATTATAGTGAGAAGTTCTCACATTGGGTTCCACTCCGTCAATCTTTAAATGATGATTTCAGTACGGTTTGGGTTTGAATTTGCCTGAAATCCGAACTAGCTTTGTTTCTACTCTAGTTAGTTCCATTTCCTCACTGCGATTCCAATGCTTCTGAAATTGCGTGATTCCGTGCTCGTATGACAAAATTACAGCCATTTTAAACTTTAAACATTTAAATATATAATTAATTTAATTAATTAAAAGTAAATTAATCTTACTGCTTAATTGATTTCCGCGTTGGCTTCTTCTTCATCGTAACACGCTACTGTTACTCAAACCTATAACCGCCCTTTAGGGCTCGTCACTGTGCCTCCATGTCAGCACCGGACCCACAACTGAGTAGCTCACCTCGAAGGCCATCGCCACCCCTTCCACCGCCCGTGAAACCGCCCAGCTCGCAACCCCCTAGAGCTCTAAAATCTCGCTCAAAGACCGGCTGTTTAAGCTAAAAAATAATGCCAACTACCATTTGAATCCCTATCAAAACCGTATAGAATGGAAGCTAGCGAGAATCTCCATGATTTACTTTTTGATTTCATAATTAAATTCTGCTTGGATTTGATGATTTTAAGGGGATAAAAATCAAGAACGGTGGCCATCGAATAAGGGATTGGCGGTGGGATTGATATAGAAGACTAGGGTTTTAGAAATTCCTTTTTATACCCTTTTTATTTTATTTTTAATTCTATTAATTACTTTATTACAAAATTTCACGTCTGTACTCCAAAAACTCAACGAATGTCGTCCCTAGCCAAATACCTCCATTCCGGACACAATAGGATATGTTTTGTAAGCCAATTCGACTGTTTCAGTCAGTTTTTCTCTAAATTGAAGTATACATCAATATATATTGAATTTAAATGTACATTTTAATTTACCGGGACCACATACTGACTCCAAAAGTTACAGAAAAATAAATCTAGTTATATTTTGACGATACGGTCCTAACAAAACCAATTTCACCGAATTTGGAGACCGTTTGAAAAATGGTCTCCTTCTGGCTGATTAAATTTAAACTGAATTTACGAAACATGTTTAAATTTACTACGCTCACATATTAATTCCAAAAATTATGAAATTTGAAACATAACAATAACTTGACATTCCGGATCCAACAAAAGTGGTTTCGTTGAAAACGGAGGTCATTTGCAAAATAGCTATTTTAAGGGCTATATATTATATTAATATATATAAATTCCATAGTGCTGACATGCTTTTACGTCAAACTATCACACAGGATAACTCTGGTTAACAATATGCTCAAGTATTGAGAACATCGTCAGAAGACAGAAAGCGATTTGGTTGAAGTCGCATCACAATCAATGGATGGCCCAAAACTACTATCAGACGAACCCTTTTGGGCCCGAAAACATCAATTAAGGAGATTTGCTCTGTAACTCCAGTAGCTCTCTGAATTAGCTTCAAGTAGAGCTTTCGTTTGGCTAAAACGGACTTTCAGTTTGGAAGTTAGTCCATTTCCGTGAACGCACTCAGAACCAAGAAGTTGGATCCTAGCACCGGCTCGCCCCCCACTCAGCTCGTGGTGCACCCTCTGACTATGATCCACTCGTGATGCACCCATGAAGCACGACCCGCTCGTGGTGCACCCTCCTCAGCTTCTAAAGCACCTTCATCGGCTCGCCAACACCAGATCGCACACATCGGTTCGCCCACTCCGGATCACCCTCAACCCTAACGAACCGGGCCCCTGCACGACCCGTGAGCCGACCCCTGGACCTGTTGATACTGAGACGACCCCAAACCCCGTACTGACGATGGCAAGGGCAATCCTTGGAATATAACACATAAACAGATAACAGCAGAACAGAATTAAATAAATACACCAGATAATGAACAAATAATATACTGGATAAACGAAATCATCAGAGTTACACAGTATACAGGATCATACTTAGTACAAATACAGTTCAGCTATACAAAAATGTCTACAGCGGAAACAAACATAATATGTAAAATAGGAGCTGAACAGCATAAAAAGAGATAAATGGTAGAATCCATCTTCAGCTTTAGCTATCCAGAAAGAGCCAGCTAAAACCTGAATACAAGGTTGCCCGTGTAGAAAAAGGGGAACCCGAGTTTGAAAGTGAAACAAACTACGAGTCAGTCATGGGACTGGTATGAGAAATCTACTCAACACAATTAAAATATGGCTAATCACAGGACCACGCCACTTTCGTGGAACGGGTTTACTCCGTTGGATTGCCAGTGCTTTAAAAACAAATCTTTCTTTTAAACATCGCAATGTTTTTTATAAAAATGAAGCCATTATAAGACTCAGTTCCCATCACACAATGCAACGCAAACCAAAGGATAGAGTTTTTACCTTATAATGGCCAAGATATGCTTGATATGAGTTAAACAAAAGCATTTGATATTATTACTAGTGTTTATATGTTTCAAAAACAATTTCAAATCATAAGTATCAATCATAGACGACATTAATGCCTCATACCACTATGTCGCTATATATAGGTATACAATCAAAACCGCATAGTCATTTATTTGGAAATTGGATTTCCGTCATGAACCAAGGCAAAAGACAGTCCTTACTGACTTCGAGACTACCTAGCCCGAGTCTCGGGATCAAAGCTCGAGTGACCCTTGGATCGTCAGGGCCGGTCCACCGATGTGGATTGAAATGCATGAACACTACGTTTCCCCGCCCTTTGGGGCGTAAGTGAGCCAACGAATGACTCCATCGGTCCCGGATCGACCGATATATCCGAGGCGCCTCGCAACAGTAACAATCACATAAGTCAAACTCGTCAGGGCGTGTAAAACCACTGACGCCACTTCTACCTAGGAAGAAATGCATGTCCCCCCGAGGTCCTCTCCCGTTTCTAGTTCATACCGGGGTGTGAGGTTCGCGAATTCACATTATACACAAAGCTATGCCACACAGGCGGTGCTTTGATCATCACCACAAGACCTTGCTTTTCAACAGAAGCCTTGATCACTGCATCTTAGCATGCCACACAGGCAATTCACACCATGCAACTGATGGCTATCAATCACACAGAATAAATTCCAATGTCAGACACACAGTCCATTTACAAGTCCGTCCTGGGTCTGAACGAAACCGGAGGCACTATGTACCTCGCAAACCCATCGACCTCCACGTACGTCTGGACGATCACCACTAATTATCCATATTTCGGGATGCCTCCCAATCAGGACATCAGTTACCATCCAAACGAGGTGAAGATCTCCGGTCTTCGACCACCGTCTTCGTCTTCGATTTCTTATTGTCGATTCAGTTACTCAGAATGGGATAAACCCGGTCTTTCTGAACAACTCGCGTATATATTAACAAGTGCTATACAAACACAACACACGCGTCATTTCAATTCATTAGTCACTAACCGTCAATCAGTAAGAAAACGATTTCCCAAATATTAACCCCGAAGGCCGAAACCAACATCAGATCAACATCCAGGAAACCATTCGACTTAGCCAACCTTCAGTTAGTCTCTAAATTTCACATTCATATCGTTTATAATATTTTATAATGATTTATCGCTATTTTTACTTATTTTAAAATAGCCAATTTATTCAAAACGACGCATCGGGCCATAACGCGGCCATGGCGCTGTTTTTCAGATTTGATTTACACGTATCTGAAAATCTAACCGTTGGATCTTCACAAAATTTACATCTTTAGAAAGATCTTTTCAAAATGAATCCAAGGGTTCCAGTTTCGGGAAAATCCGACTGTCGGATCTCCCGGTATAATCGTTTGAAGTTTCGATTTCAAAATACGAACTGCAGCGTCGTTATTCGATTTAATATAATTATATTTATATATATATAATCGATTCTGACGCTGTTTTTCCTCAGATTTGAATTAAACATTCCAGACAATCCAACCGTTGGATTTTAACAAAGTTGGTGCCATTGGAAAGATATTTCCAAAGCGAACCCAACGGTTGCGGTTTCGGGAAAATCCGATGGTCGGATCTCCCGCACTAATCGTTTGAAATCACGGTCTCAAAATACGAACTGCAGCTTCGTTATTCGATATATTTCAATTCTATATATATATATATATATATATATATCGGTTCTTCGATTTCAAAACTATATGAATTTCATACGTTTGATAAAAATGATATTTTTATCTAACTGTTTTCTATTTCAACACTTCACTATTTTTAACAATTCATGTATATAATAAAAATGTGATTTTTAATGTAAAACAATTTATTTCAAAACTCGACTATTTTATATAGTTAATATAGGTGATAAAAATAGGATTTTTATTATAAAACAATTTATTTCAAAACAAGATTATTTTATATAGTTCATATCGATGATAAAAATTGGATTTTTATGATAAAACAATTTCTTTCAAAATATGAATACCATTCAACACATGAATTTCAATTCAACGAATGAATTTCGATTCAACACATGAAGGTTTTCTATAGTTTATATATATAGATATAAAGGTGATTTTTATATTTAAAACACAAATACCATTCAACACATGGATTTCTATCCAACGAATGAATATCGATTCAACACATGAAGGTTTTCTATAGTTTATATATATAGAGTAAAAATGTGATTTTTATGTTTAAAACACGAATACCATTCAACACATGAATTTCTATCCAACGAATGAATATCGATTCAACACATGAAGGTTTTCTATAGTTTATATATATAGAGTAAAAATGTGATTTTTATATTTAAAACATGAATACCATTCAACACATGAATTTCAATTCAACGAATGAATTTCAATTCAACTCGTGAAGGTTTTCTATTCAACGAATAAATATAGTTTCAACAAATGAAAGTAATTCTAACACATGAATATTATTCAAAATTTCGGCAGCATAACGGCAGGGTAGTTAAAACCGGGACCGTCCCTAGTACGGCTGCTCGCTCTACCTTAAAGCCTCGCAGCTTTTGACAATGGGGAATCATGCATCTAGTTCGCACGCAGGCGGCATGTATATTTTTTCATTTCCACAAACTAATCCTATGTGGTTTCAACCAAATATTTCTCAACCACAAACGCGTATTTTTCAACCACAATCAATCAATTTCAACCACAAACAATTTTAATCAACCATTCGTAATCAACCAATTTTCACACCAGTCACAACCAATAAATATCGTCCATGGTTTGTGGAAGAGGGGCACACATATATATATATATATATAGCATTTCATTTCTATTTCAACACATATATAATTTTTACAACGCATATATAACTTATACATCGAACGTACAACTTATACAACACTTATACAAGAGGTGTACAACGCTTATACAACTCATACATCGACTATATAATTTATACATCGTCGTTTTCCATATCGTTTAAAATTTAGAAATCTCACATTGGGTTCCACTCCACCAAAAATAGCAGAAGGCTCAGAAAAATATGCGGTCTCTTCTAAAATGTAGAAGACGTCCACACGAGTCCACTGTCTCTTGTTTCACTGAATTTCGTCAACACATGAAAAAGATATGATTTTTCAAAGTTTGCAATGGTTTAAAGGTGTTAAAACAGTTGAAAATAAACAAAGCCGTATACCTTTCAATATGGTTCAAAACTAGGTTTTCACCTTTCTCGAAATCCGCGCAACTAGGGGCCGATCGGCTTGCGCCACAGCGTCGGGGCTAGAGAGGCGCGCCTGCACCTGGAAGGGGGAGGAGTTCGACGCAGCAGGGGCGGCGAAATCGAGGCGCGAACGGAGCAACTTCAGGAGGTTGATTCGAACAATCCACTCAATGAAAAATTCAGCAATTGGTATAGATTTGGAGATCTCGCAGAGTGCTACAAAATCCTCAACAGGAGGAAGGTGTAATTTCGCTTGTAGAAGGAGGAAAGGAGGAGAGAAGGTAAGAACGAATTCCGCCGTCGAGAGCAGGCGTATCGGGGAGAGAGAAATACACCTGGCCAATGAGAGATTTTTTTAATATTTATAAATTTTTAAATTTCGAAAATACCCCCTTTCACACACGAACTCCAATCCAAACCCAATGACTGTCGTCCCTAGCATTTTACCCCCATTCCGAACACAATGGGATTTGTTTCGTAGGCCCATTCGACTGTTTCAATCAGTTTTCCTTCAATTTAAAATATATAACATTCAATATTTGATTTGAACGTACATTTCAATTTTCCAGGACCACAAACTGATTCGAAAAATTCCAGAAAAATAAATCTAGCTATGTTTTGATGATACGTTCCAACAAAACTAGTTTCGTCGAATTCTGAGACCGTTTGAAAAATGGCCCATTTCTGGTCGATCCAATTTAACTATAATTGACCAAAACACATTTTCCTTTGCCACGCTCACATATTGACTTCAAAAATTATGAAATTTGAAATCTAGAAATAGTTTAACATTCCGGATCCAACAAAAGTGGTTTCGTCGAATTCCGAGGTCGTTTGCAAAACGGCCATTTTCATGGGCTATATACTTTCCATAGCGACCTTTTAGAAAATTCATTTGGCCATAACTTTTGCTTTCCGCTATGAATCTTCGATTTTTCAGATTCGTTAGAAAGGTATTCACTAACAGATTTAAATATTTTTGGTTTCACTCAAATCCGTTTTGTTTTGCACCCGGTACAGTCAGTCAAAGTTTGAATTCAAATTTTGAAACTACCGCGCCATTTCAGGACTTGTTTATAATTAGAATTAATTATATTCGTTTTCAAATGTCAATTCAAACTTACTTTTCATCGTTATTATTTAGAATATTTATTTTAAATATTTAAAATCCATTATTTTAGCCAATTTAAAATTTTTAAATTGGTTCAGATTTTCTGGGTCGTTACAATCTCACCCACTTAAAACTTTTCGTCCCCGAAAAGGAACAAAGTCGAAAGTGGTTTGATTTATCAACTCTACATTCAATCTGGCTTTCATTCTCCAACTTTTTAGTTTCTGAGAATTTTCAAATTCTTCAAAAAATTGGCTAACACCCGGAATTTTCGAAAAATTTCGCCATAACCTCCTTTGTACGGGGAGAGGTTTGGAAATTTATTGGGTCGTATTAGGTACCCAATAAATGCTAATAAGCATACACATATTTATAGTGATATATTCTGGTGTTTACAAGGGAGCGTGTATAGATAATACCTCCAGAGAATAAATTCTCGTCACCCTGTCAAAGCCTGAGGGAGTGTGTATTTTAATTGCTCCAGAGGATAAATCCTCGTCACCTCGTCCTGTGTGGGAAATAAATAATCCATGTGCCGTATCTAATGACTAGAGAGACGTGATTATTGTCAACTCCAGACCCATGTGGTTTTTTTTATTAATATGGCAATTTATCGTTACAATTTAAATAGTCCATATCAGTCATCAGTTCAACCTGTAAAATAAAGTCATCGCCATACAAGCCTCTCGCTCGTATGGTAAATCTTCCACCTTGTCACACAAGCTCCAAATGCTTATGTGGTATATGATGAAGTATGCCTATCTTCAAGAAGTATGTCATGTAATGTAGTTCAAAATTAATTGTTACTATCCTATGGCGACATTTATTTTTACACACAGAACAACCAGCACTCCGCATCCAATGGCATTTAAAGGAGTTGATATAATAATATTTCGCATCCAACTCATTAAGCTTTACCTATTTGTCGGGCACACAAATAAAATCTTTACTCAACAGCCATCCATTTACCTGTTCAAACATATATAATGCACAAGTATATATTTCTATCTATTTTCTAATCAGTTCAGTGTGTGATTTAATCGTATAAATTCTACCATTCATTCTATTATTGATTAAATTAACTATCGTTTTAATAATTTAATTAATCAAATCCACTATCACACAACACAAACAGCAATCAATTGGTTTTTAACTTTTCAAAATCATACAAATTAATTCATACATTCTTTTTAAATTAAGCAGACTATAGAATTAAAAGTGCACATCCATGGAAAGAAAATAACAACTAAGTAGAGAACTAATTGGTAATGCAAAGTATGTTAAATGTACCTTGCACCGGAGTCAATCAGAGATATCTACTCGACACTTAGGATAGGCTTTCTGAATGCTCTCCTCAGTTTCCCAAGTACAATCTCGCGGATCTCCACTCCATTGCACTTTGACTAAGTGAACCTTCTTGTTCCTCATCTCTTTGGTTTCTTTGCCGATGATCTTTAGCGGCTCTCTTCTCATAGCTAATTCTGGGGTAATTTCAATATCCTGTTGCGCTGCTTCTTCCACGATCAAGTCTGGATCATGAACGTGCTTTCGAAGTTGAGATATGTGAAATAAATCATGCACTCCAGGCAACCAATCAGGCAATTTAACCCTATATGCGAGAGTTCCAATCCGTTCTAGTATAGGGAATGAGCCAATGAATTTGGGCGCCAACTTCCCAGTTTTACCGAACCGGATAACTCCTCTCATCGGCGATACTTTCAAATATACATAGTCGCCAACAGCAAACGATATATCTCTTCTTCTCCTATCGGCATAGCTCTTTTGTCGGCTTTGAGCAACGAGTAATCGTTTCTTAACGAAATCGACTTTGTCGGCAGCTTCACGGATCATATCAGGTCCCAATACAAGTCTATTACCGGGTTCGACCCAACAAGCAGGAGATCGGCACGGTCTACTATACAATGTTTCGAATGGTGACATTGTCAGGCTCGCCTGGTAGCTGTTGTTATAAGAGAATTCAGCCAAATGCAGATGGTCTTCCCATGATCCACCGAAATCTAGAACACAAGCCCGCAATAGATCTTCTAGTATACGATTCACCCTCTCAGTCTGACCATCTGTCTGAGGATGATAAGCGGTGCTTAGATTCAGCTTTGTTCCCAGTTCTACTTGAAACGCCTCCCAAAATTTACTAGTAAATATTGGGTCTCTATCACTGACTATACTGAGCGGCACTCCGTGTAGTCTAACAATTTCCTTGAAGTATATCTGCGCCAGACTCTGAACAGTTCTGTTTGATCTGACAGGTATGAAATGGGCAGTCTTCGTGAAGCGATCTACGATCACCCAAATACTATCATTTCCTTTTTTGGTTCTGGGCAAACCATCAATGAAGTCCATGGAAATATGTTCCCACTTCCTGCCTGGAACGTCCAGCGGCTGCAACAGTCCAGCAAGTTTCTGTTGATCGCTTTTGACTAGCTGGCAAGTAGGGCATCCGCTAACATATATTGAAACGTCTCTTTTCATAGCCTTCCACCAGAATGTTCGCTTGAGGTCGTTATACATTTTTGCCACACCAGGATGGATACTCAGCTTGGACTTGTGACACTCGTCTAACACCTCCCTTTTTAGCTCGGGGATGCCTGGAACACAAATCCTTCCTTTCAATCTCAGGATGCCATCGTTATCTATTTGAAAACACGAGGGTTCTCCTTTCTGAATCCTTTTGATCATATCCTTAATAAAGTTATCCTCCTTCTGAAGAATAGATATTTTGTCAATCAAGGAAGTCGTGATAATAAAGCTGGCGATCATTACATTCTTTCGGCTTAACGCATCGGTCACGACATTGGCTTTCCCTGGAGTGTATATAATCTCAAAGTCATATGTTGCAAGAAACTCCAGCCAACGCTGCTGCCTCAGATTCAAGTCTTTCTGGGTGAACAGATACTTTAGCGACTGATGATCTGTAAACAGTTCAAATCTCTCACCCAGAAGATAATGTCTCCAGATTTTCAAAGCGAATACTATAGCCAATAACTCAAGATCATGAGTGACGTAGTTTTTCTCGTGTGGCTTCAGCTGACGGCTAGCATAAGCAATCACTTGGCCCCTTTGCATTAACACTGCGCCAAGGCCTTCTCTAGAGGCATCTGTCCAGACTTTCAAGTCCTCATTGCCATCTATTATTGTTAACACCGGAGCAGTTGTCAATTTTAATTTCAGCTCCTGGAAAGCTTCCTCACATACCGGAGTCCAATTGAATCTCGAATGTTTCTTAGTCAGTTTTGTTAAGGAACTAGATGTCTTCGCGAAATCCTTAATGAATTTCCGATAATAACTGGCTAACCCAAGAAAACTTCTAACTTCTGTTGGCGTACGAGGCTATTTCCAATTCTGAATAGCAGTGTTCTTACTGGGATCCACTGAAATTCCTTGCTTTGACACTACGTGGCCAAGAAATTTGACTCCTTCTTGCCAGAATATACATTTGGAAAACTTTGCTTTTAATACATTCCTTCTGAGGATTTCCAGAACCTGTTCCAAATGTTTTTCATGTTCGGCTTTTGATTTAGAGAAGATTAGAATATCGTCAATAAAAACCAGAACAAATTTATTCAGGACTCCTCTGAACACTCTATTCATCAAATCGACGAAGTAAGCTGGAGAGTTACATAAGCCGAACGGCATTACTAACCACTCATAGAATAAGTCTAGACCTCTGAATGATGTCATAGGAACACACTCTTCGGAAATTCGAAGTTGATGGAAGCCTGTAGCTAGGCCCATCCTTGAAAATACTTGTGCGCCATTCAGACGATCCAATAAATCATCGATTCGCGGCAATGGATATTTGTTCTTTATTGTCTGCTTGTTCAAATCACGATAATCCACACATAGACGCAGAGTACCATCAGATTTTGGGACAAACACCACTGTTGCTCCCCAATCAGAGAAACTAGGCCTGATCAGACCCTTCCATACGAGCTGTCATGTTTGATTGTCTAATTCCTCTTTCTCTTTCAAGGACATTCTTCGAATAGCGTGAACTACCGGCCTTGCATTCAGAATCAAAGCGATCTTGAAATCTATTTCCCTCTGCGGAGGTAAGCGAACAACTTCTTCAAACACATCCGCATAATTCTTGATGACAGTAATATCTTTTACGATGTCGGGAATATTCTCTATGACTTCAGGGATATTTTCTATTTGAGCAGGAGAGACATCCAAAGCTGCCCAGAAGTCTTTTCTATTAGAATTCTGACCTTCATAGGGAATGGTTATATAATCACCTGATTTAATCTTCGCCTTAACGACTCTGTCGGCGCATTTAACCTCGGCTTCATACTTGGTCAACCAGTCTAACCCCAAGATAAGATCAAATTCTGTAAAATTCATGACAACTGCGATGGTAGGGAACTGATAACGAGAAAAAGAAATCGGCACCCCACAAACCCAACTGAGATCGATGGAACCCCCGACCGGATTTTGGACAGTCATTGGTTCTTTGAGCTTCTTCAAATTTAAATCCAGTCTCTTAACTGCATTCTTTGCAACAAAGCTTCGCAACGCACCTGTGTCAAACAGTACTTTAACTGGAATATCTTTGAGAGTAAGCGTGCCTTCTAAAACATCCGGTCTTTCCTGAATAGCTGAGGGCTCAGAAGTTTCTGCTACTTCATTCACTTGAACTATTTCAGGTTTTCTGAATAGCGGGCAGGCCTTTGAAAGATGACCGGCCTGATGGCATTGACTGCACTTTCTATTCTCTTGAAACTTCTTACCGGATTTAGTTTCATCCTTCTTTAGCTTCTTCGAGGGTTTACAATTCCTGGTCAAATGCCCCTGTTTGTGGCAGTTACTGCATATGGCCGTCGTTGCTGGTTCTTTTTCAGATCTGGCCCTTTTCCGATTGATTTTAGGCTTCTTACTGACCTCTGACATTGTACTGGCCTCAGGACGATCAGTTTCAAACTCAATTTATTACTAGAGCTGACTTCACCTTCGTACTGTAACATACCTTTCTTGTCGAGATCCTCGTATTGGTAAGCCATGTATATCATTTCAGAAAAAGGAAGCTTCACATTCCTCATTACACTATTCTGATATTTTCTTTGAAGGCCATGAATAAACCTCAGATTTTTCCTCTTTTGATCTTGAATCAGATGAGGAGCAAAGTGAGAGAGTTCATTGAATTTCTTATGATATTCTGGAATGGTCATATCTCCTTGTATCAGATAAGAGAATTCATCACATAACCGCTCGGTTGCTTCGGGAGGAGTAAATCTTTCTAAGAAAACCACTTTGAATCTATCCCAGGTGATATCACCTTCTGGATTATCTTAATAACTGAATCCCACCAAAACAAAGCTTCTTCTTTGAGTGCCCAAGACGCCAGTAATCTTTTCTGGTCATCTCTCAGCTTTAAACCCTCAAAGATTTTCTCTGCAGAACGGATCCAAGCTTGTGTTTCCATAATGGACTCTTTGACTAAGAATGGTGATCCAACCAGATTTCGAAATCTCTTGAATAGAACTTCTATATCTGATTCTGGCTGAGGGAGCACAACTGGCTCATTAGCTGGTCGAGCCATACGATTATTTCTTCTGTTCCTGTCACTCATTTTCTAGAACGTCTGCAATTAGCAGACAAAGTGTCAAGTCAATAGAAAAGATATTTCAAAATATAGAGACAAATACTTGAATGTAAATGTGTCTACCCAGGTGTTATTTCATTCTGCTACTCATACTAGGATATTACTGATCCTATCTGTAATGAGTTACTCGTCCTAGAATACTACTGGTTCTATTTCTGACGAGTTCGTTAATATGTTATATTCAAGAACTAAGCTTAACCAAAGCTCTGATACCAAATGAGACGACCCCAAACCCCGTACTGACGGTGGCAAGGGCAATACTTGGAATATAACACATAAACAAATAACAGCAGAACAGAATTAAATAAATACACCAGATAATGAACAAATAATATACTGGATAAACGAAATCATCAGAGTTACACAGTATACAGGATCATACTTAGTACAAATACAGTTCATCTATACATAAATGTCTACAGCGGAAACAAACATAATATGTACAATAGGAGCTGAACAGCATAAAAAGAGATAAATGGTAGAATCCATCTTCAGCTCCAGCTATCCAGAAAGAGCCAGCTAAAACCTGAATACAAGGCTGCCCGTGTGGAAAAAGGGGCACCCGAGTTTGAAAGTGAAACAAACTACGAGTCAGTCATGGGACTGGTATGAGAAATCTACTCAACACAATTAAAATATGGCTAATCACAGGACCACGCCACTTTTGTGGAACGGGTTTACTCCATTGGATTGCCAGTGCTTTAAAAACAAATCTTTCTTTTAAACATCGCAATGTTTTTTTTATAAAAATGAAGCCATTATAAGACTCAGTTCCCATCACACAATGCAACGCAAACCGTAGGATAGAGTTTTTACCTTATAATGGCCAAGATATGCTTGATACGAATAAAAAAAAAGCATTTGATATTATTACTAGTGTTTATATGTTACAAAAACAATTTCAAATCATAAGTATCAATCATAGACGGCACTAATGCCCCATACCACTATGTCGCCATATATAGGTATACAATCAAAACCGCGCAGTCACGTATTTGGAAATTGGATTTCCGTCATGAACCAACGCAAAAGATAGTCCTTACCGACTTCGAGACTGCCTAGCCCGAGTTTCAGGATCAGAGCTCGAGTGACCCTTGGATCGTCAGGGCCGGTCCACCGATGTGGATTAAAATGCCTAAACACTTCGTTTCCCCGCACTTTGGGGCATAAGTGAGCCAACGAATGACTCCATCGGTCCCGGATCGACCGATATATCCGAGGCGCCTCGCAACAGTAACAACCACATAAGTCAAACTCGTCAGGGCGTGTAAAACCTCTGACGCCACTTCTAGCTAGGAAGAAACGCATGTCCCCCTTGAGGTCCTCTCCCGTTTCTGGTTCATACCAGGGTGTGAGGTTCGTGAATTCACATTATACACAAAGCTATGCCACACAGGCGGTGCTTTGATCATCACCACAAGACCTTGCTTTTCAACAGAAGCCTTGATCACTGCATCTTAGCATGCCACACAGGCAATTCACACCATGCAACTGATGGCTATCAATCACACAGAATAAATTCCAATGTCAGACACACAGTCCATTTACAAGTCCGTCCTGGGTCTGAACGAAACCGGAGGCACTATGTACCTCGCAAACCCATCGACCTCCACGTACGTCTGGACGATCACCACTAATTATCCATATTTCGGGATGCCTCCCAATCAGGACATCAGTTACCATCCAAACGAGGTGAAGATCTCCGGTCTTCGACCACCGTCTTCGTCTTCGATTTCTTATTGTCGATTCAGTTACTCAGAATGGGATAAACCCGGTCTTTCTGAACAACTCGCGTATATATTAACAAGTGCTATACAAACACAACACACGCGTCATTTCAATTCATTAGTCACTAACCGTCAATCAGTAAGAGAACGATTTCCCAAATATTAACCCCGAAGGCCGAAACCAACATCAGATCAACATCCAGGAAACCATTCGATTTAGCCAACCTTCAATTAGTCTCTAAATTTCACATCCATATCGTTTATAATATTTTATAACGAATTATCGCTATTTTTATTTATTTTAAAATAGCCAATTTATTCAAAACGACGCTTCGGGCCATAACGCGGCCGTGGCGGTGTTTTTCTTCAGATTTGATTTACACGTATCTGAAAATCTAACCGTTGGATCTTCACAAATTTTACATCTTTAGAAAGATCTTTTCAAAACGAATCCAACGGTTCCAGTTTCGGGAAAATCCGACGGTCGGATCTCCCGGTATAATCATTTGAAGTTTCGATTTCAAAATACGAACTACAGCATCGTTATTCGATTTAATATAATTATATTTATATATATATATATATAAATATAATCGATTCTGGCGCTGTTTTTCCTCAGATTTGAATTAAACATTCCAGACAATCCAACCGTTGGATTTTTACAAAGTTGGTGCTGTTGGAAAGATATTTCCAAAGCGAAACCAACGGTTGCGGTTGCGGTTTCGGGAAAATCCGATGGTCGAATCTCCCGCACTAATCGTTTGAAATCACGGTCTCAAAATACGATCTGCAGCTTCGTTATTCGATATATTTCAATTCTATTTATATATATATATATATCGATTCTTCGATTTCAAAACTATATGAATTTCATACATTTGATAAAAATGATATTTTTATCTAACTGTTTTCTATTTCAACACTTCACTATTTTTAACAATTCATGTATATAATAAAAATGTGATTTTTAATGTAAAACAATTTATTTCAAAACTCGACTATTTTATATAGTTAATATAGGTGATAAAAATAGCATTTTTATTATAAAACAATTTATTTCAAAACAAGATTATTTTATATAGTTCATATCGATGATAAAAATTGGATTTTTATTATAAAACAATTTCTTTCAAAATATGAATACCATTCAACACATGAATTTCAATTCAACGAATGAATTTCGATTCAACACATGAAGGTTTTCTATAGTTTATATATATAGATAAAAAGGTGATTTTTATATTTAAAACACAAATACCATTCAACACATGAATTTCTATCCAACGAATGAATATCGATTCAACACATGAAGGTTTTCTATAGTTTATATATATAGAGTAAAAATGTGATTTTTATATTTAAAACATGAATACCATTCAATACATGAATTTCTATCCAACGAATGAATATCGATTCAACACATGAAGGTTTTCTATAGTTTATATATATAGAGTAAAAATGTGATTTTTATATTTGAAACACGAATACCATTCAATACATGAATTACAATTCAACGAATGAATTTCAATTCAACACATGAAGGTTTTCTATTCAACGAATAAATATAGTTTCAACAAATGAAAGTAATTCTAACACATGAATATTATTCAAAATTTCGGCAGTATAACGGCAGGGTAGTTAAAACCGGGACTGTCCCTAGTACGGCTCCTCGCTCTACCTTAAAGCCTCGCAGCTTTTGATAATGGGGAATCATGCATCTAGTTCGCACGCAGGGGGCATGTATATTTTTTCATTTCCACAAACTAATCCTATGTGGTTTCAACCAAATATTTCTCAACCACAAACGGGTATTTTTCAACCACAATCAATCAATTTCAACCACAAACAATTCTAATCAACCATTCATAATCAACCAATTTTCACACCAATCACAACCAATAAATATCGTCCATGGTTTGTGGACGAGGGGCATATATACATATATATATATATATATATATAACATTTCACTTCTATTTCAACACATATATAATTTTTACAATGCATATATAACTTATACATCGAACGTAGAACTTATACAACGCTTATACAAGAGGTGTACAACGCTTATATAACTCATACATCGACTATATAATTTATACATCGTCGTTTTCCATATCGTTTACAATTTAGAAATCTCACATTGGGTTCCACTCCACCAAAAATAGCAGAAGGCTCAGAAAAATATGCGGTCTCTTTTAAAATGTAGAAGACGTCCACACGGGTCCACTTTCTCTTGTTTCACTGAATTTCGTCAACACATGAAAAAGATATGATTTTTCAAAGTTTGCAACGGTTTAAAGGTGTTAAAATAGTTGAAAATAAACAAAGCCGTATACCTTTCAATATGGTTCAAAACTAGGTTTTCACCTTTCTCGAAATCCGCGCAACTAGGGGCCGATCAGCCTGCGCCACAGCGTCGGGGCTGGAGAGGCGCGCCTGCGCCTGGAAGGGGGAGGAGTTCGACGCAGCAGGGGCGGCGAAATCGAGGCGCAAACGGAGCAACATCAGGAGGTTGATTCGAACAATCCACTCAATGAAAAATTCAGCAATTGGTATGGATTTGGAGATCTCGCAGAGTGCTACAAAATCCTCAACAGGAGGAAGGTGTAATTTCGCTTGTAGGAGGAGGAAAATAGGAGAGAAGGGGAGAACGAATTCCGCCGTCGAGAGCAGGCGTATCGGGGAGAGAGAAATACACCTGGCCAATGAGAATTTTTTTTAATATTTATAAATTTTTAATTTTCGAAAATATCCCCTTTCACACACGAACTCCATTCCAAACCCAACGACTGTCGTCCCTAGCGTTTTATCCCCATTCTGAACACAATGGGATATGTTTCGTAGGCCCATTCGACTGTTTCAATCAGTTTTCCTTCAATTTAAAATATATAACATTCAATATTTGATTTGAACGTACATTTCAATTTGCCAGGACCACAAACTGATTCGAAAAATTCCAAAAAAATAAATCTAGCTATGTTTTGACGATACGGTCCCAACAAAATTAGTTTCGTCGAATTCTGAGACCGTCTGAAAAATGGCCCATTTCTGGTCGATCCAATTTAACTATAATTGACCAAAACACATTTTCCTTTGCCACGCTCACATATTGACTTCAAAAATTATGAAATTTGAAACCTAGCAATAGTTTAACATTCCGGATCCAACAAAAGTGGTTTCGTCGAATTCCGAGGTCGTTTGCAAAACGGCCATTTTCACGGGCTATATAATTTCCATAGCGACCTTTCAGAAAATTCCTTTGGCCATAACTTTTTCTTTCCGCTACGAAACTTCGATTTTTCAGATTCGTTAGAAAGTTATTCACTAACAGATTTAAATATTTTTGGTTTCACTCAAATCCGTTTTGTTTTGCACCCGGTACAGTCAGTCAAAGTTTGAATTCAAATTTTGAAACTACCGCGCCATTTCAGGCCTTGTTTATAATTAGAATTAATTATATTCATTTTCAAACGTCGATTCAAACTTACTTTTCATCGTTATTATTTAGAATATTTATTTTAAATATTTAAAATCCATTATTTTAGCCAATTTAAAACTTTTAAATTGGTTCAGATTTTCCGGGTCGTTACAGATACACACGTAGATCTTGGCCTATTCTAAAGGCTACTTCTGCTCCTACTTTCTAGGATCGGGTTCCACGTGTGTCTCATGAACCGGTCCTCCCAGAGGCTCTCCTGCAGCTATAAATACACCACTACATGGCAAATGATGGGGACTTTTTTGCTGGGACTTTCTCCTACATCTACACAGTCTCTGCCATTACCGAGTGCAAGGATTTTGCACCTTTCTACATAAAAAATTATTCTTGTAATATCAATTAACACACAGATTGTGTGTCTTCTTGTAACTGATTCGTGTAATCTGTCAGTAAGACAACAAGATTATAAAGTGGACGTAGGCTTGGTTTGAGCCGAACCACTATAAAAACTTCGTGTGTCTCTTGTTATTTACTGTTTTCTACATTCTGTGATCTGAGATTTGTGATTGTGAGGACTTCACACTGCATTTAGGTGTTAGGCTCATATTGTGGTCTAACACATAATGACTATTTTAAATTTTAAACTGGACATAACTTTCAATTTATATTATGAAATCTCAGTTTCATACATTCATTAGATAGATATAGCTAAACAGATTCAAATATTTCTTGTTTTATTGAAATCCGATTTATTTTGAATCATGTACATTCATTTGAAATTTGAAATCGAATTTTCAAACTACTACGCCATTTCAAGCTCGTTTTATAATTAAAATAAATTTATATGTTCTAACTTCGATTTAAATAAATTTTTAGTCGTCATTATTTAAAATAAATCATTTTAAATATTCAATATCCATTAAAATTGCTAAAATAAAAATTTTAAATTGGTTCAGAAATTTCGGGTTGTTACACTTAAGTTTTATATTTATTTTATTTATTTGTTTTTAATATAATAAAAAAATACTACTGACCGTTATATTCGCACTGCTACACATAATGTCCAAACATAACGAAAATGGACACACTGCTACGTTTCAACATTCCAGTCCCAATGAAATTTATTTCGTTGAATACCGACTTCGTTTGCACAACAACGTTATTTTAATTTCAGTATATTCATCGGTTCACCCTTTAAATAGCACACACAAATAAAACAACTCCAGTTGTCTCTAAACTGGAAATCTAGCAATAACAAGCCGTACGTATTCCAATAATAATCGTTTCATAAAAAACGGAGGTTGTTTGAAAAGAAATTATTTCTGTGGCTTATATAACATCGATAAAATATAGTTAAATCCAAATCAATTCTATTTAAATAATAATAAATTATTATTATCATATATCTCCAAATTGAAATAGCTTCAAAATAAACCAATATATATATATATATATATATATATATATGTGTGTGTGTGTGTATTGAACTCAGTATTCAAAATCCTGGTTTAAACGATATTCAAATATATATAAAAACCCTTAATATTTATTAAAATAAATGTTATCGTTTATTAACGATTTCCACAGCGACTATTTGGAAATTTGAATTAGACATAATTTGCAATCTATAATATGAAATCTCCATTTTTCTCTACTATTAGAAAAATATAATCAAATAGATTCAAACATTTCTTGTTTCACTGAGTTCCGGCTTAAAATGGATTTTATAAATTCATTTGTAATTCAAATCATAAATTACGAACTACCACGACGTTTCGAGTTCGTTTTGTAATTAAATATAAACTCAACATTCAAACTTTGTTATTTAAACGAATTATATATTATAAACCCATTTAAAATCCCAATTCAATATTTAAAATAATAAAATATATTAAATACTTGCCTACCAAAAATACGGGACGTTACATTCAATAAATAAATTTAATTCAATATCTTAATGATTTAAATTTACGGGATGTTACATGAAATATTTCGCCACACTTGTTGTCCTCATTTGGATCCAAGTCTAATTAGTTTCCATTACCATCACAGCTCTTGTTTGTCATTGTAGCTCATTGGTGTCCTAGCATAGCCGTGTACGTGTGTCCGAGTCCGTGAGTGTGCCATGTTGATCCAGTTTTTCGTGTTCATGCATGTAGGTGCATAGATCGTGAATCACATCATGTTCAGATCATTGTTGAGGTGAGTGTTTAGACACTCACACTAACTAATATTTTCATGCAAATTAATAAATTTAATTTCTCGTATATATATTGTTTGAATTTAATTGACATATGATTGTTTGGTTGAATATGATTTGATTGTGATGTTTGTGCACATGATAAAACGATATATATATATATATATATATATATATTGATATTGATATGAATACATGATTAGGAAATTAATATTAACATTAAACATATAATTTTATCAATATTTGATTATATTATGTATCACATTAATGACTATTATGACAGCTGTGAATTCCTTCTTGATATAGGACACGTTTGGACATATTCATTTGTGATACAAGAAATGATTAAAACGATATATATCCGTGTTTAAATTATAAATATTTTTCTTGACCTAGGTAGAATATTTTAATAGTAATTAAACACTGCTTGATCAGAATGAATGTTGTTATAAATTGAAACCATTTTGAAATATAATAATGGATAATTTGAATTTTTAATACAATTTTTTTTAAATTTATCAATTAAATCGATTTGTTAATAAAAATGATTTTTTGTGAATTGTAACGGATTGCAAATTAACGGCTTGGAATCATAGAGAATTTTGAGTTATTCTAAAATATAAGGTATTCATTGATTCAAATTTACAAATATATATTTGAAATGTGTATGTTCAAATAAGATATAAGAAATTAAACGGTCATTTAAATCAAAAAAAAAATTATTTTGCAATTTACGTGAAATCGGTTAATAATATGATGTTGAAACATTTTTTTTTTAAATACGAATGTTTTTGCATAAAATTTATTTAGGGAATATTATAATGAAAACATCAACGTTCATTTAGTTGAATTCCGATTTCGTTAACTCTGTTTACAGTCGATTTAACGGTACGCGACAACTGATATTACGTAAACAGTGAATTTTCTTTCGTACGTTAAACGATCATATTTCAATATGTTATTATGTTCGTATCGACTCCCTGATCACAATGGTATTTTATCTTGCGTGTTTGGATGTCCAATACGCATGTACATTAATTCAAATTTTAGATTAGTGATACTTGTTATGCTTTCCCAATGTTATACACAGGTACACATAAATATTTTTTTGAAATCAAAACCGGCATGGAAATAGGAAACATTTATATCTAGTGAACAGGATTATGGACCTAGTTTTTTTCCGCATGATATTTTAATACCCATTTTTATATTCAAAAGATTGGTTCACGCATTCTCTCTCCTCTTGTGTTATAGAGCACTCCCAGAAGAACGGGGAAAAACGCGTGGGGAAGAAGTAGTAAAAGGGAGAAGAATTCTTACTCGCCCATCAGCGAGTGGGGAAAGAACTAAAAAAATGGAAAACACTAAAGTGGGTTTGGTTTGCCGTTTAGTGGCCTGATTTTGCCATTTTCCTCTAAACGAGAATCAATTCCCCGTTTAACGGTCGACGCTCAGAAAATAAAGTGGGGGCAAATCTCCACTTTTCGTTTCTCCCTACGCTCGAAGTTGCGTTGCTGCAAAGCGAGAGGAGAAATAAAAGTAGGAATTCACCCCATTTTTAGCCAAGTCAGCATTGCTGGGAATGCTCAAATGCTTTTACATCTTATTCTCTTGTATATTTTTTCTGCAGATGATTAAAGTATCCAAGCCTTGCTTCCCTTTTCATCGCATCCTTCCCTACGTCCTCATCCTGCTGGATGTCTTCCTCATCACCCGTAGCCACAACCTTAAGCTCCACCGACCTGCCACCAACCACCAGAGCCTCTCCGACCAAGCAATAGCTCGCAATGCCCAAGCCCCGCCTTTATCCTCAACCACACCTGAACACTTGCAACCCGCACACTTCGACCTGAGAACCGAACACCTCGTCGCCTGAGCCGCCACCCTGAAATTTGCCTACACAGCCTCTGCACCCTGCTCTAGTGCTCCGTCCACCATGCTAAGCCAAAAATCTGTGTGCCGCATCCTTTTCCGAATTGTTGTTCATGTTGGGTGGTAAATAAATGTTTTATTCCACGAAACCATTTGCTCGAATCGTGTTCTACGCTGTGTATCGAGAGTGAGGAAGGAACAATGCAGGCGCAGCAGTTATTCTGTGCAGTAAAGATTTAAAAAATAAAGAAAAGACAAACATGCTTGTGCCATAATAGCATGCTGGAGGGTGCATTTGTTATGCATGCGTGGCAACAGGGAGGTCTAGTTTTGGGCATGTGCATGGTATATATGAGTTTACTTTTGTTTATATAAAATATATGTATGCATATTATTATAATAATATATCTTTTGACTTGGATATCTCCTAGAGGTGAAATTAGTTTTCCTTGCGGTTTCTTATATTGACTTCATATTGTATTGAAGTCCCAAATAAGATGAAACTAGTTTGGCTAAAATTGAAAATAGCTAAAATTTCACATTCATTGGACTTTCAGTTGGATGTAGAATCAAAGGTGTGTGTTTACGCACTCACCCCTAACTAACGTTTTCATGCAAATTAATAAATTAAATTTGTCGTATTTATTTGTTGTTTGGATTTAATGGATGCTTGAATTGTTTGGTTGCAAAACTGAATTGGTTGGATTATTTATGCACATGTTAACACGTTATATACATGTCATATGTATAAACACATGTATAGAAAATAAATTTTCATATATGATTTAACACCCATGTCATCGATATTTGCTTATGTTATGTATATACTAATTGATTATTATGATTGTTGTATATTCCCTATTAAGTTCGGACATATTTGACACAATTACTTGTGACATTAGAAATGGCTGAAATGATACACATACCGGTATTAAATTATAAATATTTCACATGGCCTAGGTAGAAAACAAGAAATTATAAACACCATTGGTCAAAATGAATTATTTTATAAACTAACATTGGTTTGAAATTAATACTGAATTATTTAAATTTTAATCGATTTTTTTAAAGAATTTATTTGTTACTCGACTCGGTTTGTTACTAACGTGAGATTTTATGAATTATATAATAATTTATTGATAAATATATGAATGAGTTATTTACTAAAACTCGACTTTTGAAATTTGAATATATGATAGATTGGAATCGAGAAATGGTATATTTAAATATAATGACGTTGATGGAGGTTATTAATGTGATTAATAATTTTGGATTTGATTTAGTAATGTTGATTTCTGATTTTACAAAATTTTACGAAGTTCAATTATTAATTAGTATTTAATTTGAATTTATCGATGTATAATTTGATGTAATTTTGAAATCGGAATATATCATGATTTAGATTGAACTTTTAAAAGGTGATTCTAAATTTATTTTGAATTTAAGATTTGATATCAAGTTAAATCCATTATTTTGAAATAAATATTATAATTTGATTTAACGGATTTTTTCGAATCAAACCAAAATTTAATTGAACCCTATTTTCAAATGAATTGTTGAATGAAAACTCGTATATGGAAATTTATAATTTCAATTCGACTTGAAATATGAAATAGTATAAATGGATAATTAAGTTGTTAAATGAATTTAACAAGTAAATTTGATTAAATTTGTGAGATTTGAAATCTTTATGTGAATGTAAGATTAAATTTGGTTTTATCGAGACTGGATTATTTATAACATTAAATCTAAGGGTCGGGATTTAAACAAATATAAAAGAAATTGACTAAATTTGTGATTTAAGTGTTGATGTCAATATAATGGAAATGGATTTAAAATTTGAATTAGATTGAAACCTATATAATGAAATATGTTTAAATTGGTAATAAGAATTTGATTCGTTGAATCGACACTGATTTTTGAATCAGTAAATCTGATTTCGGTTTCACTTTATATGGTAAATCGAGATGATTGAAGTTTTGTTTCGAATTTGAATTTGAATTTGGAAGCAGTTTAAAGTGGATTTTGAAACTGGATATTGGGTCTATATTGTTTGGAGGGAATAAACTATTTATTCCAAAATATTATACCCATATTATTCCAAAAATTAGTAATGTTTCATATTAAACTATTATATTTAAACTATTTTCCTTGCATTATTTTATTTCATATTATCCTATATATATAATTATCTTTATTAAACTATTATATTTTAGTCATAACTATTTTTATATCTATATAAAATATTTGAATAGAAAGTTATTTATGACCCAAGTTGTTGAGCTCAATTTGTTTAAATATAAGTTTTAATTCAGATAACGATAACTGTGACATGTAATCTATATAAATTTGAATTTTGATAATGAACTGATTTTTAATATGAAATTACGAAGTTGGTGTTGAAATCCCATATTGAACTATTTAAATAATGATATTGAAAATCAAATTTGAAGTAAATCATATTATAATTTGAAATACGATGTTTATTTAAACATAATGACCATGGTGTGTAAAATGACGATTGGTAGTTAAAGATACCAGCGCTGGATATTGGCACTCTCTCTTACAGTACTAGAACCACTTTAATAACTATGTACGTGGAGGATGTTCCAAAATGAAGTGGTTGATTTGGCAGACGTTTACTGGAATAAAGTAATAGAACAATGATGGATAGCCTTGATACTTGTGTCATAATTAAAATGAATAAAATAGGAGCCTATGTGTAATGGCCCGCAAGTCCGTACTATCTGAGTTGACTAAAATAACGCACGTCCAACCCAAATAATACAGAAATACGAGTCATTAGGGTTTAAGAAATAGAAACAGACCGAAGAAAAATAGAAATAACAATACAGAATCTCACAGCGGAATGAATAAAGTATAATATATAATATAACTTTGAAATACAAATCTGTACTGTATATACATACCATATCAGAGTACAATACAACATTTGATTCAGCGGAAAAATAACTCTAAAATATCTAACGGTGACTCCTGCTTCAAGCTTCTCCAAATATATCTGTAAAAGCCTGAAACACTTGACTGCCCATATAAATTTGGGCACCCAAGAGTTTAGGAAAAAAAAACAAAATAAACTCTTGGTCAGTCATGTGACTGGTGTGAGTAAACTCCAACCATATTGTTTAACTTTGAAAAATCCTTTTGAAATAAAAGGATAATAGTAAGACCAACCCACACATAAACTTGGATGGTTTTTACCTTACTATAACCCTAAACATTTTTGATATCAAAATCCAGTGATATTCAATAATGTCTAATCAAATAAATAACCATCTAGTAGAACGTTTGCATCTCACGCTATATATATATATATATATATATATATATATATATATATATATATTAAAATAAAAAACCGCAGGGCGCTTATTGGAGATTGGATTCCAACTATGACAAGGTATGGGACCACCTCCCAATCAGTGTACTCTAGAGGGGATACACTAGGGTTCAGCAAGAACAACTTGCAACCCGGCCACACATGACCGCCCACTCATTTAGCTTGGGTGTAGCGAATATATTGTCACTCGTGGTTGTCAATCGTCCAACCGTAATCGGTAAGATACAAAATTGAAAGAAGAATAAATAATGAATTTTCTCTAGATTGGTGACAAATATACCCTGCTTGGGTATGATCCAACTAGCCATGTTGTCTGCCCGATTTTTGTAATTTCCCGGTTGTGAGGCCTGAGGCTACGTAAATCTTTCAGAACATCTGGCCACCATTCACTTTAAATGTCACATCGTCAAACTCGTCAAATCACTAGCTGATCTTCCTAAAATATTACAGGTATAAAAGCTAAGAGAAACGAATTTCTCCACCACCAAACATAATATCTCAAAAAGACCGTCTTGTGTGATCTGTTAGGAATACTCTGTCAGACATTCGTCTATACAAATTGTCTTGGGTCTGGACAAACAGAACAGCCCTTGCATTTCACTCCATCGCCAATTTCTTCAGCAAATCTAATTCACAACGCCTATGCCTATACGGAGTGGTTTTCAGATATTAAATCCAACCGATCTCTCCGTGTTGACAATGACGGTCCAAAAAATCTTTGATAGTCGGAGATTTAACTATCAAAGATAAACAAACATCCATCACACAATCACTGGCCCTTTCTAAAATTAATTAAACTACTTTCCAAATTCCTTATCGAATTCTATATATTGATATATTGATTTCTAGTTATCCAAATTTCATAAAAATATTCTAACTCCTTAAATTTCCGGAAAATTTCGCCTGCACCTCCTTTGTACTGGTCAATAGTTCAAACTCCAACTCTCCTCTCTAGGCCCTTTCCGTTCAAAAAGAAAATAAAAAAGCCAAGCGGCTTATCCAATAGGGTCATAAAACCTCATTTGGAAATGTAAACATGTACCTTTTTGTCGGGCACTTAAATTATAAATCTTCACTCTCTTCATACTCTTCATCCCATCCCTGTTTGTCATATACTCATCTAATTCCAGTTCATTTCAACTATAAATTTCAGTCACATTCATTTTATTCCCAATTTATGCTTTTTACTTAATCCACTTTCAGTTTGAACTTCTCACGTTCAAATATACTTTTATTTGCTTATATATGTAAGTCAAATCCAATCTCCATGTCAAATTATAAAATTTAATTCAAGTTCCATACTTGGATTCCTAAATTTAATTAACACCTTTAAATTACTTTAACAAAGTTAAATTCGGCCAAAACCTTATTAACTAATTTCAACGAAATTAGTTAACTGCTTTTGATAATTAAAAAACTGATTTTTATTCCAAAAATCGATCCATTTACTCGACTTGAGTTCATATTTAATAAATAGCTCAAATTCGGATTTTACTAATAGAAATTCGGATTTTTATTAATTAAAAATTCCTTTTATTTAAGTAAACAAACCATTACGCTTTCAAAATGATTATGGCACTGTTTTTCTAAAAAATTGATTTTGACATAACTCAAAATCTATAAGACGAAATTTAGATTTTTCTCTTCCATTAGAAAACTATTAATCAATAGGTCCAGACATTTCTTGTTTCATCGAACTCCAACTTATATTGAGTTTTATATACTCAATTGAAGTCTGATTCGTCAAATTGCGAACTACGGCGCTACGACGAGTTCATTTTAAATATAAACTTTTAAACTTAGTTTGTTAAAAAAATTCCAACTCCATTTTCAATATTTAAAATAATTCAAGCCCGTTACCCAAATCTGACTTAACCATTCAGGTTATTCAACTCGTCGATTATTTTATTCCATATTCATAACTCAATTACGAATAAAACTCAAATTTCTATATTTAATCCCAATTCTTATCAAATTATATTATTTATAAAATATCGATATAATCGAAATCCAATTATAAATTTCTTTTATGGGCATGATCAATTTTCAACATCGTTTACCATTACAAACTAATATCGTCCCTTAATAATAGTGAAGTCGTTCAAGTTGGGGTATTTTAATTACCTCTCAGACCTTGATCGACAACGTTCTTATCTCGAGATGGATAAGAGTTTATAATACAAAACTGACATTATTTATCGTAAAAATCCCATCTTCTGTTCCATTTAAAAATATGACTTTTAAATGGCATCCCTTATACTTGGAAAAATCTATTTCCAATTTATCAAATGAAGATTAGTCCATTATATTTATAAACATTGTTTATAAATCAACTTCCTTATTTTATATTTAACAAGCTTCCATTTAAAATTCTGTTTAAAATTTGATTCCTTATCAGAAACATTTTATTATTTTAACTTATATATATATAAGCATAGAATCTATTTTCATATTAGGATTCTAAATTTCTATTTAATACAGTTCAAATAAAATTTTATTTCTATAAATTTGACTCTGTTGAATTCAAATCATAAATCGGTATGAATTTGTTTCAATCCAATTTATTCTGAACATCGGAATAAATTTCAATGTTTTCTTCTCGAACAATTCCAAATTCATTTTTTAAATTCATACTTAAATTAAAAATTCAAATTATCAAATAATAATTATTTTTCATTATTTATACATATTGTTTATAAATTCCACTTCATGTTTTAAATATTAAAACAAGCTTCAATTTCAAATTCCATTTGAAAATCAAATTTCCACTTCATAAAATAATTTTTTTCCTTTTTAAATTCATACTTGAATTTAAAATTTTAATATTATCTAACGATAACATTTCTTTCCATTTATAACATCATTTATAAATTCAGCTACTTGTTTTCATCATTTAAAAACAAGTTAATTTTTACTCAATCCGTTTGAAATTCCATTTCCATTTCAAAAAGTAAATTTCCTTTTTTTTAATCCAAAGGTCCCTATTTAATATTTTACTTATAAATATCTAGGGCCAGTGATATTCTAATATCCAACACATAAATCATCCATTCAATTCACACATCACACATATGTAAAAATATGTAAACAACAGTAAATAATTTTGAGGAAACCAAGGAATCCAGTTGGATTCCTCCAACCTATTTTTTTCCTGCATTCACAAATATTAAGCAACATAAATAATACTAATCCTGCTTCAAGACAGGATATCACGGCATGAAGGTCATCCACTATAATATATTATGGGGAGCATAGGGTCATCCGCTAATGGTACTGCGGGCATCCGCTAATGGTACTACGGGAAATCCAATATATATATAATAGCCACGACCACCAAGCCTAAATGACTAATAAGTATAATAACCAAGACTGATAAATAATTTATAAATGCAACCAAGCAGCCAACAAATCATTTTAATGATAAAAATAAATTTTTAAGAGAGATTTACTCACCGGGTTTTCATTTGCCGACTATCCAATTAATTTCCATATCGTCTTAGTTACCTGTCGTCTCGAATAAATTGCTTTTGTACCTAAGATTAGGGATTTCAATGGGTCGAGTTGGGTCGGGTTAGGGTCGGGTCAAGTCAGGTTCGGGTTGAGTTTGGGTCGGGTCGGGTCAGCTCAACCCATTTATTAAACGGGTCGGTTTCAGGTTGACCCATTTATAATTGTGCAGGTTTCTGGTTTGAT
The DNA here is from genome assembly GCA_030737875.1 of Allium sativum. Lineage (NCBI taxonomy): Eukaryota > Viridiplantae > Streptophyta > Magnoliopsida > Asparagales > Amaryllidaceae > Allium > Allium sativum. The sequence continues at coordinate 181,806,150 of CM060925.1, read as the reverse complement.
TCGTGTAACCCGTTAAGAAAAATATTTGTATAAAAAGATGTGAATGAACATGAAAACATGAAATTACCATACGCCTCAAGAGCATTTGATATAGCTCATTGTTCGAGGTGTTTAATTCCATGAGGATTGAATAGTGAGCACTAAAAGTTATGATTATACAGTCTTGATGAGAAGTAAGCATGGTCCATCTTTCCTTCTCCTTTTCGATTGAAGAATCCAACTCCATTATTTGCTTGCTCGTCTCTCCAACATTTCCATCTTTAGACATAATTGAAGAAGAAAAAGAAAGATGTTGGTCGCCTTCTACATAAATGAAGGATAAGACTTTTCCAGCACCAAAAAGCAACAGCACTGCCACTTGCTCGCCATTGAAGAGGCTGGAGTATCCCAGTAATTAGAAACATACTTGAAGGGTGTTTCCGTTTGTTATTGCTTTGATTACTGTTTTTCGTGCCGCCATTTGTATTTCTTATAGTTTTTTTCTTGAATATGGAGTTGCAACTAAGAGGACAGACATGTACTTGTACTGCAAGTGTACCATGTATTTCAAGGAAATTGCCGGGTAATAAATGTAACTTCGGCCAACGAACAACGACTATTTTGTTTTAGCTTTTAATGAAGAGCTTTCCAGTAATATTTATACTCTCATGATGTCATGTGCTTGCATTTATAGTGTTCGCTTAAACTACATGTTTACTGTAAACATGTCGGGAAAAGTGATTTCATTTTAATGCGTTATGGTCCTTAATTTTTTTTTAATATTATAAACGGGTTTGGCGGGTCAAGATCGGGTTTGCAGATCAACCCTAAACCCACCCGTTTATAAACGTGTCAATTTCGGGTTGATCTGTTTATGACCCGCCAACTAAACGGGACGAGTTAACCTGCTAATTTTCGTGCGGGTTTCGGGTCGGGTTTCAGGCCGGGTAGGAAATTGACAGCCCTACCTAAGATGATATAATTTTTTTTTTCGATTAAACACTTATTAATTTAAATTAACTTGTACAATAAATATTTTTTTCTAACTATTTTAAATTATAAATCAGTATACCTTAATCCGCTTTTAAGCCATCCCTTTTTTCCTGAGAAAATCTAAACCGTTGCTCCTTCATCCGTAATCGAAATGCCTTTCCACTTATCCTCTTCCTTTTTTCATGAAAACATCCAAAAAGCTCAGCTGTTCATCTTCTCTAAATGACAGCCCATCCATCTTTCCAGATTACATACACACCCCTCAAATTATCACACCATCCCAAAAACACAGACCCGAGCTTCCCAAACGAATACACATGCCACACTTCATCTCCCTACTCTCGCACTTCAATTCATTTTCAAACAACACAGGTTTTGTCCTTTCCCAATTCAACCACTATTTTGCTCCACTCCATCACTGCGTTCATCTTCAAATCCAAGACCGAAACCCCCTAAATCCCAAATCGAATTTCCCATACTCCCTACTGCAGATTCCCAAATCACCAAGCTCATTACCAATGAATTCGAACCAATCTAGTTGCAAATAATAATGACGTTGACCTTAGAAAGCTTCGCACAAATTTATGTCGATGATAAACTCCTCCCTATATCGCGATGACCCTTCCATCCATTCAAATGATCCACTAAATCGTAATGACCCTTCGCACAAACTTACCCGGTGTACCACTAAATCGCGTGTGCTCCTGTCGAGTAGTGCTTTAGAAAATCGAGCAGGCAACCATCGCGATTCCAATTTTGTTTTCGATTTATTCTTTTTTTTAACATAAGGTGGAATCAGTGACTGGAAAAAAATGAAAAGGGAAGAACACGAATTGGTTTTAGAAATGGAAGATTGTGTGAAGGCTTAAGGTGGTTTATATAGATGCGAAATGTAGACAAATCGTACGAGGCCATTACTTTGTGCTCCCTTGATAACGAAGTGGGGAGGCAGAATTTACAGCTCGTAGAAGAAATAAACTGTGATTTATATGTTTTAGGTCGCACCAATTCTTCTATGCCGAAATTCGGTGTGCCCAGTGTCCCCAACCAATCACAGCCCCCTGATTTTCGTCTTTTGTAGTTAAACCCTTTAATTTTCTAGGGACTATAATGCAAAAAAAACGAAATAAGGAGATTTGATTGGAGGGAACATGGGGGATAGGGGAATTGGGTATAGAAGAATTGGTCTCGTTTTAGGTGGCTTAGGTCTGCGCGATGTTTAAACATTGGTCGACTAATACTTATTATTTTATTTTAGATTTGATTTTGTTTTAATTAAATAACCAAAATATTTTGCGGTCTCTTAACTTCAATCACGGACCCCTATTTTAACTTAATAACCGACATTTTCAAGATTATACGATATTTTGAACTCAACGGATTGGTTTTAAAAAGGAATAACACTATTAAATTAAATTAAATTAAATTAAACCATTTAAAAATATAAATCGATCTCTGAACAAATAAATTCATCGAAAATAAATTATTATTATCGTTTTAAGTCAATACAAAATTCATATTAGTCGACTGAATTGTTTCAATTCAGTTTTAAATTTTGAATTCAATTATTATTGTTTCGTATTACGATACCCTATAAATTTGATATTAATTTGTATATCGATTATTGAATCGATAAATTCAGTAAAAAAAATCATTTATAATTCCAATTAAATATCTAAAAAAAGTTTAAATATTCATTATAAAACAGCTAAAAAATCCGGGACGTTACACTATGTTTGGCCAATGAGGTTAACTACCTCTAGCGGGCACATCTCGTCGTATTACTCACCGGACTTGTGATTCGATTGGTGCACCTTGATTTGATTGGGGGTGTTGGACACGGTCGGCCATAGATGGGTCATGACCTACCAAGGATATACTGGTAGAATCCTACCTTGGGCATTGCCTCACGTGCCTTATCATATTTATCCATATACGAGCCAACTACGAGCTTGGTTTGCAAATTAAATGTATTACAGTGGATCAATGTAATGCCTTAATGTTATTTTAATATTTATTTGACTGATAGACATTATTTATTACAATGTATACTATTATATGTAAATAGTTTAACGGATCCTTAAAAGATGAAAAACCCGTAATATCTCTTGAGTTACCATGCACTTTTATTATTGGTTTACATGAGGATGTTAGTTCTGATTCGGTTGTTTTGTTCTGAAAATGTGCTCGGATCATCCCTGAGTATTACTGTAGCGAACCAAATTTTTAGTAGAATAATTTTGAATATTTAATATTGTTTTAAATGTTGAGTTGATAAAATAAATGGATTTTTATATAGAATCTATCGATTTAATAAACGGATATTATCATAATTCATTTATAAAACCGATAGATTCTGTATAAAAATCCCTTTATCAAATCAACATTTAAAACAATATTACATGTTTAAAACCAATCGACTTAAAATCCAGGTCGTTACAATTATTGTTATGGATTGCTTTTCTGGAGATAAAGATAGTTGGAAGCTCTATTTTATTATAGTTATATTATCACCTCAGTTTAGTTGTATACTTGATAACTTATGTTATTTCCAGTTGTTTTACTATAAAGAAAGAAAAATGTAAATACATGAATCATTTATGTATTATTTATTTCTGCTGTTAGATTCTAAGTGAAAATTTTATTTATGTGTATGTGTGATGATTCTATTTTTCCCCTAATAATTATCTATCATTTTGAGCAAATTCTATTGTTTAAAATGGTGGGTCATTACATGAATTATATAAATTTCATTGATAATTGATTTATTTAAATAAAACATGAATTTTGAAATTGAATTATATAATAGGTGGAAATTGAGAATTTGAATATTTTGAATATAACAATGTTAAATGTACCATCGTTCATTTTTGATGAATATTACTTGGAATATTTAATTGGATAAATTAGATTAGAATAATGTGATTGGATTATTGGGTTGAGATTTCACTACAACAAAATAGTCCTTTTACAACGGGCAAAAACCGTTGTAATATGCATTTCACAACGGACATATGCCCGTCTTAATATGACCAGTCGTAATAGCTCCTGACTATTTGACAACGGGCAATGACTGTTGTAAAAGACCGTTGTAATAACTTGCTCTCTCACATGCAATGACTTTATGACAATGGTTATTAACCCGTTGTAATAGCTAATAAATTACAAGCGGCCTTTGCCCGTTGTAATACAGTATATTACAACGGTTTTTGCCCGTTGTAATAGCAAATTTAAATATAACTGCTGCGATATGCATCCATAATAATAATGAATATTTTAACATGCAATAAATATTGTAATGCAACAATCAAAATCACATAATAACACATACTAAAAGACTGAAGAAAGAATCATATAAGTCCAACACATTTCAAAAAGTTCGATAAGTTTATACTCCAAAAGACTATATAAGTTTACATTCCAAAAGGTTACATAAGTTACGTCGACATAGTTCTAACATAAATTACATAACTAGTTTCATAAGTACCAAAACTAGACCAAGGAAATGTAATCTTTGTGCCACGCGACGGCAGATCTAACGGCATGTTGATCTTGAGTCTGCATATATTTACTAGCACGGTGTGACTACAAAAAAAGAAAAAAAGTTACCAAATGTAGAGAGAATATATTATTATACATCATTTAGAACTTAATATACAACATTTAAGTCTTTGCATTGCTGTAACTTTACAGCCTTTGGTTCCATAGTCTTCCTACTTCAGTTTAGACACAGTTTAGACACCACCATATCCACAGTTTGCAGTTATATTTAAGTAAAAATATTTGTATTTGTAACTGATATTATATACGAACTTTTATTTCTACAATTATATAACCAAAGGAAGAATTAATTACATAATAAATAGGCTTCTATTGAAAGTCCAAACATATGCAGATGTGAGAGGTTGAGTGTGCATGCGTTTGACGACGCCTACAAGTTTCTGGTGATCGTAACTTGAAACAAAAAATGCTGCTTATTTCACTAGAAATAGAGAGCGCACCTGGCTATGTTAAACACAAGTTTTATTCTTTTAGAGTGACTCGCCGATCTCCTCTTCTTTAATATAGAGAAGAAACCTCTACATCGTTAAAAGCTGGATTAACAACGGCTTTGACTTTTTCGTCGATATGGGTAGAATCATTGGCAATTTCAACACTGTAACTTTAGCTAAAATTATAAGGAATATAAGCTAGTATACTAATGCGTGCTTGGAACTTCCAAACATACACTACTGCCAAAATGATAAAATGAATAAAAGCTAGCATGAAATAAGATAAAAACAGAAGATAAATTACATTTTGAAGAACGAAGCCAACTTGCATCGACTGCACCATACATTAAGATAATCTTGTCAGCAAAGCCCGAAGTAGAACCACAGGGAAAACTCCACACAGATGTAGCCCAGTTAATTCCAAAACATCTAGAAGTTTCTGCATGATCAGCGCAAGCATTATTCATTACAGTGCAATTTCGAATAATATGCATATTGATGTACATTTACCGCTATTTTTTCTCCACTTTGTTTTATCCTGAGCATGGATTAATTTTCATTCAACAAAGTAATATTCAGGTAACACTATTTATTTCCCAAAAAGCGGAAAAATGGGAAACCCACAGCCTGCAATTTAAGATGAAAATCATTCAAGATGAAAAATATTTAAGATGAAAAATGGGTAACCTGCAGCCTACAATACAACAGTGTTCATATTAATGAAACTACTTTTTTGCATGTTCATATGGATGTTAAATAGCAGATAACAACAACAAGATGCAACTTCAAGATACATATATGTTAAATAGCAGAACTAATATCAATTGTTTATGAACATTTTATAGCCATTTTACGTGCAAAATTACTAATATAATAGTTTCTAATAATAAAACCATCATCATACATTAAAACCAATATTTCGCAATGAAAGACCTCATTAGTCATGTTCCTAATGTGTATATTACAAAATTTTACTCAACTTGTATACAGATATTTCTGTAAAATAAAATAAATACAAAACATGGTAACATATGTAGAAACTACTTGAATTAAAATACAACAATTCAAAAAAAAAATCTGCAGCATGAACAAGTTTATTCAAAAAAAAAAATCTGCAGCATGAACAAGTTTATACCAAAAAAAAATCTGTAACATATGTCATATCAACTTGAAGCCTCATTGTTATGAAAACATGACGAATCCACTTCCTAATTCAATCACCTACCAAAGCTGTGTTCACTGTTCAATACCAGTGACTGTGGTTCCATTTCCCATCACGAATACTTCATCAAAACTTCACCACACTCCCCTAACAATGATTTGCACATACCGGCCTCAATTACACTCTTGAACTCACTAACCAAACCATCACAAAACTCGACAAAAACTGCACCATCATCTCCTACCCCTCACCCGAACAACATTCACCTTACAAGCAGACCCCTGAAACTGTATATATACTATCCCATATATTTTCAAAACTTAATGTATTCAAATCTTTTTAATACATTCACCTGAAACTGTATATATACATTCACCTTACCGTCAGCATCAATTACCAGCCTCAATTTTCGAAACTGTATATGTTATCCTTAAAAACTGCACCACACTTCACTTACATTGGAAATCTGAATCAATAAGTTTTATAACATTTCAACTAAAAGACCAGTAGTAAAAAGTGTTTTTTATTAATGAACATATACATAAAATAAACTGATTGAAAAATATGGGCTTTCAGTTTAGCTCAATAACATACGTTACATACCTTATTGGTTTAATACTAATAAATGCTTCTATGTTATATTTACTCGTTCTATTTAATTTTGGATCTAGTTTCACCTTTCGTCGTTCCGTTTAAAGGGGATTTCTAACCAAGTTACATAACAGCAGAATCAGTTTCAATCAGTACACAATTCAGTTTCTCGGTCCAGGCGCAGCTATGATTCATTTCATTACCCAAATATCACTTGCTACAGTTCATCATATTGGAATTTTAGTTTATGAATTTACCTTTTGATATTCTTATTGACAGCGAGCTTAGTAACTGAATATACTTGGGTATATGTTTGTAATAACATGAAATATATTTGTGCAAACAGAATATACATGAGTGAAAATGGGTAGATATAGTTTTGTAATAAACTTGGGTATATGTTGGATTATAAGAAGTATCAAGGAAAAAACAGAGGAAAAGCATACCACAAAAGAGTGAATGCAACCAATATATATAGTGTAATGTGATAAACTATAATTAACTTGAGTAGAAGATGAGATTGGCAACAATATTTAGATTGTGTAATATAAGAAAATCAGAAAATCCAGTTGGTTAAAAAGAGACGATACCTCATTCAAACGTGGAAGTATACGCATGACTTCTGGTCCTCTACTGTCGATTCTTATATTAGATCCATCTCATCAGTAAACGTAGAAGTATACTCTATTTATCGGTCCTCATGTCGATAAATAGTCTCCATTCTGAAGCATATCTGAACTCCAATGCTAATTTGCTAACTACTGAAGTAAAAATAAACAAATATGCATTAGACTGATAGACTCAGGTGCCATATTCTCAAGTTAAAAATGCATCAGACTCAAAAGTCAGGAAACTGTGATGAACTACACATTGCATTAAAACTGAGATTGTTGGAACTAGAAGTGGCAACAGTCCACAGCCCACACTATTTATACATACAATTTTTGTATGCACCTCTCTAATGTCTACATACGATGCTAACAATATACACATACACTTTAAGTAATATTAATTATAATAACATCATATCTGAGACTCCATACATAGGGATACTTAATTATAATAACATCATAACTGGCACTTAATATATATAATGTCAGGAAACTTGCACTAAATATATACTCAAAGTCAGGAAACTGGCATACTTAATTATAATAACATCATAACTGGCACTTAACATATACATCTACAGATGACTAATCTTGCCACATTTCACAGTGCAGCACATACTATTCACCTATTTACGCAATATCCACACTTCACAGCTTAGCTTTGTTTATCCTCAAGTCTACATTTCCATTTCAATCAAAACTTGTGATCTGCAAACTACAGACCCTTAAGCCTATATCTTTCACTAATGCTCGTGGAGCAGCAAATTATTATTCATTTCCTTCCACATGACATCAAAAAAGACAAATACAAATATTTATAGTTGCAGTATGATTCTGCAATACCCCATCCAGTACAATCAATGTTCAAAATGAAGTACATACAAATTCAATATACTCAAATAATGGTAATGCAAAGGCATATTCAAGCAGCACTTACTTTGTAGTTTGTACAACTATAGTCGGTCGATAATAACAATTTGCCTAAGGATATAACAAAATAGAAAACTAAAAAACTTATCTTGTCACTCACGTAGTCGAAGCCATTTAATTTCTGCAATCTTCACTGCTCTCGAAATCAAATCGATGCCACGAACAATCGTTCCTTCAAGGGGAGCACCAGTGGCAGGCACAACATCGACACTCAACCGATGATTGAGGAGATTTGATTGATGATTGAACAATGAAGATTATACTAGGGTTTTTTATTCGACTTCGTCTGGTATTTGGTATTGAAGAGTAAATCCGTAGCTTTTCACTTTTTACTTCTACTATGGCACAGTCGGGTCGGTGGGTCAGATATTGGGTAATGGATTGAGCTTAGTTTTATTCAGTTTTGGGCCAGCTCTAATAAATCATAAACTACATCGGTTATTGGTTAACCGACCGACAAAAATTTGGTTAACCGAACCGAAAATACTCGATTAAGATGGTCGGTTAACTGATGTTTTAATAGCACAATTCAAAATAAAATTAGGTTTACGGATAACTAAGTTTAATAACTAGACAAAAAACAAAAATTATATTATATTATATCAGTTGAAATTGACTTTAATTTCTCATCATTGCTAAATTAATTAAAAAATAAGAAACAACCTTCAAAATTAAAAAATTAGCATAAATTATTAATGTTTATTGTTAATTAGCATAAATTTATATGATCGTTGTAAAATTAACGTTGGTTAAAATGATTATTTTTCATATAGTGTAGTAATATTATTAATCATAAATTATTAATGTTTATTGTTAATTATAAATTATTGATATTTATTACTAGATATATATTATTTACTAATAACTGGAAAGTAAAATTAAGTTTGTTGGAATATTGATTATATATAATAATTAATAATTAGAGATTATTTATTAATAATCATTAACTATTATAATTTATAAATGATTAATATAATATTATTAATGATTGATTATTAAATATTAATAAATAATATAATATATTAATGATTAGTAATTAGTAATATAATATTATACTTAATAATAAGTAATATAAGATTAATGATTAATTGTTAAATAATCAAAATTAATTTTATGGAAGTATTGTAATTATTAATTGTCAAAAATTAGCGTCTATTACAACGGGCATTTTGTGACCGTTGTAAAATAGACATCTATTACAACGGGCATTTTGTGACCGTTGTAAAATAGATAGCTATTACAACGGGCCTAAAAATGACCGTTGTAATAGCATTTATTACAACGGGCATTATATGCCCGTTATAAAAAGGGTGTTGTACAGGCATCTATTACAACGGTCTAGAAAATGACCGTTGTCACAGCAGTCTATTACAACGGGCAGCAAACGCCCATTGTAAAATGGAGGTTGTAATAGATCTGTTTTGTTGTAGTGTTTATACATTAAAACAAGTAATGTGTTGGACTTAGGAACTAAGTAAAATGAATTAAACATAAGTAAGATTAAGAGATGGGCAAAGTGGGAAAAACTTGGCCTCCTATATAATATATTTTCCTACATCTTTACCCCGATTATCTTCATTCACTTAAACCCTAAAAAGAACACCTAACGGTCGATCGTTATTAATCTCAAGAAGAAGATAAAATTCAAGTAAAGCTTAGGAAGATTAAAGCTTTAGGATCTATAACCGCAAATGTCAACAACACAACAACTGATCAAGGTGAATAATGAATATAAACTCATGCTTGACTTGGCTATATGGAATATCCGAATGGTTTTTTTGGTTTGCATGATTGTTTTCATGTGTATATGTATGTTAATGTGTCATTTGAATAGAGCAATGCTTGAACGCTTAAAATAAATGATTTGCGGGTAATTTTAGAAGGTTTTAGGGTGAAAACCTATATTTAAGCATCTCCAATTGACTTGAAACTTGTACATTATTTTCTTAAGACGTTTCGGGAGATGAGTTATCAATTTCTTTTAAGCTTGTATGAATTTCCTAATCCTAATTATGGAAAAAATTAATTAAGTGGTTTTATTAACCATTTTAGACTTCATACTTTTCAGAATGATAGAGTATGATATATTCAAAAAAAAAATTGTTTTTACGGGATTTTCCCATGCAAGGATTAATTCATATGAATTTTTTAAATTGGCTAGACTTAAGGTATAATTAACGTTAAGTAAGTTTTTAAAGTTATTAATTAATAAATTCTATTTTTATAAACCTTAGGATGCCGAAAAAATCTGTTAGGGATTATACCCATTTGTATAAATCAATAGGATTTCAAGAATTGTGTTAGAGAATGTGAAAAGTACATCTATCAAGGGAAATAAACTTGTTTTCTCTATATTTATTATCAGTGTCATCGTACAATAAATAGAAAGCATCTTTCGCACCTTTTGGAATGGTCGGGAGCACCTTCCACTTCCTTTTGATAAGCTTTGGATACCTATAATTTCATTTGTTAGCACTTAAAGTATTGGAGTCTCTGTTATCGTATAAGAGGTTTCGGCCTCTGTCTTTCGTTTTAGGTTCTTGGCAACTGGCTTTATATTTTTAAAGTGTTATCTCTAATAATGGCCTATTGCCTTCGCACATAAGCTTCGATCGTTGTGTTTGGACAATGGGGCTATTTTCAAAAGTGAAATATAGAAGTTAACACCTCTGTTGTTTTAAAGACTTTGAGGCTTCCACCTCAATAACCTTCGGCTGAGCCAAAGGGGAATATTTTCTTGAGCTTGGTTTTTTAAAAGAAACATAGAGGCTATCGCCTTTGGACCCTTTGACAGTGTTAGAAGGATCCTATTTTGAAATCTTATGTTAACTTATAGGCTTTCACCTCCTCGCCTCTCAACTATGTCGAAGGGGTTATTTTTGTAAAGTCAAATTATAAAGATAAAAGCGCTTTCTCTTATGTTTTAAATATGTTTGGAGGTTATCTCCTCATGCCTATAATGGGTTCCAAAGGAACTTTTTTTCTCTTAAAATTTATTTTTGTAAAGTAAGAGAGATTGTCCCCTCACTTCCTTTTGATGGATTGAAAGGTGTTGTTTACTTAACAATGACTTTTGAAGAGAAAAAAGCTATCGACTCCATACCTTTCAGCGGAACCGAAGAAGTGGCTTAAAACGAGAGCCTTAGTTCAATAAACAACTAGTATATATGTGAATGTGTACTTCAGCTTGTTTGCTTGCATTGTTTTCTTGCACTTTGTTTTCATAGGGTGTTACCATGATTGCTTTCGACACACGCAGAAGGAGTCAAAAAGGGAATTAGGTCAAAAGAGTTTCGTGCTTACTATATATGCATGATGCCTTCGATAGGAAATCATTACATCACTTTAAAAGCGATGCGTACTTGGCAAATGCTAGGGTTTATCTCAAACTTGGTATGGAATCTTGTCATGCTAGGGTTTAACTCAAACTTATATGAAATGTGTTAGAAATATTTTGACCAAGAAATATTTTAAGAAGGTTATTTTGTACAAATTCGACCGTGTGAATTATAAGGTAGTTTCAGAAGCTTTTGAAGAAGTTTATCTTTTGTGAATAATGTTCGATTTTAGAAATGATTATTGAAATCATATTATGAAGTCAAAGCTGAATTAACATTGGAATTTCGGATAAATTGATTTGGATTGGATTATCTCTTTAAGTTAATATTTTTCTTTATAACTAATATATAAATCTACACGTTTTTTTCCAAAACTATAAATTTATTTATTTATTTACTTTGTCTAAACTACTTTGAATATAAATTTAGCCATCTTATTCAATTATTATGTAGTAAAGATATATACTTTATTTAAACTATTTATACCGAAACTTATTTGTTTTAATTCAATCCTATTTTTATATCAAGCTTATTATTTTACAGAAACTGCTTTACATTTAACTTGACTATTTTAGAGATAAGAGTGTATATTTTCTGTAACACCCCGAATTTTTAATGACACTAAAAGAGGATAAATTAAATAATAATTTATTTAATATTCAGAATTAAGGAAAACAGACTGCGCCATTGCGTCCGTCTCAAAATTCTGGTCAAGATAGACATTTGGTTTGCATAAAACGGACACCGTATGAAGAAGTTATGAGGGTTTTAAGTTTGTATACGCGCAGAAAGAACATATATACACATATGAGTCACGTATGAGTCAGACCCTATCCAGAACAGTTCGAAAATCAAAAATTCGTTAAGGCGGCAAATTTCCCGCTCAAGGGGGTTGACCCCCCTAGAGGGGTGTCGACACCGGGGTCGACCCCCCTTAAGGGGTGTCGACCTATGGTTCGACCCACCCACAAGGGTATCAACATCCCTAGGGCTGAGGTGGCAGTCAGTTTCAGAGGGTTCTGCAACTATATATATGTGTCCAATTCTCCTATTTCTTCATTGGAAATTATGGGAGCCAAATGCTGCCGGTGTGCAAACTAAGACGGATTCGTTTTCTTCAACAACGTACAACATTCAACTTTGCAAATCAAATCCATAAATTCAAGATTCATTCTTTCTCTATTCTCTAAACCTAACGTTGTGAGTTTCTAGTTGCTTTTAGGTTTAAATGAATAAAAGTGAATTATGAAAGACTGTGAATTGGATATGATGTAAACTATGAATCTATGATATTGTTGAATCTTATACTATGTCATGATAGATCTACACCTTTAGATCTAGTGCAATTGTGGTTATTCTATTATATTGCTTATGTAGATCTTGACTTGTAACTATATTGTGGTGAATGTAAATCTATTAATTTGGACAGTTGCAACATTGGTTAGATCTAATTCTTTACATATAAATCACCTTTCACCTGCCATATTGCGATCAACTTAGATATGTTGTAAATTGGACATGTGAATCCATATTTAGATCTAAACATGCTATTATGTCATCCTAATGGTGTTAGATCTATTTTAACCTTTGGATCTGAATTATATGATCTAATTTATCAGCTTGTGTTTACCATGATGGATATAAACCAATTGGACATCTAAACTGCTAATTTAGATCTCACTATGTTTATTGAGACATCGTAGTTATGTTAGAATCAATTGACTACCACAAGTTTACTAGTTTTATGTCCACCTTGTTATGATGTTAATTACATGTCCATGTTAGTATGTATGTTCACCTTATCACCATGATAGTATATGCCTATGTCAAGTTGAACAATCACTTTTGTGTTACACTCCTACTATTTTTCCCTTTTTATCGTTTATGGCTAGGCTATTATCTAGCCTAGGCATGCTGCCAATTTTGTAGGATGCTAGTTAAGGAACGGGGGAAAAAGGGTTAATAATGGCATAATTTGAATATGAACATTTTTGGACATATAATTCAAACTATTGGGTAGAATGGACATTAACACCTATAAAGGGAAAGGTTTAATTAATTAATTAATTAATAATGTAATGTCTAGTAATTACAATTAGGAATTGTAATTGTACTTATGACACGAGGTTAGGTGGCATTAGTGGTGAAAGTCTGCCCGGACCCGACCGACATATCCAGGAGCCACTAATGTTGAACCTAATTTGGGAAGTCTAAGTACACAAATACAAATCAGGCTAAGACACGAAGTTAGGCCCAATTGTGGAATAAGACTGCCCGGACCCGACCGGCGTATCCAGCATCCACACATTGTAGGCCTAATGCGGGAGGTCTAGCCCATTATAAACCACAAATGGACATGGTAATGAATTGGACTAATTAACCAAATCTGATCCATAGGGATTGTAAGATTATGAACTAAAGTTAGGGTTAAGTAAATTGATTGGATAGTGGATGGGTTAAGCAAATCTGGAGGGAATGGGTAATATTTACATATAGGCCCACAAACTGAACCCGATAAGGTTATGTAAGTAAAGACACCTAGTGGTATACATAAACGGAGGAAATAATAGTGTTATGTAATTAAAGACACCTTTTAGGGTAAGCATAACTGGTATAAGGCTATGTAATTAAAGACACCTAATGGTATACGTAGTCAGTGAAAACCTAGTGGGGGATACAAGACAAACGGTAGAGCTTGTATCATATTGTGTGGGACCCATTTCAGTCAGTAAACCGGAGTAGATATCAAATATAAGTACTTCATATTAGGAGGAGAGGGGACACGCTTACTGATTGATTGTAAGAGATCCAAACTTGGAGGGCGGTGTGGGCGGCGCAAACTGTAACACCCCGTATTTTCTGTAATCATTAAAGTAACAAATTAAAGTATACTTAATTTTTAAGAGAATAATTAGGGGAAACAGGTTATGCCATTGCGTTCATCACGGAATTCTGCTTGAGATAGAGTCCGAGTTTGCGTAAATCGGACTCCATATGAAGAAGTTATGACATTTAGAAGTTTCAGGGGTTTAAATAAAACAGCTCAGGTTGAAATTCGAAATTTAAATCATACACCCGGGCTGGGCGGGAAATTTCCCGCCCAGGACCCAGGTCGACTAGGGGGTCGACCTCCCCCCTATTTCCATATCCGAAGACAGGTTCATTTTTCTGCATTTGGATGCCCGTTCTGACAAAATTCATTGATCCCTATGCTATATAAACACCCCTAAGGCTACAATTTTCTCTACACAACTTCATTACGCCTATACTCTACCCTAATTCATATCAAAATAAATCAAATATGGGGTTATGCTGCTCAAGTCCTTCGTAGAATCAAGTTAGAATTCAAGTAGAGATTCAAAGGCTAATTCAACAACTATTTTCTAAGAATCAAATCGAATATAAATTAGAAGAACAAATAGTCTACTTCAAGGGAGATCTATTCAGTTTTAGAATACAGATCCCAGAATTCAAGACCGATCTGTAATTTGTAAGTTCACATTACTTTCAGAAATAAAAGTTAATTGTGATTCTGACATTGTAATAAATCTGAATCTGAGATTATGCCTATTTCTATCTGTCTTTCTATATCCATTGGATCTATCTCATTGATAATATTATGTCCATTCTTTGTCTCTTCTTTCCTTCTTCCCTTTTTGTTTTATAGCCAGGCTACTACGAGCCTGAGCCAAATCTAATAAGAGATGAACGTACGTTGGAACTAAAATTGGGCATAATATATGATTTGGACATGACTAGCGTTAAAATTGGGAAAAGTATTAAATTATGTATAATTGGGCATAACTGATTTGTAACAGATTTGAGGACATAACACATGTTGTATTTAAAACATAAAGTGTATCGAATATATGACTTGATATTTGAGGCATAAAGTATATTTGACATACGACTTGGGATTTGGGGCGTAAATTGAACTGTAAACTTGTAAGGCATAGTACACGTTGTGGTTTAAGACCTCAAATTTGGAGCATATTATACATGATAGATTTTGTCTTGGAAGAAGGAGATTATTGTGTATAGCGATATATGGCTTAGGCATGAAAACCTATAGTAAGATAGGGATAACTGTTAAATGTGAACACGCCTAAATTGGGATTTTAGGTAATTGGCATGCACTATAATTAAAGGCTATAATTTGGCATAGTTTATACTATGAATCATGAATATGTAATTTGACATATTAATCTAGATTTGGCGCAAAACTGTAAATTAGTATATTAATCTAGATTGGGCGCAAAACTGTAAATTAGAATATTAATCTAGATTGGACGCAAAACTGTAAATTAGAATATTAATCTAGATTGGGCGCAAAACTGTAAATTAGAATATTGATCTAGATTGAGCGCAAAACTGTAAATTAGAATATTAATCTAGACCGTGCACATTGGTTAAGACGCCAAGCATAATGTATATTGGGATATTGGGGCATGACTATTATTGCAAACTTGGGAAGATTAGGTGTAGCCTATTTTGAGTAATAACTCGAAATTGAATTTAGGGGCCATAACTTGCAATTAGCTTTGTTGGGCATAACTTGAGAATTGGAATATGACTGGTTGGGATAATTAGCATATAAATCTAGACTTGGAACATTTATGGAAAATGTGGCATAATCTGAAATTGACAAAAATTGTGAATAATTTACATATAATCTGTAAATATGTAAATTAGTGAAAAGATGAATATGCCTAACCCGATATTAGATTGAGTTATGGTGTAAAACCGCTCGGAACCGCCCGACACATCTAGCAACCACAACAACACCTATCTAATGTGAGAGGTTAGTGCATCATGCCCAAGAAAAACCCGAGGTTAGATTGAGTTATGGTGTAAAACTGCCCGGAACCGCCCGGCACATCCATAACCGCAACAACACATATCTAATGTGAGAGGTTGGTGCATTAATAAATCAATTAATGCTAATGAACCAGATGAATGACTAGGGTTAATTTCATAGGAACACTTAACCAATATAACATGAATGACCAGGGTTAAGTTCATAGGAACACTTAACCAATATAACATGAATGACTAGGGTTAAGTTAATGAGAAACACTTAACCAATATAACAAGATGAATGACTAGGGTTAAGTTAATAGGAAACACTTAACCAGTATAGCATGATGAATGGGTAGGGTTAAGTAATAAGAAACACTTAACCAATATAACTTGATTTGTGGTAAGGTTAAGTTAAAACAAGAGGGCAACACTTAACCAATATAACTTGATTTGTGGTAGGGTTAAGTTGACACAAGAAGGCAACACTTAACCAAAGTAACATGACAAGTAGGTGGGTTAAGTTAACTTGAATTGACTGATGACACTTAACCAATACAACATGACGAACACGTAGGGTTAAGTTAACAAGAAACACTTGACCAATATAACTTGATGAACGAACGGGGTTAAGTAAATAGGAAACACTTAACCAACATGACATGATGAAGGGGTGGGTCAAGTTAACATGAATGGACAAAACTTAACTGTTAAATAAACATGCTTGAATCGATGGGAGTGTTAAGTACATCTCGTGTAGGTGGGTAATATTAGTACATATAGGCCCACAAACTTAACCGTTAAATAAACATGCTTTAATCGATGGGAGGGTTAAGTACATCTCGTGTAGGTGGGTAATATTAGTACATATAGGCCCACAAACTTAACCATTAAATAAACATGGTTGAATCGGTGGGAGGGTTCATACCCGGTTGGTGGGTAATATTAGTAAATATAGGCCCAAAAACTTAACCAATGAGAAACCCTAGTCACGGGGACCCATTTCGGCAGTAACCCACATAGATGTATCATGGTACCCTGAACTAGGAAGAGTGGGGCACGATTACTGGGCTGATTATAAGAGGTTAAAATAGCGGTAGGGGGTACGTCAGTATAGGTTCTAACGGTTTGCGGGCGTGCACGTACTCCGAAGTGGGAAAAAGCAGGCACTGGGTACCAATAGTTATACACTGTGCATCTTGAATCGTGTCGGGTCGCTATCATAAGGATTGATACACCTTATGGTGGGACCAGCACAGGGTATCTACACGCAAGAGAGGGCCGCTTGACACAGACACAAGAGCAATTAATATAAGTAGGGAGCCGATCGATAGGGTAGTAAGGGTACATCTAACATGTTCATGGCAACTAGGCAGATTGAGGTGGAATCCTCACGATAGATATACACCTGAAGGCTACCACAATTACGGGGATTGGTATAAACAGATACCACATAACCAATTTCTGTTAAGGTCACTCACTAAGGGAATGCCTTAACTTCGGTTAATTTAACATATGGACTTGCATAACAAATTAGATCTAAATTTCGAATTTGAACATTGCAGCAGAAGCGTGGTGGGCCCATAACCCACAGGTTTACCAGATCAGATAAAAGTTTTTGAAAACTAATTTTCAAAAAGGAAATTTACAGAAGCACTTTTCAAGAAAAAGTGTTGTTTTTATTTTAAAAGGCATAATCCCCAAAGCCATATGCACTGTCTTTCTATCCTTTGTTTTAAATCTTTTCTTTTTTGTTTCAGCATGTCTGGGGACCTTAACCTTCCGGAGGGTGTGCCGGTACCTGGCTGGTTCAGAAGGCACCTAGAGGCTAGGGCTAATGTCGCAGGCCCAGCAGACGCTCCTCCTCCCCTGACTGCAGCGGCTCCTCCTCCTCCGCATGCAAATACTTTCTCAAAGATATGTAGAGACTTTCGAGCCATGGGTGGAAGGAACTTTAATGGAACTGAATCATTCGTGGAAGCTAGAAACTGGCTCAAAGAAACTGACGATTTGTTTGTTATCTTCGAAGTGGATGATAGGTAGAAGATACAGTTGGTCGTATGGTTGCTTAAAGACGAAGCCTCATATTGGTGGGAGGTTACTAATGCTGAAAGACCAGTTGAAACTTGGATGGATTTCAGAATGAGGTTTGAAACGAAGTTCCTCTCACAAGCTGAACGAAGCCTATAGATGGAGAAGTTCTTAGCTCTCAAACAGGGAAGTATGTCGGTCAAGGAATACGTTAACCAATTCAACTAGCTGGCTAGGTTCGGATTGGAGTTAGTGAACACTCCACATAAGAAGGCTCTCCGTTTTGTTAAAGGATTGAATGAGTCACTGCACAGCGTAGCTATGTCCCATATACGTATGGGTGCGACTTATGAGAGACTGGTGGACATGGCACTGTTAAAAGAAGAAGATAAGGTTGGCAAGAAAGAGACAAAGGTGGAAGTACCTCAAGATAAGAAAGTGGAAGGATCACAGAACAAGAAGACAAATTCCAAGAAGGGTGGGAAGAACAAAAAAAACCATGACAAGAGGAAGTGTAATTTTTGTGGCATTCCTGGACATCAAATTAAGGACTGCAGAAAGAAGAAAAGGAAGATGGATGGTTGTTTTCAGTGTGGTAAGACAAGACACATGGCTAAGGACTGCCCAAGAAAGCGAGGGAAGGGCAGAGAGCTGGATCTATTTCTAGGGGGCAAGTTCACGCTCTCACAGCACCTCCGCAAGAACGAGGTAGAAATATTTTTGTTGAGAGTTTAGTTTATCTTTTTGATCATCCTGTTCGTACACTCTTTGATTCTGGCGCATCGCACTCTTTTATATCTACTGCTTTAGTTGAATCTCTGCACCTAGACACCAGTATAGTAGAGGATCCCCTGGTTGTTTCAAATCCAATTGGGGGTTCAGCTTATTTATCAATGATTTGTTTGGATTTGAAAATTTCTATACTAAGCGTTGGGTTTAGATGTAATGCCTATGTTTTAGGCTTCACAGGCTATGGGTTGATTCTTGGCATGGATTGGTTATCCAGTAATGGTGCCATCCTCGATTGTGAAAAGAGAGTGGTTAGACTCATGACTCACCTCGGTAACACTCTTGAAATCTCTTGCAATCCCATGAAATCTCTTATGCTTAGCTATCTAGAATCTCTTGATGCGTCTGTTGAGAATTTGCTGTCTATTAGAGTAGTCCGTGAATATTCGGATGTATTTGAAGAGGTGAAGGGCATACGTCTGAAGCAGAAGATAGACTTCCGCATATACCTTGTTGATAATGCTAAATCCGTAGCTCTACCCGTTAGACACATGGCTCCAAGAGAGAGGAAAGAGCTCAGCAAGCAAGTTAAAGAGTTGCTTGAGAAGGGGTTTATAAGGCGGAGTATTTCTGAATGGGGTGCTCCAGTAGTGCTCGCAACCAAAGCGGATGGTTCGCTTCGCCTATGCGTGGACTATAGGGAGCTAAACAACCTGACCAAGAAGAATAGGCACCCACTTCCAAGAATAGATGACTTGTTCGATCAGCTTGTAGGTGCATCGGTTTTCTCCTAACTAGATCTGGCTACCGGGTTTCATCAGCTAAGAGTGGTTTAAGACAGCATTGATAAGACCGTGTTCAGAACCCCAGATGGTTTCTTCGAATGGATTGTCATGCCTTTCGGCTTGACAAACGCACCTGCTTATTTCGTTGACTTGATGAGCAGGGTGTTCAGGGAGTTCCTTAATAAGTTTGTGGTGGTCTTCATAGACAACATTTTGATTTTCTCGAAGAATGAAGAAGAGCATGCTTTGCATTTAAGGGAAGTCATGGATACTTTTCGTGCACATCAGCTGAAAGCCAAATTCTCCAAATGTCATTTCTGGAGAGAAGAAGTGAGGTTTCTTGGACATGTGGTATCAAAAGAAGGGATAGTTATGGACCTCGTAAAAGTAGTTGCGGTGCAAGATTGGAAGGTCCCACGGAATGCAACCGAAGTCCGAAGTTTTCTCAGGCTAGCGGGCTTTTATCGAAAGTTCATCAAAGAATTTGTGAAAATCTCAGCCCCACTCACAAGATTGACAAAGAAAACCTGACTTTCGTTTGGGATTTGGATTGCGATGTTGCTTTCCAACGTTTGAAAAGGGCTCTAACAACAACCCCAGTTCTGACATTTCCTGATGGGAGCAAAATGTTTACCGTATACACAGACACATGCAGTACAGGATTGGGCGATGTCTTAATGCAAGAAGGCAAAGTTGTTTGTTATGGGGGAAGGCAGTTGAGGGCGCATGAGAAGAACTACCCAACACATGACTTGGAGCTAGCTGCCATTGTTTTCGCTCTTAAATCATGGCATCATTACCTACTAGGAGAAAGGTTTGAATTGTTTACTGACCACAAATCATTAAAGTACCTTTTCTCGTAGAAAGATCTTAACTTAAGACAACAAAGGTGGATGGAATTTCTGTCCTCATATGATTTTGAGATTTCCTATACCCCTGGCAAGGGCAATGTGGTAGCAGACACCTTGAGTAGAAAAAAGCTGACCTTAAGTCATCTCTTTGTAGAAAGGCAAAGCTTGGAGTACCTAGCAAACTTTGACTTTAGACCCTCCTCTGAATTTGTATCTCTTTGTAGAAAGGCAAAGCTTGGAGTACATAGCAAACTTTGACTTTAGACCCTCCTCTAAATTTGTACCTGGTCTGTTAGCATCACTAGAAGTGCGGCCTAATCTTTTGGACTCAATAGGGACCGCACAACGTGAAGACCCTCGGCTAGTAGAGGTAATGGATAAGCTAACTAGGGGTAAGACTTCTAGTCACCTCAATAGATACTTCATTGATGACAAGGGTTGGTTGAGACGGGATGGAAGACTATGCGTCCCACAAGCAAGGGAATTGGTAAAGATGGTTCTCGAAGAAGCACACCATTCTAACCTGACCATACACCCAAGTGGAGACAAGATGTATAAGGACATAAAAAAGGTTTTCTTTTGGAATGGCATGAAGAGTGATGGTGCTGAGTTCGTTGCTAAGTGCTTGATATGCCAGCAAGTCAAAGCGGAGCAGAAGAAGCCTGGTGGGCTGCTTCATCCTCTAGAGGTCCCACAGTGGAAATGGGATAGCATTTCGATGGACTTTGTTGATGGGTTGCCTAGGTCAAGAAGGGGCAATACGAGTATTTGGGTAATAGTGGACGGGCTCATTAAAAGCGCTCACTTTATACCAGTTAAGAGTAGAAGGGATGCCTCGTCTCTAGCATCTATTTATCTCGAAGAGATGGTTCGACTCCATGGGATACCCTCCAGTATAGTGAGTGATCGAGATCCTATCTTTACGAGCGAGTTTTGGAAGAGTTTGCAAGAGGCTGTAGGCACACAACTATGCTTAAGCACGGCCTATCACCCCCAAACCGATGGTCATACGGAAAGGGTGAACAGAGTACTAGAAGATCTCTTGAGACTGTGCATTCTTGATTTTGGAGGTACATGGGAGGATCATCTTCCTTTGGTGGAATTCGCTTACAACAATAGCTACCAAGCCACCATGGGCATGGCCCCCTTTGAAGCTTTATATGGAAGACCATGTCGATCACCAACTTGTTGGTGGGAGTCTACAGACAAGCTCATACTTGGACCAGACATGATTAGAGAAACTTCAGAGAAAGTGGACTTGATACGAAGAAGAATGAAGACTGCCCAAGACAGATAGAAATCCTACGCATACAAAAGAAGGACCGACCTTGAGTTTGAGGTTGGAGACAGGGTTTTCCTTAAAGTATCTCCTTTAAGGAACGTCGTTCACTTTGGATCCGCAGGAAAGTTGGTACCAAGATTTGTAGGGTCGTTTCCTATCATTGAGAAGATTGGGACAATGGCTTACAAAGTAGAGCTACCCGAAAGACTTGCTGGAGTTCATAATGTTTTTCATGTTTCTCAACTACGAAAGTGCATACATGAGTCTGCGGAAGTTGTGGAGCCAAACATACTAGAGGAAGTAGAAGTGGAACGAGAAGCGACCGGGAGAAGAGCTCCAACTCGTATCTTGGGTACAGAAGTCAAAAGCTACGCAATCGCGAAGTCAGACTTATTAAAGTTCAATGGAGTGACGCTGAGGAAGACGCGACTTGAGAAACTGAGGACAAAATACGCGTAGCCTGCACTTTTCTTTTTTAGGGTACATCCTTGATCTCTTTTTCCTTAATTTTATTCATGCTTTTTAAGTATATCTTCTCGGTACTATTCTTTATCCTTAGGTAGAAACCAATGGATGTAAACATGTATTTGAAACATGTTATGGTTGATGGTTGCAAGTGACTACAAGTGGTTGCTAGTGGTTGCTTGTGGATGCATATACACACACATTAGGTGTTAGATCGGCTCAGTCACTTTCATATTGCATATGCATATATGTATTTGTATATGGATTGAAACTTGATGTATTATCATATGGATGTCGCATTTGTATGAATGATTGTGCACTCATGTAGAAGTATGATTAGGAATAATCGCATACATAATGGACTCATGGCACTGACATAATTTGCATTAAGGAGGTCAACTGAATCAGTAGACCGCCTGATTTTGCATTAGATAAAGACATGTACACACACTATGCATACAATCATGGAAGCATTAGAAGTCTTTTTAAGGACAATGGACGCCTGTGTTTGATGGTTGAGTAGATGGACGATTGGATGGTAGGATATACGTTCTTCTCGACTTGAAGATTTCGGGGACGAAATCCTTTAAGGAGGGGAGAATGTAACACCCCGTATTTTCTGTAATCATTAAAGTTACAAATTAAAGAATACTTAATTATAAATTTGAGAATTAAGGGAAACGGGTTATGCCATTACGTTCATCTCGGAATTCTGCTTGAGATAGAGTCCGAGTTTGCGTAAATCGGACTTCGTATGAAGAAGTTATGACCTTCAGAAGTTTCAAGAATTTAAATAATAAAACCAGCCCGAAATTCAAATTAAGTTTTGAAATTCTAAAACCCCGAAGCAGGCTGGGCGGGAAATTTCCCGCCCAGAGGCCAGGTCGACCTGGGTCACACAGGTCGACCTGGGGGTCGACCTACCCCCTCGCCCAGAGGCCAGGTCGACCTGGGTCACACAGGTCGACCTGGGGGTCGACCTACCCCCTCGCCCAGATCCAAAACAGTGACGATTCTGACTTGTTCCTGAGTCTTTTCTGACCTGTTGCTGAGTCACTAGGGCATAGGTGGCAATTCTGGATAACTCTATCTAGTGTGGACGGTTGTGATTGCTCCTAGGATGATCTAACGGCTCACATAAGATTAAACCTCTATAAAAGCAACCCTATTCCTCAACCCTAAATCACACAAATTCATTCCAAGGAGCCACCATGCTGTCAGTGATCGTCCTAACCTAGCCACCATTTCGTCTCAAACTAGAAAACAAGATTAAAGCTACGAATCAAAACTAACTTAGAGAATTGATAGTCTTCGTCAAGGGATTGCTTTTCAGTTTCAGAAAACAAGATTTCTTTTGTTTGTAAGTCCTGTTATTATTTAGATGTGAATGATTAAAAATTGTGATTTGTAATAAAATGAAAACTAGAGTAATTCCTAGTTGTAAGATAATGACGATGTTGATTTATGCCTATTCTTGTAACGATTCTATCGTATATGCTTGTGAGATTATTGTGGTTATTATGTTGATGTTAAACCAATCGAGTATTATGTAAATTTGGTGACTTTTTCATGTTATGTAACATGCAAGTTGTTAGGCTAAGACATGTATTATGTTTAGATCTACATTTAGATCTATGAAAATTGGATCCAAAATGAAAGTTTACATTTACATGCCTTGTGGATTTGTGTAATTCCATATGCTTAAGATTCATGTTTATTAGATCCAAAATAAAAGTTCACATTCACATGCCTAGTTGAATTTGTGTAATTCTATATGCTTGAGATTCATGTTTATTGGATTCAAAATGAAAGTTTACATTAACATGCCTAGTGGATTTGTGAAATTCCATATGCTTAAGATTCATGTTTATTAGATCCAAAATAAAAGTTCACATTCACATGCCTAGTTGAACTTGTGTAATTCTATATGCTTGAGATTCATGTTTATTGGATCCAAAATAGAAGCTCACATTTACATGCCTAGTTAAACTTGTGTAATTCTATATGCTTAAATATTCATGTTTATTGGGTCCAAAATAAAAGTTTACATTTACATGCCTAGTCGGAGTTGGGTAATTTCATATGTTTAAGACTCATGTTAATTGGATCCAAAAATGCAAGTTCATTATTTTATGCCAAATTTATATGACACATGTTTAGTTAGATCCTTATTATGTTGTATGAATAGTACATGCTTCCTTCTTTCCCCTTTTGTATATAAGTTAGGCTAAGTTACGAGCCTAACATTCTATGTGAATTTTGCGAACGTATGACGGGGGTAACGTTGGGAAAAACCTTAAATTTATATTAATGGCATAATTTGGCCCATAAATATATGAATGATTAGTGGCATAAAATTGGTATAATTTATATACCTAAAATTATGAACATGATTTAGAGAGAAATTGGGCATGACTTGAATGACAATAATTTACATATAAACATAAAAGGTAAATATGTAAATTCAGAAAAAGACGAATTTGCCTAACCCAAGGTTAGATTGAGTTACGGTGTAAGACTGCCCGGAATCGCCCGGCACATCCAACAACCGTAACAATATATATCTAATGTGAGAGGTTAGTGCATTGAGCCCAAAAGAACCCGAGGTTAGACTGACTTGCGGTGTAAAACTGCCCGGACCCAACCGACACATCCAGTGACCGCAACAATACATGTCTAATGTGAGTGATTGGTGCTTTAATGAATAAATTAAAGCTAAGATAGGAATGGTAGGGTTAAGTTAATTAAGGAAACACTTAACCAATACAACATGTTAAATAAACTGATGGGTGGGGTTAGGTTAATTTGGACACTTAACCAATTTAACATGTTGATTAGGAAACCCTAGTAATGAGGACCCATTTCAGCAGTAACCCACATAGATGTATCATGGTACCCTGAACTAGGCAGGGTGGGGCACGATTACTGGACTTATTATAAGCGGTCAAAACAGCGACGGGTGGTGCGTCAATGTAGGTTCCGACGGAGTGTAGGCGTGCACGTACTCCGGAATGGAAAAAGCAGGCACTGGGCATCAGTAGTTATACACTGTTCATCTTGAATTGTGTCGGGTTGCCACAATAGGATTTGATACACTCCATGGTGGGACCAGCACAGGTATCTACAATCAATTGGGGCCGAATGACACAAGTGGTAAACATAAATGAGTAGGAGCCGATCGATAAAATGGGGATCATTTATCTTGAACACACGGTGCTAGTTGAAACACTTGTAAAGGGGTGCAGAGAAGTTGAAATGAGTGTGATAGCATATTCAATCTTATTATCTTATTTCTAGGGTGTTGTCCTAGATTCAGTTTATTCATGTCATAATCCTTTTCTTGTTTACATGCTAAATAATCACTGGACTTACCAGAATCATGTCTGACCCAATTTTCTTTCGTCTTCTTTTCTTCCATCCCCCCCACCCCCCTCCCAGGTCCGCAGGGAGGGAACACTCCAGCTTAGTTCAGACCTTTTTCAAGCTTGAAGAGAGTAGATGTATTGCTTAGATTCTCTTCTCTTGGGCTATGGCTTTGGATACACTTTAAATGGGGAATTATGCTATTTTATTTGTGTTCTATGCTTCTTTATGTTTTAATCAAGACAGAGATTTTGATGTAATGATTTGGAAGTTGTTTTGAGACAGTTTGTTGTAATGTTTTGTTTTGAACCACGTATTAAATAAATTTCGTTTTTCCGTTGTTGATATGTCTGTCTTGTAAATTATCTGTGTCTTTTACCTACAATGCTCCACCGAAGTTAAGGCATTCCCTTTGTGAAGAAGTTATGACCTTCAGAAGTTTCAGGGGTTTAAATAAAACAGCTCAGGTTCAAATTCGAAATTTAAATCACACACCCGGGCTAGGCGTGAAATTTCGAGACCAAGACCCAGGTCGACCAGGGGGTCGACCTAGGGGTCAACCTGTGTCACACAAGTCGACCAGGGGGTCGACCTCCCCCCTATTTCCAGATCTGAGGACAGGTTCATTTTTCTGCATTTGGACGCCCGTTCTGACAAGATTCGTTGATCCCTATGCTATATAAACACCCCTAAGGCTACAGTTTTCTCTACACAACTTCATTATGCCTATACTCTACACTAATTCATACCAAAATAAATCAAAGACGGGGTTATGCTGCTCAAGTCCTTCGTAGAATCAAGTTAGAATTCAAGTAGAGATTCAAAGGCTAATTCAACAACTATTTTCTAAGAATCATATCAAATCTAAATTAGGAGAACAAATAGTCTACTTCAAGGGAGAGCTATTCAGTTTCAGAATACACATCCCAGAATTCAAGACCGCTCTATAATTTGTAAGTTTACGTTACTTCAAAAATAAAAGTTAATTATGATTCTGACATTGTAATAAATCTGAATCTGAGATTATGCCTATTTCTATCTGTCTTTCTATATCCATTGGATCTATCTCAATGATAATATTATGTCCATTCTTTGTCTCTTCTTCCCTTCTTCCCTTTTGTTTTATAGCCAGGCTACTACGAGACTGAGTCAAATCTCGTAAGAGATGAACGTACGTTGGAAGTAAAATTGGGCATAATATATGATTTGGACATGACTAGCGCTAAAATTGGGAAAAGTATTAAATTATGTATAATTGGGCATAACTGATTTGTAGTGGATTTGAGGACATAACACATGTTGTATTTAAAACATAAAGTGTATCGAATATATGACTTGAGATTTGAGGCAAAAAGTATATTGGACATATGACTTAGGATTCGGGGCGTAAATTGAACTGTAAATATGTAAGGCATAGTACACGTTTTGGTTTAAGACCTCAAAATTGGGGCATATTATACATGATAGTTTATGTCTTGGAAGAAGGATATTATTGTGTATAACGATATATGGCTTACGCATGAAAACCTATAGTAAGATAGGGATAACTGTTAAATGTGAACACGCCTAAATTGGGATTTTAGGTAATTGGCATGCACTGTAATTAAAGGCTATAATTTGGCATAGTTTATACAGTGAATCATGATTGGGGTAATTTGACATGAATTATGAATATGTAATTTGACATATTAATCAAGATTTGGCGCAAAACTGTAAATCAGAATATTAATCTAGATTGGGCGCAAAACTGTAAATTAGAATATTAATCTTGATTGGGCACAAAACTGTAAATTAGAATATTAATCTAGATTGGGCATAACCATTGGTTAAGACACCAAACATATATTGGGATATTGGGGCATGACTATTATTGCAAACTTGGGAAGATTAGGTGTAGCCTATTTTGAGTAATAACTCGAAATTGAATTTGGGGGCCATAACTTGCGATTAGCTTTGTTGGGCATAACTTGAGAATTCGAATATGACTGGTTGGGATAATTAGCATATAAATCTAGACTTAGACATTTATGGAAAATGTGGCATAATCTGAAATTGACAAAAATTGTGAATAACTTACATATAATCTGTAAATATGTAAATTAGTGAAAAGATGAATATGCCTAACCCGAGGTTAGATTGAGTTGTGGTGTAAAACTGCCCGGAACCGCCCAGCACATCCAGTTACCACAACAACACCTATCTAATGTGAGAGGTTAGTGCATCATGCCCAAGAAAAACCCGAGGTTAGATTGAGTTGTGGTGTAAAACTGCCCAGAACCGCCCGGCACATCCAGTAACCGCAACAACACATATCTAATGTGAGAGGTTGGTGCATTAATAAATCAATTAATGCTAATGAACAAGATGAATGCCTAGGGTTAAGTTCATAGGAACACTTAACCAATATAACATGAATGACCAGGGTTAAGTTCATAGGAACACTTAACCAATATAACATGAATGACAAGGGTTAAGTTAATGAGAAACACTAAACCAATATAACAAGATGAATGACTAGGGTTAAGTTAAGAGGAAACACTTAACTAGTATAGCATGATGAATGTGCAGGGTTAAGTAATAAGAAACACTTAACCAATATAACTTGATTTGTGGTAAGGTTAAGTTAAAACAAGAGGGCATCACTTAACCAATATAACTTTATTTGTGGTAAGGTTAAGTTAAAACAAGAGGGCAACACTTAACCTATATAACTTGATTTGTGGTAGGGTTAAGTTGACACAAGAAGGCTACATTTAACCAAAGTAACATGACAAGTAGGTGGGTTAAGTTAACTTGAATTGACTGATGACACTTAACCAATACAACATGACGAACACGTGGGGTTAAGTTAACAAGAAACACTTGACCAATATAACTTGATGAACGAACGGGGTTAAGTTAACAGGAAACACTTAACCAACATGACATGATGAAGGGGTGGGTCAAGTTAACATGAACGGACAAAACTTAACCGTTAAATAAACATGCTTGAATCGATGGGAGGGTTAAGTACATCTCGTGTAGGTGGGTAATATTAGTACATATAGGCCCACAAACTTAACCGTTAAATAAACATGCTTGAATCGATGGGAGGGTTAAGTACATCTCGTGTAGGTGGGTAATATTAGTACATATAGGCCCACAAACTTAACCATTAAATAAAGAAGCTTGAATCGGTGGGAGGGTTAAGTACATATCGGGCTGGTGGGTAATATTAGTAAATATAGGCCCACAAACTTAACCAGTAAGAAACCCTAGTCACGGGGACCCATTTCAGCAGTAACCCACATAGATGTATCATGGTACCCTGAACTAGGCAGGGTGGGGCACGATTACTGGGCTGATTATAAGCGGTCAAAACAGCGGCAGGGGGTACGTTAGTGTAGGTTCCGACGGTTTACGGGCGTGCACGTACTCCGGAGTGGGAAAAAGCAGGCACTGAGTACCAGTAGTTATACACTGTGCATCTTGAATCGTGTCGGGTCGCTATCATAAGGATTGATACACCTTATGGTGGGACCAACATAGGGTACCTACACGCAAGAGAGGGCCGATTGACATAGACACAAGAGAAATTAATACAAGTAGGGAGCCGATCGATAGGGTAGTAAGGGTACATCTAACATGTTCATGGCAACTAGGCAGATTGAGGTGGAATCCTCACGATAGATGTACACCTGAAGGCTACCACAATTACGGGGATTGGGATCACGTTATCATTTTATACAGATTACTAATTGGGACACTAGTTAGGTGGTGCAGAGATAGATATAGAAATCAGAATAACAAAGTAGTAGCGAAGCAGAGAAAGAGTAGAAGCGCATTAAGTTTATCTTGCCTTATCATACCTTGTGCTTATCCTATGTTATCTTGTTATCCTTGTTATCACGGTATTGTCTATATTCAGTTTATTCATGTCATGATGCTTTTGCCAGTTTATATGCTTAAAGTCACTGGACTTACCAGACTTATGTCTGACCTAGTTTTGTTTCGCCTCTTTTCTTCCGTTCACCCCCCCCCCAAGGTTCACAGGGAGGAAATGTTACCACTTAGCTCAGTTTTCTTTCTAAGCTCGAAGATAGTCGATGTATTGCTTTGGACTCTCCCTTCCACTGCTATGGCTGGTTCATGCTTTATTGGGGAATATCATTGTCATTTTATGCTTTGTTTATACTTGGAAATTTTTAAATCAAGACAGAAGTTCTATGTATTACTTTTAAGTATGATTGAGACAATTGTTGTAAAAGCTAGACTGAATTAAGTTGTTTATAAAATGACTATATTTTCCACTGCTTTATTTGTCTATCTTGTAATTTATCTGCATCTTTTACCTATAATGCTTCAACGAAGTTAAGGCATTCCTTTTGTGAGTGACCTTAACGGAGGTGGGGTGTTTCACAAACTGACTGGGCCATGTGCGTGCATAAACCGGGCAGAGGGGGATAAGATGACTGTGACACTTGCAGATATGGGGCTATGCATATCAGTGAGGGGTTGCCACTTTAGGACCTAATACATCCTACCGTGGGGCCGACACAGAGTATCTACGGAGTAGGGAGCCGATCGATTAGGGTAGTAGCTTAGGCATATTTGGACGTATGCCCAAGTCTACCACCGTGAAATGTAAAAGGGATCATTTTATTCTGGTTATACTAGTAATAGTGCAAAGCAATCTTTAGAGAAGTGTAAATACCTTATCCTGTCAACCATGTCACACCTGCCATTTATGTAATGATCTCTCTTATCCACTTCATATGTCTGTCATGCTACTTTTATTTCTTTACTGGCTAAAAGTAACTAGACTCGCTAGACTTTGTGTCTAACCCTTTTGTTTCTCCTTCTTTCTTCCGTTCCCTCCCCCCCAGGTTCTCAGGGCGTAAACACTTAGGCTTAGTCAGGACTTGGATATTGTCTTATTAGGAGCTACCTCTGAAGTATGGCTCAAGTTCTTGTCTCTACTATGGCTTAACTCATTTATTTGGGGAATTATGCTTTTTATATACTTATGTACTCTGGTGGTTCAAGGCAGAAGTTATTTTATTGTAATGGTTTTTGTGACTTATGGTATTGTGGACCATGGCATTATGATTTATTTTTGAAATAAATATTTAAATTTCCGCTGCTATTTTATTTATATCTGTCTTGTAATTATTCTATGTATGTTTACCTATAACGCTTCATGAAACTTAATGCATTCCCTTAGTGAGTGACATTAACGGACATGGGCTGTCACACTTGGTATCAGAGTTGAAGGTTACCAGATTAGATAAAAGTTTTTGAAAATTATTTTCAAAAAGGTTTTAAATGAAAGCATTTTCAGAAGAAAAGTCTATTTTGAAAAACATTACCCAAAAAGCCATATGTAGTATCCTTCGGTCCTTTATCTAAATTTCTTCCTTTTTTCTTTTTTCAGCATGTCTGGGGAACAAAACATTCCTAATATCCCAAAGGGCGTCACAATACCCGGATGGTTCCGTAGGTATTTGGAGGCCACGGTGCCTGCCGACGGCCAAGGAAATGTTCCTCCCCCAGATGCACCAGTCATTCCTCCTCCTCCTCCCCCTCCAAGACCAGATAACTTCGCCATGATCTGCAAAGACTTCTGTGCTATGGGAGGGAAGCCAATCCATGGGAAGGAGACATTCGTAGAAGCTCGGAATTGGCTCAAGGTGACCAAGGAATCGTTCGTAATCTTTGAGGTAGAGGATAGGAAGGTTCAGTTAGCCACCTGGATACTGAAGTACGAAGCCTCATTTTGGTGGGAAGTCACCCAAGCTAGACGTCCGATGGAAACTTGGGAAGATTTTAGATGGAGGTTCAAAATGAAATTTCTTTCCCAAGCCGAAAGAAGCATGCAGATGGAGAGATTCTTAGCACTCAAATAAGGAAACTTGTCGGTAAAGGAGTATGTGAATACATTCAACCAGCTAGCAAGGTTCAGTTTAGAGTTGGTGGATACGCCGCACAAAAGGGCTTTGCGGTTTGCTAAAGGGCTGAATGAGCCTCTACATGGGTTAGCCATGTCTCATATTCCAATGGGGGCCTCTTTTGAAAAGCTTGTCGATATGGCCCTAATGCATGAGGAAGACAAGGGAGAAAAGAAAGCTGAGGAGACATCGTAAAATAGGAAGGTGTGGCCCAAGAAGGGGCAGCAGCAACAGCAACAACATCAGAAGAAAAGAGGGAAAAATGATAAAGGCAATGATAAGAGAAAATGCAACAATTGTGGGAAGGAAGGTCACCCGATTAAAGACTGTAAGTGAAGGAAGAACTCTTGCTACCACTGTGGAGAGGTCGGACACTTTGCTAGAGAGTGCCCGAAGAAACAGGGATCACAGGGACAGGGTCAAAGGATAGGGACTTGTAGAGGGCAGGTGCATGCTCTCGCAATCAGTGCTCCTGATAGAGTTAGAAAAATTTCTATGGAAGGTTTAATTTCTCTTTCAAACCATCCTATTAGAATACTTTTTGATTTTGGTGCCTCACATTCATTTATATCAAGTTCTGTAGTTGAATCTCTGCACTTAATTACTAGTATGGTAGTGGATCCCATAGTTGTTTCAAACCCCATTGGTGGTTCGGCTCATTTATTTATGATTTGTCAGGGTTTTAAAATATTTGTGTCAGGCATCGAGTTTGAATACAACGCGTATGTTGTCGGGTTTATGGGCTATGGGTTGATTCTAGGAATGGATTGGCTTACCACTTAAGGTGCCATTCTGGATTGTGAGAAGAGGGTCATTAGGCTTCTGACTTGCCATGGGAGGACCCTCGATATTTCTTGTGACCCTCAAGGGTTTGTTGTCCTTAGCTTCCTAGAGTCTCTTGATGCATTTATTAATGATCTGCAATCTGTTCCAGTAGTCCGAGATTTTTCCGATGTTTTTGATGTGATTCGGGGTTTACCTCCGAGGCGTGAAATCGTCTTTCGTATATATTTGGTGGACAATGCAAAGCCAGTTGCATTGCCAGTGCGCCACATGGCTCTGAGGGAAATGAGGGAGCTGAGTAAGTAAGTAGGCGAGCTACTTGAGAAGGGGTTTATTAGACAAAGCATATCTGAATGGGGTGCTCCAGCAGTATTCGCGACTAAGGCGGATGGTTCGCTTCGTTTGAGTGTTGACTATAGAGAGCTGAATAAACTCACTAAGAAGAATAGGCACCCGCTTCTGAGGATTGATGATTTATTTGATCAACATGTTGGTGCCTCAGTATTTTCCCAGTAAGACTTGGCCATGGTGTTCCATCAGTTGAGGGTGGCTGAGAATAGCATAGATAAGACTGCTTTTAGGACTCTGGACAGTTTCTTTGAATGGCTAATTATGCCCTTTGGGCTGATGAATGCACCCGCCTATTTTGTCGATCTGATGAGTAGGGTGTTTCTGGAGTTCCTAAATAAATTTGTTGTGGTCTTTGTTGATGATATTTTGACCTTCTCAGAAAGTGAAGAAGAGCATGCCCAACATTTGAGAGAAGTTTTGAAAACTCTCTGTGGCCATCAGCTTAAGGCGATGTTATCCAAATGCCATTTTTGGAGAAAAGAGGTGAGATTTTTAGGGCATGTGGTCTCCAAAGAAGGGATAGCCATAGATCCCGCGAAGGTGGTTGCAGTACAGGATTGGCAGATTCCTAAAAATGCAACTGAGGTGAGAAGCTTTCTTGGGTTGGCAGGTTACTATAGGAAGTTCATTAAGGACTTCGAAAAGATATCAACCCCACTCACCAGGCTAACGAAGAAGAACTTGGCATTTTCGCGGGATATAGATTGTGATGTTTCTTTCCGACGACTCAAGAAGGCTCTGACAACAGCCTCAGTCTTGACCTTGCCTGACGGGAGTAAGATGTTTACCGTTTATACTGATGCGTGTGGTACAGGGCTTGGTGCGGTTCTAATGCAAGAAGGGAAAGTAGTGTGTTATGGAGGTAGACAGTTGAGGGTTCATGAAAAGAACTACCCCACCCATGATCCAGAGCTAGCTGCCATAGTATTTGCATTAAAGACATGGCACCATTATTTACTTGGAGAGAAGTTCGAGTTATACACTGATCATAAATCTCTCAAGTATCTGTTCTCGTAGAAAGACCTCAATTTAAGGCAACAACGGTGGATGGAGTTTCTAGATTCTTATGATTTTGAGATTGCTTATACCCCTAGCAAGGGTAATGTGGTGGAAGACGCACTAAGTAGGCAGAAGGTGGCCTTGAGTCCTCTGTTTGTGGAAAGAAAGAACTTGGAGTTCATATCAGCTTTTGATTTTAGACCCTCCATCGAGATTTTTCCTGATTTGTTTGCATCCTTGGAGATACGACCAACTCTTATGGACCAGATAGGAGCTTCGCAACAAGGTGACCCACAAATTCTAGACATCATGGATAAGCTCAGAAGAGGGGAGACTTCTAGTCACCCCAGTAGATATGCCCAGACCAAGTAGGGCAACACCAGTATTTGGGTTGTGGTAGATAGACTCACTAAGAGCGCTCACTTTATTCCAGTTAAGAGTAAGAGGACGGCATCATGGTTGGCAGCAATTTATGTTCGTGAGATAGTTCGTCTTCATGGAGTACCTTCCAGCATCGTGAGCGATCGTGACCCCATCTTTACCAGCGAATTTTGGAGGAGCTTGCAAGAAGCATTAGGTACACAGTTATATTTGAGCACCGTTTATCATCCTCAGATCGATGGGCAGACGGAGAGGGTGAACAGGATTCTTGAAGTTCTTTTAAGGATGTGTATCCTAGACTTCGAAGGGACTTGGGAAGAGCACCTTCCTTTAGTAGAGTTTGCCTATAACAAAAGCTATCAGTCCAGCATCGGCATGGCACCCTTCGAAGCATTATACGGACGACCCTGTAGATCACCAACTTGTTGATGGGAATCTACAGAAAGATTATTACTCGGACTAGATATGGTTAGAGAAACGTCCAAAAAAATTGACCTTATTCGACGATGGATGAAGACGGCTCAAGATAGGCAGAAACCCTATGCAGACAAAAGAAGGACTAACATCGAATTTGAAGTGGGAGACTTAGTTTTTATTAAAGTGTCACCTCTGAGGAATGTGGTTCGCTTCGGATCAGTAGGGAAGTTGGCACCTAGGTTTGTGGGACCATTCCCCATTACTGAGAGGATTGGCCAAATGGCCAATAGAGTAAAGCTCCCAGAAAATCTATCCAGTGTTCATGATGTTTTCCATGTTTCTCATCTACGGAAGTGCTTGCATGACACCGCGGAGGTTGTTGAGCCGGGTGTGTTAGAAGAAGTCGAAGTGGAACGGGAGGCGACAGTCAGGCGAGTCCCTACCCGTATTCTGGGATCAGAAGTAAGGAAGTTACGCAATAAAGAGATCAAGTTGCTAAAGGTTCAATGGGGATATAACCCAGAGGATGCGACTGGGGAAAACGAAGACAAGATTCGTGCTTCGTACCCTTTCCTTTTCGAGGGTATGTTCTTAACTCCTTTTTCCAAAGTTCTATCAATGTTTGTTTCTATCATTTGAGTATATCTTATCCGTAGTATTTTTCGACCTTTAGGTAGGAATCCTATGGATCTAAACATGTGTTTGAAATGTGTTATGCTTGATGGATGCAAGTGGATGCAAATGTTTGCTAGTGGTTGCATGTGGACGCATATACACACACATTAGGCACTAAGATCCGCTCAGTCACTTTCATACTGCATATGGATGTATGTGCATTTTCTTTTCTTTTATGGATGGTAATGGATGTATTAGCATATGGATGTTGCATTAGGACGAATGAGTGAGCAAACATATAGAGCTTACATGTTATAATAGGATTATTTGCATACATATTGGATTCATGGCACTAACATAAATTGCACTAAGGAGGTCAACTGAATCAGTAGACCGCCTGATTTTTTGCACTAGTGCTAGGACATAAACACACACCTTTGTATATATTCATATAAGCATTAGAAGTCTTTAAGGACAATGGATGCCAGTGGTTGTTGGATGAGTAGATGGATGGTAGGATATGCATTCTTCTCAACTTAGAGATTTCTGGGACGAAATCTTTTGAGAAGGGGAGAATGTAACACCCCGAATTTTTAACGACACTAAAAGAGGATAAATTAAATAATAATTTATTTAATATTTAGAACTAAGGAAAATGGATTGCGCTAATGCGTCCATCTCGAAATTATGGTCAAGATAGATATTTGGTTTGCGTAAAACGGACACATTATAAAGAAGTTATGAGGGTTTTAACTTTGTATACGCGCAGAAAGAACATATATGCACATATGAGTCACGTATGAGTCAGATATGAGTCAGACCCTATCCAGAACAGTTCGAAAATCAAAATTCGTCAAGGTGGCAAATTTCCTGCTCTAGGGGGTCGACCCCCCTAGAGGGGTGTCGACACCGAGGTCAACCCCCCTAGAGGGGTGTCGACACCGGGGTCGACCCCCCTTAAGAGGTGTCGACCTATGGGTCGACCCACCCACAGGGGTGTCGACACCCCTAGGGCTGAGGTGGCAGTCGGTTTCAGAGGGTTCTACAGCTATATATATATGTGTCCAATTCTCCTATTTCTTCATTGGAAATTATGGGAGCCAAATGCTGCCGGCGTGCGAACTAAGACGGATTCGTTTTCTTCAACAACGTACAACATTCAACTTTGCAAATCAAATCCAGAAATTCAAGATCCATTCTTTCTCTATTCTCTAAACCTAACGTTGTGAGTTTCTAGTTACTTTTAGGTTTAAATGAATAAAAGTGAATTCTGAAAGACTATAAATTAGATATGATGTAAACTATGAATCTATGCTATTGTTGAATCTTATACTATGTCATGATAGATCTACACCTTTAGATCTAATGCAATTGTGGTTATTCTATTATATTGCCTATGTGGATCTTGACTTGTAACTGTATTGTAGTGAATGTAAATCTGTTAATTGGACAATTGCAACATTAGTTAGATCTAATTCTTTATATATAAATCACCTTTCACTTGTCATATTGCGATCAACTTAGATATGTTGTAAACTGGACATGTGAATCAATTTTTAGATATAAACATGCTATTATGTCATCCTAATGGTGTTAGATCCATTTTAACCTTTGGATCCAAATTATGTGATCTAATTTATCACCTTGTGTTTATCATGTTATATCAAAACCCATTGGACATCTAAACTGCTAATTTAGATCTCACTATGCTTATTGAGACATCGTAGTTATGTTAGAATCAATTAACTGCCACAAGTTCACCAGTTTTATATCCACCTAGTTATGATGTTAATTACATGTACATGTTAGTATGTATGTTCACCTTATCACCATGATAGTATATGCCTATGCCAAGTTGAACAATCACTTTTAATACACTCCTACTATTTTTCCCTTTTTATCATTTATGGCTAGGCTATTATCTAGCCTAGGCATGCTGCCAATTTTATGAGGACGCTAGTTAAGGAACGGAGGAAAAAGGGTTAATAATGGCATAATTTGAATATGAACATTTTTGGACATATAATTCAAACTATTGGGTAGAATGGACATTTACACATATAAAGGGAAAGGTTTAATTAATTGATTAATTGATTAATTAATTAATAATGGAATGTCTAGTAATTAAAATTAGGAATTGTAATTGTACTTATGACACGAGGTTAGGTTGCATTAGTGGTGGAAGTCCGCCCGGACCCGATCGGCATATCCAGCAACCACTAATGTTGAACCTAATGTGGGAGGTCTAAGTACGCAAATACGAATCAGGCTAAGACACGAGGTTAGGCCCAACTGTGGAATAAGATTGCCCGGACTCGACCAGCATATCCAGCATCCACACGTTGTAGGCCTAATATGGGAGGTCTAGCCCATTATAAACCATAAATGGACATGGTAATGAGTTGGACTACTTAACCATATCTAATCCATAGGGATTGTATGATTATGAACTAAATTTAGGGTTAAGTAAATTGATTGGATAGTGGATGGGATAAGAAAATCTGTAGGGGGTGGGTAATATTTACATATAGGCCAACTAACTTAACCCGATAAAGTTATGTAATTAAAGACACCTAGTGGTATACATAACCGGAGGAAATAATAGAGTTATGTAATTAAAGACACCTTTTAGGGTAAGCATAACTGGTATAGGGCTATGTAATTAAAGACACCTAATGGTACAACATAGTCAGTGAAAAACTAGTGGGGGATACAAGACAAAGGGGAGAGCTTGTATCATATTGTGTGGGACCCATTTCAATCAGTAACCCGGAATAGGTATCAAATATAAGTACTTCGTACTAGCGGAGAGGGGACAAGCTTACTGACTGGTTGCAAGAGATCCAAATGTGGAGGGCAGTGTGGGTGGTGCAAACCGACTGGGCCATGTACGTGCATGAGCCGGGTAGAGGGGGATAAGACGACCGTGACACTTGTAGATATGGGGCTGTGCATATCAGTGAGGGGTTGCCACTTTAGGACGTGATACATCCTACCGTGGGGTCGGCACAGAGTATCTACGGAGTAGGCAGTCGATCGATTAAGGTAGTAGCTAGGGCATATTTGGACGTATGCCCAAGTCTACCACCGTGAAATGTAAAAGGGATCATTTCATTCTGGTTATACTAGTAATAGTGCAGAGTAATCTTTAGAGAAGAGTACGCACCTTATCCTATCAACTATGTCACACCTGCCATTTATGTAATGATCTCTCTTATCCACTTTATATGCCTGTCATGCTACTTTTATTTATTTACTGGCTAAAAGTAACTAG
Source organism: Allium sativum (assembly GCA_030737875.1). NCBI lineage: Eukaryota > Viridiplantae > Streptophyta > Magnoliopsida > Asparagales > Amaryllidaceae > Allium > Allium sativum. The sequence goes on along the minus strand of CM060925.1, from coordinate 181,767,504 downwards.
ACTCGCCAGACTTTATGTCTGACCCTTTTATTTCTCCTTCTTCTTCCGTTCCCCCCCTCCCCAGGTTCTTTGGGAGAAAACACCCAGGCTTAGTCAGGACTCAGATATTATCTTGCTAGGAGCTACCTCTGAAGTATGGCTCAAGTTCTTTTCTCTACTATGGCTTAACTCTTTTATTTGGGGAATTATGCTTTTTATATACTTATGTACTCTGATGGTGCAAGACAGAAGTTATTTTATAGTAATGGTTTTTGTGACTTATGGTATTGTGGACCACGACATTATGATTTATATTTGAAATAAAAATTTAAATTTCGGCTGTTATCTTATTTTTATCTATCTTGTAATTATTTTGTGTCTGTTTACCTATAACGCTTCACGAAACTTAATGTATTCCCTTAGTGAGTGACATTAACGGACGTGGGGTGTCACACTTTCAGTCTGAGTAGTTTAAGTCAGAAATGATTGAATGTAAAGATTCAGTTTAATATAATATTCGTAACATGCAATCTAAATTGAATTTGAAGTTTCGATAATGAATTGATTTGTAAAACTAAATTTGAAATTATATAAAATATATGAATCAAAATTGAATTTGGTATTGAAATGGAATTTCGAGAATCTTCAAATTTTGGATATTGATACTGAAAATTTTGAAACTTACATATATGAAAAATTTATATAACAATGCATTGTATTTAAAATTATTGATTCGGAAGGTAATTTATGAAATGAAATCTTATATATAATGGAATTTGTACAAGAATGACATGTTGGAACATGATTTGAGAAATCTTATGTAAATGAAATTTTATATAAGTATGATATATGTGAAGTGAAATGAATATTATGTACTGTATCATATGATTTCAAATCGAAGATATGGGAAGTACCTTCCACTGAAAATATAGGTCCTATTGGGTAGGAACTCTTGTTGATATTTCTTTGATTGTGATTGTCTGGACGTAATACTCATGAGTCTTCCTTTAAACTTGGCTGCATAACAAAATTCGTAGGGCCCGAAGGCGTATGGCTATGGATGCTTCCTTGGGGAAACAGGCGTTACCGTCGTGTCTGTTGCGATCTATGGTCGTTTTACGATGGCGAAATCCGCAGGACTACGAAAGCATACGGGTACGGATGTTTCCTGGGGGATCCAGGCATAACCATTGTGTATCTACGGTCCACAAGGTGTAATTCATAGGGCAGCGATTGCCTAAGGTTTACGGGTGATAGAGATGTAACCACCAGTTTTACTAGATTAAAAAGGCTATCCATTCGATTGCTTTGAGGTGTTTTGAAAAAAGACGTAAGGCAGTGATTGCCTAACCACCTATGGCTGTGGCACTTTTTCCTTTCGATTGGTGATAGAGCGATCTTAGGGGCTGCGTTTCATGATGATCTCAGGTTATTCTATTCTATTTATATTGATTCATCCCGTTGATTGTTCGTGATGAAATTCGCAGGGAAGAGATTTCCTACGGGTACGGATGCTTCCTTGGGGACCCAGGCGTAACCATTGTGTATATTTGTGATTCATGAATAAGTTTCGTTGGTTGGTTTACTAGATGGAACTTATTTTATCTATTTTAATGTTTTTTCAAGTATTTTTAGTGGATGTTGAAATGAGTTTACTTAGTACTTCAAGATTTCTGATTTTGCACCTGATCATCGCATTACCAGATTCTTGAAGAACGATGATGAACTTGTGGAAATATCGAGTTATCAAAATCTATTTTTCATATAAAATATTTTTGATATGAACGATTTTTTTCAAAGAATTTTCTTATTTGTATATAAATCAAATACAATTGAATTAAATACATTGGTATAACTAAAAAAAGAACTATAATGCGTAAGTGTGCGGAAACCATTCTATTCGCAAAACAATTTTGATTTTGTTTGAGTACACGATTTTGATTCCAAATAGAATTGTTTGCTCGATTCTCAATGACGAACACTGATAAGAGTTTTTGATATGAATCTGAAATTCTCTATTATAGTTTACTGTTATGCAAGGAGAATCGAAGTTGTTGATCAAGAAGTCAAATCAGAAGTCCGCACTAGAGTGATCAAGTTACCAATACTAATTAGAAACAAAAAAAATTGTTTGAACAAGAAATCAAAGTTGATATGCGTATGAATGTTACAACGTTTAATTACTAATTCCTTATTTCGTTCCTTTTCGAGGATGAAATGTTCTGAGTAGATGAGATTGTAACATCCCGTAAAATTTCTACCCTTCAAATATAGAATTTAACTTAATTATTGAATTAAAAATGGTATTAAAACATAAATTATGATTCATTAATTTATGATTCCAAAATTGATTTTTGATAAACAATAACTTACATGGAGATGAACTGTTGTAACAACCTAAAACTTCGGGTAGTAAATATTTAAATATCGAGCTTATTTAAATATTTAAAACTTGGATTTAATGGTTTTATAACATTTATTAAATCCCTTTATAAATAATAATTAGCGAGGATAAAACATGTTGTTGAGTTTTTGTTTACAAAGATAAGTAGTTTGAAGAAAAATCGATAATGTGATTGAAAACAGTTTTGTCGATAAACGAGATTATGCTTATTAAAAGTTGTTGGAATATCATGAGCATGTAGTAACAATAGGTGAACACATATATGTATGAACATAGCATATAAATAAAAATACAAATGTTATATGTGTACATGTTCTAGAATATGAAAAATGACTTAACATGATAGGGACACGTGTCAGCAAATGAAAGGAGCACATGTCTTGTAAGTAAATATGGTTAAGACACACACACATTAGGTGTCATGTGTAGAAACATCTAAAGACAGCTAAGTAGGCATGTGTCTACATCCTAAAGAATGCATGAAGATAAGGAGGACAAGTGTCCAATACCAAATTACCAAACTAGCCTTGAAAACTACTATATAAAGGGTGGAAAGGTTCATTCTTTTTCATGCATACACAACATAAAACCAAGATAAGAAAAAGAAAAGAGATTTGAGAGAAGCCTAGAGAATAAATACAAGATCAAGGAACAAGTACAAGGTGAGAAAAATTATTTAAGTTCATGTATTTGTTTCATATTTTGAAGAAAAGTTGAGAAATTTATGAATGAATGATTGAACTTATAACCCTGAAATGACGTTCGGTATTTTGGGCATAACTTTTGCAATTCTTAATGAAATTATGACTTCTCTATCAATTTGGAATGCTAATTCAAAGGGCTACAACTTTCACCTATGTCACTTTTTTCTAATTCGGCCGTTTGCATACCCGAAAACTGGATGTCAAGTGAGGTAAAAATCAGCCCGAAATGGACATGTTAAAAATGCCTCATAATGTTTGGTTTTATATATTAAATTGGTAAAGGATTTTGAAGTTTTATTTTGATGATAAGTATACAAAGAGAGCTTCTTACTGTAAAAAATTTGGAGTTAAAATCTATTTTATCATAGAGAAACAACGTCAAAATTTTTGCCAAAAAACACGCTAAAATCTGATTTTCGGAGCTTTTTATAGCTCCGAAACGCTATCTTTTCTATTAATAAAGCACGAAACCAAGCCAGAACCTTTCTACAGCGCCCAGAAACGCTGTAGTAGCTGATTTTAGTCTAAAATCATTATAAACCACCCAGTACTTGTCATAGAACTTCTGGAAGCGCTGCCTTTTCTCTGAATTGACTATGAAGCATTTTAAAATGAGCAGAACTTTTCCTAGCATGACTGAAATGGTGTTATAGATGTTTTGAGTATAAAATTATGGTAAACTATTCCAAATCCTCTCAAATTTGGACCCAAGTTTCCTTACAGTATCATAAACAACCTGATAAAATCGAGGATGTTAAATCAAAGTAAAAGTGAATCAAAACGTGTCAAAATTGAGAATAAGGAAGGTTGACGAATTTTGATGATTTGAGGAAAATAATTGATTACTTGTACTATATGATCTTCTACGAGACTTTTGCATGAAGATAGCAAGGAAAACTGTAAGTATACTAATCATCTAATTCATAATTATTTCATAAGCTTGTGTTTTTATTTAAAGATGCCTATGACTTTAACGTACAATATTGGTTGTGATCTTTTCTTTGACAAGCAATCAACATATAAGACTGATGATTGAGGACATTTATGATTAATGTTTAAATGTGGTATGGATAGTGCGTGGTTAACCAAGGTATGATTAGTGTTTAAACAAGGAATGATTAGTGTTTAACCAAGGTATGATTAGTGATTAAACGAGGTATAATTAGTATGAATAGTGTGTAAACGAGGTATGAATACTGTTTAATCGAGGCATGAACAGTATGTGTTTAAACGAGGTATGATTGGTGTTTTAAACAATTGGGTATGTTTAAACGAGATAATGAATGGTGTTGAACTTAACTATTTCAGTACAATCTTTGAAGATCTTTCCAAACATATATTAGAGAAATATCAAGGTGGTTTGAGATTTGTTTATGAAGAAGTTTTTGCATAAAGAAGATGATTGGTATTTATAATAAAAGATGTTTGTCTTTTGAAAGAAAGTTCTACAAGAGATATATAGATGTCTTTCAAAATGAGTATTTACAAAAGGTATTTTACCCCCACATGATATAAAGAGTATTTTGGAAGTAAACATTGATTTTAAATGTTTTGTGTAAAGAACTACGTTGCTTGATCCTATATCTAATTGCTTACCCAATTAGATAAAGGTATGTATGCGGTCACAAGGGGTAGCAGCTGCTTTATTAATAAAATATTTTTATTTTTGTTTGTTAGTTGATATTTCGTCTTATGTTGGTTATTTAAGCCATGCTAATGTGTTTATCAAGTGTGCAGGAGTGAATATCGATGTTCATCTCATTAGAGTTGCACAATGGTAGATTTACGTAATTGCGTTTAATTCGTATTTAAGCACAAATGGTTAATTAGATAAGTGGTATTTACTAAAATTTTATCCAGAGTATTTAGTGATGTTGTATATTTATCAAATAAAATGGTAACTGTCATTGTTTGTTTTAAATGGAAGGATTTTCAGCAAATTTTTGGTCTGAAATTCCGGGGCGTCACAAGTGGTATCAGAGCTTAGGTTAGTTTCCTAAATAAATTTTCATATAAGAATAGAAAATCATTTGACGAATAAAACTGGATAAGGTAAGGCACCATTCCTCTGACCAGGTATATGAGTAATATTTATTTGTTTAACTTTTGTTTATAGAATAATGTGTTGATTCATTTTTAAGCACCATATAACGAGGTTTAACGAAGTTGTAAGTGCATATAATTAGCTATAAAGTAGCGAAGAACTGAATGAAGTGGCTTGTAAAGGAAGGTATGTTGCAGCTCGAAATGGATGCAATAGAGTGTCTTAAGAGGAATGAGGTATTACAACTTATTGAGGAATGAGTTAAATGAGCTTGGGCAAATAAACTTGAGGAAGACCAAGAGGAGTAAAATTGAACACTACATTCAAGCAAAACCAAGGTGAGAAAATCTACTTAATTAATTATATCGTTACGTAATATGATATTAGAATTGTTTAGCATTAATGGTGTTAGCTTAAAAAACTGTTGAAACATCTCACAACAATTCAGTCATAACTATTGATTCCTTGATTTGGGTTTAGTCGAAGTTAATCTTATTTAAAGCTAGATTGATTATCTAGAATACTAATATCAGATATATTTCAAAATTTTGAAAGTTTGTTATCTCAAAACATTTTTGCAAACTAACTATGTGTTTGAAAAAAAAGGATTCATACTTGAGATAATTTTCGAAGTTGAGAAAATGGATTTTCCAAAATAAAATGGTTATCCATATGAGAGTAATGATTACAAAGTATAAAAGAGTTTTAAGAGTATACTTTGTTTAAACTTACTAATTTTTTTATTGATTATTCCATAAATGATGGATACCTTTGGGTAACGATGACGATGTGTGGTATCAGACAATAGATCTTGGATAGTGCACTATTACTCTATGTTGGTATCGAGCCGAGTAGAGTACATCCTATTTGATGATGGGATGCCGACATAAGATAATAGATCTTGGATAGTGCAATATTACTCTATGTTGGTATCGAGCCGAGTAGATTACATCCTATTTGATGACGGGATGCCGACCGCAACGGGATAAAATATCCTAAACTGAATGTGGATCCACTTTAATGAATATAATCATATTATAAAAAAATTGAAGATATTATTTGAGGTGTCTATTACTCTCCGATACATTTTGATGGGTACTGCAGCAAGGAGAGTAACTCATTATTTGACGAGGTGACTTTGATGAATATAATCATATTATATAAGAAAAAAAATTGAAGATATTATTTGAGGTGTCTATTACTCTCTGGTACATTTTAACGGGTACTGCAACAAGGAGAGTAACTCATTATTTGACGAGGTGACTTTGATGAATATGATCATGTTATAAAAAAAATTGAAGATATTATTTGAGGTGTCTATTACTCTCTGGTACATTTTGATGGGTACCACAGCATAGAGAATACATCCTTACTTGATGATGATGAGCCGAAGTACGATGAATCTTTGGTACATATCGATGGGTACCACACTGTTAGATCCAAAATTGGCTCTAACACCCAAATTATTCTAATACGTGAATATAATTATCAGAAAAATGCAAGAAAAGTAGAAAAAACACAAGATTTATAGTGGTTCGGCGTTAATGAGCCTACGTCCACTTTATATCTATGATTATACTTCAGATTCAGGTACAATCAACGATATTTCACTCAATCTCACTTTTACAATATTGATTCACTTAGTAAATTCAAGTTAACTCTTAATAGGAATAATGGAGGTATGATAATGGTCAGAGCTCTGAATTGCCAAAAAAGATCCCCAAAAATGTCAAGTCTAAGGATATCTATAACTGATTTCTCCAAGCGGATCATGGTCATACGTGGCACAAATCCCGAGAATCTCGGGCTGGTTCGTATCTTGAGGAAGAATGGGTCAATATGACAGTTGTGGACAGGTGTTGCGAGATCCTGACCTTTCGGATCGTGATAGACTTGGTCATGGCCTTCATTTATCAGCTCCAGGGATCAGATCGAGTGGATCTGGCATGAACGGATTGGGTTGAGATCATTGGGGAGGCGATCACGAACCGTGGAAGGCAGGGCGATCCGATTGGGTCTTCGAGGGCTAATAGTACGAAGTTTCATATTTTTCTCGTGTGTGCGGACCTTGGTGGCTTGATCAAAAAGCTAGCCAACATTTTGTCCCCTCGAAGTATGTTTTATCAAGGATCGAACATACTTCGAAATTACTGAACTATCTTTTCATAGAGTGACGCGAACCAAGGGTTGAATCCGTTTGAAACGTCGCACAGCTTCAGGAAGTCGTGTCCCTTGATCAGTATAAATATCCCATTAAATCTTCACTCATCTCTTTGTTCATTGGATAATTCTCATCTCTGGAGCTTTCAGAGATATCATTATCAAATTGCCAGGTAAATTTTTTAAATCTTCAAGTATTTATGAGTCTTCCATTCCAGCAATTATTTATCGAGTTGGATCGCCGAAACATCCCACGGTTCGTGAGACGAGGCGTTCATTTCGGATTGGTGATCATTTGGGCTTCCTTCACGAAACACGATGGGCCTTCCTACTTTAGTCACGAGTCATTTGAGGGAGCAGGCTCCCTTTTCTTTGTTGGGCTCGGGTCCGCGGCCCACCAGGCTCCACGGTCCGAATAGGACAAAAAATGGAATACTAACGGTCACGGGTTTGCCTATATAATCCGACCTTTCCTCCGTCTTCTCTCCTTCTTCTTTCTTCTGTTTGCCGCTGCCAGTTTTCGATCTTGTCTTTCAAACCCTAATTCGTGATTTCCTCTACTGGTTTAAGTTAAAACAAAGTAGGTAATCATGCTAACAAGGCTTTAATGCATCTTCACTTTCATTTCTCTCTAGTTTTCACCGATTTGAGAGGAGAGAGTGGCGGAGTTTTGTGGTATTCTAGGCTTTAGAGGCGACTGGTCGATGGGTATAGGCGTTCGGGTTCATGGTAGGAGAGGAGAAGAGAAGAGGAAGGAGTTGGCCAGTTCGACTCGTGAGTGAGGTTTGGGTTCGTTGCGATGGCGAGGTGGTAGGAGAGAAGATGAAGATGTAGCGTTAATTTGATTAGCGGATCGGATTGTGGAAACAAAAGAGCATCGGTTCATGGAGATATAATGATCAGGAGATAACTCGTGGTGCGAAGTCAGGTAATGGATCAGATCGCAGGAATGGAAAAGGTCGGTTCGTAACGTCATGTGCTAAAGTGGAGCATAAGGGTTCCACGATCTGCCTATGAATTCCGATCCGCGCTGCATTACAATCTTAAAAAGGGAATGGGCGATCCACTCCTTCGATCCGATACGCTTCCCATGATCCGATCCCAGCATCTCTTATGAACTAGGCTAGTCAACGATCCCATACATACTTAAACTTAAACAACGCATCGTTATAACGAGATTTTGAACAGTTAGGTTAGGGCCTTCAAGATGGACTTCTTGAACTGATCCGCAGCATTACTTAACAGCATACTCATTGCGCTCATCCAATTTTGCTTTATGACTTTACTTTCCAGTATCATACACACGAGCACTTGCACATACACGGGGTCCAAGGGTAATTGTGTTCTAATTTTTATTCGCCAACACAGCTATGTCAGATAGACGCTCTTATAAAAGATCTGAGGTAGAGGCAAACCCGGAGTTGTCGGAATATCCCAATCCTGATGTTCCTCCAGTTAATCCAGACGGTGAGGACTCTGAATCCGAATATGAGGCGGAGACAGAATCAAATTCTTCTGAGAGTACCTCGCTTGAAGAGGAGTCTGAAGTAGATGACCGAGCTCCGGATGAGATTCCCGGTGTTAAGGAAATTGAAAAGTTCACGGATTCTATGGCTTCCAAACTAGGTGATGTAAAGCTCAAGAAAATATGCTTGAGACACGGGATATCCTGGGATGACGTTAAGACTCCAGGAAATGATAAGAGACCCCATTGAGCCCTGCCAGGATATATGAACGTTAGTAGGCTGATCTGTTGGGTAGGAGCAATTCCCCCATTTCCACCAATCGTCATTAAGGTCTTATAATGTAACACCCCGAATTTTAGTTAATACTAAAATTCACTAATCATAAGATAAATAATCTCAGATGTGGGAATTGGGGGTAACGGGCAGCGTCGTTGCGTTCGTCTCGGAAAAATACGCGAAATAGAGTCCGAGTTTTCGAGAATCGGAGTCCATATGGCCCGGTTGTGGCCCAAAGAAGTTTGCATAAAATTTAAAACTTAAAAACAGATTTAGAAATTTAAATTAGGATTTGAAATCAGAACCAGCGGGGCCAGGCGGGAAGAATCCCGCCCTGACCATGTCGACAGGGCTGTCGAAAGGCCTGTCGACAGGGGTGTCGACTTACCTGTCGACTTGCCTGTCGACACGGCGTGTCGAACCAGGGTGCTTGGGTGCACCAGATCTGGTTTTCTGGCTAGGGCTGGGCTTGGTTCTAGAGGTTTCCTAAATCTGACGGACCTAAATTAATTTAGGGTTAATCTAAGGGCCTAAAACACTACCTAATCCTATAAATAAGACCCTAACCCTACCCTAATTCATTCATAATTAAATCTTGTAACTAAACTATGGCAAAATGAAACTTGGTCATGGCCTCCACAAATCAATGAAGAGAGTTGCAAGCTAATCAACCCCTAATCATCTTCTTCTTCATATTTGGCAATTAGTTTTACTTCATAAGTTTGCTAATCTTGGTTTTGGTGAGTTCCTATGGCTTTAATAATCAATTATTAAATTGATTATGGTAGGATGTGATAAGACATGGCTATGTTTGTGGATAAATGTGTTTATGCAAGTTTGTATGATATGTGATTTGCAAGTTTTATATTAAATGCAAGTTTAAAGCCATGTTTTATGATGCAAAACACTATGTTAAACATTTATGCATATGTAACATGTTATGCAAACTATATGTGAGAATATATGCAAGTTATATGTAACATGATATGCAAGTTATGCATGTGATTTTATGCATGCTAAGTATTTGATGTTATGCATGCTAAGTATTTGATGTTATGCATGCTAAGTATTTGATTGTATGCATACTAAGTATGGGGCTTTATGCATGTTAAGTGTTTGGGTTTATGCAAGTTAAGTGGTGGGTTTATGCATAATAAGTATTTGATTTTATGCATAATAAGTATTTGATTTTATGCGTAATAAGTATTTGATTCTATGCATGATAAGTAAGTAGTTTTATGCATGCTAAGTGTTTGGTATTATGCATAAATCATGACATGCAAGTTTACCCTTTTAAATATGGTATATACATATGCAAGATGGCACCCTTATATGCTATGCATGTTTACCCTCCTTTAAGATGCAAGTCATATATGCAAGTTCGACATATTATGCAAGTTATGCTTACATGCAAGTTCAACATGTTATGCAAGTTATGTGCATGATGTTATGTAAGTTATGTGCAAGTTGTTATGCAAGTTCATATGCAAGTTATGTGTATGAGGGTATGCAAGTTATGTGCATAGTGTTATGCAAGTTAAGTTTATGAGATTATGCAAGTTATGAGCATGATGTTATGCAAGTTATGTATATGCCTAAATGCGAGCTTAATGTGATATGCAAGTATGTGAATGCTTATGCAAGTATATGAATGCCCATGCAAGTATGTGAATGCTTATGCAAGTTATGTGTAGGCTTAAATGCATGTCTAACGTGTTATGCAAGTTATGAGAATGCTTATATGCAAGTTCAACATGTTATGCAAGACATGTGTATGATAATGTGCAAGTTTGGGTTAAATGTGGTGGGGTTAATATATGCTCATATATGCAAGTTGACATCCTCTTAACCCATGACAAAGTTGTATGCTAAACCCATGATAATTGTGATGGATCTTCCCCTTTATTATGTCATGAAATGAGGACGATTTACGTGGGGAACGATGGGGTTGGTAAATATGTTAATAAATGTGAGATTGGGTATGATTAAGCATACCATAAAAAAATAAATTACCATAAGTGGGAATTTACCTATTGAGTTAGGTCTACCCCATAGGAATTTACCTATTGAGTTAGGTCTACCCATGTTATGGAAAACTTGATATTAATTAGGGATAATTAATATGGGGGTGATTAATTAGGTGTAATTAATCGACTAAGACACGAGGTTGGACTCATTTGTAGTGTAAAACTGCCCGGACCCGACCGGCTTAACCAGTTGCTACAAATGTCAGCCCAATGTGAGAGGTCTTAGCCATAAATTAAATACGTGATTAAGGTAAAGACACGAGGTTAGACTCTGTTATGACGTAAGACTGCCCGGACTCTACCGGCTTAACCAGGCGGTCATAACAGCCAGTCTAATGTGGGAGGTCTTTATGGGAGATCACGGTCTTAATTAATTAAGAAACACTTAACCATATTAGCATGTAGTGGGACATGAGGGGTTAAGTGGGTGCCTTGGGTGGCATGTAGTAACTAGTGGGGGTGCCTTGGGTGGCATGAGGAAACTAGTGGGTTGCCTTGGGTGGCAATAGAAAATACGATTAGAATACTTAACCAAAGTGGAACATGTAAATAAACATGATTAAAGGGTTAAGTAAGTGCCTTGGGTGGCATGTGGGAATCAAGTAAGTGCCTTGGGTGGCATGTGGGAATCAAGTAAGTGCCTTGGGTGGCATGCGGAAATCTAGTGGGTGCCTTAAGTGGCAATTGTAATACAATTGGATGACTTAACCAAACCTTAACATGTAAGGGGGCATGATTATAAAAAGGGGTTAAGTGGGATGCACTAGATAAAATGACAAGCTTAAGTAGTAGCTTGTGGGGGCCCATTTCAACCAATATCCCAAACGTATCTTTGTGGGCTCGACCCATGTCGAGTGACGGGACACGCATATTGGGCTTGATTATAAGAGGCCAAAACGGGGTAGCGGTGGCAACGCAAGTCCAACGGGTTTCATATGCGTGTGTGGGCCCGGGCTGGTAGATAAGTCGTTGTTGCATCGTGTAGATATAAAGCCGTGCACCGTTGATAGTATTGGGTAGCCACTTTAGGGGAGTGATACACCCCACTGTGGGACCAGCACGGGTATCTACGTTAGGGAGCCGATCGCTTGGGGGTAGTGGGTACACCTAGTAAAGATAGGGGCAGACGACACCTATGTAGGGGTACACGAAACTACTGGGTAAGATAACTAGGTACACCTAGTGGAGGTAGGGGCAGACGGCACCTACGTGGTCAGCTAGAAGTACCAGAAGCTATTAGTTATATTTTCTAAGTCTTTAAGTGGGATCAACCTTTAAGTAGGAATTACTCTTGGTGGGTAGAACTGGTGTGGTGCAGTGTAGGAATTACCCTTGGGTGGGTAGGTCTGGGGTGGTGTAAGCTAGTAATTATCCTTGGGTGGATAAATACGTCGTTTCGATTATCGTAGTACATCCTGTGTTTTGTGGGCTACTTATTGTAGTCATTATCCCCAGAGGTACCGTATCTTGTTTATATCATACCCTAATTACTTTAATGGTTGTATTGTTAGGGTTATAGGACTCACTCAGACTTATGTCTGACCCCGTTGTTGTTTATCTTTTTCCCCACCCTCAGGTTATCAGAGTGGACTTAGCACTAGTGGGCTTGGACCAGACCGCTATATCTATCTTTTGGGGCTTGGACGGTAGAAGTAAAGCTCGGTTTATCTTTTGGCTATTGTCTATGTAATGGGATTATGTACTTCTATTTTATCAGGATGGATATTATGTACTTGACTCTTGTTATGGTTTTGTGATGTAACCAAACATGTTTTGTTAATGAAATGATGTTTTAAATTTTCAAGTATTACTTATATCTGTCCTGTTGTAATTTTTCTGTTCTATACTCACTAAAAATACTCCACCAAAACTAAGGCATTCCCTTTGTGAGTGACCTTAGCTAATGTGGGGTGTTACACGTGGTATCAGAGCTTAAGGTTACCAGAACAGATAAAATTTTTAGAAAAACTATTTTCTAAGAATATTTTTGAAAGGAGTATTTTCGAAAACATGTCTTTTAAGAGAAAAGTTTTTGAAAGAAAAGCATAATCCCCAATAGCCATATCTATATCTTTCGAATTCTCCATTTTGAATCTCTTCCTCTCTCTCATTTTGAGTTTCCCCTCCGCGTATAGATGATCTTTCTAAGATGGATAAGGATGGAAAACCACTTCAAGGGACTTAGACGTAAATCTAGTTAGAAGTTGGTTCAAGAAGAGAGGAAGGCTCAAATAGTTGTTTGGTTAATGAAGGGTGAAACCTCATTGGTGGGAGGTTGTGAGTGGAGAATAGGGAAGAGGAGGGCTAGTAGTTATCCTTTTGAGAGGAATAGGACACGTTATTAGGATTGTCCAAAGAAGCAAGGGCAAGGTAGGGAATCTTCTGGAGGGTAATTGTATTCCCTCACGACTAGGGTACCAGATGGGGATAAGACCGTCTAGGTTGGAATTTGGATTTCTTTATTATCCGATTCAAACTTTATTTGATCCTGATATATCGAGTTCGTTTATCTCACCATTGATAGTTGAGTCACTACACTTAGTGTAACACCCCACTCCCGCTATGATCACTCACTAAGGGAATGCCATAGCATCGGTGGAGTATTTTAGTGAATATAGAACAGAAAAATTACAACAAGACAGATATAAATAGTACTTGAAATTTTAAAACATCATCTCATAACAGCGGAAGTAAAACATGTCTGGTTACATCATAAAACCACAATAAAGGTCAAGTACAATATCCATCAAAATAAAGAAGTACATAATCCCACTCTCATACAATAGCCAAACAAAAGAAAAGATAACTGGATAACTGGAGCTTTACATCTATCCAAGCTCCTAAAGACTGGAACAGCAATCCGATCAAGCTCCACTACTGCTAGGATCCACCGTAGGACCTGAGGGTTGGGAAAAAGATGAAAACAACAGGGTCAGACATAAGTCTGAGCGAGTCCTATAACTTTAACAATACAATCGTTAAAGTAACCAGAGAAGACATAAACTGATATACGGTAACATATAGGGATGAATGGCTACCCTAAGCAGTCAACTAAACGAAGATAAAGGATAAAGACGCATCTACCCTCCCTAAGGTAAATTACTAAACTGCACCACACCAGTCGTTCCTAACTTAAAGGTTGATCCCACCCAAGGACTTATAAAATTTACTAATTAGTACCTGCGTACCCCTAGGTGACCAAGTAGGCGCCACGGGGCCCTACAATCCACTAGGTGTACACACTACTTCCCATTCGATCGGCTCCCTAACGTAGATACCCGTGCTGGCCCCACCGTGGGATGTATCATTCCCCAATGTGGCAACCTGATGAAACTAAAGGTGCACGGCTTATATCTACTCGATGCAACAACGGCTTACCTACCAGCCCGGGCCCACTCACGCATATGAAGCCCGTTGGACTTGCGTTGCCACCGCTAACCCGTTTGCCTCTTACAGTCAAGCCCAGTATGCGTGTCCCGTCCTCGACATGGGTCGAGCCCACAAAGATACGTATGGGTTACTGGTTGAAATGGGCCTCCACAAGCTACCCACCTAAGCTTGTCCCTTTTTCTAGTATATCCCACTTAACCCTTTAATCATGTTTTAATTACATGTTCCATTTTGGTTAAGTATTCTAATCGTATTTTCTATTGCCACCCAAGGCAACCACTAGATTTTCTCATGCCACCCGAGGCACCCACTTAACCCCTCATGTCCCTCTACATGCTAATGTGGTTAAGTGTTTCTTAATTAATTAATTAAGAACGTAACCTTTGTAAAGACCTCTCACATTAGACTGTCTTTTATGACCGCTGGTTAAGCCGGTTGGGTCCGGGCAGCCTTATGTCATAACAGAGTCTAACCTCGTGTCTTTACATTAATTACGTATTTAGTTTGTGCCTAAGACCTCTCACATTGGGCTAACATTTGTAGCAACTGGTTAAGCCGGTTGGGTCCGGGCAGTTTTACGCTACAACTGAGTCCAACCTCGTGTCTTAGTCAATTAATTACACCTAATTAATCACCCTCATAATTTTATATTAATTATCCCTAATTAATCAAGTTTTCTTAACATGGGTAGACCTAACTTAATAGGTAAATTCCCATGGGGTAGACCTAACTCAATAGGTAAATTCCCAACACATAGTATGGGTACACCTAACCAAATAGGCAAATTCCCATACTATGTTTATTTATTTTGTGTTATGCATAATTATATTAATTTCACACAATCTTATTAACTTATGCATTTAATTACCCCATCGTTCCCACGTAATTTCGTTCATGATATAACACATATAAAAGGTGTCAACTTGCATATGAATGAACATGTTTCAAAGGTGCCATCTTGCATATTAACAAACACATAACTTGCATATGAACTTGCATAACATGTCACATAACTTGCATATAATATGTCACATAACTTACATATTCATTTTGCATAACAAACTTGCATATTAGCTTATAGACTTGCATAATGTGTCATCATGAACTTGCATATTAATAAACATGTAACTTGCATATTTACATACATGTAACTCGCATATTAACAAACATGTAACTTGCATATAAAGAAACATGTAACTTGCATATTTACATACATGTAACTTGCATATTAACAAACATGTAACTTGCATATTAACAAACATGTAACTTGCATATTTACATACATGTAACTTGCATATTAACAAACATGTAACTTGCATATTTACATACATGTAACTTGCATAGCATATTACCATGAACTTGCATAACATGCATATGATTACATAGCCCACAACTTGCATATTTAGCATCATGCAAACATAACATACATCATATTAAACTTGCATAAGCTTACATACTCAACATGCATAAACATAAGATTAATGCTAACATCATATCATATGATTCAAAGCTCATTAACCCACATACAAAACCATAAATCTCATCACATCTCATCTAATTAGTTTACCAAAAGATCATCAAAGTGATAGAAACTCACAACTAGCAACTTTGAACACCAAATGAAGAAGATTAAGATGCTAAGAAGGGATTAGAAGTTGATTAGAGAGTGATTAGTATGCAACCCTCTTCATAAAATTAGTGGAGGCCATGAGAGCTAGCATTTTGCCATAGTTTAGTCACTAGGTTTAATTATGAATGAATTAGGGTAGGTTAGGGTCTTATTTATAGATTAGGCAAGTGTTTTAGGCCATAGGATTAACCCTAGATTCAATCCAAGCCATCAAAGCATGTCTTGGGGAAGAAGTCAAGTGTAGGAACCATCTAGGGCCTTTAGATTAAAGATGGACCATGAGAACCATTCAAATGCAAAATCTGCACTTGAGCGAATCGGCCCACGGGTTGACAGCCAAACACCCTGGATTAACCCCTAGTCGACCCAGCGGGCTCGGGTCGACTTCAAAAATCGGCCGGTTCGGTTATTCCCCTCTCCCAATTCGCTGTTTTGAGCATTTTTGCATATTTATTTATTAAATTTTCAATTATATATATATATATATATATCAATATATATATATATATATCTACACAACCCATTTCACTTAATTAAGTATACTTTAATTTGGGAATTTTCGTGAAACTTCGCGAGGCCATATCTTGGTCATACGGACTCCGATTTTCGAAAACTCGGACTCTATTTCGCGTATTTTTCCGAGACGAACGCAATGGCATAGCCCGTTTCCCTTGATTCCCATTTTAGAATTAAATTCTGCCTCGATTTATGTTATTACAGGTTATTGAAAATACGGGTTGTTACATTCTCCCCTCCTTAAAGGATTTCGTCCCCGAAATCTTCAAGTTAGGAAGAACGTATCCTACCATCCAATCATCCATCTACTCAAAGCATCATCCACGAGCAATCATTGTCCTTACAAGATTCTAAATGCTGGATGGATATATGCAAAAGTGTGTGTATATGTACTTACCTAATGCGAAAATCAGGCGGTTACTGATACAGTAAACCTCCTTAATGCAAACCATGATAGTGCCATGCATCCAATATGTATGCGAAACCCTATTGACACATACAAATTTCTACATGCGTGCACAACCATACACAAAAATGCATCATCCATATGATAACACAGCCATGATACATCCATCAATCTAACTACCACATCCATTTATGCAATATGCAACATGAAGTGACTGAGCCGATCTAGTGCCTAATGTGTGTGTATATGCATCCACGAGCAACCACTAGCAAACAATTGCATCCATATGCATCCATCAACCATAACATGTTTCAAACACATGTTTCAACCATAGGTTTTACCCTATCTAAAGGTCATAGGTATTAGCGAGAGGATATACTAAAGATAAGATAAGTACTAGACAAGCAATAAAGGAGAAGTTAAAAGACATACTCTCAAAAAGAAATGGATACAAAGAACGCATCTTTGCTTCCGTCTCCCAAGTAGCATTGCTTTCGTCATCTCCCCATTGCACTTTAACTAGCTGAACTTCTCTGTTCCTCAACTTCCTAGTTTCTGACCCAAGGATGCGAGTAGGAGCTCGTCGAATCGTCGCATCACGCTCTACCTCTACATCTCTAAGCAAGCTCGGCTCTACCACCTCCGCGGTCTCATGTAAGCACTTCCTCAAATGTGATACATGGAATACATCATGAACACCACTAAGTCTGTCGGGCAACTCCACCCTATATGCCATCCGTCCAATCCTTT
Organism: Allium sativum; assembly: GCA_030737875.1. Lineage (NCBI taxonomy): Eukaryota > Viridiplantae > Streptophyta > Magnoliopsida > Asparagales > Amaryllidaceae > Allium > Allium sativum. Next base: position 181,749,752 of record CM060925.1, on the reverse strand, counting down.
CCTTAATAGGAAACGGCCCAACAAATCTCGGTGCTAACTTCCCTACGGACCCAAAGCGAACAACATTTCTCAATGGAGATACTTTGACAAAAACCATGTCCCCAACCTCAAACTCAAGATCCGTCCTTCTCCGATCCGCATAAGATTTCTGTCTATCTTGCGCTGCTTTCATCCTTTTTCGAATTAAATCAATCTTCTCTGAAGTCTCTCTAACCATATCCGGCCCAAGCAAGATCTTATCCGTAGATTCCCACCAACATGTAGGAGATCGACAAGGCCTTCCATAAAGAGCTTCGAAAGGAGCCATACCAATACTGGACTGAAAGCTGTTATTATATGCGAACTCCACCAAAGGAAGATGTTCTTCCCATGTACCTCCAAAATCCAAGATACAAAGCCTCAAAAGATCTTCTAAGATACGGTTCACCCTCTCAGTCTGACCGTCCGTCTGAGGATGATATGCGGTGCTCAAACACAACTGAGTCCCTACCGCCTCTTGCAAACTTCTCCAAAACTCACTAGTGAAAATAGGATCTCGATCACTCACAATGCTGGATGGTACGCCATGCAATCTAACAATCTCTCTAACATAGACTGAAGCAAGCCATGGAGCGGTCCTCTTACTCTTTACGGGTATAAAATGGGCACTCTTGGTAAGTCTGTCTACCACAACCCAAATTCCCGTATTGCCCTTCCTCGATCTCGGTAACCCGTCGATGAAATCCATCGAGACACTATCCCACTTCCACTGTGGAACTTCCAATGGGTGTAGCAACCCACCGGGTTTCCTTTGCTCCACTTTAACTTGTTGGCACACTAAGCATCTAGCCACATACTCGGCCACATCTTTCTTCATACCGGCCCAGAAGAAAACTCTCTTCATGTCTTGGTACATTTTGTCTCCACCGGGATGAATAGTCATTCTTGAACGATGTGCATCATCCAAAATAGCCTTCTTCAAACCCTCATCTTGCGGTACACAAAGTCTACCGTCTCTATGCAACCATCCCTTATCATCTATGGTGTATCTACCCAAATGGCTGGACGACTCCCCTCTTATAAGCTTCTCTACCAACACAACCAACTGTGGGTCGTCTCGCTGAGCCTCGCCAATCCGTCTCAAAAGAGTAGGTCTAACCTCCAAGGATGCCAACAAACCAGGTACAAAATCAACAGAAGGTCTGAAGTCAAACAAAGAAAGAAACTCCAAGCTTCGTCGTTCCACGAACAATGGACTCAAAGATAGCCTTTTTCTACTTAAGGCGTCTGCCACCACGTTACCCTTACCAGGGGTATACGCTATCTCGAAATCATAGGATGCTAAGAACTCCATCCACCTTTGCTGTCTTAAGTTTAAATCCTTCTGAGAGAATAAGTACTTCAATGATTTATGGTCGGTGAACAACTCGAATCTCTCACCAAGAAGATAATGGCGCCAAGACTTAAGTGCGAAAACAATCGCGGCCAACTCTAGATCATGGGTAGGGTAATTCTTCTCATGCACTCTCAATTGTCTCCCTCCATAGGCTATTACCCTTCCCTCCTGCATCAAGACTGCGCCTAATCCTGTTCCACAAGCATCGGTATAAACAACAAACGGCTTACTCCCATCCGGGAGCACTAAAACTGGAGCGGTGGTCAAAGCTCTCTTTAACCGTCGGAAAGCATCATCACAATCTACATCCCACGAGAAAACCAGATTCTTTTTCGTCAAGCGGGTTAATGGGGCTGATATCTTCGCGAAGTCTTTGATGAACTTCCTATAATATCCTGCCAACCCCAAGAAACTTCTTACCTCGGTAGCATTTCTAGGAACTTTCCAATCCTGGATAGATACTATCTTTGCGGGATCCACAGCTATCCCTTCCTTAGAGACCACATGCCCTAAGAATCGCACTTCTCTTCTCCAAAAATGGCATTTAGAGAATTTAGCTTTAAGACTATGCGCTCGAAGAGTCTCCAACACTTCCTTGAGATGTAAGGCATGCTCTTCTTCATTCTTGGAAAAGACCAAGATGTCATCCACAAAAACTACTACAAACTTATTCAGATACTCTCTGAACACTCTACTCATGAGATCAACAAAGTATGCGGGGGCGTTTGTCAACCCAAATGGCATCACTAGCCACTCATAAAAACCATCCGGAGTCCGGAAAGCAGTCTTCTCTATACTGTCCTCCGCCACTCTTAACTGATGAAACCCTGTAGCTAAGTCCATCTGCGAAAATACTGACGCGCCAACCAACTGATCAAAGAGATCATCTATCCTCGGTAATGGGTGTCTATTCTTCTTCGTGAGCTTATTAAGTTCTCTATAATCCACACAAAGTCTGAGGGACCCATCCGCCTTCGTGGCAAACACTACTGGAGCTCCCCACTCCGATATACTTCGCCTTATGAACCCCTTCTCAAGCAACTCCCCTACTTGCTTATGAAGTTCTCTTCTCTCACGAGGAGCCATGTGGCGTACTGGCAAAGACACTGGTTTGGCATTATCCACCAAATAAATTCGGAAATCTATCTCCCGCTTCGGAGGCAAACCCTTTACTTCTTCAAACACATCCGGATATTCCCGGACTACTCTGACAGAACACAAACTCTCGACCGAAGCATCGAGCGATTCAAAATAACTTAGCAAAACAGATTCCATGGGATTGCAAGAGATCTCGAGAGTGTTACCCAAGCGGGTCATGAGCCTGACAACTCTCCTTTCGCAATCAAGAACGGCACCATTACTGGATAACCAGTCCATGCCCAAGATCAACCCATAGCCCGTGAAGCCCAATACAAAAGCATCACATCTAAACTCAACGCTAAGTATAGAAATCTTCAAACCCAAACATATCATAGACAGATATATGGAGCCCCCAATTGGGTTTGAGACAACCAAGGGATCATCAACTAGACTGGTGTCTAAGTGCAGTGACTCAACTAACGATGATGAGATAAAAGAATGCGATGCGCCAGAGTCAAACAAAGTACGAACTGGATGATCAAACAGAAAAACCAGACTTTCAACGGAAATAGTTCTACCTCTCTGCTGAATCGGTGGAACTGAGAGAACCTGAACTTGCCCCCCTGACTGAGGTGGTGCTATAAGAGCTTGCACCTGGCCTCCTGAGGTAGACCCCGTCTTCTGCCCCTTCTTTGGGCAGTTTTTCACAAGATGCCCTGCTTCACCACAATGAAAGCAACCGGTCTTCTTCTTTTTGCGACAATCCTTACTAAGGTGTCCTGGTGTTCCACAATTGAAGCACTTCTTCTTCGTCTTCTTTTTGTCACCATTGCCTTTTCCGCCCTTGCCTTGTTGTTGCTGTTGCGGTTTCTTCTGATCCCCCTTTTTCTCTGGTGCCTTAGAATTCTTATCATCCTCATGCATAAGTGCCATGTAGACAAGCTTCTCAAAAGTGGCCCCCATAGGAATGTGAGTCATAGCTATTCCTTGCAATGGTTCGTTCAAGCCTCTAACGAACCTCAAAGCCTTCTTCTCCGGTGTATTCACCAACTCTATGCCAAACCTTGCTAATTGATTGAATTTGTTGACATATTCTTTCACCGTGAGATTCCCTTGCTTCAAATTCAAGAACTTCTCCATAAACAGATTCTCTTCCGCCCTTGAGAGAAACTTAGCCCCAAACCTTTGCTTAAAATCTGCCCAAGAGTCAACAGGGCGTTCTCCATTAGTGACCTCCCACCAGAATGAGGCCTCTCCCTTCATTAACCAAGCCGCCAACTTGACTTTCTTTCCCTCTTCCACTTCAAAGATATCTAGCAACTCTTCCACTTCCTTAAGCCAATCTCTAGCCTCTACGAAAGTCTCTGAACCAAGAAAAGGTTTTCCTCCTATAGCCTTGAACTCCTTGCAAACCTTAGCAAAATTATCCACTCTAGGCTGAGGAGGAGGAGCGGTTGTCTCTGGTGTAGTAGCATTGGCCGGACCCGCAGCCGCGGCCCTAGCCTCTTGCAACCTCCTATACCATAGTGGTATAACTAAACCCTCCGGGATGTTAAGATCTTCAGCCATGCTGAAACGAAAGAGGAAAGATTCAAAAAAGGAGATTCCGAAAGATAAAGATATGGCTATTGGGGATTATGCTTTTCTTTTTCAAAAACTTTTTCTCTTAGAAGACATGCTTTTAAAAATACTTTCTTCGAAAATACTCTTAGAAAGTAGTTTTTCTCAAAAATTTTATCTGTTCTGGTAACCTTAAGCTCTGATACCACGTGTAACACCCCACTCCCGCTATGATCACTCACTAAGGGAATGCCATAGCATCGGTGGAGTATTTTAGTGAATATAGAACAGAAAAATTACAACAAGACAGATATAAATAGTACTTGAAATTTTAAAACATCATCTCATAACAGCGGAAGTAAAACATGTCTGGTTACATCATAAAACCACAATAAAGGTCAAGTACAATATCCATCAAAATAAAGAAGTACATAATCCCACTCTCATACAATAGCCAAACAAAAGAAAAGATAACTGGATAACTGGAGCTTTACATCTATCCAAGCTCCTAAAGACTGGAACAGCAATCCGATCAAGCTCCACTACTGCTAGGATCCACCGTAGGACCTGAGGGTTGGGAAAAAGATGAAAACAACAGGGTCAGACATAAGTCTGAGCGAGTCCTATAACTTTAACAATACAATCGTTAAAGTAACCAGAGAAGACATAAACTGATATACGGTAACATATAGGGATGAATGGCTACCCTAAGCAGTCAACTAAACGAAGATAAAGGATAAAGACGCATCTACCCTCCCTAAGGTAAATTACTAAACTGCACCACACCAGTCGTTCCTAACTTAAAGGTTGATCCCACCCAAGGACTTATAAAATTTACTAATTAGTACCTGCGTACCCCTAGGTGACCAAGTAGGCGCCACGGGGCCCTACAATCCACTAGGTGTACACACTACTTCCCATTCGATCGGCTCCCTAACGTAGATACCCGTGCTGGCCCCACCGTGGGATGTATCATTCCCCAATGTGGCAACCTGATGAAACTAAAGGTGCACGGCTTATATCTACTCGATGCAACAACGGCTTACCTACCAGCCCGGGCCCACTCACGCATATGAAGCCCGTTGGACTTGCGTTGCCACCGCTAACCCGTTTGCCTCTTACAGTCAAGCCCAGTATGCGTGTCCCGTCCTCGACATGGGTCGAGCCCACAAAGATACGTATGGGTTACTGGTTGAAATGGGCCTCCACAAGCTACCCACCTAAGCTTGTCCCTTTTTCTAGTATATCCCACTTAACCCTTTAATCATGTTTTAATTACATGTTCCATTTTGGTTAAGTATTCTAATCGTATTTTCTATTGCCACCCAAGGCAACCACTAGATTTTCTCATGCCACCCGAGGCACCCACTTAACCCCTCATGTCCCTCTACATGCTAATGTGGTTAAGTGTTTCTTAATTAATTAATTAAGAACGTAACCTTTGTAAAGACCTCTCACATTAGACTGTCTTTTATGACCGCTGGTTAAGCCGGTTGGGTCCGGGCAGCCTTATGTCATAACAGAGTCTAACCTCGTGTCTTTACATTAATTACGTATTTAGTTTGTGCCTAAGACCTCTCACATTGGGCTAACATTTGTAGCAACTGGTTAAGCCGGTTGGGTCCGGGCAGTTTTACGCTACAACTGAGTCCAACCTCGTGTCTTAGTCAATTAATTACACCTAATTAATCACCCTCATAATTTTATATTAATTATCCCTAATTAATCAAGTTTTCTTAACATGGGTAGACCTAACTTAATAGGTAAATTCCCATGGGGTAGACCTAACTCAATAGGTAAATTCCCAACACATAGTATGGGTACACCTAACCAAATAGGCAAATTCCCATACTATGTTTATTTATTTTGTGTTATGCATAATTATATTAATTTCACACAATCTTATTAACTTATGCATTTAATTACCCCATCGTTCCCACGTAATTTCGTTCATGATATAACACATATAAAAGGTGTCAACTTGCATATGAATGAACATGTTTCAAAGGTGCCATCTTGCATATTAACAAACACATAACTTGCATATGAACTTGCATAACATGTCACATAACTTGCATATAATATGTCACATAACTTACATATTCATTTTGCATAACAAACTTGCATATTAGCTTATAGACTTGCATAATGTGTCATCATGAACTTGCATATTAATAAACATGTAACTTGCATATTTACATACATGTAACTCGCATATTAACAAACATGTAACTTGCATATAAAGAAACATGTAACTTGCATATTTACATACATGTAACTTGCATATTAACAAACATGTAACTTGCATATTAACAAACATGTAACTTGCATATTTACATACATGTAACTTGCATATTAACAAACATGTAACTTGCATATTTACATACATGTAACTTGCATAGCATATTACCATGAACTTGCATAACATGCATATGATTACATAGCCCACAACTTGCATATTTAGCATCATGCAAACATAACATACATCATATTAAACTTGCATAAGCTTACATACTCAACATGCATAAACATAAGATTAATGCTAACATCATATCATATGATTCAAAGCTCATTAACCCACATACAAAACCATAAATCTCATCACATCTCATCTAATTAGTTTACCAAAAGATCATCAAAGTGATAGAAACTCACAACTAGCAACTTTGAACACCAAATGAAGAAGATTAAGATGCTAAGAAGGGATTAGAAGTTGATTAGAGAGTGATTAGTATGCAACCCTCTTCATAAAATTAGTGGAGGCCATGAGAGCTAGCATTTTGCCATAGTTTAGTCACTAGGTTTAATTATGAATGAATTAGGGTAGGTTAGGGTCTTATTTATAGATTAGGCAAGTGTTTTAGGCCATAGGATTAACCCTAGATTCAATCCAAGCCATCAAAGCATGTCTTGGGGAAGAAGTCAAGTGTAGGAACCATCTAGGGCCTTTAGATTAAAGATGGACCATGAGAACCATTCAAATGCAAAATCTGCACTTGAGCGAATCGGCCCACGGGTTGACAGCCAAACACCCTGGATTAACCCCTAGTCGACCCAGCGGGCTCGGGTCGACTTCAAAAATCGGCCGGTTCGGTTATTCCCCTCTCCCAATTCGCTGTTTTGAGCATTTTTGCATATTTATTTATTAAATTTTCAATTATATATATATATATATATATATCAATATATATATATATATATCTACACAACCCATTTCACTTAATTAAGTATACTTTAATTTGGGAATTTTCGTGAAACTTCGCGAGGCCATATCTTGGTCATACGGACTCCGATTTTCGAAAACTCGGACTCTATTTCGCGTATTTTTCCGAGACGAACGCAATGGCATAGCCCGTTTCCCTTGATTCCCATTTTAGAATTAAATTCTGCCTCGATTTATGTTATTACAGGTTATTGAAAATACGGGTTGTTACACTTAGACACCAGTTTGGGAGATGATCCCTTAGTTGTTTCAAACCCAATTGGGCTCCATGATGTGGTTGGGTTTGAAAGTTTTTATACTTAGCATTGAGTTTAGATGTGATGCTTGTTGGGCTTCACGGGCTATGGGTTAGTTCTGGGCATGGACTGGTTATCCAGTAGGGGTGCCGTTTTTGATTTTGGAGGGAGAGTTGTTAGGCTTATGGGCCGCTTGGGTAACACTCTCGAGATCTCTTGTAATCCCATAGAATCTGTTATGCTAAGTTATCTAGAATCGCTTGACATGTTGGTCTAGAGTTTGTGATCTGTTAGAGCGGTCCGGGAATACCCGGATGTGTATAAGGAGGTGAAGGGCTTACCTCCGGAGCTGGAAATTGACTCCCAAATATATCTGGTGGGTAAGGCTAAACCAGTGTCTTGGCCAGTGTGCCACGTGGCTCCTCGTGAGAGGAGGGAACTCCATAAGTAAGTAGGCGATTTGCTTGAGAAGGGGTTCATAAGACGAAGTATATCGGAGTGGGGCGCTCCAGTAGTTTTTGCCACGAAGGCGGATGGGTCCCTCAGACTTTGTGTAGGCTAAAGAGAGCTAAATAAACTCACAAAGAAGAATAGACACCCATTGTCGAGGATTGATGATCTCTTTGATCAGTTAGTGGGCGCCTCAGTATTTTCGCAATAGGACTTAGCCACGGGATTTCATCAGTTGAGAGTGGCTGAGGATAGTACAGAGAAGACTGCCTTTAGGACTCCGGATGATTTTTTTTTTTTGAGTGGCTGGTGATGCCATTGGGTTTGACGAACGCCCCGTATACTTTGATGATTTGATAAGAAGGGTGTTCAAGGAGTACCTAAATAAGTTGTGATGGTCTTTGTGGATGACATCTTGGTCTAGGAGCAAAGCCAGTTAGGGAAAACGGTGGTTTTGGAGTAAGACTGGCGGGGACATCCAGGGTTGGACAAGGGGCTTAATTATTTAGCCGTTTTTACTAGTATCATCTCACGAAGGTCATCTGAATTCGAAGGAGGTATCCCTTGGGTGTTTGTCTGATATTGGTTTAGGCCTTTGGGGCTTGCATTTGGGGGAATGCCGAGTTCGATTAGGGTGGTCTGCGTGAGGGATGGATAGCTGTGATGATTTTGGATGATATCCTGGTGGAGAAGAGCATGCCCTACATCTTAGGGAAGTGCTGGAGGCTCTTCAAGCGAATAATCTTAGGACAGTAAAAGTGGATGGGATTTTTAGCATCCTATGGGTTTGAGATAGCGTATACCCCTGGCAAGGGTAACATGGTAGCGGACACCTTAAGTAGAAAAAGGGTTTTCCTCGAGTTTGTGGTTCGTTGAACGAAGGAGCCTAGAGTTTATTTCTATGTTGGATTTCAGACCTTCCGTTAATTGTGTACCCGGTTTGCTAGCTTCCTTGGAAGTTAGACCTACTCTTTTGGGGCAAATTGTAGAAGCACAGAGGGACGACCCACAGTTGGTTGAGTTAGTAGAAAAGCTCATAAGGGGGGAGTCGTCCAGCCATTTGAGTAGGTACACCCTAGATGATAGGGGGTGCTTGTGTAGAGACGGTAGACTTTGTGTACCGCAAGACGAGGGTTTGAGGAAGGTTATTCCTGATAATGCACACCGTTCTAGGATGACCATTCATCCCGGTGGGGACGAGATGTACCAAGACATGAAAAGGACTTTCTTCTGGGCCGGTATGAAGAAAGATGTGGCCGAGCATGTCGCTCGATGTTTGGTGTGCCAACGAGTGAAGACGGAGCGAAAGAAACCAGGTGGGTTGCTTCACCCATTGGAGGTTCCGCAATGAAAGTGGAACAGCGTCTCGATGGATTTTATTGACGGGTTACCCAGATCGAGAAAGAGTAATACAGGAATTTGGGTGGTGGTAGACAGACTTACTAAGAACACCCATTTCATACCTGTGAAGAGTAAGTGGACTACTCCATGGCTAGCTTCTGTATATTTTCGAGAGATAGTTCGATTGCATGGGGTACCCTCTAGCATAGTGAGTGATCGAGATCCTATCTTCACTTGAGAGTTTTGGAAGAGTTTGCAAGAGGCGGTAGGGACTCAGTTGTGTTTGAGTACTGCATATCATCCTCAGACGGACGGCCAGACCGAGAGGGTGAATCATATTTTAGAAGACCTTTTGAGGCTATGTATCTTGGATCTTGGAGGTACATGGGAGGAGCATCTTCCATTGGTGGAGTTGCCCGACAGACTTAGTGGTGTACATGATGTATCCCATGGGAGGAAGTGCCTACATAAGACCGCAGAGGTGGTAGGGCCAAGTTTGCTTAGAGAGATGGAAGTAGAGCGTGATGCGACGATTCGCCGAGCTCCTACTTGCATCCTTGGGTCAGAGATTTGGAAGATGAGAAACAGAGAGGTTCAACTAGTCAAGGTACAAAGGGAAGATGAAGAGAGCGACGCTACCTGGAAGACGGAAGCGAAGATGCGTTCGAGGTACCCTTTCTTTTGGAGGGTATGTCCTTTTGCTTCTCCTTCATCGCATATCTTGTGCTTATCTTATCTTTGGTATGTCCTCTCGTTAGTACCTTTGACCTTTAGATAGGGTAAACCTATGGTTGAAACATGTGTTTGAGACATGTTATGGTTGATGGATGCAAGTGGATGCAAGTGTTTGCTAGTGGTTGCTCGTGGATGCATATACACACACTCTAGGCACTAGATCGGCTCAGTCACTTCATATTGCATATTGCATAAAATTGTGTGTAGGAAGCTATATCTATGGATGTATAATGATTGTGTTATCATATGGATGATGCATTTTGGGTGAATGATTGTGCACTCATGTAGATATTGTATGTGTCGATAGGGTTCTCTCGCATACATAATGGATGCATGGCACTATCATGGTTTGCATATGTTCATACATTAGATAGGGAACATATACACACACTTTTTGCATATGCTCATACATCATTAGAAACTGTTTAAGGACAATGGATGCCCGTGGTTGATGGTTTGAGTAGATGGTTGTTTGGATGGTAGGATATGCATTCTCCTTAGCTTAGAGATTTCGGGGATGAAATCCTTTAAGGAGGGGAGAATGTAACACCCCGAATTTTAGTTAATACTAAAATTCACTAATCATAAGATAAATAATCTCAGATGTGGGAATTGGGGGTAACGGGCAGCGTCGTTGCGTTCGTCTCGGAAAAATACGCGAAATAGAGTCCGAGTTTTCGAGAATCGGAGTCCATATGGCCCGGTTGTGGCCCAAAGAAGTTTGCATAAAATTTAAAACTTAAAAACAGATTTAGAAATTTAAATTAGGATTTGAAATCAGAACCAGCGGGGCCAGGCGGGAAGAATCCCGCCCTGACCATGTCGACAGGGCTGTCGACAGGCCTGTCGACAGGGGTGTCAACTTGCCTGTCGACTTGCCTGTCGACACGGCGTGTCGAACCAGGGTGCTTGGGTGCACCAGATCTGGTTTTCTGGCTAGGGCTGGGCTTGGTTCTAGAGGTTTCCTAAATCTGACGGACCTAAATTAATTTAGGGTTAATCTAAGGGCCTAAAACACTACCTAATCCTATAAATAAGACCCTAACCCTACCCTAATTCATTCATAATTAAATCTTGTAACTAAACTATGGCAAAATGAAACTTGGTCATGGCCTCCACAAATCAATGAAGAGAGTTGCAAGCTAATCAACCCCTAATCATCTTCTTCTTCATATTTGGCAATTAGTTTTACTTCATAAGTTTGCTAATCTTGGTTTTGGTGAGTTCCTATGGCTTTAATAATCAATTATTAAATTGATTATGGTAGGATGTGATAAGACATGGCTATGTTTGTGGATAAATGTGTTTATGCAAGTTTGTATGATATGTGATTTGCAAGTTTTATGTTAAATGCAAGTTTAAAGCCATGTTTTATGATGCAAAACACTATGTTAAACATTTATGCATATGTAACATGTTATGCAAACTATATGTGAGAATATATGCAAGTTATATGTAACATGATATGCAAGTTATGCATGTGATTTTATGCATGCTAAGTATTTGATGTTATGCATGCTAAGTATTTGATGTTATGCATGCTAAGTATTTGATTGTATGCATACTAAGTATGGGGCTTTATGCATGTTAAGTGTTTGGGTTTATGCAAGTTAAGTGGTGGGTTTATGCATAATAAGTATTTGATTTTATGCATAATAAGTATTTGATTTTATGCGTAATAAGTATTTGATTCTATGCATGATAAGTAAGTAGTTTTATGCATGCTAAGTGTTTGGTATTATGCATAAATCATGACATGCAAGTTTACCCTTTTAAATATGGTATATACATATGCAAGATGGCACCCTTATATGCTATGCATGTTTACCCTCCTTTAAGATGCAAGTCATATATGCAAGTTCGACATATTATGCAAGTTATGCTTACATGCAAGTTCAACATGTTATGCAAGTTATGTGCATGATGTTATGTAAGTTATGTGCAAGTTGTTATGCAAGTTCATATGCAAGTTATGTGTATGAGGGTATGCAAGTTATGTGCATAGTGTTATGCAAGTTAAGTTTATGAGATTATGCAAGTTATGAGCATGATGTTATGCAAGTTATGTATATGCCTAAATGCGAGCTTAATGTGATATGCAAGTATGTGAATGCTTATGCAAGTATATGAATGCCCATGCAAGTATGTGAATGCTTATGCAAGTTATGTGTAGGCTTAAATGCATGTCTAACGTGTTATGCAAGTTATGAGAATGCTTATATGCAAGTTCAACATGTTATGCAAGACATGTGTATGATAATGTGCAAGTTTGGGTTAAGTGTGGTGGGGTTAATATATGCTCATATATGCAAGTTGACATCCTCTTAACCCATGACAAAGTTGTATGCTAAACCCATGATAATTGTGATGGATCTTCCCCTTTATTATGTCATGAAATGAGGACGATTTACGTGGGGAACGATGGGGTTGGTAAATATGTTAATAAATGTGAGATTGGGTATGATTAAGCATACCATAAAAAAATAAATTACCATAAGTGGGAATTTACCTATTGAGTTAGGTCTACCCCATGGGAATTTACCTATTGAGTTAGGTCTACCCATGTTATGGAAAACTTGATATTAATTAGGGATAATTAATATGGGGGTGATTAATTAGGTGTAATTAATCGACTAAGACACGAGGTTGGACTCATTTGTAGTGTAAAACTGCCCGGACCCGACCGGCTTAACCAGTTGCTACAAATGTCAGCCCAATGTGAGAGGTCTTAGCCATAAATTAAATACGTGATTAAGGTAAAGACACGAGGTTAGACTCTGTTATGACGTAAGACTGCCCGGACTCTACCGGCTTAACCAGGCGGTCATAACAGCCAGTCTAATGTGGGAGGTCTTTATGGGAGATCACGGTCTTAATTAATTAAGAAACACTTAACCATATTAGCATGTAGTGGGACATGAGGGGTTAAGTGGGTGCCTTGGGTGGCATGTAGTAACTAGTGGGGGTGCCTTGGGTGGCATGAGGAAACTAGTGGGTTGCCTTGGGTGGCAATAGAAAATACGATTAGAATACTTAACCAAAGTGGAACATGTAAATAAACATGATTAAAGGGTTAAGTAAGTGCCTTGGGTGGCATGTGGGAATCAAGTAAGTGCCTTGGGTGGCATGTGGGAATCAAGTAAGTGCCTTGGGTGGCATGCGGAAATCTAGTGGGTGCCTTAAGTGGCAATTGTAATATAATTGGATGACTTAACCAAACCTTAACATGTAAGGGGGCATGATTATAAAAAGGGGTTAAGTGGGATGCACTAGATAAAATGACAAGCTTAAGTAGTAGCTTGTGGGGGCCCATTTCAACCAATATCCCAAACGTATCTTTGTGGGCTCGACCCATGTCGAGTGACGGGACACGCATATTGGGCTTGATTATAAGAGGCCAAAACGGGGTAGCGGTGGCAACGCAAGTCCAACGGGTTTCATATGCGTGTGTGGGCCCGGGCTGGTAGATAAGCCGTTGTTGCATCGTGTAGATATAAAGCCGTGCACCGTTGATAGTATTGGGTAGCCACTTTAGGGGAGTGATACACCCCACTGTGGGACCAGCACGGGTATCTACGTTAGGGAGCCGATCGCTTGGGGGTAGTGGGTACACCTAGTAAAGATAGGGGCAGACGGCACCTATGTAGGGGTACACGAAACTACTGGGTAAGATAACTAGGTACACCTAGTGGAGGTAGGGGCAGACGGCACCTACGTGGTCAGCTAGAAGTACCAGAAGCTATTAGTTATATTTTCTAAGTCTTTAAGTGGGATCAACCTTTAAGTAGGAATTACTCTTGGTGGGTAGAACTGGTGTGGTGCAGTGTATGAATTACCCTTGGGTGGGTAGGTCTGGGGTGGTGTAAGCTAGTAATTATCCTTGGGTGGATAAATACGTCGTTTCGATTATCGTAGTACATCCTGTGTTTTGTGGGCTACTTATTGTAGTCATTATCCCCAGAGGTACCGTATCTTGTTTATATCATACCCTAATTACTTTAATGGTTGTATTGTTAGGGTTATAGGACTCACTCAGACTTATGTCTGACCCCGTTGTTGTTTATCTTTTTCCCCACCCTCAGGTTATCAGAGTGGACTTAGCACTAGTGGGCTTGGACCAGACCGCTATATCTATCTTTTGGGGCTTGGACGGTAGAAGTAAAGCTCGGTTTATCTTTTGGCTATTGTCTATGTAATGGGATTATGTACTTCTATTTTATCAGGATGGATATTATGTACTTGACTCTTGTTATGGTTTTGTGATGTAACCAAACATGTTTTGTTAATGAAATGATGTTTTAAATTTTCAAGTATTACTTATATCTGTCCTGTTGTAATTTTTCTGTTCTATACTCACTAAAAATACTCCACCAAAACTAAGGCATTCCCTTTGTGAGTGACCTTAGCTAATGTGGGGTGTTACACGTGGTATCAGAGCTTAAGGTTACCAGAACAGATAAAATTTTTAGAAAAACTATTTTCTAAGAATATTTTTGAAAGGAGTATTTTCGAAAACATGTCTTTTAAGAGAAAAGTTTTTGAAAGAAAAGCATAATCCCCAATAGCCATATCTATATCTTTCGAATTCTCCATTTTGAATCTCTTCCTCTCTCTCATTTTGAGTTTCCCCTCCGCGTATAGATGATCTTTCTAAGATGGATAAGGATGGAAAACCACTTCAAGGGACTTAGACGTAAATCTGGTTAGAAGTTGGTTCAAGAAGAGAGGAAGGCTCAAATAGTTGTTTGGTTAATGAAGGGTGAAACCTCATTGGTGGGAGGTTGTGAGTGGAGAATAGGGAAGAGGAGGGCTAGTAGTTATCCTTTTGAGAGGAATAGGACACGTTATTAGGATTGTCCAAAGAAGCAAGGGCAAGGTAGGGAATCTTCTGGAGGGTAATTGTATTCCCTCACGACTAGGGTACCAGATGGGGATAAGACCGTCTAGGTTGGAATTTGGATTTCTTTATTATCCGATTCAAACTTTATTTGATCCTGATATATCGAGTTCGTTTATCTCACCATTGATAGTTGAGTCACTGCACTTAGACACCAGTTTGGTTGATGATCCCTTAGTTGTTTCAAACCCAATTGGGCTCCATGATGTGGTTGGGTTTGAAAGTTTTTATACTTAGCATTGAGTTTAGATGTGATGCTTGTTGGGCTTCACGGGCTATGGGTTAGTTCTGGGCATGGACTGGTTATCCAGTAGGGGTGCCGTTTTTGATTTTGGAGGGAGAGTTGTTAGGCTTATGGGCCGCTTGGGTAACACTCTCGAGATCTCTTGTAATCCCATAGAATCTGTTATGCTAAGTTATCTAGAATCGCTTGACATGTTGGTCTAGAGTTTGTGATCTGTTAGAGCGGTCCGGGAATACCCGGATGTGTATAAGGAGGTGAAGGGCTTACCTCCGGAGCTGGAAATTGACTCCCAAATATATCTGGTGGGTAAGGCTAAACCAGTGTCTTGGCCAGTGTGCCACGTGGCTCCTCGTGAGAGGAGGGAACTCCATAAGTAAGTAGGCGATTTGCTTGAGAAGGGGTTCATAAGACGAAGTATATCGGAGTGGGGCGCTCCAGTAGTTTTTGCCACGAAGGCGGATGGGTCCCTCAGACTTTGTGTAGGCTAAAGAGAGCTAAATAAACTCACAAAGAAGAATAGACACCCATTGTCGAGGATTGATGATCTCTTTGATCAGTTAGTGGGCGCCTCAGTATTTTCGCAGTTGGACTTAGCCACGGGATTTCATCAGTTGAGAGTGGCTGAGGATAGTACAGAGAAGACTGCCTTTAGGACTCCGGATGATTTTTTTTTTTGAGTGGCTGGTGATGCCATTGGGTTTGACGAACGCCCCGTATACTTTGATGATTTGATAAGAAGGGTGTTCAAGGAGTACCTAAATAAGTTGTGATGGTCTTTGTGGATGACATCTTGGTCTAGGAGCAAAGCCAGTTAGGGAAAACAGTGGTTTTGGAGTAAGACTGGCGGTGACATCCAGGGTTGGACAAGGGGCTTAATTATTTAGCCGTTTTTACTAGTATCATCTCACGAAGGTCATCTGAATTCGAAGGAGGTATCCCTTGGGTGTTTGTCTGATATTGGTTTAGGCCTTTGGGGCTTGCATTTGGGGGAATGTCGAGTTCGATTAGGGTGGTCTGCGTGAGGGATGGATAGCTGTGATGATTTTGGATGATATCCTGGTGGAGAAGAGCATGCCCTACATCTTAGGGAAGTGCTGGAGGCTCTTCAAGCGCATAATCTTAGGACAGTAAAAGTGGATGGGATTTTTAGCATCCTATGGGTTTGAGATAGCGTATACCCCTGGCAAGGGTAACATGGTAGCGGACACCTTAAGTAGAAAAAGGGTTTTCCTCGAGTTTGTGGTTCGTTGAACGAAGGAGCCTAGAGTTTATTTCTATGTTGGATTTCAGACCTTCCGTTAATTGTGTACCCGGTTTGCTAGCTTCCTTGGAAGTTAGACCTACTCTTTTGGGGCAAATTGTAGAAGCACAGAGGGACGACCCACAGTTGGTTGAGTTAGTAGAAAAGCTCATAAGGGGGGAGTCGTCCAGCCATTTGAGTAGGTACACCCTAGATGATAGGGGGTGCTTGTGTAGAGACGGTAGACTTTGTGTACCGCAAGACGAGGGTTTGAGGAAGGTTATTCCTGATAATGCACACCGTTCTAGGATGACCATTCATCCCGGTGGGGACGAGATGTACCAAGACATGAAAAGGACTTTCTTCTGGGCCGGTATGAAGAAAGATGTGGCCGAGCATGTCGCTCGATGTTTGGTGTGCCAACGAGTGAAGACGGAGCGAAAGAAACCAGGTGGGTTGCTTCACCCATTGGAGGTTCCGCAATGAAAGTGGGACAGCGTCTCGATGGATTTTATTGACGGGTTACCCAGATCGAGAAAGAGTAATACAGGAATTTGGGTGGTGGTAGACAGACTTACTAAGAACACCCATTTCATACCTGTGAAGAGTAAGTGGACTACTCCATGGCTAGCTTCTGTATATTTTCGAGAGATAGTTCGATTGCATGGGGTACCCTCTAGCATAGTGAGTGATCGAGATCCTATCTTCACTTGAGAGTTTTGGAAGAGTTTGCAAGAGGCGGTAGGGACTCAGTTGTGTTTGAGTACTGCATATCATCCTCAGACGGACGGCCAGACCGAGAGGGTGAATCATATTTTAGAAGACCTTTTGAGGCTATGTATCTTGGATCTTGGAGGTACATGGGAGGAGCATCTTCCATTGGTGGAGTTGCCCGACAGACTTAGTGGTGTACATGATGTATCCCATGGGAGGAAGTGCCTACATAAGACCGCAGAGGTGGTAGGGCCAAGTTTGCTTAGAGAGATGGAAGTAGAGCGTGATGCGACGATTCGACGAGCTCCTACTTGCATCCTTGGGTCAGAGATTTGGAAGATGAGAAACAGAGAGGTTCAACTAGTCAAGGTACAAAGGGAAGATGAAGAGAGCGACGCTACCTGGAAGACGGAAGCGAAGATGCGTTCGAGGTACCCTTTCTTTTGGAGGGTATGTCCTTTTGCTTCTCCTTCATCGCATATCTTGTGCTTATCTTATCTTTGGTATGTCCTCTCGTTAGTACCTTTGACCTTTAGATAGGGTAAACCTATGGTTGAAACATGTGTTTGAGACATGTTATGGTTGATGGATGCAAGTGGATGCAAGTGTTTGCTAGTGGTTGCTCGTGGATGCATATACACACACTCTAGGCACTAGATCGGCTCAGTCACTTCATATTGCATATTGCATAAAATTGTGTGTAGGAAGCTATATCTATGGATGTATAATGATTGTGTTATCATATGGATGATGCATTTTGGGTGAATGATTGTGCACTCATGTAGATATTGTATGTGTCGATAGGGTTCTCTCGCATACATAATGGATGCATGGCACTATCATGGTTTGCATATGTTCATACATTAGATAGGGAACATATACACACACTTTTTGCATATGCTCATACATCATTAGAAACTGTTTAAGGACAATGGATGCCCGTGGTTGATGGTTTGAGTAGATGGTTGTTTGGATGGTAGGATATGCATTCTCCTTAGCTTAGAGATTTCGGGGATGAAATCCTTTAAGGAGGGGAGAATGTAACACCCCGAATTTTAGTTAATACTAAAATTCACTAATCATAAGATAAATAATCTCAGATGTGGGAATTGGGGGTAACGGGCAGCGTCGTTGCGTTCGTCTCGGAAAAATACGCGAAATAGAGTCCGAGTTTTCGAGAATCGGAGTCCATATGGCCCGGTTGTGGCCCAAAGAAGTTTGCATAAAATTTAAAACTTAAAAACAGATTTAGAAATTTAAATTAGGATTTGAAATCAGAACCAGCGGGGCCAGGCGGGAAGAATCCCGCCCTGACCATGTCGACAGGGCTGTCGACAGGCCTGTCGACAGGGGTGTCAACTTGCCTGTCGACTTGCCTGTCGACACGGCGTGTCGAACCAGGGTGCTTGGGTGCACCAGATCTGGTTTTCTGGCTAGGGCTGGGCTTGGTTCTAGAGGTTTCCTAAATCTGACGGACCTAAATTAATTTAGGGTTAATCTAAGGGCCTAAAACACTACCTAATCCTATAAATAAGACCCTAACCCTACCCTAATTCATTCATAATTAAATCTTGTAACTAAACTATGGCAAAATGAAACTTGGTCATGGCCTCCACAAATCAATGAAGAGAGTTGCAAGCTAATCAACCCCTAATCATCTTCTTCTTCATATTTGGCAATTAGTTTTACTTCATAAGTTTGCTAATCTTGGTTTTGGTGAGTTCCTATGGCTTTAATAATCAATTATTAAATTGATTATGGTAGGATGTGATAAGACATGGCTATGTTTGTGGATAAATGTGTTTATGCAAGTTTGTATGATATGTGATTTGCAAGTTTTATGTTAAATGCAAGTTTAAAGCCATGTTTTATGATGCAAAACACTATGTTAAACATTTATGCATATGTAACATGTTATGCAAACTATATGTGAGAATATATGCAAGTTATATGTAACATGATATGCAAGTTATGCATGTGATTTTATGCATGCTAAGTATTTGATGTTATGCATGCTAAGTATTTGATGTTATGCATGCTAAGTATTTGATTGTATGCATACTAAGTATGGGGCTTTATGCATGTTAAGTGTTTGGGTTTATGCAAGTTAAGTGGTGGGTTTATGCATAATAAGTATTTGATTTTATGCATAATAAGTATTTGATTTTATGCGTAATAAGTATTTGATTCTATGCATGATAAGTAAGTAGTTTTATGCATGCTAAGTGTTTGGTATTATGCATAAATCATGACATGCAAGTTTACCCTTTTAAATATGGTATATACATATGCAAGATGGCACCCTTATATGCTATGCATGTTTACCCTCCTTTAAGATGCAAGTCATATATGCAAGTTCGACATATTATGCAAGTTATGCTTACATGCAAGTTCAACATGTTATGCAAGTTATGTGCATGATGTTATGTAAGTTATGTGCAAGTTGTTATGCAAGTTCATATGCAAGTTATGTGTATGAGGGTATGCAAGTTATGTGCATAGTGTTATGCAAGTTAAGTTTATGAGATTATGCAAGTTATGAGCATGATGTTATGCAAGTTATGTATATGCCTAAATGCGAGCTTAATTTGATATGCAAGTATGTGAATGCTTATGCAAGTATATGAATGCCCATGCAAGTATGTGAATGCTTATGCAAGTTATGTGTAGGCTTAAATGCATGTCTAACGTGTTATGCAAGTTATGAGAATGCTTATATGCAAGTTCAACATGTTATGCAAGACATGTGTATGATAATGTGCAAGTTTGGGTTAAATGTGGTGGGGTTAATATATGCTCATATATGCAAGTTGACATCCTCTTAACCCATGACAAAGTTGTATGCTAAACCCATGATAATTGTGATGGATCTTCCCCTTTATTATGTCATGAAATGAGGACGATTTACGTGGGGAACGATGGGGTTGGTAAATATGTTAATAAATGTGAGATTGGGTATGATTAAGCATACCATAAAAAAATAAATTACCATAAGTGGGAATTTACCTATTGAGTTAGGTCTACCCCATAGGAATTTACCTATTGAGTTAGGTCTACCCATGTTATGGAAAACTTGATATTAATTAGGGATAATTAATATGGGGGTGATTAATTAGGTGTAATTAATCGACTAAGACACGAGGTTGGACTCATTTGTAGTGTAAAACTGCCCGGACCCGACCGGCTTAACCAGTTGCTACAAATGTCAGCCCAATGTGAGAGGTCTTAGCCATAAATTAAATACGTGATTAAGGTAAAGACACGAGGTTAGACTCTGTTATGACGTAAGACTGCCCGGACTCTACCGGCTTAACCAGGCGGTCATAACAGCCAGTCTAATGTGGGAGGTCTTTATGGGAGATCACGGTCTTAATTAATTAAGAAACACTTAACCATATTAGCATGTAGTGGGACATGAGGGGTTAAGTGGGTGCCTTGGGTGGCATGTAGTAACTAGTGGGGGTGCCTTGGGTGGCATGAGGAAACTAGTGGGTTGCCTTGGGTGGCAATAGAAAATACGATTAGAATACTTAACCAAAGTGGAACATGTAAATAAACATGATTAAAGGGTTAAGTAAGTGCCTTGGGTGGCATGTGGGAATCAAGTAAGTGCCTTGGGTGGCATGTGGGAATCAAGTAAGTGCCTTGGGTGGCATGCGGAAATCTAGTGGGTGCCTTAAGTGGCAATTGTAATATAATTGGATGACTTAACCAAACCTTAACATGTAAGGGGGCATGATTATAAAAAGGGGTTAAGTGGGATGCACTAGATAAAATGACAAGCTTAAGTAGTAGCTTGTGGGGGCCCATTTCAACCAATATCCCAAACGTATCTTTGTGGGCTCGACCCATGTCGAGTGACGGGACACGCATATTGGGCTTGATTATAAGAGGCCAAAACGGGGTAGCGGTGGCAACGCAAGTCCAACGGGTTTCATATGCGTGTGTGGGCCCGGGCTGGTAGATAAGCCGTTGTTGCATCGTGTAGATATAAAGCCGTGCACCGTTGATAGTATTGGGTAGCCACTTTAGGGGAGTGATACACCCCACTGTGGGACCAGCACGGGTATCTACGTTAGGGAGCCGATCGCTTGGGGGTAGTGGGTACACCTAGTAAAGATAGGGGCAGACGGCACCTATGTAGGGGTACACGAAACTACTGGGTAAGATAACTAGGTACACCTAGTGGAGGTAGGGGCAGACGACACCTACGTGGTCAGCTAGAAGTACCAGAAGCTATTAGTTATATTTTCTAAGTCTTTAAGTGGGATCAACCTTTAAGTAGGAATTACTCTTGGTGGGTAGAACTGGTGTGGTGCAGTGTAGGAATTACCCTTGGGTGGGTAGGTCTGGGGTGGTGTAAGCTAGTAATTATCCTTGGGTGGATAAATACGTCGTTTCGATTATCGTAGTACATCCTGTGTTTTGTGGGCTACTTATTGTAGTCATTATCCCCAGAGGTACCGTATCTTGTTTATATCATACCCTAATTACTTTAATGGTTGTATTGTTAGGGTTATAGGACTCACTCAGACTTATGTCTGACCCCGTTGTTGTTTATCTTTTTCCCCACCCTCAGGTTATCAGAGTGGACTTAGCACTAGTGGGCTTGGACCAGACCGCTATATCTATCTTTTGGGGCTTGGACGGTAGAAGTAAAGCTCGGTTTATCTTTTGGCTATTGTCTATGTAATGGGATTATGTACTTCTATTTTATCAGGATGGATATTATGTACTTGACTCTTGTTATGGTTTTGTGATGTAACCAAACATGTTTTGTTAATGAAATGATGTTTTAAATTTTCAAGTATTACTTATATCTGTCCTGTTGTAATTTTTCTGTTCTATACTCACTAAAAATACTCCACCAAAACTAAGGCATTCCCTTTGTGAGTGACCTTAGCGGGTGTGGGGTGTTACATATAACGATTGCGTATTGCTCGTATGCAGCTTCATCCCAACGCCTACGCAGCCTTATACACCCTATATATAGCATATGCGGAAATCCTACAGACTGAGCTTACTTTTAAAGATTTGAAATTCTATTATCTTTTCAAGCATCGTTTTACGGCGACTCCAAACTTCTCTTTCTTCGAATCAATAGCTAACAGGAAGGTCTTGTCTGATGGTTATAGCAATATAGGGGATCCCAAAGCTGATTGGTTTTATATAAAAATACAGACAGGGTGCGCAAGAAGGCGGCTTAAATCAAGTAAGTTTTAAGCCTCTGGATGAGTGACTTAATTAGATAACCAAAACGCTAACATGTTTCCTTTTCTTTGTGCAGATCACACTTTCCCCAAGATAGAAGGCTCAATGTATAACGATCGACTATCCCGCCTTCTTAAAAGCAAGTCTGACTTCTTGAAAATCAAGAAATGTATCACCGATGAGAACCTTCACAAACACTGTCTTCTAGATATAAGATTCAGACTTGGAGCTGGTGGCAAACCCTACAAGTATGTGCCCCCGGCTGAAGGAGAAGGAACGTCACATGTTACAGAGGCAACCAAATTCGCAAGAGTCCTTCACCAATGATTGATCATGATGATGAGGATTTAAATATATACAAGGGAGATGAGGCCCGAGCCAATGAGCCCAAAGAAATTCCGGCCTCTAAGGGGGAGTCTCCCTCAAGGACCTCACCACCGATTGAGCCTGTGGCTCACGATAAATTAACAGAGGAGCAGATAATTGGGGAATTGAATAAAATTCCTTTACCAGACAATGTCTATACACAGGAAGACTTCGGAGGGGAGACATTTTTTCCTATCTCCGAAGAGACAAATCTCCCCGCTGGAGAAAAAGAAGCCACACAGACGAGCCTAACTCTGGGCCCTGGTCCGTTGGGGGGAATTTCACGGGATGCACAAATTACATGCGCCACTTGACACCACACTCTTATACCACCAGTATTCAAGGTTTTAATATGTACTTATTTCTTTTGCAGGTAAGATGATTCGCAATCGGTCTTATTCTTATCGCTCCCTCCGTGAGGGCACACCCAATCTCCATTCAAATTCCGAGCATGCTCGCAGTGATAGTTGGGGAAGAGATAGTCATCGGCTTCGCGATCCTCATCAGTCTTATTCTACACGATCTCGATCTCCATCCAAGCAAGGTTCTGGAAAGCCTCACAGTCGTCCATTGCCACCGACTGGGGGTAAGCAACTTCCTAGGGATTTAACCCCTCCGAAAAGTATGCCTTCTCATGTCAAGTCTTCCAAGAAACAACACGAGCCAGAGGACAAGAATAAAGACGAGGGCAAGATCGTGAAGAAGGGGAAGGAAACCCTGGTTTCCTCTAGTGAGCAGAACTTGAATACCACCACTGCACAGGATATCGTCCCCAATTCTGAAAGTTAGGCCAGACTGGAGCGTTTACGAAAGCAATTTCCCGATATTTTCTTTGAGAGGAAGATGTTTGTCCCGGATCTTGAACCGGTCCCAGAGGATTGGGACACAGAGGTAATAGGGTATGTGTGCCATGTGGCTAAACGATATAGTGTGATGAAGAGGGAGGCCGTTCATCTTTCAGATGTCATCCGTCGCCTAGAAACAGACGCGACCAGGTTCAAAGTGAAAATTGAGAATGATGCTAGGGCTAGGAGCAAAATGGAAAATGAACTAGAGGATGCACATGCCCAACTGGCCTTAGCTCGGTGAGATGCAGAAAATTTCAAGTCAGAACTGGAAAGCGCCAGGACGTGTTTTCGTAGTGAGCTTGACTCAAACAGCGTGGAACGTGTGGCTCTGAAGAAGGAAGTGGAGGATCTTAGGGCTATTAACACTGAGATGAAAACAGCACAAGAACATTTTGCTGCTGAGAAAGCTGCCTGGGAGAAAGAGAAGGCGAGCTTAAAAGACAGTCTCGCTCTTGCCAGAAAAGAAAAGGAAGTTTTGAGTGATCAACTTGTCCAAGCCGAGGAGCGTGCAGCTCTTGCTGAGAGTAACGCTAATAATGCTCTTGAGTCGGCCTCCACCACTGCTGATGAGCTTGCTACAGTCAAAAAAGAGATAGAATGTTTTGAGGAACTGCTATTCGATTTCTTCGGTCAAGTCATTAAGACTCGAGACATATCTTGGATCCCGGACTATCATGTTACTCTGGCCAATTTATGGGATGCCATTGTTGAGGGCGAGAAGCAACGGTTGAAGGTCGATGAGATTGATGAGAGTCAACTAATGCAGACCCTTCTTAAGGGTGAAGAACCCGAAGCTTTGGAAAAAGGCAGACGCTTGATCCAAGAAGAGATCGAGAGGGAGAAAGTTAAGGCTAAGGGCAAAAATAAAGTTGACGAAGGCTCGAGCTCAGCGGCAGAACTCAAGACCTCCGAAGTTGAGGAGTACAACCCTGACGATCCGTTGATTCCCTTACTCCCAACTGCTCCGGCTGTTGGAGCTTCTGTTGTAAACCTGGATGAAGAGTCGGCTAAAGGTATCTCCATATTTTCTCCGCAATTTGTCAAAGCAATTATAACTTGTCGTCGCCTTACGGAGCAGTCAATTGAAAAGACCACATTTTCTCCCGAGTTAATAACATGTGCTTCTCATAATATAGGTGACAAGCTGACTGAGAAAGATGAAGAAGGGAAGGCAGAGGTGGAGAAAGTTGATGTCCCCTTAGGTACTGGTGCTGAAATCTCTGAGATTCGAAAGCGGACCGAGGGTAGTGAGAAGGTCACCGTGGCACCCGTGGTATCCAGCACTGACGCTCCTACGGATGCTAAGGTCATTGCTACCTAGCAAGACACTGATGGTGGCCACGGAGACAACGAAGAGGAGGTCATCATTACTGAGGAGGTCAAAAATGATGATGATACCTTGGCTGACAGGCAGGCTAGGCAAGGGAAGCAATTGGACTTAAAGAAAGAGGATCAGGGGCCTATGGATGTGCTTCGTATTTCGGAGGTTGACCCCAAAACAGGATTGATCATAAAGCTCTCTGCCAAATCAATAACTGCACAGATTGCATCCCAGCCTTCCAGCCTTCCGCAGGACACTCTTATCGACAAGAGGAAGAGGAAAAAGGGTGACCGTTCTGATGCTGACAAGGAGGAGTCGGGGAAGCAGAAAAAGGATAAGAAGTCAAAATAGTCCCCCAAGCATAAGTAGGATGCAGTTGTTAGTTCATTTTTTTGCTTATAGGCTTTCCACTGGCCAAGAAATATAGTCGTGAGAATGGCCCTCACTTTTTCTTAGTTGTTTCGTTTTGTATCCATGCATCTTAGTAAATGAAAATTTGTTTCCGTTGCCTTTAATTTAATATGCAATGCAGTGATTCCAAGTTCGTTGCATCTCCGTGCGACATCTTGAGCAGCAAGAATAGCAGCGTAAGGGTGTGATCCATCTCCGTCAGCCTTGGCTTTCATCCCGCCTGTGATACGAACAAGAGTTTCCCTTCCAGACAAATTAGTCATGTGAAAGTGGAACTAAATTTGCAGACCTGCAAGTTTAACTCATCGCATTTAGTCACAAATATTCATGTCGTAACCAAGATAAAACGTAACTATAGGTAATTCTAGTAGTGAAAATGTAACACCCCACCTCCGCCAGGGTCACTCGCAAGGGAATGCACTAGCTTTGGAGGGGCATTATTGGTAAACATGCATAATGATATAGCAAGGCAGGACATGACATATATATATATATATATGTAAATAAACAGAGTAAGTAAATAAAACAGCGGAAGACTTTTAAACTATTTCAAAAACAAGTCTGCTACATCATAATGTCAATTTCCCAAGTAAACAAGTCTAGTACATAAAATAACATCATCTGATACTGAAAAAGAAAACATCAAAGTAGCTATCCCCAAAGTGGAAGAAACCATAGCGAGCCCAAGTCCAAAGCATACATGAGCTATCCAAGAAAGCAGCTAAGATCCAAGCTAGGCTCCTGTATTCCCTCCCTGAGAACCTGGGGGGGAAACGGAAGAAAAGAGGCGAAACAAAACGGGTCAGTCAAAAAGACTGAGTAAGCCCTGCTACGATCAGTCTATAAACTAATAAAGTTAACATCATGATGGGAACTGAGATGATCGTAGATAACAACATACTGGCATGGTAAATTAACTACAAGATAGATAGAGGTGTCATCGCATAAAACATGGCTAAGTTTTGCACCACGGTGTACTAGCAACCCAACATAACCGGTATTGATCCCTTGGCCCAAGCTTTGGCCCAATAACATGAGGTGACCTTAATACAAGGTCCAGCCCAACTGTCTAGTCGATCGGCTCCCTATAAACCTAACACGTCAAGTGTTGGTGTCCATACGGCCCACATGGATGTAGTTAGACTGTGCTGGGTCCACCTTTGGGTGTATCAAGCCCTCGGGTGTCAACCCCAGACACTTAAGCAATAATGCACAGTCTAAGCCTACTGGTACCCGTGCCTCGAGTTTGTCCAACATCGGACTACGTGCACGTCCGTAGCCCGCCGGACCCGCACCGCTGTACCACTCAGCCGTCGCTTTGGTCGCTTACATCAGTCCAGTAATCGTGCCCCGCCCTAGCCTAGCCTCTAGGGTTGTGAATGATACCAAACTGGGATTACTGCTGGAACAGACCACGTTGCTAGGGTTTCTAAGAGGGTTAAGTGTGGTTTTAACCCCTCACTAATCCTGGATTAAATTAGTTAAGTGTAACTACTTAACCCCATCTAATCCTCGAATCCCCAAATTGGTTAAGTATTAGTGGACCCTGACTTAACCCTAATCATGAGGCATTAATTAATTTAATGCACCTTAACCTCTCACATTAGACCTTGTTGTGGTTACTAGTTAGGCCGGGCGGGTCCGGGTAGCTTTACACCACAACTTGGTCTAACCTCGGGTCTTGGCACCCCATGGCCAACTTCTCACATTGGGTCCTATTGTTTGTAGCCACTAGTTAAGCCGGTCGGTTCCGGGTAGAATTACGCTACAAACTCAACCCAACCTCGAGTTGGCCACACTTATGTTTTCTAAGTGTCATGTCCACTTCATTTCAAAACATAATCACAAGTCAAACAATTACTTGGGTAGACCTAACTTAATAGGTAAATTCCCAAGGGGTAGACCTAACTTAATAGGTAAATTCCCAATCTTATATTTTCATGTATTTTAAGTTTACCCCAAAACCCCCAACGTCATTCTATCGCTTACATATTCGTAATAACGCATAAAGGATAGGAAGAGGGAACTTGGCACAACATACATGATAAACTTGCACAACAATCATGCATAACATGTTAGACTTGCACAACTTAGCATAGTGAACTTGCATATTACCATAAACATGCATAACATGTTAAACTTGCATAACTTAGCTTAGTGAACTTGCATATTACCTTAATCATGCATAACTTGTCAAACATGCACAACTTGTCATTTTAAACTTGCATAAACATGCACAACTTGTCAAAACATGCACAACTTGTCAAAACATGCACAACTTGTCAAAACATGCACAACTTGTCATTTTAAACTTGCATAAACATGCACAACTTGTCAAAACATGCACAACTTGTCAAAACATGCACAACTTGTCATTTTAAACTTGCATAAACATGCACAACTTGTCAAAACATGCACAACTTGTCATTTTAAACTTGCATAAACATGCATAACTCAATAAACATACAAATCATGGCTTAGCAAACTTGCATAAACATGCATAACTTGTTAAACTTGCAAATCATGGCTTAGTATACATGCATAACTCAATTAACTTGCAAATCATGGCTTAGTACACTTGCATAAACATGCATAATCCATTAAACATGTAGAACATGGCATAGTAAACTCGCATATGCATGCATAACTTATGAAACATGTAAAACATGGTATAGTGAGTTCGCATAAGCATGCATAATCAACTAAACTCACATAAATCTCAACTTTCACCACATATTAACTTTAGAGTTTGTAAAGTGAAGGTAAGAGGGCTTACAATGCTTATGCGGGCTCAAATGAGTATAACAAATGCAAGAAACTCCTTATGCAACTAATTAAAACCCCCAAATGCAAGCAAACTTGATCAAGACTCCTCCTTTATGATGCCAATTGAAAAACAAGCCTTTAATGCAAGCTAAGGAGGATCATACAAGCCTAAATATGCTTGTATGCATGGAAAATCACTTAGGAAATAATTTAGGATTTGTATGAAGAGGGTGGAGGCCATGAGAGTTTTGATTTTGCCATAGTTTAGTTACTAGGATGAATAATGAATGATTTAGGGTAGGTTAGGGTCTTATTTATAGATTAGGTTAGTGATTTGAACCATAGGATTAACCCTAGATTCAATTAGGTCCATCAGATCCCGGAACTCTCTAGAACCAAGCCCCCCCTATCAAGCCCAAATCAGAAATGGTGCACCAGGCCAAGTAGCCCGGCCACCCCCTGTCGACAGGGCTGTCGACAGGGCAGTCGACATGCCAAGACCCCTGTCGACAGGCCTGTCGACATGGGGTCCTGGCGGGATTTTTCCCGCCTTGGCCCAGCTGGCCCAATTCTTTAAATTTGAATCTGATTTTAAAACTTGAATTTTCTGAAAACTTCGACGGGCCATATCTGGGCCATACGGACTCCGATTTTCGAAAACTCGGACTCTATTTCGCGTATTTTTCCGAGACGAACGCAATGGCATAGCCCGTTTCCCTTGATTCCCATTTTATAATTTAATTCTGCCTCAATTTATGTTATAACAGATTATTAGAAATACGGGTTGTTACATTCTCCCCTCCTTAAAGGATTTCGTCCCCGAAATCTTCAAGTTAGGAAGAGCATATCCTACCATCCAATCATCCATCTACTCAAAGCATCATCCACGAGCAATCATTGTCCTTACAAGATTCTAAATGTGGTATGAACATATGCAAAAGTGTGTGTATATGTACTTATCTAATGCAAAGATCAGGCGGTTACTGATACAGTAAACCTCCTTAATGCATATGTATGTCAGTGAAAATCAGGCGGTTACTGATACAGTAAACCTCCTTAATGCATATGTATGTCAGTGAAATGAATCCATATGTATGCAAATTCCTACCATAATTTATGGTATCTATATGAGTGCACATAACATTCATCCATATGCAACATCCATGTGGTAGCACAACAAGTTTCAATCATGGATAAGCATAAACACTCATGCATATGCAACATGAAGAGTGTGTGATCCGATCTAGTGCCTAATCGTGTATAATGCATCCACGAGCAACCACTTGCAAACACTTGCAGCCACTTGCAACCATCAAGCATAACATGTTTCAAACACATGTTTCAACCAAAAGGGTTTCTACCTAAGGTTCTCATGACAAGATAGATACGATAAACTAGATAAACTAGATAAACTAGACAAACTCCTTTTTGGATTACAAGAAATCCCTTCAAACTTTGACATATAGTACTAACCGATGAGTCTTAACCCCCTTATGGAGTTTACAACAGAAATAAGATCGAGAATGGGACCGAGAGGATATATACACAAAAGATAATTTGCGAGCAAGCTCCACAGGAAAACAGGGATCAAGGATGCACTCTTAAAAAGATATGATGCGTGTATCTAGTCTTCACTCTTCTTAGTCACGTTTCCTTGAGCTTAACTCAACTGTGCTTTGACTATCTTTCACTTCATGATTCCTTGGCTTCCTAACTCCTATTTCCCAAATTCGAGTTGGAACTCATTTCATTATTGCCTCTCGTCTTTCTTTCCCACTTATTCTTCCTTCTGTATACTTGGCCTAACCATACTATAACCTTATGATTTTATGCAAGCTCTCCAAAATTCACTAGTGAATCCTGGATCTCGTCTACTTACTTATAAAGTATTTCACGCAGCAGAATAATACCAATCCACGTTGCCAATTGCCCTTATAAACGTGATTTTCTATAACTCATGCTTAATCGAAATGAACCATCCGCCTATGAGTGATAGGCCATACCTAGATTCAGTTGCCTGCCCATGGCTTCCTGTAAGCTATTTTAAAACTGGCCAACTTCTTGAGGATAAACCGCTGTTAACCATGATGCAGTTCTCTTGCTCTGAAATGAGCACCCTTCGTGAGTCTACCTATTATGACCCACCTGCCCGTATTCCCTTTTCTTTGATCTAGGTAGTCTATCCACATAATCTACCGAGATGTTTTCACACTTCCCTTGCGAAACCTCCAATGGAGGTAACGGCCCGCTGGGCTCCTATGTCTTGGCCTTAACCTGGTGGCACAACATGCATCCTGGGACCAACTCGGCCACCTCCTCGAGTGATGCGTATCTTCAAGAACCTTCTTTACCAAGTCTTCCACTCGAGGAACACCTAATCTCTCATCGCGCCTTAGTCATCCCTTGACATCTATAATATACCTAACGAGGTGACTTAACATCTCGCCTCGAATCAACTGGTCCATGTTCTTGACTAACTGCGGGTCTTCTCCCTGTGGAACCCCCTTCTTGATCCAGAAGAGTAAGTCTAAGCCCCCAGGAATGCCAACTAACTAGCCAAACGGAGGAAGCTTCTTACTTCAATTGCCCTTCTCAGAGCTTTCCGGTCTTAAACCGCAGCCACTTTAGTGGAATCCACCGCTAAGCCTTACTTAAGAACTATGTGCCCAAGAAATCCAACTTCTTTCCTCCAAAGTGACATTTGGAGACTTGACCTTCCACTGGTGGCTCTAAGCGTATCCATCTCCTCCTTGAGATGTATAGCATGTTCTTCCTCGTTCTTTTGAGGAGATCAAAATATCGTCTATGACGACCATGACAAACTTGTTCAAGGACTCCCTAAACACCCTACCCATAAAGTTCACGTAATATGTGGGTGCGTTAGTCAAGCCAAATAGCATGACTGGTCATTCTAAAAATCCATCTAGAGTCCTAAACGCAGTCTTGTCAATTCCATCCTCAGCCATCCTAAGCTGATGGAATCCGGTAGCTAGATTAAAAGAAAACAGATGCTCCTACAAGCTGATCAACCAAATCATTGATCCTTGGTAACGGTTATCTATTCCTCTCACGATAACCAACACATAAGCGAAACAAACTGTCCACATCAGTAACGAATACTACTGGAGCACCCTACTCAAAAATGTTGCGTCTCAGGAAGTTCTTCTCAAGCAACTCCTTGACTTGCTTTCTTAACTCTCACCTCGTGAGGTCATGTGCCTAACCGGCCACGAAACTGGCTTGGTATTACCAACCAGATAATGCGGAAATCTATCCCACGTCCAGGGGTAACCCCTTCACTTTCCCCAAGATATCAGGATGTTCTCGGACCACCCTCACAGATTGCAAACTATCGATAGACGAGTTGAGGGACTCAAGATAACAATCATGACGGGACCCATAGGGTTGCTAGAAATTTCTAGGGTATTACCTAGGCGAGTCATGAGCCTCACACCCCTATATACAAAAACCCAGAATGGCTCCAAAACCGGACAACCATTCCATGCCCAAAACCAACCCATATCCCCTGAAACTGAGAATAAAACATCCCACGAGAATTCTATACTTAAGATAGAAATTTTCAAATCCACTCAGACCATAGACAAACGGGCAGAACCCCCAATTGGATTTGAAACACATACGGGATCATCAACTACACTAGTACTTAGGTGTAAAAACTTTCAACTGGACCAGATAAAACTATGCGATGTGCCAGAATCAAACAAAGTTCGAACAGGGAAAATCAGAAAATGTAAACAAGATTTTCACAGAAACACTACCTCTATCATGAGCTGGAAAAACGGTGCTGAGGGGATGAACTCGCCCTCCAGATAGTCCTGCACACTGAGTCTGGCTTTGCCCTTGTTTCCTCGGGCAATCCTTGCTGAAATGTCCAAACTCACCACAAATGAAGCATTCGCCCCGCTTTCTCTTTTCCTTCTTCCTACATTCCCTGGCTATACGTCCAACTTTACCACAGAAATTGCATTTCCTATTCCCTCTTGGCTTGTCCTTGCGGTTGTGGTTATTCTTGCCCCGTTTCCCGGAATCTACTCTCTTGTCTTGAGACTCATTCGCCTTGACCTCTTTCTTGTCATTGTTATCTTCTTCTTGAAGTAGGGCCAAATTTACCAAATTCTCGAAAGTCGCCCCCAAGGGTATATGAGATATGGCCAAACCATGTAATGGCTCGTTTAATCCTAGAGCAAAGTGTAGGGCCTTCTTCTGAGCTGTATTAACCAAGTCTAAATCGACACGAGCCAGTTGATTAAACTTATCTATGTATTCCCTAACAGTCATGTCCCCTTGCTTCAGTGATAAGAATCTCAGTCCAAACCTTCCTCTAAAGTCATCCCAAGTCTCAATTGGCCTAGTAGCGGTGGTGACTACCCACCAACGTGCAGCTTCTTCCTTTAGCAACCATACTGCTAATAAAACTTTCCTGCGGTCACCTATATCAAAGGAGGCTAAAAGATCTTCGGTCTCTCTCAACCAATTCCTTGCTTCTACAAAAGTCTCTGTTCCATTAAAATTTTTGCCACCCATCCTCTTAAAGTTCTTGCAAGTTTCCGCGAAATCCGCTTGTGGAGGCTGAGGGGGAAGAGGAACATCAGCTACGGGAGGAGAAGGAGGAACAGCGGCCTCGACTGGGGAGACAACATTAGGGACACCCGGGACCGGTGCCGTGACTTCCAAGTACCGACGAAACCAATCGGGTATCGTTACTCCTTCGGGCAAGATGAGATTGTCAGACATGCTGGAAACGAAAAGAAAAGAGTTTAAACGAGGAGTCAAAGGATAGTGCTGATGGCTTTTGGGGAATAGCCTTTTTAAAACAACTAGACTTTTCTTTGGAAAATACTTCATACTTGGTTTTTGAAAATAGTTTTTCTTTTCAAAAAGTTTTAAAAACCTTTTTATCCCTTCTCGTAAACCTCGCTCTGATACCAAATGTAACACCCCACCTCCGCCAGGGTCACTCGCAAGGGAATGCACTAGCTTTGGAGGGGCATTATTGGTAAACATGCATAATGATATAGCAAGGCAGGACATGACATATATATATATATGTAAATAAACAGAGTAAGTAAATAAAACAGCGGAAGACTTTTAAACTATTTCAAAAACAAGTCTGCTACATCATAATGTCAATTTCCCAAGTAAACAAGTCTAGTACATAAAATAACATCATCTGATACTGAAAAAGAAAACATCAAAGTAGCTATCCCCAAAGTGGAAGAAACCATAGCGAGCCCAAGTCCAAAGCATACATGAGCTATCCAAGAAAGCAGCTAAGATCCAAGCTAGGCTCCTGTATTCCCTCCCTGAGAACCTAGGGGGGGAAACGGAAGAAAAGAGGCGAAACAAAACGGGTCAGTCAAAAAGACTGAGTAAGCCCTGCTACGATCAGTCTATAAACTAATAAAGTTAACATCATGATGGGAACTGAGATGATCGTAGATAACAACATACTGGCATGGTAAATTAACTACAAGATAGATAGAGGTGTCATCGCATAAAACATGGCTAAGTTTTGCACCACGGTGTACTAGCAACCCAACATAACCGGTATTGATCCCTTGGCCCAAGCTTTGGCCCAATAACATGAGGTGACCTTAATACAAGGTCCAGCCCAACTGTCTAGTCGATCGGCTCCCTATAAACCTAACACGTCAAGTGTTGGTGTCCATACGGCCCACATGGATGTAGTTAGACTGTGCTGGGTCCACCTTTGGGTGTATCAAGCCCTCGGGTGTCAACCCCAGACACTTAAGCAATAATGCACAGTCTAAGCCTACTGGTACCCGTGCCTCGAGTTTGTCCAACATCGGACTACGTGCACGTCCGTAGCCCGCCGGACCCGCACCGCTGTACCACTCAGCCGTCGCTTTGGTCGCTTACATCAGTCCAGTAATCGTGCCCCGCCCTAGCCTAGCCTCTAGGGTTGTGAATGATACCAAACTGGGATTACTGCTGGAACAGACCACGTTGCTAGGGTTTCTAAGAGGGTTAAGTGTGGTTTTAACCCCTCACTAATCCTGGATTAAATTAGTTAAGTGTAACTACTTAACCCCATCTAATCCTCGAATCCCCAAATTGGTTAAGTATTAGTGGACCCTGACTTAACCCTAATCATGAGGCATTAATTAATTTAATGCACCTTAACCTCTCACATTAGACCTTGTTGTGGTTACTAGTTAGGCCGGGCGGGTCCGGGTAGCTTTACACCACAACTTGGTCTAACCTCGGGTCTTGGCACCCCATGGCCAACTTCTCACATTGGGTCCTATTGTTTGTAGCCACTAGTTAAGCCGGTCGGTTCCGGGTAGAATTACGCTACAAACTCAACCCAACCTCGAGTTGGCCACACTTATGTTTTCTAAGTGTCATGTCCACTTCATTTCAAAACATAATCACAAGTCAAACAATTACTTGGGTAGACCTAACTTAATAGGTAAATTCCCAAGGGGTAGACCTAACTTAATAGGTAAATTCCCAATCTTATATTTTCATGTATTTTAAGTTTACCCCAAAACCCCCAACGTCATTCTATCGCTTACATATTCGTAATAACGCATAAAGGATAGGAAGAGGGAACTTGGCACAACATACATGATAAACTTGCACAACAATCATGCATAACATGTTAGACTTGCACAACTTAGCATAGTGAACTTGCATATTACCATAAACATGCATAACATGTTAAACTTGCATAACTTAGCATAGTGAACTTGCATATTACCTTAATCATGCATAACTTGTCAAACATGCACAACTTGTCATTTTAAACTTGCATAAACATGCACAACTTGTCAAAACATGCACAACTTGTCAAAACATGCACAACTTGTCATTTTAAACTTGCATAAACATGCACAACTTGTCAAAACATGCACAACTTGTCAAAACATGCACAACTTGTCATTTTAAACTTGCATAAACATGCACAACTTGTCAAAACATGCACAACTTGTCATTTTAAACTTGCATAAACATGCATAACTCAATAAACATACAAATCATGGCTTAGCAAACTTGCATAAACATGCATAACTTGTTAAACTTGCAAATCATGGCTTAGTATACATGCATAACTCAATTAACTTGCAAATCATGGCTTAGTACACTTGCATAAACATGCATAATCCATTAAACATGTAGAACATGGCATAGTAAACTCGCATATGCATGCATAACTTATGAAACATGTAAAACATGGTATAGTGAGTTCGCATAAGCATGCATAATCAACTAAACTCACATAAATCTCAACTTTCACCACATATTAACTTTAGAGTTTGTAAAGTGAAGGTAAGAGGGCTTACAATGCTTATGCGGGCTCAAATGAGTATAACAAATGCAAGAAACTCCTTATGCAACTAATTAAAACCCCCAAATGCAAGCAAACTTGATCAAGACTCCTCCTTTATGATGCCAATTGAAAAACAAGCCTTTAATGCAAGCTAAGGAGGATCATACAAGCCTAAATATGCTTGTATGCATGGAAAATCACTTAGGAAATAATTTAGGATTTGTATGAAGAGGGTGGAGGCCATGAGAGTTTTGATTTTGCCATAGTTTAGTTACTAGGATGAATAATGAATGATTTAGGGTAGGTTAGGGTCTTATTTATAGATTAGGTTAGTGATTTGAACCATAGGATTAACCCTAGATTCAATTAGGTCCATCAGATCCCGGAACTCTCTAGAACCAAGCCCCCCCTATCAAGCCCAAATCAGAAATGGTGCACCAGGCCAAGTAGCCCGGCCACCCCCTGTCGACAGGGCTGTCGACAGGGCAGTCGACATGCCAAGACCCCTGTCGACAGGCCTGTCGACATGGGGTCCTGGCGGGATTTTTCCCGCCTTGGCCCAGCTGGCCCAATTCTTTAAATTTGAATCTGATTTTAAAACTTGAATTTTCTGAAAACTTCGACGGGCCATATCTGGGCCATACGGACTCCGATTTTCGAAAACTCGGACTCTATTTCGCGTATTTTTCCGAGACGAACGCAATGGCATAGCCCGTTTCCCTTGATTCCCATTTTATAATTTAATTCTGCCTCAATTTATGTTATAACAGATTATTAGAAATACGGGTTGTTACAGAAAATTTAAAAAAATTTGTGCTGTGCTGCACAAGTGTATACGTATATGCCCCCAATCAATCATTAATATGATGCCTGGCCAGGGCTTATTGATGGTTGATTAGAGTCATATGTGCGTTGCCCCCCGTTTCTAGAGATGGGGGGTTCGGGGTCTATTCTAATTCTCATTTCCGGTCGTGTGACGGGACAGGAACCCTTGATAGGCATTTGTCACTGTGCCTCTATGCTTGCCCAATCCTTCAGCGGGATAGGAGTTCTTATGGTGCTAAGTTATTAGCACCTTTATACTCTCCCGATCCTTCAGCGGGTTAGAGTTCGAGCTCGGTTCTTAATCTGCTCACTGATCCTTCAGTGGGGAAGGAGTTCTAGGGGCGCTAGTTCTTTAGCACCTTTATACTCTCCCGATCCTTCAGCGGGTTAGAGTGTTATCAAGGCGGTTCTAGCATGGTGCACCTTCATGCCTTGTGGACGTCATCTTCGCGTCCTTTATACTCTCTCTCTCTAATCTTGAGAGTTAGAGTGAAAATGATAGTGTGATTTACTTTGTTGCACATTTGGAACTTCGGTTGTTGTTTGCCTTCCCGTCTGGCAGGCGACACCTTGTCATAGATATTTTGTGATCACTGCATAGTTTATGACAAGTCCAAAAGTGGCAATAATTTATATTAATCGAGATAAAGCAGATAAGAAATAGTGCAATAAAGGTAAATGACACACGATGTTTTTATAGCGGTTTGGTCGAATCTTGACCTACATCCACTTTGTAATCTTTTGTTTAAGTAATCAGACTGTTCTAGGTAAGTCAAGCCTTTTTTACATGGCCCTATAAAACAAAAGAATAAAACTGACAATTTCACATCAGATAAAGCCGCAAATGCTGGGCGTTCCACACTCTGGGGATTTCATCTCCATCCACGGTTGCTAGCTTGAAGGTTCCATTATCAAGCCTTCGTAGAATGGAATACGGTCCTTCCCATTTCGGGCCCATATGTGATGGAGATGGAAAGACACGTTTCAAAACCAAGTCTCCGGGTTCAAAGGTTCGAGCTCGGACTTTATTGTTGTAATACCGAGCTATCTGTTGTTTATGCCTCAAGGCGCGTAAGTCGGCTTCGTCCCTTTTTTCTTCTACCATGTCCAGGGATTCCAGGAGCAGCTCATTGTTGGTCATTGGGTCATAATAAGTGACTCGATGAGATGGTACTTTTAACTCCACCGGGATAACTGCTTCGGCTCCGAAAGAGAGGGAAAACGGGGTGTGACCCATCGCCGACATATACGTTGTCCTGTAGGCCCACGGTGCCAAGGGTAATTCATCAACCCACATGGCTTTGGCCCGCTTGAATCTCTTCTTCAGGATGGATTTGATCACCTTGTTTGCCGCTTCGACTTGTCCGTTTGCCTGTGGATGTGCCACAGAGGTATACCTTTTCTCAATGTGGTACTTCTGGAAAAAATCTCTGAACTCGATACTGTCGAATTGGGTTCCATTATTGGTTATGATGACCTTTGGGATCCCAAATCGGCATATAATGTTCCTAACGACAAAGTTGATCACTCTCTTAGTCGTAATTGTGGTTAATGGCTCTGCTTCAACCCATTTGGTGAAATAATCCACTTCCACAATAGCAAACTTTGCTCCGCCCTTTGCAATGGGAAGGCTTCCGATAATGTCAATTCCCCACATCGCAAAAGGCCATGGGTTGGTCATCGTCTTCAACTGGCTAGGAGGTGCCCTAGGTATCTTGGAAAATTTCTGACAAGCATCACAGTGTCGTGCGTGTTTAGCCGTATCCTTATTTATGGTTGGCCAGAAATAGCCATACCTTAATATTTTATTTGCCAACGTTTGTCCTCCCATGTGATCTCCACACTTGCCTTCATGTACTTCTTGTAATACGCGTTTGATATCATCATGGGTGATACACCGGAGGAGGGGCATTGAGAATCCTTGTCTGTATAGGACCCCGCCCTGCAGAACATATCTGGAAGCCTTTCGAATAATTGCACGCCTCTCACTTCTCTTTGTAGGAAGTGTCCCATTCATCAGAAAATTCTTTAGAGGGGTCATCCATGATTCCTTCTCGGGTTCAATATCTAGTGCCAGATCAATTTCCATCTGATCTACACTAGGGAATTGTAGTACTTCAATCGGGACTAGCTCCGTATCTTCTAGATTATCGGAACCAGACATCTTCGCCAACTTGTCTGCTTTTTGGTTCTCCGCTCGAGGAATGTGAGATATTCTGTGGTGATCAAAATCATCCAGCAACTTCTTTACTTTTTCCAAATATGATATCAGCCTCGGACTTTTGGCCTGAAATTCTCCAGTGACTTGATTCACGACTATCTTGGAATCAGAAAATATGTCTAGCTTTGTTATCCCCAATTCCTTTGCGAGCTTCAGCCCGGCGATTATAGCTTCATATTCGGAATCATTATTAGTAGCATGGAACTCCAATCTGAGAGCGTAGTATATTAGTCATTTTTATGGGGTTTCGAGCACCACTCCGGCACCAGATCGTCTGTCGTTCTTAGCTCCATCAGTGTACAGTTTCCAGACATTAGGGTCGAGGAGCAGCTTTGGCGGATCATCTTCTTGGCTTTCTACATCATCTTCTGGGATGGTAAATTCCGTTATGAAGTCCGCAAGCACTTGCCCCCTTATCGACCTTCAGGGCTGGAAATTTAAATCGAACTGACTTAGCTCAATGTTCCACTTGAGTAGTCTTCCTGATGCTTCTAGCCTTTGCAGTACTTGTTTAAGAGGGTAATCAGTGTAAATAGTTATGGGATGAGCCTGGAAGTAGTGGCGAAGCTTCCTAGATGCGATCAACAAACTGTACGCAAGCTTTTCTATTCTTGGATAGTTTCGCTCAGCCGCCGCCAACTTCTTGCTCACATAGTACATTGGTCTTTGCACCTTATCTTCCTCTCTTACCAAAGCCGAACTAATTGCGTGGGATGACACCGCCAAGTACACAAATAAATCCTCGTGATCTACGGGCTTAGACAGTATTGGGGGTTTCTCCAGATGATTCAATAGGTTATAGGATGCTTCTATACAATCAGGAGTCCATTTAAAGTTGCGTTTGCCCCGCTTTATCAGCTCGAAAAACGGGATGCATTTATCTGTAGCTTTGGAGATGAACCTACTTAGCGCCGCCACTTTTCCAGTGAGGCTTTGAACATCCTTAATCTTCTTTGGTTCTTGGATATTTCGGATTGCTGCAATTTGATCCGGAATAATTTCGATTCCACGTAAGCTGACAATGAACTAGGAATTTTCCAGATGCTACCCCAAATGAACATTTCAAAGGATTCAGTTTCATCCCATAATTCCGGAGAATCCAAACATCTCTGCTAAATCGGTAGTGTGGTCGGATGATTGTATGGACTTTACCAACATATCGTCAACATACACTTCCATCATTTTCCCGATTTGGTTGTAGAACATTCTATTCACCAATCGCTGATATGTAGCATCGGCATTTTTCAAACCGAAAGGCATTACTACGTAACAGTATAATCCCAAATTAGTGATGAAGCTAGTATACTCTTGGTCCGGGACATGCATGGGGATTTGATTATATCCCGAGTAGGCATCCATAAAAGAAAGGAGCTCATGGTCTGCCGTCGAATCTACTAGTTGATCAATTCTAGGTAGCGGAAAACTATCCTTCGGGCAGGCTTTATTCAAGTCTGAGAAGTCACTGCATGTGCGCCACTTTCCGTTGGCCTTTTTTTACTAAAACTGGGTTTGAAATCCAGTCTGGGTATGTTGAGTCAATGATGAACCCGTTACTTCTCAGTTTTTCGATTTCTTCTTTCAAGGCAGAAGACCTCTCTGGGCCAAGCATTCGTCTTTTCTGTTTGATAGGAGGATGCTTCTGGTTGATGCTCAACGAATGACTCATAATTGAAGGAGATATCCCACACATGTCTGAGTGGGTCCAGGCGAATACATCCAAATTAGCTTTCAAGAAATCCGTTAGCTCTCTAGCTCGAAGAGGGTCCAACTGGGACCCAATCTTCAGGACCTTCTCTGGGTCACCATCATCGATTGGTACATCCACAGTTGTTTCATTGGGAGTCGCCATTTTCCCCTCAGGATCTTCATCCTCTCTGGGATCTATGTCCTCGGGCCACTCTCTGGGCGACTCTCCTTCAGTTATTTTATTTAATTTCTATGTCGTCTCCTCTCTTGCAGGGGAGGAAGCGCCTTTGGTCTCTACATCCCTTCCTTTGCGGAGCACCTTCAGCTCTGCAATATAGCATGCTCGTGCAACAACTTGATCTCCTCTGACTATGCCTATACCGACATCTGTCGGGAACTTCAACAACAAACACCAGGGTGCAATGCAAGCTCTGAATTTGGCTAGGGCCGGTCGGCCCAAAAAGGCATTGTATGGCGACTCAATATCCAGAACCACGAAGGGGAGGATTCTCACTATCTGGCGTTCTCCTTCCCTAAGGG
This sequence comes from Allium sativum, assembly GCA_030737875.1. NCBI lineage: Eukaryota > Viridiplantae > Streptophyta > Magnoliopsida > Asparagales > Amaryllidaceae > Allium > Allium sativum. Next base: position 181,709,147 of record CM060925.1, on the reverse strand, counting down.
TTACTGACAGCTCCACATATCCCATTGGAGCTGCTGAAGCTCTGTTAAATCCACGTATCCAGCCATCACACGATTTCAAATCTTTCGGCTCGAGTTTCATTTGGTCAAAAGTTTTCTTGAACAGAATATTAATCGAACTCCCGTTATCCACTAGAACTTTATGGACTATATCTGGACCAATGGTAATGGTAATCACTAATGGATCTTCGGTTGGGGAGTGGACTCCAATACTCTCTCGCTCACGAAATATGATGTCATCATACATTGTCTTTTGTTGCTTAATCGGAGCGTTATCCTCGGGATTGCTACATTCTCCTACTTCCAGGTGTTGTTTAGTTGGGTTCACGTACTGATCCATAACTCTGAAACTGTGTCCTGCCAGATGAAGTCCACCAACAATGGTATTAATAACGATATTTTTTCCTTTTTGCTGAGCCGTTGGTTTGCCAGCAAGTTAGCTTTGGTTTGGGGCTTGTGCGGCTTGCCCCCTGTCCCTAGAAGCCACCTTATACTCGTCAAGCTTCCCTTCTCGGAGCAGTCTCTCAATCATGTCTCTCAAATGACGACATTCGTTTGTGGAATGACCATGGATCTGGTGAAAAGGACAGAATTTCCCAGTTTCACGCTCCTTTTCTGTAGAATCTCTCAGAGGAGGCCTTTTGTATTGGAGGACATTATATGTATCCAGGAAGATGTTCTCCAACATATCATTTAACGGTGTGAGGCTCTCAAATGGTCTGGGCCGGGATCTTCTCTGAGAGTCATTCCCTCGATTTCTCTTCCGATTATTGTTATTATTATTCCCCGAATGACGACTGTTTCCTTGATTCTTGTTCCCAACATTGACTTCAACCTTTCCTGAGCTATCTCCCATCTGCTTGATGGCCACATTGCTTTGGATATCTTCCTTATCGGTAGCCTTCCTTTTCCTGTTAGCATATATCTCCTCCTGACGTAAGCGAACATTGGCTTTTTCATAAAATATATCTCTGGTCGGAGGTGGCTTGCTGGCTAGATATCTTCCAAACTCGGTATCTTTGTCGACTCCATCGATCAGGGCCATCAAAACCGTTTGCTCATGAGGATCTCTGACTTCTTTGACAGCCAAGTTGAAACGATCCAGATACGACCTCAGGCTCTCATCAAGTCGTTGTTTAATAAGGGATAGCCCGATCACATTCTTAGACCTCTGGGCATGAAGATGGAATTGATTCACGAATTTTTCACTCAATTCCCTGAAACTGGATATTGACCGTGCTGGCAAGCGGGTGAACCACAATAATGCCATATCTTCCAGGAATATAGGGAATGCTTTACATTTTATCTCGTCTGTAGCTTCAACGGCGTTCATTGATCAGGAATATCGCATCAGATGCTGGATCGGGTCAGATTTGCCCGCATAGCGATTCATTGTTAGCATATTAAAACGTCTTGGGAATGTAACCTCCAATATATCATCGGTAAAAGGCGTATGACTGTGATCTATGCCCCAATCTTCGTCCCTCTGCCCACGGCTATCTACTATGTTTTGCCTAATCATTGCTTCAACATCTGCACGGGTCAAGGTAGACTTAGGATCAACACTCCTTGCCCGAAGGGCCTCTCCAGCATTTCTTTGACGTGCTGCTACAAAGTCTGGGACCTGAGCTGAACTTCCTTGCCCCCTGTTGCCGCGGTCAATCATGCGACGAGCGGGAGGAATGGGTTGATTCTGAGCAGGGTAGACAATGTTTCCGTTCCTCGGTGGTAGAGCAGGTTCATTTAAGTTATGGTTACTAGTGGCTTCTTCTTCTTGAGATGGAAGTGACCCAAATCGAAGCTGCTCTACGTTTTCAGCCCTTTCTAACGGGGGCCATCGTCGGTTTCTTCGCGGTTCTTCGGACGAGGATGTGTGTTCTGGGGAAGGAAGACGAGTTGGAGAAGAGACCCTCTGCCTTATAAGATCATCAAGCCGCCTATCCATAGCAGTCAGATTCTGCCGTAACACTGAACTCTCTTGCCTCTGAGCGGCTAACTCGTCAAATAGTTTATCCCACATTTCAATGATGCGAGAAAGGTCCCCTTCGGTAGCAAGGGCAGAAGGGTCGAATTGGTCACCAACATTCTCTCTTATACGTAAAGAGCTTGAGCCCGGTCGAGCAGATGTACCTGCACGAGAAGAATGAGCCATAACCTCCTTTCCGGGTCGAGTTGTGGTCTGATTATCGCTTCGAATCGTGGTACCCTTGTGCCGGTGGCTCGTGGTGGCTCCCTGGGATCAGATCATGGGAGCATTAGATGGGATGATGCTGGCGTTGTCCTGAGATCGAGTCGTGACACCTTCAGAGAACCAGATCGTGGCGCCCCCTTCAGGTCGGGTCGTGATACCTTCTTCGGTCCGGGTCGCCCCCACTTCATCGCGATCCGAGAGCTCTTCCTCGGCCTGCTCGTGTACACCTTCTTCAATTGCTTCATTCGTAGCTTCATTCGCTTGCGAAGCTCGTACTTCCTTAGACTTCTTTCCAGCCATGATATCTGAATTTCGCTGAAATCTTCAAAAATTGAAATTTTGAGTTTTGGATTGTCTTCTTCGGACTTGAATATCCAAACAGTAGAGCAACAATCCAATATGCTGAGACTTCTTTTCTTAGTGAAAGCACCAAAATGTTAGATCCAAAATTGGCTCTAACACCCAAATTGTTCTAATACGTGAAGATACTTATAAGAAAAATGCAAGAAAAGCAGAAAAGACACAAGATTTATTGTGGTTCGGCGTTAATGAGCCTACGTCCACTTTATATCTATGATTATACTTCAGATTCAGGTACAATCAATGATATTTCACTCAATCTCACTTTTACAATATTGATTCACTCAGTAAATTCAAGATAACTCTGAATAGGAATAATGGAGGTATGATAATGGTGGAATCAGAGCTCTGAATTGCCAAAAAAGATCCCCAAAAATGCCAAGTCTAAGGCTATTTATAGCTGATTTCTCCAAGCGGATCGTGGTCATACATGGCACAAATCCCGAGAATCTCGGGCTGGTTCATAGCTTGAGGAAGAATGGGTCAATATTACAGTTGTGGACAGGTGTTGCGACATTCTGACCTTTCGGATCGTGATAGACTTGGTCATGGCCTTCATTTATCAGCTCCAGGGATCAGATCGAGTGGATCTGGCATGAACGGGTTAAGATCATTGGAGAGACGATCACGAACCGTGGAAGGCAGGGCGATCCGATCGGGTCTTCGAGGGCTAATAGTATGAAGTTTCATATTTTTCTCGTGTGTGCGGACCTTGGTGGCTTGATCAAAAAGCTATCCAACACACACAAGAAGGAAAGGAAATTGGGTATCGATGTGGATTGCAAAGAACATGATCCTAAATTTGGGCATAAAAAGAAGCTATGGTGTGCCTGATTCAGTAACATCTTGCAGGAGTGACCGAATATTAAAAGGTTCGAATCATATGATATTCAGGTATGATTTCAATTTTCGAAATTATTTTGAAAGTATAATTTCAAGAAAATTTCCTGGATACATAGAGTTTCGTTCATGGAATATCTGGTTTTCTATTGATTAAATATTGTACAAAATTTCGGGGACGAAATTCCTTTTAAGAGGGAAGAATGTAATAACCTGAAACTTCGGGCAGTAAATATTTAAATATCGAGGTTATTTAAATATTTAAAACTTGGATTTAATGGTTTTATAAAGTTTATTAAATCCCTTTATAAATAATATTTAATGAGAAGAAAACATGTTGTTGAGTTTTTGTTTAGAAAAATAAGTAGTTCGAAAAAAAATCGATAATGTAACCGAAAACAGTTTTGTCGATAAACGAGATTATGCTTATTAAAAGTTGTTGGAATACATTGAGCATGTAGTAACAATAGATGAACACATATATGTATGAACATAGCATATAAATCAAAATACAAATGGTATATGTGTACATGTTCTAGAATATGAAAAATGGCTTAACATGATAGGGACACGTATCACCAAATGAAAGGAACACATGTCTTGTAAGTAAATAAGGTTAAGACACACACACACACATTAGATGTCCATGTGCAGAAATATTTATAGACACCTAAGTAGGCATGTGTCTTCATCCTAAAGCATGCATTAAGATAAGGAGGACAAGTGTCCAAAATCAAATTACCAAACTAGCCTTGAAAACTACTATATAAAGGGTAGAAATGTTCATTCTTTTTCATGCACTCACAAACATAAAACCAAGATAAGAAAAAGAAGAAAGATTTGGGAGAATCCTAGAGGATAAATACCGGATCAAGGCACAAGAACAAGGTGAGAAAAATAATTTAAGTTCATGTATTTGTTTCATATTTTGATGAAATTTGAGAAATTTATGAATGTATGATTGGACTTAAAACCCTGAAAATGACGTTCGATATTTTGGGCATAACTTTTGCAATTTTTAATGAAATTACGACTTCTCTATAAATTTTAAAAGCTAATTCAAAGGGATACAACTTTCACCTATGTTACTTTTTTCTAATTCGGTCGTTTGCAAACCCGAAAACTGGATGCAAAGTGAGGTAAAAATCAGCCCGAAATGGACATATTAAAAATGCCTCATAATGTTTGATTTTATATATTAAATTGGTAAATGATTTTGAAGTTTTCTTTTTATGATAATTAAGTAGACAAAGAGAGATTATTACTGTAAAAAAATTGGGTCAAAATCTATTTTCATCATAGAGAAACAGCGTCAAACATTTTGCCAAAAAACATGCTAAAATATGATTTTTGGAACTTTTTATAGCACTCCGAAACACTATCTTTTCTATTAATGAAGCACAAAACCAAGCCAGAACCTTTCTATAGCGCCCAGAAACTCTGTAGTAGCTGATTTTAGTCTAAAATCATTATAAACCACCAAGAACTCGTCATAGCACTTATGGAAGTGCTGTCTTTTCTCTGAATTGACTATGAAGTATATTAAAACGAGCAAAACTTTTCCTAGCATGACTGAAACACTGTTATATGTGTTTTGAGTATAAAATCATGGTAAACTATTCCAAATCCACTCAAATTTTGACTTTAGTTTCCTTATAGTATCATAAACAAACTGATAAAATCAAGGATGTTAAATCAAAGTAAAAGTGAGTCAAAACGTGTCAAAATTGAGAACAAGGAAGGTTGATGAATTTCGATGATTCGAGGAAAATAATTGATTACTTGGGAGTGATGAAAAGTACTATATGATCTTCTACGAGACTTTTGAAAGAAGATAGCAAGGAATACTGTAAGTATACTTATCATCTAATTCATTATTATTTCATAAGCTTGTGTTTTAATTTAAAGATGCCTAAGACTTTAAAATACTATATTGGTTGTGATCTTTGCTTTGACAAGCATGTTGAAAACAAGATTTTGATTAGTGCCAACAAAAGAAATTGCAAGGGAATCATGTCAAAGAAATAAGGTGTTATATATACATATACATTGGGTTGTGTTAGAATTATGTTAAAACCTATCCTCAAGTATAACACAAATAAACAAAACAAACTAAAAAATTTTGTGTGTGTGTGTGTGTATATATATATAAGGCCTTAAAAGCTAGAACTGTGCAAAACAGCTCTACCAGTCGACTGGTAGAGAAATGACAAGTCGACTGGTCTAACTGTTTTTGTATATAACGGCTAGTTTTGAAAAGTTTTTTATCCAAACGATTTAAAGTTTAATTCTATCAGTCAATTGATTATTTTTTAACCAGTCAACTGATTCGAAACAGAAAATATTTTCTGAAAGGTTGCTTTCATTCATGGAAAGAAATCTCTTCATTTCTGAAAGGAAATGGAAGCTTCTTTTGATTAAAACTCTTCATAAAGAATTGCTACCTTTCTTCTATTATATAAACACTTCAAAACATGATTTCAAATAACAGATTATCATTCTATTCTCTCTATTTTTTCTGAAATTACACTTCTATATTCTTTGCAATATAAAGCTCTCCAAAATTCAAGTTACTTGTTGAATCCTTGATAACATTTCATATATCTTGATTCTATAAGCAACTAACTTCCTTAAATTTACAAATTCATTTCAAATACTCGAGGATAAGATTATATGAAGGTTGTACTTAAACCGTTGACTATCCGTGTTGATTCAAGAACACAAAGCAGAAGTCAAAACACTTGTGTTTGTTGAATCCTGTGTAGTTTCTCAGGCAAGACATCCTTGTTAGGGCTCGGGTGTACTGACGTATTCCTCCGGTTAAGAGAGGGTGTGATAGTGAATTCCGAAGAGGAGCTTCGGGACTGGACGTGGGATGGGAAGTCCGAACCAGTATAAAATACCTGGTGTCACTTTACTTTACTTATTGCTTTTGTCTACTTGTTATTTATCATATTAGCTCTTATTTATTTGCACAACTATTGTAGACTAGCTAGTTAATATATCATCTATATTTCTGCTATATCCATATAGATCCTGCTTAAATTCATACACACCAACTTTTCAATTGGTATCAGAGCAAGGTCATCATTTAACCATAAAACAGTTATCTGATACATAGTCAATATGGATAATAACGCTAGTGCTAGTAATAATACTGGATATACTGAAGGCCAATCCAATGCTAGACGACCCTTCTTTAATGGCATGAACTATAGGTACTGGGCTACATGAATGAGAATTTATATGCAAGCAAATAATTTCAATGCATGGAACATCACACAAAAATAGTACACACAGCCTACTACACTATTTACTGAATGGTCTGCATCTAAAAAAGAAGAGGCTACTACTAATGCTAAGGCTATGAACATGTTGCATTGTGCTTTCGATAGAAACGAGTTTAACCAGATTTATATGTGCAACACAGCATATGAAATCTGGAGAACACTCAATGTCACTCATGAAGGAACTAACAAAGTGAAACAAAGCAAAATATCTTTGCTTAAAAATCAGTTTCAAAATTTTAAAATGAATGAAACTAAATCCATAAATGATATGTATTCACGTTTTCAAAATATTTATCATTCTTTGTTAGTATTAGGAGAAAAGTATTCTGATTTTGATTTAGTGTCAAAAAAATTAATTCTTTAACGGAAGAATGGGAGAGAAAGGTATTAGCAATCAAAGAAGCTAATGATCTCTCTGCTATGAAGCCAGAAGAATTGATCGGTAATCTAATGTCTTATGAAGTAAACTTGCAGGCAAAGAAAGTACAGGTTTAAGATAAGAAAAAAATTAGCTTTCCATGCTGAGAAAGAAGATTCCGATTCAGATAAAGAAGATATTGCTTTTATAGCAAAGAATTTTAGAAAATTTCTAAAATACAGAAAGGGCCAAAGCAAGAATGTGAAAAAGAATTCATCAAAAGAGCCTGACCCTGCACTGGTAGAATGCTTTAATTGTCATAAGACCGGACATTATCAAAAGAATTGTCCAGAATTGAAGAAAAATCGCAAGAAGGAAAAATAAAAAAGATGAGCATTTTCAGTCACTTGGGATAACTCGGATTCATCTTCTGAAAGTGATAGCGACAGTGAGCCAGCAAATGTATGCTTCATGGCTAAGGATAATGATGTAAGTGATTTTACTTTTGATGAATTAGTAGAAATTAATACTGAAATCTTAATGTCTTGAAAAATGTTTAAGGAAAGTTTAAACAAGCTAACGAAGATAAAAAGAAAGCAGAATTTAAGACAGATCTTTTAAAAGATGAGAAAGAAATTTTAGAAAATGAAATTAGAAAATTACAAGAGTCTCTTTCAATAGCAAATTCTTAGATATCTATGTTGAGTCAAGAAATCGAGACTCAAGAGAATAAAAACGATTTATTAGCTTCTGAGAATCATGATTTAATTACTAAAGTTAAAATTTTGTAATTGGAAAACTCTAGTGTAAAAATTAAGTTAGAAACCATTTTTAAAATTATTAACAATTTTAATAAAGGTAGAGAGAATTTATCTAAAATATTAGAAAATTCTCAACCGACTTTTTGCAAAAAAGGACTTGGATATAATCAAAAAGTTAAATCAAAAAGGAAATCCAGTTCAAAAAATTCTAATGCTAAACCAGAAATTTCCAGTAGGAAATTAAATATTTCTACTAAGAAAAAATTCTCGGAAAATATTAGAATATGGATTCCAAAAACTAATAATGTTCTTATTAAGAATAAATATATTAAAAACTTTTTAGAATCTGTTCATTATAATAATAATAATTTATTCAAAAAGGAACCTAAACTCTCTTGGGTTTGGCTTCCTAAGACTTAACCCTTAGGACCCTAACGGAGGAAGTGGGTACCATTTTTCTCTTTTGTATGTACCACAAAAATTTATGACAACGATTAGCTAAAAGTAAAAGGAGTATTTTACACTCACTCTTCTCTTTAAGTTAGTTTTGTTAAACATAGATTTCGAAAAATACTCATTTCTATATAATTCTTTAATAATAGTTATTGCTTATTTAAAATAGACATACTATTTTTAGTATATTATCTAATGTACAGACCATTTATTAAACACACATTACCTAGTTTTTAGCAAACATATTTTCGATTCTTTTAAAGGAATGGCTAATACTAGCTTTGCCATTCATTTGATACACTATATTTAGTATACACTTTTTCATAAATTCTAGAGAAAATTGTTTTTTTTAAAACAAATAAAGAAATGATAACCAAGAATCTTCTTATCATGTCAAAGAAAGAAAAATCCCCTTCAACACCAACCAAATCTTCAGACAAAACTTCATCTGATTCAGTTAATATCATCACATCTCCTACTCTAAACAACAAACCAACTCTTCGGTGGCAAGAGTATCTAACCAGATAGACTTCGGAAGCCAAGAAGAGAAGAGAAGTTTTGGTGTATCCCTCAACAAAAGACAAAATTGATGATATTTGACATTATCCACATGAACAACTAAAATTACAAAGAGAAATATATTATGAGCAAAAGCAAACTTCAGATAGATTAACTTTTCTCGAAACTGTAGCTCTTCAAATTTGTGGAAGATCTGTTGTCCTAGAACCAAGGCATTACCCTCTTTCTACGACTCCTAAATCATCAAAGAGACCTGCTACTTTATGGAGTGCATGGAAGAAAACCGACAAAAATAAGAAGGAAAGTCCAAACTTATGGGAAAAGAACTATCAACAGAATGAGGGAGCTAGGACACCACGGAAATCAACCTCATCTGAAGAATAGTTATCAAATCATAGGAATATTCCCTTTCGCTTAATAAGACTTGCATTGATTAATTATGCAAATTTTCCAATGATATGTTTGCGTCAGAGTGTAAATGTTTCATCCTTTTTGCATAATAAAAATATATTTCTATTTATAGTTAAATATATTCGATTTTCATATAAGATTTTAGAAAATAAGAGTTGCAGTGCAATTTATCAGCAACTAGACGACTAGTATATTATCAACCAGTCGACTGGTATATAGAAAAACCGAAAACTGGGCTTCTGCCTATATCGTGAGTTATAACCCCACTAGCCCTCTTTTTCTTACTTATTAAAATATCTAAAAACTTCCAAAAACCCTAGAAAATTCCGAATTTCATCATGGATCCTTCTAAAAGTCAATTAGACACAGGATCATCTTCAAGAACAAGATCAAAGAAGCCAGCAGAATCCTCTATTAATTAATGGCTTTGGAATGACCTAGCTAGGAAAAGGCAGAAGCTTTTATCAAGTTTGAAATTCATCCCATGGCCTTTTGTGAAATTCGAAGACTTTAATTCTAACGAATTACAACAACTAGCTCTTCAAGGTAGACTTGAATCACTCTTAGATTATTCTCAAAATAATATCAAAATTAATGTCACCATGATAAAGCTATTCTTGGCCAATATGAACTTAGACCATCAAAATCCCACTAGTTAACAAAATAGTGTGTGGAGTCTTGTTTGTGGGCAACCTATCTTCATTTCTATTAATAGACCAGGTCATGTTTTAAATTCACCTACGGATGGGACAATTTTAACCGAGTTGAATTGTGAATATGGGTAAGAGATGAAATAAGTCATCTCTTCATGGATGATGACTCAAACGGTTCACGAACCAAAGGGCTACGACCTAATGCAAGAGTCCTTCACCATACTCTTACTCGAACAATTCTACCAAGATCTGGAACACATGATCTTGTGTATTTGGATACTTTTCGAGCTTTGTATGCCACTTTTGGTCACATAAAAATAAATTGGATGCAAACAATTATGGACCATATTCTTCTTTACACACATGGAATGACTACATACTTTCATTATGGAGAATACTTGATGAGGATCCTTGAAAGTGCAAAAATACCCAAACCAAACTCAGAGACAATTGAAATAAAAATAATGGATAAGAAAATTTTGAAATAAATGCCTATGCCTCCTCCAACTATTCGAATCATGAGCTTGGAAAGTTGGAAAAAGAGAAGATTGGATCAACCATCATCAAGTACTACTCATGTTAATCCCGAAGATGTCCGACTAAAGGAGCCGTCTCAAACATCAAGACTAGCACTTGATGTTGTTATTCGCAACCAACTTCTTCTAGAAGCAAGGCTTAAAAGGATGGAAAAGAAGTTGGATAAAAAGTATGATAAAATCAAAAGTTTTCTTGGAAGGATGTAGGAATCTATTTCATGCTCTCTAGCAGCTACTGGTCATGTGACTGATCCGGAAAAACGACATATTTCTCCTATCAAATAGGACTTCTTCTGAAAGTACGGAATCTGATGACTTTTAGCTTAGTAGTACGTTATGTATGTTATTTGCTTTAGTATCTTTTTATTTTTTTCAAACTAATGCTTTTGGTTGTGTAATAACTTGTGGTAGGAAACTTTATGATTTTGGTTGTGTTGAACTTCATGCATGTTTTAAAATAATTATGTGTTTATTTTATCAATGTTTCTATGTTGTTATTCGATTATTATGTGTTCATCGTGATTAATCACTTTTTAATCAATGACAAAGGGGGCAAGAAATATTTCTATCCTATGATTAATCTATGATATATATTGATGAATCTATGATATATATTCTATGCTCTTAATAATAAAATATTTTTTGGAATATATGTTCTAACATTTTGCAGGAATCAAAACGATAAGATTATATCTTTGTCAAACTAACAAAATGTTGCAGAAGTTCAAGGAGAGCAAATACTCTGGGGGAGAAAATCAGATGTTGTCATCAATCAAAAAGGGGTAGAACGTTGAAAACAAGATTTTGATTAATGCCAACAAAATAGACTGCAAGGGAATCATGTCATAGAAATAAGGTGTTATATATATATATATATATATATATATATATATATTGAGTCATGTTAGAATTATGTTAAAATATATCCTTAAGTATAACACGAATAAACAAAACAAAGTAAAAAAATATTTATAAGGCCTTAAAAGCCAGAAATGTGCAAAAACAGCTCTATAAGTTGACTGGTAGAGAAATGACCAGTCGACTGGTCTGACTGTTTTTGTATATAACAACTAGTTTTGAAAAAAAATTATCCAAACGATTTAAAGTTTAATTCTACCAGTCAACTGATGATTTTTTAACCAGTCGACTGATTTGAAATAGCAAATATTTTCTGAAAGGTTGCTTTCATTCATGAAAATAAATCTCTTCATTTCTAAAAGGAAATAGAAGCTTCTTTTGATTAAATTTCTTCATAAAGAATTGCAACCTTTCTATTATTATATAAACACTTCAAAACATTATTTCAAATAACCGATTATCATTCTATTCTCTCTATTTTTTTTTGAAATTACACTTATATATTCTTTGCAATATAAAGCTCTCCAAAATTCAAGTTACTTGTTGAATCCATGATAAAATTTCATGTATCTTGTTTCTACAAGCAACTAACTTCCTTAAATCTTCAAATTCACTTCAAATACTCAAGGATAAGATTATAGGAAGGTTGTACTTAAACCGTTGACTATCCATGTTGATTCAAAAACACAAAGCAGAAGACAAAACACTTGTGTCTGTTGAAGTCCTGTGTAGTTGCTCAGGCAAGAGGCATCCTTGTTGGGGCTTGGGTGTACTGACCTATTCCTCCGGGTTAAGAGAGGGCGTGATAGTGAATTCCGAAGAGGAGCATCGGGACTAGACGTAGGACTAGAAGTCCAAACTAGTATAAAATACCTGGTGTCACTTTACATTACATATTGCTTTTGTCTACTTGTGATTTATCATATTATCTCTTATTTATTTGCATAACTATTGTAGACTAGCTAGTTAGTATATCATCTATATTTCCGCTATATCCATATAGATCATGCTTAAAGTCGTACACACCGACTTTTCAAAGCAATCAACATATACGACTGATGATTGAGGACATTTATGACTAATGTTTAAATGAGGTATGAATAGTACGTGGTTAACCGAGGTATGATTAGTGTTTAAACAAGGAATGATTAGTGTTTAACCAAGGTATGATTAGTGTTTAAACGAGGTATGATTAGTATGAATAGTGTGTAAACGAGGTATGAATACTGTTTAATCGAGGCATGAATAGTATGTGTTTAAACAAGGTATGATTAGTGTTTTAAAATATTGGATATGTTTTAACGAGATAATGAATGGTGTTGAACTTAACTATTTCAGTACAATATTTGAAGATCTTTCCAAACATATATTAGAGAAATATCAAGGTGGTTTGAGATTTGTTTATGAAGAAGTTTTTGCATAAAGAAGATGAGTAGTATTTATAATAAAAGATGTTTTTCTTTTGAAAGAAAGTTCTACAAGAGATATATAGATGTCTTTCAAAATGAGTATTTACAAAACATATTTTACCCCCACATGATATAAAGAGCATTTTGGAAGTAAAAATTGATTTTAAATGTTTTGTGTAAAGAAGAACTACGCTGGCTTGATCCTATATCTAATTGCTTACCCAATTAGATAAAGGTACGTAGGCAGTCACAAAGGGTAGTGATGCAGCTGCTTTATTAATAAAATATTTTTATTTTTGTTTATTAGTTGATATTTCGTCTTATGTTGGTTATTTAAGCCATGCTAACATGTTTATCAAGTGTAGAGGAATGAATGTCGATGTCTATCTCATTAGAGTTGCACAATGGTAAATTTACGGTAATCGTGTTTAATTCATATTTGAGCACAAATAGTTAATTAGATAAGTGGTACTTTTATCCAGAGTATTTAGTAATGTTGTATATTTAACAAATAAAATAATAATTGTCATTGTTTGTTTTGAATGGAAGGATTTTCGGCAAATTTTGGGTTTGAAATTCCGAGGCATCGCAATTGATAATAATGAAAATTATTACATTATATATGCATTTGGACTAGCTAACTTTGAACTATTGTTGATAAAAAGTTATAATTAGTTGAATCCTTGATTTTATTTTAAAGGTTCAATATAGGCATTAATGCGATAATTGAAAATAAAATTATGAATGTTTCCAATTTAATTTTATATAAGAAGAATTGTAATGACACTAAGTGTTAAGATATGTAATGTATGTTTTAATTATTGCAGTTAATGAAAATTTATGTTAAAATTATAACAATAAAAAAACATAAATCGTATTTATTGTCCAACCTTTCCATGTATTATGCATACATTTATGATAATAAATAAAGAAGAAAACAAACAAAACATAAACATATTTGTTGTCCAACCTTTCCACGTATTATGCATACATTTATAATAATAAATAAATAAGAAAACAAACAAAACATATTTATTGTCCAACCTTTCCATGTATTATGCGAACATTTATAATAAAAAATAAAAAAAAATAAAAAACAAAACATAAAACATAAAACATATTTAATGTTTCCCCTTCCCATTTATAACCTACAATTTTCTTTAGTTTATATTCAAATTATCACATTTCACGCTGAGTCAGCCAGGTTTGATTTCCTCTGTAACGTTATCTAATTAAGAGACATATTAGGGAAGTTGTTACACATTCCTTTCTCTACCTATTTTTTCTTCTTTGTTTCACACAACCTAACTTTTCTTATTCATGTTTTCCTTTGCTTTTATATTTCCCCAAATTCGAAAACTTCTCCCTTGTCAATTCAATCCCCTTCATTTCTCATCTTTTTCTTTCTCTATTTGTTTTTTTTTCTTTTTTTTTTTTGTAAATTCCTATATCTCTTCCTCTCTAAATCTAGACATAAACCTAATATCCACCCTAACCAATCTTTTCCTCATTCTTTTTTTTCCTCTATTATCATCTTCTGTAATTTTAGATCTTCCTCCTCTCAAAAAAAAAAAAAAAGAGAAGATAGTAAAACACAAATGAAAAGGTCCATTTCTAGATTTCACCGCTAAATCAAAGAACGTCCATAAGGTGAGTTTTCATGATCTTCCTCCTCTCAAAAAAAAAAGAGAAGATAGTAAAACACAAATGTAAAGGTCCATTTCTAGATTTCACCGCTAAATCAAAGAACGTCCATAAGGTGAGTTTTCACTCATGATTAGCCTTTGATTCATGTCTATTTATTCAATTGAGTTACTGAAATATAATTATTACATTTGCTGACCAAGTTACATAGACTGTTCATACTCCCCTTGTTCTTGTTTTGTTTATGTGAGGCTTGATTACGTATATAGATATAGAACAAGTTGCATATACTGTTCGTACCCCTTGTATTTGTCTTGTTTATGTGAGGCTTAATTTTGTATATGACATACTGTATGTATATCCTATGGTTTAATTACATTTGTTAGCTAAGTTGCATATGTTGTTCGTACATCCACTTGCGCCTGTCAACTTGACATACTTGAAATATATGACAATTTGTTACTGCACATCACTATGAAAAAGAAAAAATAAACTAGATTGCACTCTGTATGAAAAGAATAGCTGCGGGGTATTATGACTATGTTTAGTTTTTTATTATTGAATAGTAGGATAATATAATATGTAATAGGAATAAAATCATTTGTCTGCTAGGAAAAATCTTTATGTGGTAGTCAAACACCTTCTCGCGTCCACTATTGCACCATACTTGAACTTGTTGAAATGTTGAAACATGTACTACCTGCTTGATTTTATGTATGGACACATTGACAGTTTATTATCTTATTAATATTGGCATCTTACATATGCTGGCAAGTATACTTGGACAGTTTTGGGTTTTGTTGACACCAAAATAATATAAGACTGTAAACTTCACTTGAAAAGAAAAGGGTTTATTGTACCACCTAGCGTAAGTTGTTCTTTTGTTGCCTCTTACTTGTCATTTATCATTTGATAGTTTACACATTTTTTCCCCTGCTATTTTTTTTTTTCTTCGACCTTTCAAGCCACCATTTGGACTCTGCCACTTGAATTATCTCGTGCTGCTTTTGATTCTGCACAAGATATATTGACTATGAGTATTTGACATTTGGCATGTATCTTGGATTTTAGTTACTTCATAGAGTTATGGGATTAACGATTATATTTGAGTATTGCTTTTGAATAAATTTACTTGAACAAAGATTAATCCTGACTCGAGTGTTTTATGTTTTGCATGGAACGCTTGGGTCAGGTACGAGTGTTGCAGATTTAAGATTTCCAACTCATAAAGAAGAGGGGCACGTGAAAACAGATGCGCGCGCAAGCCGATAAAAAAATTGTAAAACTTTATTTTGCTTTAAAAATTTATGTATGTATTTTATATTCCGTTGTGTAAAATTTATTGTATGACTTTGATGTTTTGTGTAAAATACCTTTGCTGTGAGATATTGTAGTTTATTTATTCTATGATTTCTGTATTTGATTCTGATTAAACCCCGTAAGCTAGATAACAATCTGTCGTTTCGAGCAGTTTAAGTTGGCTTAATTAACGACTTGAAGTGGTTGAAAATGCAGGTTGTTACAACGAACTAGAATGTAATTGGCTAACTTGTCTTCATACGTATATGCGAAACTGTTAAGGCAGGTAATTAGGATAATGGAGATGAGAAATCCATTATGTGTTGCATATTGCATTTTATAACTATTGTCATGTTCTAATCATTGAAAATGCATAAGCATGCCTTGTCTATGTCGCAAAGGATACTAGTGAGGGGAAACTCATTCCGCTATACGACGTGGTTTCACTAGATATTAACTTGATTTCGATTAGATAGATTATTATTTACATTAGTCTGTTGACTAACCCAAAGTTTTTGTTCCATTTTAAACTCTTAGGTTCTCATTTGAATAGGTTGAAGTTTGAAGTTTTTCATGTTTTGCTTCTATGAGTGAGCTTCCAAAGGCATGCAGGAGGCAATAGTTATTCTAGAAGTTCTTTTCCATTGTCTGCTCGTTTTGTATGTATTTGAAGAAATGATAGTTATGCGCACATACACACACAGATATATATATATATATATATGACTTTGATCAACCAAGGGACGTCTTCATATGTTACTCTCGGAGAATATATTTTATAATAATTATATTTAATACAAAAGGGGTTAAGCAAAGGGAATGTAATGAATGAATGTTATCAATAAATGTATTTTAAATTCTTTCATATTCCCGTGTTTTCTAATGATCGGACTTATTAACTCTTAGTTTCCTATCGCCAAAAGTTAATACTACATATGACTGCAGCATCTGTAGCACTTAGCTTTGGTCTAAGAAAATAGGGTTTTATCTTATACTAAAAGTTTATTAATTTGATTAAGGTTTTTGAATTTATGTGATTTCATTTACTTGAATTTCTAATGTTACGAGATTATGTAAAGATTGATTTCAGTTCCCTACAACAAAATTAGCTTTTGATTTTTATATGGTGTTTCCTCATATACCCTTTGGCATATTATATCAGCTCGGTTTCCAAACGCTATTTGACTCGTAAATCAAAGCGTATAACGTTGTTTAATGAAAAGACAAGCAGGAAAGAAAATTTGTACGGGGATTAAAAAATGGTAATTTTTATTCTATTACACTAATTTAATAGGTCACCATTTTATTTTAATAAGTTAATCCATAAGTATTTTGTAAGTTAATCCATCAATGGATTAACTTAAAGATTTCACTCTATCATAAATCTTACAATCAATTTTGTGCTATTTGTTTTACTCTATCAAATAAAAATGAAATGCAGTGATCAGGTACTACTGAAACATGTTCTACTAATCAATCGATATGGACGTTATGCATTATTGTGTGAAAGTTGCGCAAATGTGGAAGCGCAATAAGCAAGATATAGATTTGCCAATTGAACATCAATATAATCTGATAGCAATTATTCTATTACATCAAGAAAATAGTAAATAACTATTAACAAAGAAACAAAGAGACACAATATTTATATTGGTTCCACTATCCTCCATAAGATAGTGTACGTCTAGTCCAAAAGAGAGAGATTTTATTCCACATGAGAGAATTGCAAGAAATTACAAAATAAGAGTTTACATATCCAAACCTCAGATAGTCTTAACAATAAGAGGCACTCCATTTGGGGATCACTGGCTCAATGCCAGGATGGGTTTACTTTAAAGTCTACCCCTCAATATATGGCCAGTGCAAATCCATGTGAGTCATCAATTACATTACCAACCAACATATGGTAATAATATAATGGAGGAAAATTACCATAGCAACAAATGTGCAAAGATAGAAAGTAAATCAATCTGTTTCTTTTGCATAGATAGAAGAAATTAATCCTTTCATTTATTTCTCTACCATCTCATCAAATGCAATCAATGCATTCCCATTATAAAAATATTTACATTCCATTTTTTGCAAATTTGTTCCAATCAATTTGTGATTTTGTATCACCAAATTTAACACTCCACCTTGATGCAAAATCACATATCTGCAACATCCCATCTCGAATCAAATTCTCTTCACATCATAAAACTCTTCAACAGAACTCCACCTTCAATCAAAATCTCATAATGAGATAGAAACCAAAAATGAATATTTGCCTGATGGGTTCCAGTAAAGCTACCCCCATCACACCATGTTAACGAGCTCAGACTACGTCCCCGCCCACCAACAAAATGTTGCAAATATCCAAAATAAAAAAGAAGGCAGACACCAAAGTAATCTCAACACCGCCAAGACCAAAAATAATTCTCTCAATCACCGATTCAAATACAGAGCCAAAATCCAAATTTCTGTACGCACAAAAATCTCTCTCCTGCCACTTAGTTATTACAAACTTCACCCACCGCCTGCAAAAAATGCATCTACCACCATGAGCTGCACCGCGCATAAATGAACGGTCTAAAAGTGCTTGCAATAACATCGAAACCCGTCTAACACTTGACCTGAGCTCCTTCCTCGATCACCCCGGATCACTCTAGCATCATCAACGTGAAGATCCCTGTCTAAACCACAATGATCTCCGTCTCGACACCCGTATATCACTTGACCTGAGCTCCTTTCCTGATCATCTTGGATCCCTCGAGCAGCATCATCAACATGAAGACCCCTGTCTAAAACATGATCAAAAGTTCCAAAATCCAATGGTCCTTTCAACGTAGTAAACTCCATATCACGTCAAAGTTCCCAGATTGGAACGCTCTTCACTCTCAACATAATCTCTTC
This sequence comes from Allium sativum, assembly GCA_030737875.1. Classification (NCBI taxonomy): domain Eukaryota; kingdom Viridiplantae; phylum Streptophyta; class Magnoliopsida; order Asparagales; family Amaryllidaceae; genus Allium; species Allium sativum. Next base: position 181,690,655 of record CM060925.1, on the reverse strand, counting down.
CACTAGAGTCTTCTGTTTCTCCAAAAAAGTAATAGCATAATTATCACTGAATCTACCAACATTTGTAGAAATAATTGATGCACAATTTAAAACAAATCGCCTCGCTCTGATACCAATCTGTTGTGCAAAAGTTGCGTGAATGCGGAAGCGCAATAAGCAGGATCTAGATTTGCCAATTGAACACCAATCTAATCTGATAGCAATTATTCTATTACATCAAGCAAATAGTGAATAACTATTAACAGAGAAACAAAGAGACACAATATTTATACTAGTTCCACTATCCTTCATAAGATAGTGTACGTCTAGTCCAAAAGAGGGAGATTTTATTACACATGAGAGAATTACAAGAGATTACAAAATAAGAGTTTACATATCAAAACCTCGAATATTCTTAACAAGAAGAGACACTCCATTTGGGGATCGCTGGCTCCATGCAGGATGGGTTTAAACTAAAGTCTACTCCTCAATATATAGCGCAAATCCATGTGAGTCATCAATTACATTACCAACCAACATATGGTAATAATATAATGGAGGAAAATTACCATAGCAACAAATGTGCAAAGATAGAAAGTGAATCAATCTGTTTCTTTTGCATAGATAGAAGAAATTAATCCCTTCATTTATTTCTCTACCATCTCATCAAATACAACCAATGCATTCCCATTATAAAAATATTTACTTTCCATTTTTTTTGCAAATTTGTTCCAATCAATTTGTGATTTTGTATCACTAAATTTAACATGCATAACCATGAAAAGGCCGCTGTTGGAGGTCGGCTTGCTTTGGAACTTTGCCAAGAGCTGGAAGCAGTGGAGTATATTGGGAAGATAAAATTGATGAAATTATCACTTCTTTTGAAAAAAGAAGCAACAAGAAGCTCCTTAACAACATCTCTTTCTCCTGAAGTTGATTCACCCAGGATCAAACTGAAGGCAAGATGAGGTTTACGTGGATGGTGTTTTATGTGGCCATTCAAATAATCGATTTATAAGCAAAAACGGTAAATGGATGGCATATGCAGCATCCAACCAATTACCCGAGCTATAACAAATTGTATGTACTTCAGTTAAAGGAATGCAAGGGTACCACAAAGCGATAACTACATAGCTTAATGATAATAAAAAAGTCAGTATGATCATAAATTTGGGAAAGATAGCTTATTTAATAATTAATTTCATTACCAAACCATATACAAATTACATTTGGTGCATAAACAGAAAATCAAACAAAAATTTGAACACATAACAATAGTCTGAACCATGTAATTGAATGTATTAATTAACTAGACATAGTGTTCCTAAGTTACAGTGGATTTGTTGATGCTTTTGTTGTAGTTGTTGTGAATTAGTAAGGCAACCTCACTTTGAACACCTTAAGCATTCTTATTTGGACGTATATCAGTTTTTTTACTATTGCTGAGCCACTGATTACTTTACCTTCTTTAATTTAGAGGTATGATTTTAAAAATAATAAATATACGATGCAATACTGAGAAGAGGAAAGATGCAGAACTGAGAAGAAAAAGGTATTTGACCTTTCTTTATGTGGATGAACTAATTAAAACTTAAATATTATTAAAAGTTAACGATTCTATTTTATAGGGTGGATTAACTTGTTAAAAATGTGATTAGAATAAAAATTACCTAAAAAAAATTTGTGCTCTACTTTGTACTTCTTCCTCCAAGTTATTATTCATCCTTTCCATGCTTCAATCTCTCTTAATCATTCACCGTTGTCATCATCTCCTTCAGAAATCCCGATCACGCAAGCCTAAACACTATAATCAATTCAATCAATGCCACAATCATCCCTCTCATGTAGTCGATCACAATCCCAAAATCTAGATAAGCGTCTCCGATTTGAATTTCCATGAGAGGTACTATTATATAATTTTCATGGAATTCTAATTATCGTTATTGTGGTGAACAATTCATGGTCTTCATTTTAGCGGGTTTATCAAAATTCCATCGATTACACATGTGTCTATATAGTGCATGAAACAAAAAGAGCTTGTTAAGGAAATTGTCTTTGTCTTTGATATGCATTTAAGTCTAACTTTGTTTTGTTACTACAGGATATGGCAAAGAAGAGCACTACAACAAAAATAGTCTTTTGCAACTGCCAAAAACAGTTGTAATAGACCTATTACAACAGGCGTCCGTCAGTCTTTATATCCACAGTTATAATAAAGTAAGAATATTTTACAACTCTTTTAGACAGCTGTAAAGATCTCATTTGCAATTGCTAATAGGAGTTATAAAAGAGTTATTCACAACAGCCAACAGCTGTTGTTATAAATCCCTTGTGACTATCATATTTTATAGTTATTTTTGACTATTGCAAAATAAATTCAAAAATAAAAAATAATTAATTATAGCTTATGTATTATAACACAACTTTTAGAAGTATTTAACCATTCAAGGGCTAAAATAAATATTATCACAAAACTAACAAAAAAATTGCATTTCAAATCAAGCAAATGACATTCATAAATTTCAAACGTACATTAAAAGCACTTGATGAAGTTACATATACAAAATTATAAGTAATGCAACGCATAATTCACAAATGCACTTTGTTCGAATGAACTTCACATGTGCTGAACCTCTATCACCGATTCTAGAACATCTAGCATGCTGCCAAACTCCAGATGTTTCACAAGCCATCATTATTTCGCCATTATCTTCCTTGGCACCACATGCACAATCAACGGTCCAGGTTTCCAACCCTCTTCCATTTTGAAAAGCACTAGTCTGTATTCATCACCAAAGCTTCCTCCTTATATTTTTCCCTCACGTTCTCTAAGTAATTACCAGCTAAAAGAATTTCGACATTGTCCTTGTTCACACCATAATCAAGGAACAATAATTTATCAATAAAACAAAGGTAAACTTCGTTCTCAGGTATATAAAACAATATAATAATTTCTCATTCTAGGATCTTACATTAATTTATAGAACAAAAATATTATAATACAATCCGAAAATAATACAATCTGAAAATATATTACCTTCCAAATGAAAATAATCACCAAGAACCTTTAAGCTCATTCAACATTTGATCCACAAACTGCTCCTACCACCCTCTTGCTCCATCAAACTGTACATAACATCCCCAGTCATCACGTTCCAAATCAAAACACCTGAACTCCCCAAATCACAACAGTCACAAGCCTAGCATTGAACCCCTCTACAGCTCCATCTTCGAACAACACCATCATCGCCTACCAGTTCACTGGCATAAACCGCAACTCGTCACCAGCAATAACCAGCCCAAAACCGCAACGCGTAGATCTGTCTCACAACCCGCGCCAGTATTACCCGAACCACCCGTTATCTCAAAACCTACCTCTGATTATAGTACCAAAGTACTAATTTATTTTGTGAAAGAAAAAAAGAATGAGATGATGGGGAGAGAAGACAATAGGCAGCGCAGCTAGGGTTTTAATTTAAGAATACGAGATGTAGTTTGTTGTGGAAAGAAATAAAGGCGGTGGTAGATAAATAGGCCAAAAATTTTTAATTTTGGAGCCAAAATGAAACTTCTGGATGAATAAGAAATGAATGCTTTAGATTGGTCTTTCACGTTTGCGTCCTATTCAACCTGCTAGTGCTGGGGTCCACCGTTTTGCTCTACTTAACATGCCAAAATGATGATTTAGCATACACGATCGAATGCCCTAACGTTATATTGACGATCTGATGATAACTTGGTTTATTTTTCATTATTAACAACGTTTACTTGAAAATAGTGATAAAAATAAAAATACTAGTCATAAATAATTGCTTGCAAGGGTAAAAATTAGTTAGTTGTTGGACAACATCCTAAAACAAACATTAGACAAAAATATTTTTATTACAAAAGGAATAAAAACACAGTAATTAAAAATATGTTTATTTATTAAGTATTTATCATAATCGTCTGATGTCAAAAATTAAACAGATTTATTTGTTATTATGTGTAAACTGAATAATAAGTATGGTTTAATAATTATATATGACTAACTGTTTTCTTCTTAATTATCACGTTTATCTATTAATTAAAAATTCTTCTTATCTATTGTTGACTATTTATCAGCTAAAAACTATCAATTACTAATCTTTTACTAGTTATTAATAATTAATAATTAAAATTAATAAATAATACCAAATGTCACATCATAATAATTTAGTTTTGTTGTTAATTATTAAGTACTAGTCTTGATGACATAATTAGTAATAATTAAATGTAAGTTGGTAATAATAAATTATTAATAATTGTAAATTTTTTTTTTATAAATACTACTTCTTAATTATTGAAAATAATTTATCAGTTAATAATCATTAATTATTAATCCTAATTATCGATATTAATCTATATTATTAAACATGTTTAAATAATTTAAAATTGTTAATCATTATTTATGAATTATCATAAAAAATTATTAAATAGTATAGTAAGTGGACATTATTATTAGAAATTTTTAATTAATTATACTAAGCTAAAAATTAGAAAAAAAGAATTGTAACATACATCTATTACAATTAGAAAAAAAGAGATGTAATTGACATCAGTTACAATCAGTCAAAAAAAGGGTGGTAAAATTACACATCTTTTATTACTGACAAAAAGTGTTGTAATAGGTATCTATTACAACTAGCAAAAAAGAAAGGTTGTCAAAAATAGATATCTTTACAACTGACAATAAAAGTTGTAACAGACATCTATTACAACTGACTAAAAGAAGAGTTATCGAAAATAAGTATCTATTACAATAGGCCAAAAAAAATAGTTGTAATAGGCATATATTACAACTAGCAAAATAAAAGAGTTGTTGAAAACTAACCTATTACAACTTTTTGTATAAAAAATTTGTAAAAAACATTTATTACAACTGCCATTTTATGACAGTTGTAAAATAACAGTTGTAGTAGGGTCTTTTTGTTGTAGTGGAGATCGCTTAGTTGCAAACAAAAAAATGTCGAGAACCGCGATGAACAACTTGAAGCAAATGTTGAAACCAGTAAGCAACCAGAAACAAAAGTTAGAAACCAGTAGGAGAAGATTCTATGAAACTGCTCTCTTACTTAGGGCAGCTCATATGGGAGGAAGTTTCTGTCACGATTCTTGATTGATGAAAGATTGGTGATGCTTTAAATCTTGTGCAGTGGAGTTCCATTCCGGTATTACTTTACAATACTTTTGGTCAGTGGTTTACTTTTGGTTTGGTTATAATATTTATTGATTCTTCTTGTTACAAATTTTAGTGGGCGGTCTTTTGATTACAGATTTTGTTCATATGGTCTGAATAGTCATTTAATTGATTTATTATATATGCTTGGGAATTCTAAACCAGGATCTATTCTTACTCAACCAATTGCTTTAATGTCAACAAGTGAACCATAGTATATGATGGTAATATTAAACTGAATGTATTCTAGCATCCGTTTTTTGTATCAGGATAAAAATACATCTTGTTGTAGTTGAGATGTATAACATATCAAAAGTTTGATAATATGTCTCCCATGGGTATTAAGAATGGCAATAAAATTTGATCTGGTGAAGGGTCACAAAAATTGAATGGCCGTAATGTTTAAGTATAGGCCACCAAAACTACTTATTTTGATCTGATGAGCAAGCTGTCTTTCATGGCTCCTGTGCATATTTCTTGTTAATAGACAACGGTTCAAAATAACAGATAGAATTTGGGTTTAAACACCCCTCTCTTGGACTCTTTCCTTTTCTTCCTTCTTAAGCATGCCTAACAAAGATGAAGTTGTTTTATTATGTTTGTCTTGCTGCAACATATCAGATCCTATATGCATATTTCTTAGTGCATTTTTGAGCCAAAAATTGGTTTATAGACCTGGTTTCTTGCGGCATATCTTTTTGCCGTCGGTTGAGTTCTCAGTCTCTACTAGGTGGCAAGGATGGTTAGATAGATCATTGTGTTTCTGATGGCTTAACCAACAGTTATATACATGGGGTTTTTGTTTGAAGTTTTATTATGAAGGAGGATTAGGATTTGGTAGAGGGTGAAATTAAAGTGGGGATGAGCCAATAGATATGTAGTTGCAATTACTAGATAAACGATATCCTAGGTTAAATTGAATAAATTTCTACATCAAGCAAGTGTATAAATAATCTTGATTACATATAAATCAACATAGTTGATATAACACACTCATGTTTAGTATGTTATTTCGCTATAATCCACCTTGAGTCGCCCCTGCTTGATTCATTGATCTATCTGTTTTTTGCTCGCTTTTGTTTTCAAATTTATCATCTTCTCTTCTCTTCAATCTTTGATTTTAACTTTTAAAATTTTGAGCATGTTGATTTAAGGAGTAGTATACTGTTTTAGAAGGGGTAAAGTTTTAAGAGTATACATGATAGGTTAAGATTCTTACTACTAGATTAACGATCTATTTACATATGCTCTAATTGACCTAAACCACAAGATTTATTTATAAAAATTCTGGGTCGCCAGAATAGGCTGACTATAGCCGAAATATGTTAAACAATCGACCAGTTGATCAAAGGCAGTCGACCAATAGGCCTGGGGAAATGAATAATTATAGGATGACCAAACTCAACCTAAGTGTCAATATATTAAGTGTAACGACCCGGATTTTTGATCGAATTATTTTAAATATTTAGTATGGTTTTAAAATATTGAATTTATAATATAAATGGTATTTTATTGGTTTATCGACTAAATAATCAAAATACGATTTATTTTGATAATCATTCGAAATACAAGAACTGAAATAATTCAATTCGAAGTTAGAATTAAATCAAAAACAATTCAGATGATCAGTATTAATTGTATTTGAATATAGATGATAATAAAAATATTTTATTATCAGAGAATTTATTTGTTTTTGAATTTAAATCATATTATATCGATTTAATATGGTTATTTTAAATATACGTTCAAAATTAAAATTCAGAATATATACTGTTCAATCCAGAATAGCGTTATAATATTGGAACGACGTTCAGTGCGCTAAAATAGCGGTTCACGATTTTTAATTGTGAACCCCGATTTGTTTGATCAGTGGATAGAATCGATATCAAATCGATATCGTTTTAAAAAGGATAAAAATATCTTTAAGTCAAATCAAATTAAATTAAACTATATTTAAAATCAAAATCAAATCTAAAATTGATTCATATCAGTTCGAGCCACCCTAAGACTATACCAGGGCCGACCTAAATTTTGTACCAACGCAAACCTATCTCTCTCGAGCTGTATACTATGTCTCCCAACTTCGTTACAAAGGCAAGCAGTCATTTAATGGCTATTGTACCTATTGCCCCTTCACCCTCTTATAAAACCACCTTGAGCCTTCGTATTTTTCCATTCAGAAACCAAAAGCAATAAAAGCCTTCGCCCTCCTCCTTATCCTCTTGTAAAACATTCAGTCCATTTTTCCCTCTGTAAATCGTGAAAACCAAATCAGTTCCTCCTAAAATATAATCGAAATCCAATTCGCAAGTCTAGCTGGGAGACCGCCTGAGGAGAGACTTCGTTTTGGAACCTATCGCGATTCCTTTTTGGAAGCTTGCGGATTCTTTTGGGAACTTCGTAGGGATAAGTTACGCGATTTGAAAGAGGCGCTGAGGGTTTCTGGAAGGTCGACACAGGTGGAGTTCAATTGTTTGAGGTTGAACTAGAGAATTGGGAGGGTGCGATGATAGATTGGCACTGGAGTTGGAGTTCGAACTGTGTGGTAATAGAGTTCGATTTTGGAGCAGTTGAATTGGATGGGGCGTTGATTTTGTGAAGGCCGAGGTTGGTTTTGGGAAAGGCGTTGAAGTTAAACTGGAGTGATGTTAGAATTCGAGGGTATGGAAGTTGAAATGGGTGTTACGATGGTTGAGGACGAACGAGAAATCTAAGGGTTCGGTAGTGTGTTTTCTGGAACTGTGAGGACTGCGTTGTGTTTTGGGTCTGACAGTTGTAGTTTGGGGAAATTCGGTACCTCTTGTTGAAGGATGGTGCTCTTGTGGTAATACAGGAGGAGGAATTTGTGGAGGGTAGTGATCAAAATGAGGACAGTGGTGTTGAGGTCAATTTGGGTAACAGAAATAGCAAATCTGCAGTGACCATGAAATGTTCGAGGAAATGTCATAATGAAGCATTGCTGTTTGGGGCTGACTGTTGATAGGCTTTGAGGAGTTGATCGACAGGTTGCTTCGTCGACTAGCCGAATGATATACAAAGGCAAAGGTATATGTTTTCCAAAAATACATAGGATAATTTATTTAATTATGTGTCAGGTTAAATAAAATAATTGGTTAACCGTTAAATAGAAATAAATAATCGTAGGTAGAGACTTCATTCGAGACGGTTCGTGGATGCAACATTTTGATTTTTATACGGATATTCAGCAAATGAAATCACGGTGAGTAAATCTCACTCACCTTTCATTTAAAATTATTTTTATTAGTTAAAAATAATTGTTGTTGCTTGTTTGAAAGCTGTTTGGTTGATTTAAATATATTAGTTATTTAGGGTTGACTATTATATATATTGGGTTGATGATTAGTTGGATTCCCGCGGTCTCATTAGCGGATGCCCGCAGTATCATTAGCGGATGACCCTACGCCAACGTATATAAGTGGATCCCCTTTTATACCGCGATATCCTGCCACGAAGCAGGATGGGTATTACTATGTTGACTAACATCTGTGGATGCAGGAAAACAGGTTGGAGGAATCCAACTCGATTCCTCAAAAATATATTATCTGTTTGTTTGTTTGCTTGATTTCATATATTCATATATGACGTGTTAAAAATCAAATGATTGAAAATTTGATGATTTGATTGTTTTAAATATCACTGGGCTAAGGGTTAATTTATTTAAAATATCATGAAAAGGATATTTGAGATTTAAAGGGAAAATTCTATTTTTAAATAGAATTTGAAATTTGAATGGAATAGAAATATAAACTTGTTTTGAAATAAAAACAAGTAGTTCCTTTATAAACGAAGTTTATAAATAGTTCTTTTATAAACAAAATTTATAGATGAAGTGAAAAGAATTATCATTGGATAATTCAGAAATAAAAATACAATTGTGAAATTGAAAAGGGAAAATTATTTTTTCCAAAGTAGAAATTTAAAAATAAATTTGAAATCGAGACTTGTCTTTAAAAGAAAACAAGATGGTGCTTGTAAATGAAAAGTGGGAAATTATCACTTGGATAATTCGAATATTTAATTTCAATTGTGAATTTAAAAATAGAAATCGAATATAGAATTTGAATGGAGTTTGAATATAGAAATTCAAACGGGATTTGAATAGAGAATTTAAATATAGAATTTGAATATAGAAATTCAAAGAAGAATCAAATATAGAATTTGTATATAGAAAATTTAAATAGAATTTGTATATAGAATTTGAATAGAACTTGAATATATTGAATTTGAATAGAATTTGAATGTACAGAAATTTGAATTCAAAGGGATTCAAATAGAATTTGGATTCAAAGGAATTCAAATGGATTTGAAGAAAGGGAGTTCAAATGAAATTCAAATATAGAGATCTGAAAATAATGGAGTTTAAATATTTGAAAATAATGGAGTTTAAATATAGAATTTGAATAAGAGGAATTTAAATGGAATTTAAATGGAATTTAAATAGAGGAATTCAAATGGAATTTAAACCATGGAATTTGAATAGAGAATTCTAATGGAATTTTAAATATGGAATTTGAATATAGGATTCAAATAGAAAATTTAAAGGGAATTTGAATATAGAAATTCAAATGGAGTTTGACTATATGAAATTCAAAGGAAATTCAAATATAGAATTTGAACGTAGAAATTCAAATGGGATTTGAATAAAGGAAATTCAAATATGGAAATTCAAATAGAATTTGAAAAATAAAAGTGAATTGAAATTTGAATATAGAATTTCAAGTAGAAGTGAAATAGATCGGAAATACTATGTTGAATTGGGAAAAAATTGATTTGATATATTAAAAATATAACAGAATGAAGTGGAATTTATAATAGACGAAGTTTAAACGTTTATATTTATAAATATAATTAAAACGAACTCGCCGCAGCGCTGCAGTTCATAAATTATTGTTTCGAACTTCAATTGAGTATACATAACTCAATTGCAGTCGGAATTCTTTGAAACAAGAAACGTCAGGACCGATTTGATAATAGTTTTCTAATGGAGGAGAAAAATCTAGATTTCGCCGTATAGATTTTGAGTTATGTCAAAACAAATTTTCAGAAAAACAGCGCCAGAACCATTTTAAAACCATAACGGTTTATTTAAATAAAGAAAAGGATTTTTATAAATAAAATTCCGAATTTCCATTAGAAAAATCCAGACTGGAGATATAAAATAAATATGAACTCCAGTGAAGTAAGTGAAATGATTTTTGAGACAAAAATCAGATTTTTAACTACTGGATAGAACTAACTAATCTGGAGTATATTTAGTTAAATGAGATTTTGAATCGAATTTGGGTTTTGGTTAAGTAAATTGAACTGGTGGATATATATTCGGAATCGAATATGGAATTTGAGTTGGGAATGGAATTAAATTAATTTATAAGCGAGATCAAAGGATATTAGAAGATGCTATTTTCAAATATAAAGTAAAATAGGCAAAAGAAGCTAACAAGAGAATAAATTAGTGAATTGAGTTAAAATGACCATATTGAGTTGGAACAGATTAGAAACAGGTGAGCATGTGTTAGACAGGTATGGGATGAAGTACATGAAGATTTTAATTTATGTGCCCGACAAAAAGGTACATGTTTAAATTCATATATGAGGTTTTATGCGCCGTATCGGCAAGCCACTTGGCGTTTTCTTTTTCTTTTGGATTGGAAAGGGCCATGGGAGGCTATTTGAAATATCCCGAAGCTCCCTGTACAAGGGAGGTTATGGCAAAATTTTCCGGAAATTTAAGGAGTTAGAATATTTTTAAGATATTTTGATAGTTAGAAATCATTGTATCGATGTATAGAATTCGATAGGTAAATGAATATAGGAAAAAAAATAGAACATTGTAAACAAAAAGGGAAATCTATAAATTAGAAATAGAAAGCGAACCATTTATATATACATTTAAAAATGAATAAATGGGTTTTTATAATGTTGATTATTCGAGGTAAGTTGTTTTGTCTGTTTGAAGTTAATGATGTTTTCAGTCAATGTATGAGAGGTAAATATACCCCAACTTGATTGATTTCATTTTTAATTGATAAATGGCAAGATCCAGTCTCGAAGAGATGTGTTTGAATAAAATTAGTTGAATAAAATATTATGGGTTGTTTGTAACGATGTTGTATACAACATTCGTTTTAACTCAAGTGATGGAATTTTGAAAATATAAAAGTAAATATTTCCTGAGTATAATGAAAATAGTCAGGATAGAGATAAGTGATTGAAATTGTTTTCAATTGCAAATAGAGATATTTTCTAATATATAGAAAATAAAAGAAGTTGATATTTGGAAACGTTTTCCAAATGGCATAAGAGACCAAGATGATTATTGAAAATATTTGGTTAACAAATATTGATAGGGAAATAGAGAAGAGATTTAATTAATGAAATATTAATTAAAGAGCCCAGTGATTTGATTGATATGTTGAATGAACACTTGTTTTTATTCGATAGTTAAATCACAGACTATCGAAGTTTTTACCATCGTTGTCAATATGGAGAGACCGGTTGGATTATTATCCGTGAACCACTCTGTATTGGCAGTAGCGTTGCGGATCAGATTCTATGAAGATAATCGAAGACGGAGTAAAGTGCAAGGGCTTTTTCTATATATAGAAATTGTGCCTTCGGTTTCGTTCAATCCCAGAACGAACGTAAATGGACGAATGTCTGACAAAGTATTTCCAATGATCTAATGGGTTGGTCTGTATAAATATATATGGTTGCAACGGATTTATTCCCTTAGCATAACATCCAGAATATTTGTGCAAATCAATTAATGATTAACGGATCTGACAATGTGGCATTCAAAGTAATTGTGCTATCAATGAATTGCAAGAAATCGTAGCCTCAGGCCTCAACAACCGGGAAATGACAAAAATCGGGCAGGCAACATGGCTATGTGGATCGCTCCCATTAGGATGTATAATCACCTATCTAGAGATTCATTTAATTCCTTATTCTATTCGATGTTGTCCCATTCGGGAGACGGTTGCTGATCCCAACCGTTGGTGATATACATTCGATACACACTACACCAGAAATGTCAATTTGGCAGTGCTCATGACCGTATCAAAATCGATTTGGCAGTGCCTTGGACCGTATCAAAAAATGGCGTCTCTGTTGCTTTGATACGGTTTAAAACCGTATCAAATTAATAAAGTGGTACGGTTTTAAACCGTATCAGATTGATAAATAGATAAGGTTTTAAGCCGTATCAATCGAGAAATTTGATACGGTTTTAAGCCGTATCAATTTAGAAATTTGATGCGGTTTTAAGTCGTATCAATTTAGAAATTTGATACGGTTTTAAGCCGTATCAAATTTCTCAATTGATACGGATTAAAACCGTACCAAATTAAAAAATAAATACAAAAAAATAAATACAATTAGCTACATAGATTAACACAAAAATAAACTATATCATAACAAAATCTCATATAACTGATCAACAATCTTACATTTAAATATCGAGTACATACTACATACACAAACCAATCCTCTTGAGGTTTCAAGAAAAAATACATACACAAAAAAACCAATTCTTATCAATAAAATAAATTTTGTGGTGGTTGGTTATTAAACACTATAGCCATCATCAAACACCAGAATATCTTGCGAATGTCATTAGGAAGTCGGAATGCCTATATGACTTACCTGAATGTCATTAGGAAGTCCAAACTAAGTTATAATATATACAACATGGTACGTTCGACAAACTTACCCGAATGCCTACATGACTGCAGAGGTAAAAATCAAACTCGGTTGGATGACAAATGCTTGAATCAACAACGATACCTGAAATCAAGTAGCATGCAAGTTTAAAAATACAAGTAAAACTGGCTGCAAAAGAAAGGGAGAAAAACAGTCTGCCAACTGTCTACCATGCGAATGAAAGAGTTAGTTTGGGAACTGACGATGAAGAGCAATGGAAATGAAGATAAGAAAAATACAGCATAAAAAAACCATGGTACCTTAGTTCCTTTTGTTTCTCTTCCCAAACTGTCTACCATTTGGTCCATAGTATTCTAAATCATTGCAAAACCAAAACTTCAAACACATTTCAAAACAAATATTAATGCAATATCAAAATGAAATTTACAAACTTATCAAAACTGGTGGATTCAGCAGAAAAGACTCAATTTTTTTTGCCTCAAAATTGATTTATAAGAGGCTAACGGTAAATTAAGTAGGGAATTTACCATCTACATCATGAATAAAATGGAATTCCCTACTATTTTATGCAACTTTGTTCATCTATGCATCCTACTCCTACATTTTCAGTTATCATAATGGAGTATCTCATAGTTTTATATTTTTTACTCTAGAAATGGAATATTTTAGCATTCTCGTGGAATTAGAGTATTTTAATGGAATATTAACTCTTATTTACAAAACTCTCCAATAATTTCTCACCTTAATTACTCTGATGATCTTCTGGTCTTACTAAATCTGATTACAATAGGTCGCGACTTAGTTTTTCTGACATTACTCCCTCATCTTCTAATTGTATGATGTCTGCTTCTGATTCTCTTGTTTTTCTGCCTTGTAAACAGATGCCTTTTGCCTCTCAAACACATGATGGAAGCCATTTAATTCAGTCATCAGCTTAAGGATCGTGGCTCACTATGTCCGCTCAGATTCCACTTCTTCCTCATTCCGAGTCTGATAGCCAGTCAAGTTATCTAGCGACTTCTAGCAAATCAGCCTAGGAAACAAGCAAAGATATTTTTTTCAAGTAATCGATTTCTAGTATTTACTTCGCTTAAGTTTTACAGATCTAAGAAAATTCAACTAAGTTTGAAAAACTCAGTCCGGAACTGAGTTTGCAAAACTCAGTCCGGAACTGAAATAAAACGTATTGCAAACGGCCGTATACAAAATCAGTAGCTGAAATAAAACGTAATGCAAACGGTTACTGAAATCATATTGAACATAGGATAAAAAATGAAGTATAAAAATAGGGAGGAGACAGACGGGCGCAAAAAGGAAATGAAGAGTTGACATTAAATGTGATAGAGGAAAATATCATTACCTTTATAGAGCTTGGTTATCCTACATCTGAGAAGCATATATTCATTGAAAATCAAGGGCCTTCATGATGTTGCATCCCACCGCCATATTGAGCCATCTTCACAGCAACTAAGTATGGTGCTAGGATAGAGGAAAAGGAAATATGAAACAGAAATGCTAAATTAAATAAAAACATTGCCTGTGCTAGACTATTTTCATTAGATAGCAGCTTAAGAATAAAGATTGAAGTTGATGAGTAACATTACAAAGTGGAGAAGGATTGCAGAAAACCTTAGAAGCCGGAATCGTGCAGCAAACCAAAGTTACTTGTAAGAACCAAAAATACATAATATTAGTATTTTCTATTTTCAATCAAATGAAGCAAATCTATCTTATGTATTTGGTATTTCGTTATCTTATATCACATCATCGATTTTTTTTTTACTAATTTGAAAACATGATCAGTACAAGAGTTGAATCTCATATATTATGTAATGAAAGCACTGGAGAATAAAACACCAAAATTATAATGAATCTGAACTAAAATATTTATAAAAATACTATGAATAATATTAGTTAGTTTTTTTTTACAAAATACTTGCAATAAATGTCTAACTATTCTGCAACATTCAAAATTCATATCCATGCTAATTGCTTAAAAATAATTAAATATAATTCCTTTTATAAGTGTGCTTCCATCTCCTTCCTACCTTTAACCATTACTATAACTAGAAGCCATGTTTTCCTGTTGTGTTCCAATTTCCATCTCCACTTAAATGGAAAAAACCATGCATATATGCATATAATGAAACTACAGACCTTTTGCCAATATGTGCCAAGATAAAACGGAACTATAGGAATAAAGCTTTAGATAAGTGCATGTACATTGTTTAAAACTCCAAAGCCAAAAAATATAAGCAGTGGATACAATCAAGAGGAATATATTAATTATTAATGCTAAGGTATTGGAAAGCAACAAAATGCAGATACAATTCTCTAGCACTCCAAGTCTAAGGATACAATTCTCTAGCACTCCAACAAAAATAAGTTATCAAATATAAAAAAAAAACTCAGTACCTTCCATCTAAGTTTAAGTTTCCTGTTATTTTCTTGATTGACAACATCAAAAAAAAATCTAGAGAAAGATGAATGATTAACATGCTAAATTTAAAACAGATTTCTAGACTATATGGATTTGTGATATAGAATGAATTTACTAAACTACCAACTTAAAATATATACAGATTTACAACAGTAGTGAAATAATCATCACAACCATATTTTTCTGCCTACGAGAGTAGAATATGAATATTTAACTTTCGTATGTTTCAATGAACAAACCAGTCCCCATAGGAGGAATTCGCCTATTGACTAGCATGGCCACTTGATTAAATCTTTTTAATTTAACTGTAAATAATTACCTTTCGACCAATCCGAAATAGTATTGCAAGATCGTGAAATTGCCCATGAATGTCACCACAAATTGTGATAGGGCTTCTAACAGGCTGCATTACATATACATATATATTAAAACTTACTAAAATTTCATGGGCATGTATTCATAATTATAAAAGAGCCAGATCAGAGTTTTTTCATAGGCATGTACTCATAATTATAAAAGATCCTGATCACAGTTCAGCTTGGCAAACTACGTAGATGCAGGGAAACTTTCAACGATCAATTTCAACAGTAAACAAAGGAAAACAATAATGCACTACACAATACAGTCCAACTATGAATTTGATTAGCCGTTATAATTGCTAATATGTACATATTAGGGTGTTATATTACATACTGCTCATCCAAACAAAAGTTAACTGTTACCTAAGAACCAGATAATTATTGTTTAGACAAAGGGTTGCAAGGTGGCAGAAAGTATGATTCTTCTGGTAATTCAGTTGTTGTGTATGTATGCTTTGGTGACTTATCTTGAAACAGCTGTGTTTTAGAAGAAAATAAAATAAAGTGCTAGGTGAAAAGAAAAGTTATTTTGAGATAACTGCGTTCTCTTCCCTCAGTGTCCCTATACATGACTTACAGAAATTACTTAGCAAGCATTTACATCCAATGCAGATATAGGATGAATCAGGTAACCTACCAAGTTTTATGCATTTGGCATGTCTAGGGCTCTGCCTATTGAATATTATATCACCAAGTACTTTAGGCTAAACGACCAGGGTCCAATTCCCAATAGTATTTTTATGGGTAACAATTTAGGTATTTTGCATCAAATTATAGTTTATACAGTTCCAAATGAACTGTAAATGGTAACAATGTTAGAGAGCAGCCGAGGCAGCTGATTTTCATAACACTATCTCACATTATATTGCAACAGCTGCATTTTCATTTTTTACGTACAAGGTCATGAAATGGAGCCAGTCAATAGATATATCATATGCAGTTAAAAAAACACGGCGACCCATATAATACATCTAAAAATGGTACATTCTCTATCACAGGAGTTGAAAGAGTGGATAAAACACTTGAAGCACTGTAGTTGATTTAAAGAAGTATATCTAAGCTGAAATGTGATATGAAATAAATGAAGCAGACCAGTATTAAAATGATACTGAACTAGCAAACACTACCTGGACATTGCTTTCTTTCATCAGAATTTCCTTTGCCTTTTCACACAATGTTTTTACCTGCCATGGACATTATATAAACAAGCCTCGCATGCTTATATACACTGTAAAGCATAAATAGCAAGAAAGCAGATATCTTAACATCTTAACCATGCCTACGAAAATTATTTTGCAAAGACATACCATCACCTGATGGAAAATGATATATATCATCAGAAATCCTGGTTAGGTATCAAAGTCGCAATATATATCTTGACTCAAGGAAATTCAAGGCACTTTATTCTTGTTTTTGTAGTTTGTATTTCTCTGATCCACATTCAACATGAAATCTCTGTCCAAGCCCAAATTGCCGCTCTAACCATGAAGAACCCCAAATTGCTACTCCAACTACCAGAAAATAAAATTTAGAAAAGAAGAACGACATTATATAAAACACCCTAGAAAATATACTCATGTTGTACCCACCTATGAAGAATCCCGAATTGTTGCTTGAACTGCTAGAAAGAAAAATGCATGCTGCATTTGCAACACAAAATTCAACCAATTTTGGTAACGCGCTCAAAAGAAAACGAAGATAATTTGACTATTACTATTATTATTATTTACAATTTCATGACACATGATTTCAGGATCATCATATTTACACCTAAAAGAATCGTTTAGATCCCCAAATAGAATAATTTAGAAGTTAGGGTTACTTACTTTAGCGTTTAAATCCTATAAATTCTTCTTCTTCGCTGCCAAAGACAACCTCTTTCTTTCCCAGCTGTTCTCAAACAACTCGCGCTTTCTTCTCTGTCTTCTTCTTTTTGCGGATTTTTCTTTCGGTTTCGGTGAATTTTTCAGCTACGCGACTTTTTCCTTCCATGTTTGGAGGAAGATTTGGTAACGGAATTTTAGATCAAAGGAGGAAGATTTGGTAATAAAATTAGGATCCAAGAATTTAAATATTAGGGATTCGCCATGTTTTTTTCGTTTGGGAATAAATTTTGTTTCGGCCGTAATGGAAAAGAGGAGAGAGAAGAACCAGAAAATAATGAGACGGAAACTGGTAAATTACCATTCCAATTTGGTACGGGGCTAAGCACAATCAAAAAGAAGTGATCTGAACCCTTCAAGATCTAGGGTAAGATTTCAACTGTTAGAGGTGACGCGGATTGCAAAAGAAAATTTGATAGGCTTATCAAATTTGATACGGCTATAAACCCTATCAAATTTGATACGGCTTAAAGCCCTATCAAATATCCGCATTCTGGTGTGCCAAATTGGCTGTTTTGGTGTAGTGACACTCAAGCCAAATGAGTGGTCGGTCATGTGTGGGCCGGGTTGCAAGATGTTCTTGTTGAACCCAGGTGTATTCGCCTCTAGAGATACACTATCGAAAGGTGGTTCCATACCTTCTCATAATTGTAATCCATCTCCAATAAGCGCCCTGCAGTTTTTGATTTTATACTATATATGTGGAGCGTGAGATGCAAACGTTCTGCTATTTGGTTATTTATTTGATGTAGACATTATTATAGCATCACTGGATTTTTGTATCAAAGTGTTTTGGGTTATAGTAAGGTAAAATCCGTCCGTGTTTATGTGTGGGCTGGTCTTACTATTATCTTTTCTTTCGAAAGGATTTTGAAAGTTAAACAATTGGTTAGAGTTTACTCACACCAGTCCCATGACTGACCCAGAGTTTATTTTGTTTGTTTTCCCTAAACTTTTGGGTGCCCAAATTTGTACGGGCAGTCAAGTAGTCGGGATTTTTTAGATTCACTTAGAAGTGCTGGAAGCAGGAGGCTTCACCAGTTAGCTATAGACTATCATATATTCCGCTGTGAACCATGTTGTATCTGGAAACAAGTGTTTATAATTGTTCCAGGAATAACTGTTGTGCTCTGATGATGGTATGTATGTAAAGCTACCGATTTGTATTTCAAAAGTTATGTTATATAATATATTTTATTCGTCCCGCTGTGAGATTTGTCTTCTTTGTTTTCTTCTATTCTAATATTTTTTCTTTCTATTTCTCATCCTCTAACTTCTTTCCAATAATGATTCATATTTCTGTGCAATTTGAGTTGGACGTGTGGTGTTATTAGTCGACTCAAACAGTACGGATTTACAGGCCTTTACAGTTGGTATCAGAGCTTAGGTTGAGTGAATACCTAGGCTTTGGTGGGATGTGCTCATTAGAGATAGGGTCAGTAGCACCCTAGAATGAGTTGAGTGTATATATACGAGAGAGCGTATTTGTAAATTGATATAAAAATTATTTTATATTGTGTTGGCTAGTTTGTTAAGCTGTTTATGAATTCTGATCGAATTGTGGGACGCCACGACGTCGATAAGAGTTTGTAAATACTTGAACAGAAGATTGAACACAATATTGTTTTAAAGTGGGTAAATGAAATAATTTTACCCAAAAATTCTATTTTTATAGAAAAGGAATAATTTTATGAAATTATTATATGTGGATGTGTTGGTTGTTATTATAACCGTTAAGATTATAAAATTTGGAATGGTTATCTAAAACCAAATAGAACTTGTATATGAATGAAGAATATACAATTGAGATGAATTAAAATTGAATTCAAACCAGAATTTGGAATTTTAAATCCTGGGAAGTTGGAAAATATCTTTCAAAGTATATTTAAATAATATAGATTTGTTTTAAAAGGTTTTTTGAATAAAAATCATTTTGAACGGGTTTTGAAATTGTTTAAGCACTGAACTCACTTCAGTGGCTGGGAAATAATTCTGATGATGGTCGCGACATCATCAGTGTTCATTTT
Organism: Allium sativum; assembly: GCA_030737875.1. Lineage (NCBI taxonomy): Eukaryota > Viridiplantae > Streptophyta > Magnoliopsida > Asparagales > Amaryllidaceae > Allium > Allium sativum. Next base: position 181,671,087 of record CM060925.1, on the reverse strand, counting down.
CGAGTTTCTAAGTGATGGATTGCTACCTTAGAATTTTTTTGATGAGAATTTGTTTTGAAAGAAAACAAGTGGTTTGAAAATTCAAAGGTTTTGAATTTGAAATGAAAATAAATATATACGTATATATTTATGTAATTTCAGAAGGATTCGAAAGGAAAACCCTGGGATTTGAATTCCGGAAGTGGAATTTAACTTAAGCTAGTTAAATGGATTGAAGTGAATCAATTGACTAGAATCAATTTGAATCGGTTTAATAGAATATATATTGGATATAAATGGATTGATCGTAGATCATTCAAATTAAATGAGAGAAAACCAAAAGTTTGGTGGAATTAAAATTTGTTGAAATATGCAGAGTTGAATTTCAACATAAGTGAATTGTTGAAAAATAATGGATTTGTACCATTTTTCCTACCTTAGCAATTTCGAGGACGAAATTATTTTATGGGGGGAAGAATGTAACGACCCGGATTTTTGATCGAATTATTTTAAATATTTAGTATGGTTTTAAAATATTGAATTTATAATATAAATGGTATTTTATTGGTTTATTGATTAAATAATCAAAATACGATTTATTTTGATAATCATTCGAAATACAAGAACTGAAATAATTCAATTCGAAGTTAGAATTAAATAAAAAACAATTCAGATGATCAGTATTAATTGTATTTGAATATAGATGATAATAAAAATATTTTATTATCAGAGAATTTATTTGTTTTTTGAATTTAAATCATATTATATCGATTTAATATGGTTATTTTAAATATACGTTCAAAATTAAAATTCAGAATATATACTCTTCAATCTAGAATAGCGTTATAATATTGGAACGACGGTCGGTACGCTAAAATAGCGGTTCACGATTTTTAATTGTGAACCCCGATTTGTTTGATCAGTGGATTGAATCGATATCAAATTGATATCGTTTTAAAAAGGATAAAAATCTCTTTAAGTCAACTCAAATTAAATTAAACTATATTTAAAATCAAAATCAAATCAAAAATTGATTCACATCAGTTCGAGCCACCCTAAGACTATACCAGGGCCGACCTAAATTTTGTACCAACGCAAACCTATCTCTCTCGAGCTGTATACTCTGTCTCCCAACTTCGTTACAAAGGCAAGCAGTCATTTAATGGCTATTGTACCTATTGCCCCTTCTCACTCTTATAAAACCACCTTGAGCCTTCGTATTTTTCCATTCAGGAACCAAAAGCAATAAAAGCCTTCGCCCTCCTCCTTATCCTCTTGTAAAACATTCAGTCCATTTTTCCCTCTGTAAATCGTGAAAACCAAATCAGTTCCTCCTAAAATATAATCGAAATCCAAGTCGCAAGTCTAGCTGGGAGACTGCCTAAGGAGCGACTTCGTTTTGGAACCTATCGCGATTCCTTTTTGGAAGCTTGCGAATTCTTTTGGGAACTTCGATGGGATAAGTTACGCGATCTGAAAGAGGCACTGAGGGTTTCTGGAAGGTCGACACAGGTGGAGTTCAATTGTTTGAGGTGGAACTGGAGAATTGGGAGGGTGCGATGATATATTGGCACTGGAGTTGGAGTTCGAACTGTGTGGTAATAGAGTTCGATTTTGGAGCCGTTGAATTGGATGGGGCGTTGATTTTGTGAAGGCCGAGGTTGGTTTTGGGAAAGGCGTTGAAGTTAAACTGGAGTGATGTTGGAATTCGAGGGTATGGAAGTTGAAATGGGTGTTACGATGGTTGAGGACGAACGAGAAATCTAAGGGTTCGGTAGTGTGTTTTCTGGAACTGTGAGGACTGCATTGTGTTTTGGGTCTGACAGTTGTAGTTTGGGGAAATTTGGTCCCTCTTGTTGAAGGATGGTGCTCTTCTGGTAATACAGGAGGAGGAATTTGTGGAGTGTAGTGATCAAAATGAGGACAGTGGTGTTGAGGTCAATTTGGGTAACCGAAATAGCAAATCTGCAGTGACCATGAAATGTTCGAGGAAATGTCATAATGAAGCATTGCTGTTTGGGGCTGACTGTTGATAGGCTTTGAGGAGTTAATCGACAGGTTGCTTCGTCGACTAGCCAAATGATATACAAAGGCAAAGGTATATGTTTTCCAAAAATACATAGGATAATTTATTTAATTATGTGTCAGGTTAAATAAAATAATTGGTTAACTGTTAAATAGAAATAAATAATCGTAGGTAGAGACTTCATTCGAGATGGTTCGTGGATGCAACATTTTGGTTTTTATACGGATATTCAGCAAATGAAATCACGGTGAGTAAATCTCACTCACCTTTCATTTAAAATTATTTTTATTAGTTAAAAATAATTGTTGTTACTTGTTTGAACGTTGTTTGGTTGATTTAAATATATTATTTATTTAGGGCTGACTATTATATATATATATATATATATATATATATATTGGGTTGTGATTAGTTGGATTCCCGCAATCTCATTAGCGGATGCCCGCAGTATCATTAGTGGATGACCCTACGCCCACGTATATAACTGGATCCCCTTTTATACCGCGATATCCTGCCACGAAGCAGGATGGGTATTACTATGTTGACTAACATCTGTGGATGCAGGAAAACAGGTTGGAGGAATCCAACTGGATTCCTCAAAAATATATTATCTGTTTGTTTGTTTGCTTGATTTCATATATTCATATATGACTTGTTAAAAATCAAATGATTGAAAATTTGATGATTTGATTGTTTTAAATATCACTGGGCTAAGTGTTAATTTATTTAAAATATCGTGAAAAGGATATTTGAGATTTAAAGGGAAAACTCTATTTTTAAATAGAATTTGAAATTTGAATGGAATAGAAATATAAACTTGTTTTGAAATAAAAACAAGTAGTTCCTTTATAAACGAAGTTTATAAATAGTTCTTTTATAAACAAAATTTATAGATGAAGTGAAAAGAATTATCATTGGATAATTCAGAAATAAAAATACGAGTGTGAAATTGAAAAGGGAAAATTATTTTTTCCAAAGTAGAAATTTAAAAATAAATTTGAAATCGAGACTTGTTTTAAAAAGAAAACAAGATGGTGCTTGTAAATGAAAAGTGGAAAATTATCACTTGGATAATTCGAATATTTAATTTCAAATGTGAATTTAAAAATAGTAATCGAATATAGAATTTCAATGGAGTTTGAATATAGAAATTCAAACGGGATATGAATAGAGAATTTAAATATAGAATTTGAATATAGAAATTCAAAGAAGAATCAAATATAGAATTTGTATATAGAAAATTTAAATAGAATTTGTATATAGAATTTGAATAGAACTTGAATATATTGAATTTGAATAGAATTTGAATATACAGAAATTTGAATTCAAAGGGATTCAAATAGAATTTGGATTCAAAGGAATTCAAATGGATTTGAAGAAAGGGAGTTCAAATGAAAATCAAATATAGAGATTTGAAAATAATGGAGTTTAAATATTTGAAAATAATGGAGTTTAAATATAGAATTTGAATAAGAGGAATTTAAATGGAATTTAAATAGAGGGATTCAAATGGAATTTAAACCATGGAATTTGAATAGAGAATTCTAATGGAATTTTAAATATGGAATTTGAATATAGGATTCAAATAGAAAATTTAAAGGGAATTTGAATATAGAAATTCAAATGGAGTTTGAATATATGAAATTCAAAGGAAATTCAAATATAGAATTTGAACGTAGAAATTCAAATGGGATTTGAATAAAGGAAATTCAAATATGGAAATTCAAATAGAATTTGAAAAATAAAAGTGAATTGAAATTTGAATATAGAATTTCAAGTAGAAGTGAAATAGATCGGAAATACTATGTTGAATTGGGAAAAAATTGATTTGACATATTAAAAATATATCAGAATGAAGTGGAATTTATTATAGACGAAGTTTAAACGTTTATATTTATAAATATAATTAAAACGAACTCGCCGCAGCGCTGCAGTTCATAAATTGTCGTTTCGAACTTCAATTGAGTATACAAAACTCAATTGCAGTCGGAATTCTTTGAAACAAGAAACGTCAGGACCGATTTGATAATAGTTTTCTAATGGAGGAGAAAAATCTAGATTTCGCCGTATAGATTTTGAGTTATGTCAAAATCAAATTTTCAGAAAAACAGCGCCAGAACCATTTTAAAACCATAACGGTTTATTTAAATAAAGGAAAGGATTTTTATAAATAAAAATCCGAATTTCCATTAGAAAAATCCAGACTGGAGATATAAAATAAATATGAACTCCAGTGGAGTAAGTGAAATGATTTTTGAGACAAAATTCAGATTTTTAACTACTGGATAGAACTAACTAATCTGGAGTATATTTAGTTAAATGAGATTTTGAATCGAATTTGGGTTTTGGTTAAGTAAATTGAACTGGTGGATATATATTCGGAATCGAACATGGAATTTGAGTTGGGAATGGAATTAAATTAATTTATAAGTGAGATCAAAGGATATTTGAACATGCTATTTTCAAATATTAAGTAAAATAGGCAAAAGAAGCTAACAAGAGAATAAATTAGTGAATTGAGTTAAAATGACCATATTGAGTTGGAACAGATTAGAAACAGGTGAGCATGTGTTAGACAGGTATGGGATGAAGTATATGAAGATTTTAATTTATGTGCCCGACAAAAAGGTACATGTTTAAATTCATATATGAGGTTTTATGCGCCGTATCGGCAAGCCGCTTGGCTTTTTCTTTTTCTTTTGGATTGGAAAGGGCTATGGGAGGCTATTTGAAATATCCCGAAGCTCCCTGTACAAGGGAGGTTATGGAGAAATTTTCCGGAAATTTAAGGAGTTATAATATTTTTAAGATATTTTGATAGTTAGAAATCATTGTATCGATGTATAGAATTCGATAGGTAAATGAATATAGGAAAAAAAATAGAATATTGTAAACAAAAAGGGAAATCTATAAATTAGAAATAGAAAGCGAACCATTTATATATACGTTTAAAAATGAATAATTGGGTTTTTATAATGTTGATTATTCGAGGTAAGTGGTTTTGTCTGTTTGAGGTTATTGATGTTTTCAGTCAAGGTCTGAGAGGTAAATATACCCCAACTTGATTGATTTCATTTTTAATTGATAAATGGCAAGATCCAGTCTCGAAGAGATGTGTTTGAATAAAATTAGTTGAATAAAATATTTTGGGTTGTTTGTAACGATGTTGTATACAACATTCGTTTTAACTCAAGTGATGGAATTTTGGAAATATAAAAGTAAACATTTCCTGAGTATAATTAAAATAGTCGGGATAGAGATAAGTGATTGAAATTGTTTTCAATTGCAAATAGAGATATTTTCTAATATATAGAAAACAAAAGAAGTTGATATTTGGAAACGTTTTCCAAATGGCATAAGAGACCAAGATGATTATTGAAAATATTTGGTTAACAAATATTGATAGGGAAATGGAGAAGAGATTTAATTAAAGAAATATTAATTAAAGAGCCAGTGATTTGATTGATATGTTGAATGAACACTTGTTTTTATTCGATAGTTAAATCACAGACTATCGAAGTTTTTACCATCGTTGTCAATATGGAGAAACCGGTTGGATTATTATCCGTGAACCACTCTGTATTGGCAGTAGCGTTGCGGATCAGATTCTATGAAGATAATCGAAGACGGAGTAAAGTGCAAGGGCTTTTTCTATATATAGAAATTCTGCCTTCGGTTTCGTTCAATCCCAGAATGAACGTAAATGGACGAATGTCTAACAAAGTATTTCCAATGATCTAATGGGTTGGTCTGTATAAATATCTATGGTTGCAACGGATTTATTCCCTTAGCATAACATCCAGAATATTTGTGAAAATCAATTAATGATTAACGGATCTGACAATGTGTCATTCAAAGTAATTGTGCTATCAATGAATTGCAAGAAATCGTAGCCTCAGGCCTCAGCAACCGGGAAATGACAAAAATCGGGCAGGCAGCATAGCTATGTGAGTTGCTCCCATTAGGATGTATAATCACCTATCTAGAGATTCATTTAATTCCTTATTCTATTCGATGCTGTCCCATCCGGGAGACGGTTGCTGATCACAACCGTTGGTGATATACATTCGATACACTCAAGCGAAATGAGTGGTCGGTCATGTGTGGGCCGGGTTGCAAGATGTTCTTGTTGAAGCCAGGTGTATTCACCTCTAGAGATACACTATCGAAAGGTGGTTCCATACCTTGTCATAATTGGAATCCAATCTCCAATAAGCGTCCTGCGGTTTTTGATTTTATACTACATATGTGGAGCGTGAGATGCAAGCGTTATGCTATTTGGTTATTTATTTGATGTAGACATTATTATAGTATCACCGGATTTTCGTATCAAAGTGTTTTGGGTTATAGTAAGGTAAAAACCGTCCGTTTTTATGTGTGGGCTGATCTTACTATTATCTTTTCTTTCGAAAGGATTTTGAAAGTTAAACAATTGGTTGGAGTTTACTCACACCAGTCCCATGACTGACCCAGAGTTTATTTTGTTTGTTTTCCCTAAACTCTTGGGTGCCCAAATTTGTACGGGCAGTCAAGTAGTCGGGATTTTTCAGATTCACTTGGAAGAGCGGGAAGCAGGAGGCTTCACCAGTTAGCTATAGACTATCATATATTCCACTGTGAACCATGTTGTATCTAGAAACAGGTGTTTATAACTGTTTCAGGAATAACTGTTGTGCTCTGATGATGGTACGTATGTAAAGCTACCGATTTGTATTTCAAAGGTTATGTTATATAATATATTTTATTCATCCCGCTGTGAGATTTGTCTTCTTTGTTTTCTTTTATTCTAATATTTCTTTCTATTTCTCATCCTCTAACTTCTTTCCAATAATGATTCGTATTTCTGTGCAATTTGAGTTGGACATGTGGTGTTATTAGTCGACTCAAACAGTACGGATTTACGGGCCTTTACATTAAGTTTCCTATTTTAACAATTTCATTCTATCTTTATAAGTATATAAATATATATATCTGTATATATATATATATATATATATGTGTGTGTGTGTGTGTGTATGTATAATTGTAAGTCTTTTAATCACTCTTTTGTAATTTACAAGGTTAGGGATTCTGTTTCTATTACAGCTAAAATTCTATTTTTGGGAATTCTTTCTAAGAAGTTGGCTCCTAAATCTAGGCTCAATACTCTACCAGTTAAAATAAATGATACTAAACTTTATTGGGTCGGTATCCTTTATTCTTTCCTCCCCGCTTCAACTGGGCTTGGCCCATTATTCTTGTTTTTTGTCTGCTATTATAAATAGCACTGCATTGTACAGCTTTGTATTATATGAAATATACATAAACATTTTACATCTTTTGTTCATTGTAATAAAAAGTTCATTCTGTTGAAATCTAGTAATTCAAATTTTCAACTTGGTATCAGAGCATCTGAATTGTGCTTAACAGCATCAATAGCTCGATCCTATTCAAGAAACTATCTCTGTTTATCAGAGATTTATATCCATCAGAGTAGATTCATCATTTGGATCCTCTCATCTAAGAATTTTATCTTTTCATTTGAGAGTTGTTGGTTTCAATAAGAGAATAGTGCCTCGCCTTGAATTTTCTACAGGCTGCAACCACTCTCCTTTGAAATTGAGGGACAAAACTTCTGAACATTCAAGAAAATCGATCAAGAAGTTAAAGAAATTGTTTCAGAATGATCAAAGAGTCATCCAGGAGGACTAATCAGTTTTCTCAATTAAATCTTTTCAAGATTCTTGCTGATTATTCATCATTTAGGTCCTCAAGTTTGCTACAGAGATCAAACCAAAAAAATTCCTCAAAATCACAATTCAAGGTTTTCTGTTCAGATTCTTACCTCTTCTTTGCTTAGTCCCGTCATGGCAGGACCTGAAGATGCAAATAGTGCCAATATGTCCAGTGCTCGTGTTTCTACAGCACATAGTCCAATTGATCCAATTCAAGATTTGATGAAATCAATCATCAAACCGCAAAGCCAGCTTATTTCCATCCAACTTGATGAATCAAATTACCTGTTATGGAAATTACAGGTAGAAACTGCAATTAGAGGTTATGGTCTAGATGACTATATATATGGAACCAAGATAATACCACCAAGATTCATTAGAGATAATGAAGATAAACTAGTTCAGAATCCAGAATTTCAGTCATATCAAAGGCAAGACAGCCTCATCTGTGCATGGATGATGTCATCAATAGGTGCAAGTATTTTACCTCAGTTAATTGGTATTAAAACTGCAGATGAGGTATGGTCTACAATAGAAAGAAATTTCTCAGCACAATCATCTGCTCGAACCATGCATTTCAAGAGACAACTTCACAGTGTTAGAAAAGGTGATTCAACAATGAACGAGTACTTACTAAAGGTAAAAAATATTTGTGATCAATTAAATTCAGCAGGACAGAAAATTCCTGAATCTGAACATGTGTTATCTATCATAAGTGGTTTGGATGATGATTATGAAGCTGTGTCAGCAATTATTTTGTCTATGGATCCTACACCAAATTTGCAATATGTTCATTCAATTTTACTGGCCCATGAAGGCAGAATTGATCATAAAAGAAATGTCAATTCAGATCTGTCAGATAACTTTACTTCCTATGGAAGGGGTAAAAATAAAGGTAATACTTCAAGAAATCAAAATCAGCCTAGCTTCCAGAGAGGTGGTCAGTCAAATCGTGGCAGAGGAAGGAATAATAATAATACCAGAATCAGATGTCAAATTTGTGACAAATTTGGTCATAGTGCAAATAGGTGCTATTTTAGGTACAATTCCAGTGTTAATCCAGGACAGACTAGTAATAATTCAAGTGTTAACATGGTGAATGTGCAGAAAGACAGCAATAAAAATTAGACAGAAAATATTAATACAGATTCTGCCTCTACTGATGATGTTGCTGAAGATTGCTGGTATCCAGATTCAGGGGCGACTAATCATGTTACTAACAATCTGAATAATCTAAACTTGGGGAACAAGGAATACAAAGGTACGCAGAATCTTTTAGTTGGTAATGGTAAAGTAGCTCACATTACACACATTGGAAATGCAAGTTTAAAAGGACCCAAAGAACTCATCTTAAAAAATTTATTAAGGGTTCCTTCCATTAAAAAGAATTTAATGATTGTTTCCCAATTTGCAAAAGATAATAATGTATACTTTGAATTTTATCCAAATTCTTGTCTTATCAAAGATATTCTGACACAAGAAATTGTTTTGCAGGGTAATGAGTTTAAAGGATTATACAGATTTGATGTTGCAAATCTTAGAAACTCTAATTGTGCTGATAAGGAATGTCTAGTAACCCTTGTAAATGATTCTGTGTGTAGTGAGCAATTTGAGTTATGGCATTGCAAGTTAGGACATCCAAGTGTTAAGATTGTAAAACAAATTATGAGTGATAACAATTTGAATGTTAGCCATATAACTGACACATATATTTGTTCTTCTTGTTAATTGGGAAAATCTCATAAACTTGCATTTCCAAACTCACATACAAACTATACTAAACAACTTGAATTAGTGGCTACTGACCTATGGGGTCCTGCACACACTAGTTCTGTTCTTGGTTACAAATATTATATTTCTTTCATAGATGCCTACTCTAGATTTACCTGGATATATATGTTAAAGGCTAAGACTGAAGTAAGTAATGTGGTCATACAGTACATTACTAAAGTTGAAAATATGATTGGTCATCATGTGAATACCTTTCAAACTGATGGTGGAAGGGAATTTTTGCCATTAAAGTCATTTTTTGAGAAAAAAGGTATTAATCATAGAATCACGTGCCCATACACCTCTGAACAAAATGGTTTAATAGACAGGAAACACAGACATATTGTAGAAACAGGTTTGACCTTATTAGCACAAGCTTCAATGCCACTGAAATATTGGCCTGAAGCTTTTGATACAGCTGTTCATTTGATAAATTTATTACCAACGAAAGTTTTGAAATTTAAATGTCCTCAAGAAGTCTTGTTTAAAGTCAAACCAGATTATCATCATTTAAAAATCTTTGTGTGTCAGTGTTTTCCTTGTTTAAGACCATATAACACACACAAACTAGATTTCAGGTCTACTTCATGTACATTTCTTGGGTATTGTAACAGACAGAAGGGTTATAAATGTCTAGACAAAAATGGCAGAATATATATTTCTAGACATGTTAGATTTAATGAGCAAATGTATCCATTCAGTAACATAAAAAACACATCAACAAAAAAATTGTTGAGCCTAGAATGGTTATACCTGAACTGCCTGAAGAAATTCAAGTAATGGTGCCACCTCAACAAGCTGCAAGAGACACCATTACTAGCTCTCAACACACAGTACCCTCTAGAGGGCCAGGTCAAGAGCATCTAACTGATGATGATGCAGGTATTCAAAGTCAAACATTTCATGAAAATGTTGAAAGCAGTGGTCAATGTTCAGCCAAAGAACAATCTGAGAAAGTCAGTCATGACATTGCCAACAGGGATATTATCAATCAACATCCTATGTTAACTAGAGCAAAATGTGGTATTTTTAAACCCAAAACTATTAATACTACTGTGTTTCAAGATGAGCCAGTTTCTTTTCATGAAGCAATTAAGCATGATAACTGGAAACAAGCCATGAAAGATGAATATGATGCTTTAATCAGGAAAGGAACTTGGACACTGGTTGAAAAACCAGAGAATAAGAATATAATTGGTTGTAGATGGGTTTATAAGTTAAAGAAAAATTCTGATGGTTCAATTTCTAAATTTAAGGCTAGATTAGTTGCTAAAGGGTATTCACAAAGGTATGGATTTGATTTTAATGAAACTTTTTCACCTGTTGTGAAACCCACATCAATCAGAATAATATTGACAATAACCTTGTTTAGAAATTGGAACAATAGACAATTGGATGTTAATAATGCTTTTCTTAATGGTGATTTGCAGGAAGAAGTGTTCATGCAACAGCTTGAAGGATTTAGTCAGGGCAACAGTTCTAAACTGGTGTGCAAACTCAACAAGGCTATTTATGGACTTAAGCAAGCTCCTAGAGTTTGGTTTGATAAACTGAAGTCAACTCTAGTCAACTATGGCTACAATCCTACTAAATCTGATAACTCTATATTCACAAAATTTTCTGAGAATGATACAACATATATATATTAATCTATGTTGATGATTTTATTATTACAGGGAGTAGGAAAGCTGAAATTGACAATATCACAATGAAACTACATGCAGAATTTTCTATCAAAGACTTGGGTAATTTAAGCTACTTCCTAGGTGTTGAAGTCAAAAGATCAAAGACAGAAATTTGTCTTAATCAGAAGAAGTACATATCTGAAATTCTTGAAAAAGAAAAAATGGATAAAGCTAATCCTCTTCCAACTCCAATGATCACAAACAGTCAACTCTCAAAACACAAAGGAGAAACATTTCATGATGCAAAATTTTATAGAAGCATCATTGGAGCTTTACAGTATGCTACTATTACAAGGCCTGATATCTCATATTGTGTCAATAAAGCAAGTCAATTTATGCAAAATCCTTTAGATACACATTGGGTTGCTGTTAAAAGAATTCTTAGATATCTAAAACGAACTCTTGATCATGGTCTCATATTCAAAACAGGAAGCACATTGAATATAAATGCTTATGCAGATGCTAATTGGGGAACAGATACTGATGATAGAAAATCAACATCTGGATATTGTATTTTTCTAGGAAAAAATCCTGTTTCATGGAGTGCAAAAAAACAAAATACTGTTTCTAGGTCAAGTACTGAGGCAGAATTCAGATGTGTTGCAAGTGCAGCAGCAGAAGTTTTGTGGATAGAATCGTTATTAAGTGAGCTTAAAGTCAAGACAGATAAAAAGGCAGTGATTTGGTGTGATAATGTTAGTGCTATCTCATTAACTTCTAATCCTATTCTTCATTCAAAGACCAAGCACATAGAACTAGACTTATATTTTATCAGAGAGCAAGTGATTCAAGGAAAGCTAAGAGTTGGATATATACCTTCACAACATCAAAAGGCAGATATACTTACAAAACCGCTTTCCAGACCAAATTTTGTCAGATTGAAAGAAGAACTCAACGTGGATTCAGCAGATCTGAGCAAGAGATCCACTAGAATAGTATATGTCCCAGATTAAAGCTGAATTTTTGAAGTTGCTTTCAATTCGTTCGAATTACGGTTGTTCGCGTTTCAACCTGTTCAAAGTCAACAAAATTCTTTTTATGCCAGCAAATATTCATCAAATTAAGTTTAAAGCAAGAGGTTTGAAGCGATTTACCTAACTGAAAGATTAGATTTTGCAAATTTCTGAAGTCTTCGTCGTTTTCCCTTCTTATTGCTTGAAGAGCTCGAGTTCATGTTGATATATTCTCAGAGAAGATGAAGTGGTTGAAGAATTAGAGCAATCGCCATGGAGGAAGTTGCGCCGCCATTTTTATGTGGAAACCAAATTAGGTTTTTTTTACCCGATTATGGTTTCGAGGGGGGGGAGTTAAAATAAACGATACTAAACTTTATTGGGTCGGTATCCTTTATTCTTTCCTCCCCGCTTCAACTGGGCTTGGCCCATTATTCTTGGTTTTTGTCTGCTATTATAAATAGCACTGCATTGTACAGCTTTGTATTATATGAAATATACAGAAACATTTTACATCTTTCGTTCATTGTAATAAAAAGTTCATTCTGTTAAAATCTAGTAATTCAAATTTTCAACTATATTGACGGTTTGAATTTCATAGACCTTGTATCGGGTCACATTACTTTGGATCTTCCGCCTTTCGTCCTAATTATGCCTTATGCACCAGTTTTCCCCATGAAATCTACTTCTTGGCATCTCTTTGAATTTGCAGTGCTATCAACGCCGAAACATTTTCCTTCCAAAACATATATTCTTTCATGAATACAAAGTGTGCTTTGTTTTGCTTAGCCCCGTTATGCCTTTTCACTGCAATCCATTTGTAACCCAATCCAGTCCACTACAACTTGAACTGACTGTTTGGTGAGGAGCTTTGATTATACATGGAAGAAAACTTCTTAAGTGTTCCCAATTAGTCTTAGCCAATGTATTTCTCCTTGACACATTTTGCTATGACATTGTAATAAACAATCTTAAAACCAATAACATTGTGAGTCTACCTATTTTGAATTACAAAAGAAAAAGAATCTTGAAAAGAAATGATAGCGATGTATTCCTAGCTATTAAACACTGAATACCACACAAATGAGAAGTCTTTACATTTTTGGTTACAATATAGGTGTAAAAATAGAAATATTTAGGTATAAACTATAAACAGGAACGAAGCTGCTGTGGGGGCGAGAAGGGGCGGTGCCCCCCCCCCTCCTTAAATTATAATTTGTATACATTTTTTTTTAATTACATAAAGCTGGCAGCCACAAAGTAACGTCTTCATCTTTCCCAATCCTTTCAGGTTTCCTCTACCGCTCTACCCACTCTCTTTTCAAGTTTTCCAACCTTTTCTGATCTAAAACATCATTTTCCCCCAAATTCCCACTATGTAAACTGCTATTAGACCTATTCGATAATTTAATGCTCTGGAAACCCTAGCCGCATTCTCTGTATTCCTTTCTGCGAATCAGCCTACTGCAAATCAGCCTCTGCAAGACTGCACTCGTCGTTCTTCATCTTCAAGAGTTAGATTGAGAATCGATTGCATATTTACATCAGGTACAAAGTTTTTGTTTCCAGCAGCTTTCTTTGCTATTTAATAATTTCCAGCAGCTTATTTTTATTTTTCCCTAAATCCAGCAGCTTATTCATTTCCAGCCCATTCTCTTTGCTGTTGGGTACTTGGATATTCACTACACATTGCAAATTGAGCTGCAACAAGGAAATCAAGGTACTTAATTTTTATTTTTTTAAATTATTTATTAATCTTTGTGTTTTTATGCATAACATTCTACAAATTTGAGAAAGTTTGCTTAATTTGGATTGATGAAATAGATGAAATTTGATGGATTTCTTCATTATTACCTGACATTGGTTAGATTATGACATGTGCACGCTGTCCTTATCTATATTGGAATGAGTTTGTTGTAACATAACTGTTTTTGAACTTTAGGCATCGTGATTCGTGAATATCATGGTTAGATCTTCTAAAATAAATGACTTTTTTAAGAGAAAAGTTGCCGAAAATTCAGAAATTATTGGATCTTCTTCAATCTCCAATGATGATCAATTAGTAGATGCTTCTCCTACTCCAACCCCTACTCCAAAATATCAAAGAATTGAAAGTCGAGAAGTTGAAAACAATGCTTTAGAACGTGATCCGGGATTGCGCTCCCAAATATATGATTTACCTTTACATATGCAAGATGAAATTAGACATGCTTATGTTAATTTTGGAGCTTATCAACCGGTGCTTAAAGAGTTTCCACTGTCTGAAAAAGGAATACATGTTCGACGATTTAATGCATCTTGGTATGAGTTATTTCCTTGGTTGGAGTATTCAGCTGCAAAAGATGCAGCATTTTGCTTACCATGCTTCATTTTCAATAAGAGGACAAATGATCGATATAGATCAAATGCATTTACTATCAATGGTTTTCGAAATTGGAAGAAGGTCAATAGTGGTAATGAGTGTGCATTTTTAAATCATATTGGAAAATATCCCAACTCAATTCATAATGCTGCAGAACAAGCTTGCAAAGATTTACTGAAATCCTCCCAACACATTGAAAGTATTTTAGAGAAACAAACCGATGAGCAAATATCCCAAAATAGATAATGTAACACCCCGAAAATTCTATAACTGTGAAATTAACAAATTAAAGTATAATCAAATTCAAATCAAAGAACTAAGGGAAATGGGATACGCCATTGCGTTCGTCTCGGAAAAATACGCGAAATAGAGTCCGAGTTTTCGAAAAACGGAGTCCGTATGAAGAAGATATGGCCTTCGGAAGTTTTTAAAATTAAGTTTAAAATTCAAACAGAATTAAATAATTAAATATTCCGAAGTGGGGCCCAATGGGCCAGGGTGGAAGGACACCCGCCTGGGCCACCCAGGTCGACTGGGCTGTCGACCTGGGCTACCCATGTCGACAGGGCTGTCGACAGCCCTGTCGACAGGGGTATCGACCTGGTCGAGCCCAGTCAACCTGGCTGGCCAGGTCGGTGTGTGGTCGAATTTCTGTGGTCTGCTTTGTCATTAGGGCTAGGTGGCGGGTTTTTATTGGTCTCTCTTCCTAATGAATGGCTACGATCTATCCAAGCAACATCAAGGGTCCTAATCAATTCCTAACCTCTATATAAACAACCCTAGACTAAACCCTAATCTATTCATTCAAAATTAAGAACATAGCCGCCATGTTGCTGAGGAACGACTAAGAGTAGCCGCCAACTAGAGAGAGAATTAGGAAGAAAGTTCTAAAGCCTAAAGCAATTCAAGCAACCTAAAGCCAATCAATTCAACAAAGGAATCATATCTCTTAATTAGAGAATTCGCCGCAACCATTGTAAGTAGAGTATTACTTTGGTATGAATAAACAATTGTGTTGATGTGTATGCTTGAATTGTGGCAATGAAAGTAATTCATATTTGTGCAATTTATATACGTTTGGATATTCTTGAATTATGTTATTCGATTTTAAAGAACTACATGCGGTAGTTCTATGCAAGTATACGGTTGGAACATTGCGCAAATGATATAATCTATGTTGAGGCTACATGTATGTAGTTGATTGAAATTCATGCAAGTTTGGGGCTTTGTTATTATGCCATCATGATGTATATTTTTGTGCATAAATCATTTTGCAAGTAATTGAAACAAGTTTGGTTGTTATAGTTCATATGAAACTATGTTGGAATTTTGACACCATAATCCATGTATTAAGTCATGCTTTTGCAAAACTTATGAATATGGCTAGGCTATGAATTATATTTGGCATAATTGAAATCTATGGTTAAGTCTATCTTGTTTAAAAGAATTATATGATGACATATGTGAGACATGGCTAGGTTAGACTCAAAAGTCCCTTTTTGCAAGTTTAAAGCAAACACCATGCTTAGGAATATTTATGCATAAGTATATTTATACTATCGTTGTGTGATTAGACTTAAACCATAATTAAGTTGATCTATGCTTTTGTAACAAAGTATCCCCTTTGTAAACATGTAGAAACCTTATGAACATGACATGTTTATGTTTATACCATGAACAAAATTTAACTTTACTTATGCCATGCTTATGTTTGACGTTATGCCATGTTTATGCTAAAAGTATTTATGCCATGCTTATGTTTGACATTATGCTATGCTTATGCTAGAAATATTTATGACATGCTTATGGTTGACATTATGCCTAAATAAGAATATGGGTTCATGTTGTAGTTAAACCTATGCCAGTTCACATGCTTTGATTCATGTCACCTATGTTACCACTATGCAAGTACACCAATTTCTATTTTGCATTTCCAACGTCGTATTGCAAGTTCATGCACTCACTTTCCCCTCTTTGTGTATGTAATCACGCCATAAGCCTCCCCTTTTCGCATGGCTAAATTGGGCTTTAAAAAGGCTAAGCCCAATATATATATATATACGGACGTGTAAAACGGGGGAAAATAACGTTGGGTTAAAACTAATTAATGAATGAAAATATAAAATAGAAGGGCCCAAATTCAAGTATGGGTTGGGCCCGTGATTGGTGTAGCCTTTACACCATTAACTTAATAATGGGCCGCAAATATTTACATATAAATAAAGAAGAATGACAAGATATGTAAATGTAGAAAATACGATGTGTTTAACCCGAGGTTGGATTGAGTTGTGATGTAAACCTGCCCGGAACCGCCCGGCTGTCCAGTAGTCACAACAATACCTATCCAATGTGGGAGGTTAAACATGGAGCCCAGCAAGGACCCGAGGTTAGACTGAGTTGTGGCGTAAGACTTCCCGGAACCAACCGGCAACAGGCAGCCACAACAATACCTGTCTAATGTGAGAGGTCAGGGCCTTAATAAGACAATTAAGGCTGAGTCAGGATTGTTAGGATTAAGTGAACTAAAGACTTAATCAAAATGGAACATGCTAAACTAAACGGACTGGTGGGGTTAGGTTAGAAAACACTTAACCAACTTAGCATGTTGGCCAGAGATAGAAAACCTAGTAACGGGGGACCCTTTTCAGCAGTAACCCTAAAAGGTGTATCAGGATACCCTGAAACTAGGCAGGGTGGGGCACGATTACTGGGCTGATTGTAAGAGGTCAAATCGACGGCGGTGGTGTAGCAGTGTAGGTTCTAACGGAGTGCGGGCGTGCACACACTCCGGAGCAGAAAAACAAGGCACTGGACACCAGTAGCATACCTGTGCACTCTAAGGTTGTGTCGGGTTGCCACTATGGGACTTGATACACCCCATGGTGGGACCAGCATAGGTAACTACAGACATCGGGGGCCGTAAGACACATGTAACTATGCGAGTAGGAGCCGATCATCATAGAATGGATCACATCACCCTGATTATGGGTGCCAGTTGGAAACTAGTTTATATGGGTTCAGAGATTAACATGGGGTACGATAGTATATTCGACCCTAGACAACTTAACCAAGTTATAGTGTTTGCCCGCTTCTTGTTATTACTTATCATACCCAGTTCTTTATTCATAGACAAAGTAGTACTAGACTTACTCAGGCTTTATGTCTGACTCTACTTTTCTTTCGTCTTCTTTCTTTCGTTTCCCCCCCCCCCCAGGTCCTCAGGGAGGGAACACAGCAGCTTGACCTACCTCAACATCCAGCTTGAAGAAGAGAAATGTATAGCTTGGACTTTCCTGTTTTGAACTATGGCTTTGGACAATCCACTATGGGGCTTTTGCAGTTCATCTATGTTTTATTTATGCTTCTTTAAAAATAATGTACTCAAGACAGATTATGAAAGTGTTATGTTATGTTTTTGGCAAGGATGTTGTTGTAACACGTATTTGACTTTATGAAATAAAAGTTTGTTGTTGTTCTTCCGCTGTTTACAAATATGTGTTCTTATATCTGTCTTGTATATCTGTGACTTGTACTTATAAACCTCCACCAAAATTAGGGCATTCCCTTTGAGAGTGACCCTAACGGAGGTGGGGTGTTTCACTTGGTATCAGAGCATAGGTTTACCAGATAAGATAAAAAGTTTTGAAAAATTATTTTCAAAAAGGAAATTTAAAGAAGCATTTTTAAAAGAAAAAAATATTATTTTATTTTAAAAAGGCAAAGTCCACTCCCCAAAGCCATAGGTACTATCTCTTATCCTTCGTTTTGAATCTACCCTTTTTGTTTCAGCATGTCCCAAGAACTTAACTTGCCGGAAGGGGTGCCAATACCTGGTTGGTTTAGACGGTTCTTAGAAGCAAGGGCCACTCAGCCAGGTCCTACCGTTCCTCCTCCCCCAGCTGAAGGAAATCATCCAGCTGCAGCAGCACCTTTTCCTCCACCTCCTCCTCGGGGAAACACTTTTGCTAAGATATGTAAAGATTTTAAAGCTATGGGAGGAAGGGATTTCCATGGAACTGAGTCCTTCGTAGCAGCTAGAAATTGGCTGAAAGAGACGGAGGATCTATTCATCATCTTTGAGGTAGAAGATAGGCAAAAAGTACAGTTGGCAGTGTGGCTGTTGAAGGGCGAGGCTTCCTACTGGTGGGAAGTCACTAATGCTGAGAGACCAGTGGAGACATGGGAGGACTTTAGGGCAAGGTTTGAGACCAAATTTCTCTCAGATGCGGAAAGGAGTTTGCAGTTGGAAAAATTCTTATTTCTTAAACAAGGGGACAAGACAGTCAGAGAGTATGTGAATCAGTTCGACGAGCTGGCTAGGTTTGGACTTGACCTAGTCAACACCCCGCACAAGAAGGCTCTCCGTTTCGTCAAAGGGTTAAATGAGCCATTACACAGTTTGGCCATGACCCATTTACCCATGGGGGCCACGTATGAAAGATTGGTGCAAATGGCATTGCTGAATGAAGAGGATAAGGGCAAGAAGAAAGAGGGTTTGCAGCCCAAGAAGACAGACTTTAAGAAAGGCGGGAAAGGCAACAAAGAGAAGAGGAAGTGTAATTTCTGTGGCAAAGTGGGGCACTTAGTAAAGGACTGCCGGAAAAAGAAGGCCAAGGAAAATGGTGGGTGCTTTTCATGCGGTCAGACAGGCCACAGGGCTAAGGACTGCCCAAAGAAACGAGGACAGGGGCAGGGCGCTGGATCCACCCCAGGGGCACAGGTTCATGTGCTAGAAGCGCCACCATTGCAACAGCGAGGTATAAATACTTCTGTAGAAAGTGTAGTTTATCTTTATGATCACCCCGTTCGCACTTTATTTGATTCTGGCGCATCACACTCCTTTATCCCGTCTGCTTTAGTAGAATCTCTGCACCTAAAAACTAGTATGGTAGAGGACCCCTTAATTGTTTCAAACCCAATTGGGGGCCCAGCTCATTTGTCTATGATCTGTTTGGATTTGAAAATTTCTATCCTAAGTGTTGAATTTCAATGTAGTGCCTTTGTTTTGGGCTTTTCGGGGTATGGTTTGATTTTGGGTATGGATTGGCTATCCCGTAATGGGGCCATCCTTGATTGTGAGAAAAGGGTTGTTAGGCTCCTAACCCAGCTCGGTAATACTTTGGAAATTTCTTGTAATCCCTCGTATGCGGTTATGCTTAGTTATCTTGAATCGCTAGATGCCTCTGTTGAAAACTTGCAATCAGTTAGAGTGGTCCGGGAATATCCGGATGTCTTCGAAGAGGTGAAGGGCTTGCCTCCGAAGCGGGAAATAGACTTCCGCATATATCTTGTAGATAATGCAAAGCCCGTTGCATTGCCCGTTAGACATATGGCTCCACGAGAAAGGAAAGAGCTCAGTAAACAGATTAAAGAGCTTCTAGAGAAGGGGTTCATTAGGAGGAGCATTTCAGAATGGGGCGCTCCAGTGGTGTTCGCTACAAAGGCGGATGGTTCACTCCGTCTATGTGTTGACTATAGGGAGCTCAACAAGCTAACGAAAAAGAATAGGCACCCTCTCCCTAGAATTGACGATTTATTTGACCAGCTTGTAGGAGCGTCTGTTTTCTCCCAACTCGATTTAGCAACCGGTTTTCATCAGCTAAGGGTGGCTGAAGATAGCATCGATAAAACGGCGTTCAGAACCCCAGACGGCTTCTTTGAATGGCTTGTCATGCCTTTCGGCTTGACAAATGCACCTGCTTACTTCGTGGACCTGATGAGTAGGGTATTTAGAGATTTCCTCAACAAATTCGTAGTGGTCTTCGTAGATGATATCCTTATCTTCTCAAAGAGTGAAGAGGAACATGCTCAACACTTAAGGGCAATCATGGAAACTTTGCGAGTCCATCAACTAAAAGCCAAATTCTCCAAATGCCACTTTTGGAGAGAAGAGGTGAGGTTCCTTGGGCACATAGTATCCAAACAAGGGTTAGCGGTGGACCCTGCGAAGGTAGTGGCGGTACAGGATTGGAAGACACCAAGGAATGCAACTGAGGTCCGAAGCTTTCTAGGACTAGCGGGTTTCTATTGAAAATTCATAAGGGATTTTGCGAAAATCTCAGCTCCGCTCACGAAGTTGACCAAGAAGAATCTAGTGTTTAATTGGGATTTGGATTGCGAGTTTGCTTTCCAATGACTGAAAAGGGCTCTCACAACAGCCCCAGTTTTGACGCTGCCAGATGGGAGCAAGATGTTCACTGTTTATACGGATGCATGTGGGACAGGGCTAGGCGCCGTCTTAATGCAAGAAGGAAGGGTAGTAGCTTATGGCGGGAGGCAGTTGAAGGTGCACGAAAAGAACTACCCAACCCACGATCTTGAGTTAGCCGCCATCGTCTTTGCACTCAAGTCTTGGCGACACTATCTCCTAGGTGAGAAGTTCGAACTTTACACTGACCATAAATCGTTGAAATATCTTTTCTCGCAGAAGGATCTTAACTTGAGGCAACAAAGATGGATGGAGTTTCTTGCCTCGTACGATTTCGAAATCTCCTACACTCCGGGCAAAGGCAACGTAGTGGCGGACGCGTTGAGCCGAAAGAAATTGACCCTAAGCCCGTTGTTTGTTGAAAGACAAAGCCTAGAGTTTATAGCCAGCTTCGACTTTAGGCCTTCCTCCGATTTCGTACCAGGCTTGCTAGCATCTCTCGAAGTACGGCCAACTTTAGTGGATTCAGTAGGGACAGCACAACGCGAAGACCCTCAACTTGTGGAAATAATTGATAGGCTAATTAGGGGTGAGACTTCAAGTCACCTCAACAGATACTCCATCGACGATAAGGGTTTGCT
Source organism: Allium sativum (assembly GCA_030737875.1). Classification (NCBI taxonomy): domain Eukaryota; kingdom Viridiplantae; phylum Streptophyta; class Magnoliopsida; order Asparagales; family Amaryllidaceae; genus Allium; species Allium sativum. The sequence continues at coordinate 181,649,809 of CM060925.1, read as the reverse complement.
AAGGCGAGACGGAAGACTATGCGTCCCACAGAAAAACGATTTAGTAAAGAAGGTTCTCGAGGAAGCACATCACTCCAAGATGACGATACACCCAGGCGGAGATAAAATGTACAAAGACATAAAGAGGACTTTCTTCTGGAACGGCATGAAAAAGGACGTGGCAGAGTTCGTTTCTAAGTGCATGGTGTGCCAACGAGTTAAGGCGGAACAGAAAAAGCCTGGCGGACTGCTACATCCTCTGGAGGTCCCGCAGTGGAAATGGGATAGCATCTCAATGGACTTCATCGATGGGCTGCCTAGGTCTAGGAGAGGCAACACTAGCATTTGGGTAATAGTGGATAGGCTTACTAAAAGCGCCCACTTTTTACCTGTCAAAAGTAAGAGAACTGCCTCATCCCTAGCATCACTTTACCTCAAGGAAATCGTTCGACTCCATGGAATACCATCTAGCATTGTTAGTGACCGAGACCCCATCTTCACCAGCGAGTTTTGGCGGAGTCTGCAAGAAGCAGTAGGAACGCAGTTATGCTTGAGCACAGCCTATCATCCCCAAATTGACGGCCAAACGGAGAGAGTAAACAGAGTTTTGGAAGACCTTTTAAGACTATGCGTCCTTGACTTCGGAGGGACATGGGAAGACCACCTTCCTTTGGTGGAATTTGCCTACAACAACAGCTATCAAGCAACCATCGGAATGGCGCCCTTCGAAGCTTTGTATGGAAGACCGTGCCGATCGCCCACTTGTTGGTGGGAATCTACTGATAAGCTCATACTTGGACCGGATATGATCCGAGAGACTTCAGAGAAAGTGGACTTAATACGAAGAAGGATGAAGACGGCCCAAGACAGACAAAAGTCCTATGCCGACAAGAGGAGGACCGACCTTGAATTTGAGGTTGGAGACAGAGTTTTTCTCAAGGTATCACCGCTAAGAAACGTTGTTCGTTATGGAACCACAGGAAAGCTAGCGCCAAGATTCGTAGGGCCATTCCCTATTATCGAGAAAATTGGGAAAATGGCCTATAGATTAGAGCTACCCGAGAAGTTGGCTGGAGTCCACAACGTTTTTCACGTTTCACATCTCCGAAAATGTCTACACGAGTCTGCTGAAGTGGTAGAGCCAAATATACTCGAAGAGGCCGAAGTGGAACGCGAAGCAACCATAAGAAAAGTTCCAACCCGCATCTTAGGAACGGAAGTGAAGAAGCTACGCAACCGCGAAGTCAAGCTCGTCAAAGTCCAGTGGAGCGACACCGAGGGAGACGCGACTTGGGAAACTGAAGCTAGAATCCGTACAGCCTACCCTTTTCTGTTCGAGGGTACATCCTTGATCTTTCCTTTTCCTTAAGTTGCGCTTTTATCTATCTTTTAGATATCTTTCCTCGACCTTATCTTTTAGGTAGAATCCTTTTGGATGAAAACATGTAGTTGAAACATGTTATGTATGATGGTTGCAAGTGGTTGCAAGTGATTGCTAGTGGTTGCTCGTGGTTGCATATACACACACAATCTAGGTTTTAGATCGGCTCAGTCACTTCATATTGCATATGCATATATGTTTGCTTTCGTATGTGGTTGAACTATAATGTGTTGTCATATGGATGTTGCATTTGTATTGAATGATTGTGCACTCATGTAGAATCAAGAATAGGAAAATTTGCATACATAATGGATTCATGGCACTTACATGATTCGCATTAAGGAGGTCAACTGAATCAGTAGACCGCCTGATTTTGCATTAGATAAGTTCATATACACACACTTCGCATATGATCATGAAGCATTAGAAGTCTTTTAAGGACAATGGATGCTCGTGTTTGATGGATGAGTAGATGGATGATTGGATGTTAGGATAAACATTCCTCCTAGCTTGAAGATTTCGGGGACGAAATCCTTTTAAGTGGGGGAGAATGTAACACCCCGAAAATTCTATAACTGTGAAATTAACAAATTAAAGTATAATCAAATTCAAATCAAAGAACTAAGGGAAATGGGATACGCCATTGCGTTCGTCTCGGAAAAATACGCGAAATAGAGTCCGAGTTTTCGAAAAACGGAGTCCGTATGAAGAAGATATGGCCTTCGGAAGTTTTTAAAATTAAGTTTAAAATTCAAACAGAATTAAATAATTAAATATTCCGAAGTGGGGCCCAATGGGCCAGGGTGGAAGGACACCCGCCTGGGCCACCCAGGTCGACTGGGCTGTCGACCTGGGCTACCCATGTCGACAGGGCTGTCGACAGCCCTGTCGACAGGGGTATCGACCTGGTCGAGCCCAGTCAACCTGGCTGGCCAGGTCGGTGTGTGGTCGAATTTCTGTGGTCTGCTTTGTCATTAGGGCTAGGTGGCGGGTTTTTATTGGTCTCTCTTACTAATGAATGGCTACGATCTATCCAAGCAACATCAAGGGTCCTAATCAATTCCTAACCTCTATATAAACAACCCTAGACTAAACCCTAATCTATTCATTCAAAATTAAGAACATAGCCGCCGTGTTGCTGAGGAACGACTAAGAGTAGCCGCCAACTAGAGAGAGAATTAGAAAGAAAGTTCTAAAGCCTAAAGCAATTCAAGCAACCTAAAGCCAATCAATTCAACAAAGGAATCATATCTCTTAATTAGAGAATTCGCCGCAACCATTGTAAGTAGAGTATTACTTTGGTATGAATAAACAATTGTGTTGATGTGTATGCTTGAATTGTGGCAATGAAAGTAATTCATATTTGTGCAATTTATATATGTTTGGATATTCTTGAATTATGTTATTCGATTATAAAGAACTACATGCGGTAGTTCTATGCAAGTATACGGTTGGAACATTGCGCAAATGATATAATCTATGTTGAGGCTACATGTATGTAGTTGATTGAAATTCATGCAAGTTTGGGGCTTTGTTATTATGCCATCATGATGTATATTTTTGTGCATAAATCATTTTGCAAGTAATTGAAACAAGTTTGGTTGTTATAGTTCATATGAAACTATGTTGGAATTTTGACACCATAATCCATGTATTAAGTCATGCTTTTGCAAAACTTATGAATATGGCTAGGCTATGAATTATATTTGGCATAATTGAAATCTATGGTTAAGTCTATCTTGTTTAAAAGAATTATATGATGACATATGTGAGACATGGCTAGGTTAGACTCAAAAGTCCCTTTTTGCAAGTTTAAAGCAAACACCATGCTTAGGAATATTTATGCATAAGTATATTTATACTATCGTTGTGTGATTAGACTTAAACCATAATTAAGTTGATCTATGCTTTTGTAACAAAGTATCCCCTTTGTAAACATGTAGAAACCTTATGAACATGACATGTTTATGTTTATACCATGAACAAAATTTAACTTTACTTATGCCATGCTTATGTTTGACGTTATGCCATGTTTATGCTAAAAGTATTTATGCCATGCTTATGTTTGACATTATGCTATGCTTATGCTAGAAATATTTATGACATGCTTATGGTTGACATTATGCCTAAATAAGAATATGGGTTCATGTTGTAGTTAAACCTATGCCAGTTCACATGCTTTGATTCATGTCACCTATGTTACCACTATGCAAGTACACCAATTTCTATTTTGCATTTCCAACGTCGTATTGCAAGTTCATGCGCTCACTTTCCCCTCTTTGTGTATGTAATCACGCCATAAGCCTCCCCTTTTCGCATGGCTAAATTGGGCTTTAAAAAGGCTAAGCCCAATATATATATATATATATATATATATATACGGACGTGTAAAACGGGGGAAAATAACGTTGGGTTAAAACTAATTAATGAATGAAAATATAAAATAGAAGGGCCCAAATTCAAGTATGGGTTGGGCCCGTGATTGGTGTAGCCTTTACACCATTAACTTAATAATGGGCCGCAAATATTTACATATAAATAAAGAAGAATGACAAGATATGTAAATGTAGAAAATACGATGTGTTTAACCCGAGGTTGGATTGAGTTGTGATGTAAACCTGCCCGGAACCGCCCGGCTGTCCAGTAGTCACAACAATACCTATCCAATGTGGGAGGTTAAACATGGAGCCCAGCAAGGACCCGAGGTTAGACTGAGTTGTGGCGTAAGACTGCCCGGAACCAACCGGCAACAGGCAGCCACAACAATACCTGTCTAATGTGAGAGGTCAGGGCCTTAATAAGACAATTAAGGCTGAGTCAGGATTGTTAGGATTAAATGAACTAAAGACTTAATCAAAATGGAACATGCTAAACTAAACGGACTGGTGGGGTTAGGTTAGAAAACACTTAACCAACTTAGCATGTTGGCCAGAGATAGAAAACCTAGTAACGGGGGACCCTTTTCAGCAGTAACCCTAAAAGGTGTATCAGGATACCCTGAAACTAGGCAGGGTGGGGCACGATTACTGGGCTGATTGTAAGAGGTCAAATCGACGGCGGTGGTGTAGCAGTGTAGGTTCTAACGGAGTGCGGGCGTGCACACACTCCGGAGCAGAAAAACAAGGCACTGGACACCAGTAGCATACCTGTGCACTCTAAGATTGTGTCGGGTTGCCACTATGGGACTTGATACACCCCATGGTGGGACCAGCATAGGTAACTACAGACATCGGGGGCCGTAAGACACATGTAACTATGCGAGTAGGAGCCGATCATCATAGAATGGATCATATCACCCTGATTATGGGTGCCAGTTGGAAACTAGTTTATATGGGTTCAGAGATTAACATGGGGTACGATAGTATATTCGACCCTAGACAACTTAACCAAGTTATAGTGTTTGCCCACTTCTTGTTATTACTTATCATACCCAGTTCTTTATTCATAGACAAAGTAGTACTAGACTTACTCAGGCTTTATGTCTGACTCTACTTTTCTTTCGTCTTCTTTCTTCCGTTTCCCCCCCCCCCCCCACCCCAGGTCCTCAGGGAGGGAACACAGCAGCTTGACCTACCTCAACATCCATCTTGAAGAAGAGAAATGTATAGCTTGGACTTTCCTGTTTTGAACTATGGCTTTGGACAATCCACTATGGGGCTTTTGCAGTTCATCTATGTTTTATTTATGCTTCTTTAAAAATAATGTACTCAAGACAGATTATGAAAGTGTTATGTTATGTTTTTGGCAAGGATGTTGTTGTAACACGTATTTGACTTTATGAAATAAAAGTTTGTTGTTGTTCTTCCGCTGTTTACAAATATGTGTTCTTATATCTGTCTTGTATATCTGTGACTTGTACTTATAAACCTCCACCAAAATTAGGGCATTCCCTTTGAGAGTGACCCTAACGGAGGTGGGGTGTTTCAGATTAAGGCTTTCGGTATCTATTGACATTGTTCGATGGTTAACGTTTCAAGCATGTGCTCTTCGTGGAAATAATGAAAGCCTTGATTTTAAAAATCCCGGCAACTTTATCCAATTTATAAAACTCATAGCCTCTTACAATGAGAAAGTCGCAGAAGTTGTCTTAAAGAATGCACCGGGAAATGCTAAGTATATTTCATCTCAAATTCAAAAGGAAATTTTACATGTCATTGCAACAAAAGTTAGAAAATTTATTTGTGAAGAAATTGGAGATGCCAAATTTTGTATCATTGTTGATGAAGCGCGGGATGAATCTAAAAGAGAACAAATGGGTCTTGTTCTAAGATTTGTTGATAAAGAAGGATTTGTACGTGAACGTTTTTTCAATATTGTTCATGTTAAAGACACAAAAGCAGAAACTTTAAAGCATGAAATTACTACGTTGCTTACTAGTAACAATTTGTGTATCCAAAATATTCGTGGACAAGGTTATGATGGTGCTAGTAATATGCGTGGTGGATGGAAAGGATTACAAGCTCTTTTCTTAAATGAATGCCCATATGCTTATTATGTTCATTGTTTAGCTCATCGGCTTCAACTGGCATTAGTTGCCGCTACCAAAGAAGTTCTTCCGGTTTATCATTTTTTTCTCCAAATTAAGTGTTGTTGTTAATGTAGTGGGTGCATCTTCTAAGCGTCATGATGAGTTGCAAGATACTCATAGAAGTAACATATATGAGTTAGTTGCTAGTGGTGAACTAAAATCTGGTACGGGACTTAATCAGATTGGAACTTTGCAACGAGCTGGAGATACTAGATGGAGTTCTCATTTTAACTCGGTTTGCAGTTTGATAAAAATGTATAGAGCGTCTTGTTTAGTTCTTATTGATATCACTAAGGACAAAGGATGCACAGTTTCACAAAGAGGAGAAGCCGATGCGGCATACAATGCTTTATCATCTTTTGAGTTTGCATTTATTTTGCACATTATGCAAGAAATTATGGGAATCACTAATGGTTTGTGCCAACATTTACAAAATCAATCTCAAGATATATTGAATGCCATACAATTAGTGAAAACTACAAAGGCACTTATCCAAGACCTAAGAGATAATGGTTGGAGTTTATTTCTTGATAAAGTTACATCATTTTGCCGCAAACACAAAATTCTTGTTCCCGACTTGCATAGTTGGTATAGTTCAGGAAGAAGTGCTCGAGAGAAAAAAGATAAAGTTACCATCGAACACCATTACCGCTTTGATATATTTCATGAAACAATTGACACTCAATGCCAAGAGTTAGATCATAGATTTAATGAGCACACGCTACAACTCTTTAATCTTAGTTCTTCTTTGGAGCCAAAAGATGCATACAAATCATTTAATATCCCAAATATTTGTGAATTAGTTGATACATTCTACCCACAAGATTTTTCCGAGCAAGAAAAACTTCATCTTAAATATCAATTGCAACATTATGGTTTAGATGTGCCTAACGATGATCAACTAAAACACTTATCAACTATTTCTGAACTTTGTCAAGGATTGGCTAGGACAAACAAGTCGAATATTTATCCCTTGGTAGATCGATTAATTCGTCTTGTATTGACTCTTCCGGTTTCCACAGCGACTACTGAAAGAGCATTTTCAGCCATGAAGCTAGTTAAAACTAGTCTTCGCAACAAGATGGAGGATGAATTTCTTGCAGATAGTATGACGGTTTACATCGAAAAAGAAATTGCAATTCAGTTCAACAATGATTCAATAATCGAAGAGTTTGACAAGATGAAAACCCGTCGAGTGCAACTTATGCAAAGATAATTTATATATTTGCTGTTATGATACTCTAGTTCTTTTGTTAAGTTAATCAAATATGTATGTAGTGTGCTTTAGTAAAATTTCCTTTTAAGCTTTGTGTGCAATCAGACATAAAATTACTTCTCTTTTATGTAGATTTTGGTGCTTTTGTGGTGGTGTAACTCAGCCTGGCTATCATGGCCCAGTTTCATTCTTAGCTTCGATGTCAACTATGGATCACATCGCTCACAGACATTACTGCTAGTTAATGAGCTTTGATTATTTTGCTGCCAATCAATTTGCCTTCATCAGGTTGGCCATTTAAGCTTTTGTTTTAAAATGTATTTCTATAAATCTTTGAATGTTGTTATAAAGCTTTAATGACTGTTATATAGGCATTTTTATTGGTTTTATGAGTCTGCGTGTATCATATGTTAAACATGATAGTAGATTTTTGGCTTTATTTGCAATTTTTTTAGTGAGACGTCTCTTTTAGTATTGTTGTTTGATTTTGGCTCCCCCATCGCTAAAATCCTGGCTTCGTCCCTGACTATAAAGCATACACGTACAATTTTATTTTAACTATAAGTCTACATTTTAGATTCCAAAATTGTTTACAACAATCTAGGACATCATTACACAAAGGAGGTAAAGCATCCAAAAAAAATCAACAAAATAATCGATCAAGTATTTGACATCCTCATATACCATAGTAACCAGACGGTTACTTACTCCGTCTGGAACCTTTATATATGAACAACAATACAGACATATACTTATTCCAATATAGGTTTATTGGTTCTTAATCCCAAAATTCAAGCCATTGCCTTCCTTTGGCGTCTCTTTCGTTATTTTTCCTCCAATATGGCCATGACTCCTAAAACTGTTATTGTGTGCAAAACATAAGTGTCCCGATGTGCCTTCCAATAAAAAGATTATGGAACTGGAGATATTAATGAATTATTTGTTTGGAATAGAAGACAAATTAATATCAATAGTGACTCATTTCATGTATAATAATATTATTTTAATCTACTGCAAAATATTTGTACTAACAATAGTACTATCTTAAATGTAAGTATCAAATAACAATAAATATAAGTATTAGTTACTTTTATATTAACGAACTTTTGATTAATCTACTCACTTGTTCATGGCAGGATTAAAATGATTCACCGATGTTTCTTATTTATGAAACCATTGAAATTGAGATGTTGTAAGGGATGAAGGCGAAACAACAATGTTTGCTGATTCCATAAATGAAAGAGCTACAAGAAAGAGTTAAATGAGTTTATTATTATTATTTGGGAATTGAAATTAAACTGGCAGTTGATACATGTATTAAATTGTTTTTCCAATTTATGAATTAAGTTGAAGATTGAAAAACACCAATTTAAGTTTAATGATTTTGTTATTATTATTAGTCCAAAAGAAAATTTAAGGCTATAATTAAGTTCTAAAATTTTGAAACTAAACACTATTTTGAAGCCTAATGCAAACTAAGTTTGACAATATTACATTGCATTTTAGTCTCAAGCAATTTTGGCATTTACTTCCCCACTAAAACTAATCACTTCAGGATTGGGCTATCAGGATATCAACATTTTCAACATTGCCTTTGTACGCTTATAAAAGGTCTTCACTGATTATTTCAATTTTTTTCCTATAGCTGCCCTTATCGGTGACAAATGTATATGCATGCATGGTGTTCTTTATCACGATTTGGGAAATTTGGATCAAATTAAAAGCCTAACTTGGCCAATTAATGTACCTTATACTGTTTGGTTTGTGATATGTTTTAGTCTGATCCTTGGAGAGATGTTAGTTCAAGGATGGGAATTGAATAGCGCATTTTCATATACTTTTGGTGCTGATAAGTTTATATAATTTTTAATGGAGCATGATTTGGATCTTACATGCCCTGCACATTAAGTATACTATACTCAAATATGCATAAGATCTTATACGTACCCATATTCATCCTTGTTTTTGTACATTGTCTCCATTATTGCAAGAATAATCTAATTTAAATATTACGTCTGCTTTTTACATTTGTTCACGGTTCCCTATGTTTCAACTTTCAGTTCTGTGCACTGTTCTTTTTTGTTGTTTCTGTCCTTGGCAACTCAAAAACAACAAAATTGTTTCAATTTAACATTACAAGTGCATTCTCCGTTTTCTATCAGTCACACTTAACCCTACATTTCACTGCCTTTTCATTACTTTACATTCTCTATTTCAATACATTGCATTTTCCTAGTTTATTAATTTTTCTATATTGCATTTCACTACAACAAAAAATTTCTTTTACAGTGGCATAGAGCCGTTATTAATCAGTTCTATAGCGGTTCAATAAACACTGTATATCGACATGTTATAAAAAACGTTGAATATTTATAACACAAAAAAAGACGATATAAAAGAGCAAAGTTTTATAGCACAAATATGTCGCTATGTTATTTAAAGACAATAGCGCATCCTCACCCCTATTAAACATCTAAAATTTTAAAGTGAGAATCTTTATAACACAGTATAACAGCTATAACATATTATTCGCTAGCGGCTATATGACGTTATTAAATCAACATGTTATAGTATTGCTAAATTCTTTTATAGCTCATATATGATGCTATAATGTAATAACGCTTTTCAATAGCTATGGCTATATATTACATTTTAATAAGGGAAATCAAAATGAAGCTTCATAACAATTTAAAGAGCAATGTGTGAAAGAAAAATATACTAATCAGCAAATATAATGCATATTCATGATAACAAAATAAGGTATCGACTAACAAAAAATAATTTCAATCCATGAGCTACCAAATTCAATACATATGTTTTTTATTCCATATTGATGTCAATTTGAGTACACAAAACACAAAACACAATTCATAGTTAAAGTCTACAAGTACTAATTGCATCACTAAGAATTTCAACTGCTCAAAGCCAATCTTTTTCCATCAAATAGTCCATGGATACTATGCAATCACCTGTTTCCAAAAAGATGTGATCTACTTGCATACAAAGGACCTTGCTTCCAAATAAGCCTATCTACGGAAATAAATAAAAGATTCATAAGATAAAATAGAAAGACATTGGAATTTATTTATTTTTAAATTAAACAGCCAAATATTCCTATAGTAAGATAGGCTGTGATCGAATTCTAGTGATCTAAACATAATTTTCATCTGAAGTATATGTTTACATTGAGATTTATAGTGTTGAATATTACTGGATATGTGAGCAAATATACAATTTCTGTCTTGTTGTTTACAGTGTCAAGTTCCCTCCCAGAACCTTCAAAACTAACCAATCCATCATCTCCTACCACTGTCATATCCCCCTCCTCCACATTCATCTCCCACGATCACTAACCTCCTCCAACAAACTACTTCAGCAAACACCAAAGCACTTCTCCCTTTACATTCCCGCCTCGACACAAACCAGCTAAAACTACTCCTTTCCCACAGTTCGTCAAGCCACTTCAAAACCATTTCTACAATTCACTACATCAAAACATCCCTCGATCACCTAATCTTCACTATCACCATCTCCTCCTCTTTGCCTACACCTACACGACCTACATTATCTCCATCAAACACCGCCATTCTGCTAAATCCCTACCACCATCTCACTTCGGAAGTCAAGCTCAAATCACCTAATTAACCATCATCGTCTGAACAAATCACCGACTAAAATCCACAAAAAACCACCTAATGGCCATCACCGAATTACTTTGCTCCATCAGCCAATTCCATTTAGCACAACTTCCCCTACCCATTTTTGCTCACTTAGTAACACAACTAGTTCAACATCCCCAAATATCAAATCTCCTACAAAACCATTGTTCAAACTTATAACTCAAGCAACTCCTCATCCACACTCATGCAACCCGAAAACGACTTCAAGCATTATCGAATTCCCTTTAACCCTTCTAGAAGTCCAAATCGCCCAAACAAACTTACTGCATCCATAAAGTATATGTGATCATCTGAAGTATATCTTAGGATCTGATATGAATATTGTTGTTATATGTTATTATCTCCTTCATCCTGAATTTTTCCTATAGGTTTGTCCTTAAAGTCCATTTTCCTGATAAGTTTAACTATATACTTGTCAACAACAAAATTCACTAGAACATTTATGAACATGGGATGATTACATCCCCAAAAACTACAATTCTCTCAGCTGATTGTTATCATTTATTTTACAAAATTTGGTCCTTATCATCCACTAAATTGCAAGGCAAGATGAAAAAATGGCATATTTATATCTACAATAGTTGTAGGTTAGCCTACAACTCGTTATGGGCCTTAAGTCCCAATCCCACAATTATCCTCCCAACCTAAAGCTATGCAACCATAAAAATCAACTCATTCTTCTATACTTAATTCACTAGGTCATCCCTACCAATAATTCCTAAATAAAGGAGTCATTTCAAAATCCCAATTCCAAAATTTTCTCATCCTTACTTTGACGGGAAAAACTCAACATCGATACCTCGTATATCGATATAATTAGCAAACATACCTTAGGTTTATTTTCACCATTAGCAAAACAACACTGAAAATAAAAATAGTGTTCATAAGTCAAGAATGGCATTCCACTTGTATTTTCATCAGTTAAGTTAGCTCTCACATGACGCAAAGCACAAAAATTTCTATGAAAGTGGTTAATCAGTTAAGTCAATAATGGCGTTCTCTTTCTAGACCAAAGGCAGTGGTACCAAAAGAGCATTTATTACCAACCAGAGTTTAAAGCTCATAACTAATGTAACAATGCATTGCTATTTGGGCCAAAGGCAATCCATTTTAGTATTTCATCGCTTGTTGATAGAATAGGTATCTATGAAGAAATCATTTTACATAAATTTTGAAGTAAAAATAAATCTTGTTTGTCAATGGAAGGATAAATTAAAATTAAACTAACCTTCTTTTTTATACAATCTGAGAAATTATCTGTCTGATTTTTCCGCAACAATGTTACATTTTTTTCAAACACTTATCAAAATTTTGTAACACCTCCAAATGCATACTGGTGTTTAAATAATTTTACCCAAGTTATATTCAACATCAAAATTTTATTAAAAAGGTATAAACAAAATTAATATGCACTTACTCTAAATATGGTTCCACTGCAACCATATTCATTAGCACGGCCAAATGAACAATTTCTTTTTCATTCCATGACAATGTAATTGCCTTCAGTTTTAAAATTAGGCGTTCTTCAAGTATCACATTGTTCTCATAATCTTCTACAGACTTCTTTCTCCTCCAATTGTACTTTCCTTTGTAGAAATTCACTAAAAAGTATCATTGATTCTTCTGCAAGAGAAGATTATGCAATACACCCTTCAGGTCATGCATAATTCCTTATATGATCTTTAATTGTTTTCATATATCTTTCAAAAGGGTACATCCAACGAAAATGAACCAGACCACACAATTGCGTTTCTCTTCCAAGATGAATTGTCAAATGTACCATCATATCAAAAAAGAAAGGTGGAAAATATCTTTCAAATCCATATAAAATTTTAGTCTCATCATTAAATTGTCACAATGTCTCACTTTTAAGAACACATTGACATATTTTATTGAAAAATGAACATAAACGAATTATAATGTTCCAACTATCTTTAGTAATAAATCTCTAACCGCAACAGATAACAATTGTTGCGTTAGGACATGATAATTATGTGACTTCAACCCACTAACTTTACAATTCTCTAATGATATAAATATTTTGAAATTTGAGCAATAACCATCAGGACCTTTAAAATCATGTAACCTCTTACAAAATATATATTTTCAAACAATGACAACGTATACGGAGCCGGTGGTAAATATGTTCTATTCCCACGAGGTTATGTGTGATAACTCAATTTTAAGTATATTTTATTTAATGATTTAATTTAAATTTTGTTTTATTTATTTTATTTGTTTGTATTTTTTTCCTTTTATTTCGTCTATTGTTTATTTGATCTGCAAAAATGTTTATATTGTTTCCTTTATTTGCAAACAATGATTACCTTTTACTATTCAACGTCTGTTCCTTAGTATTAATGTTCTCCTTACATGTTCATTTTTTTCAAAATTTGAATCCTTACATGTTCATTTTTTTCAAAATTTGAATCGTTCATTCCTTAATGTTATAATCCAATCGTTTCCTTTTATCTTAAAAATGTTTTCAATTGGTAAATGAAATTTGCAAACTATTTAATTCTTGTTTCTATTTTTAACCACACCATTAGTTTTTGAAATTTAAACAAAACGATTGTAATGAATGGAAAGCATAAATTCCATATGTTTACAATTCCTAAAGAATCATTCAATTCCTTCCAAAACACGCATGAGAAATTTAATATAAACCATGTTAGTTTCCTTTTGTTTTCTTTTTATATATTTATACATCAACAGCTTTTCGTATATACAAATAAAATTGTAGACTGTCTCCATTTCTCAAAACCATTGCTTCATTTCTCTTTCACACCCTTTTTTTAGAAGACTCTTCTTCATTTTTTTGTTTGTCTATTATCCGTCCACTTAAATTTTCTAATATTACACATTCCGAGCAGTGTTCCTGATTTTTTATTTTTCCCTGTTTCCATGCGTCCACTTATGTTTCCAATGGGAAGTTTTTATTTCCAAAATAGTCTTGTGCGTTTTGAATTTTGAAACTTTTTATTTATTTATTTATTGCTAAGCGTTATTAAGCATTAAATGCCAATAGACACCATTCTCCGCATGCATTATGTTTCCATATATTTCTGAATCCATCTTTATCCATTTATTCCCATCACTATATTTGTCTCCATTTCCATTCCTTATTTAAAGCTCTCCATCCCATTTATTTATTCTTCATGTTTCTCCCTTCTATCCCTTTTATTTCCCATCTATTCGCAGACAAAAGAAAAATGGGCATAGTAGCTCCAATTTATACTCACGTCAGTTTTCTTCTACCATTCTCCACATTTGTACCCTTCATCAAGTTTTCCCTGCTTATCGCCATTGCCACTCCTCACTCAAACACAAGACCTCTGGTCCCTTACAATCCCAATCGATCAAACTTGTGCCTACAAACTGCCAGCACTACATCACTAGACCAAGCTCAAACCGTAGCTGCACCCGCATGAAGTCTACGCCAAAGCCAAGCCTCGCCTCTCCTTTTTCACATACTGACCCCGCAATTTACCCCAACCCGCGCCTTTCAGCGACACCATCAACTGTTTCTTCCTTGTGAGAATATTTCCGGTTTATTATTATATTTTGTATTAGTGTGTGTATTTTATTAGTTTATGGGAGTACTGTGTTGATATTTTTGTGCGCTTAGTATTTGTTTGTGTGGGCGCGTGAGTGATTTTATTTGTTTGTGAGAATTTATAAATTTATATTTATGTATATGAGAAATATATATATATATATATATATATATATATATTTGAGGGTAAATTTATGTGTGGTTTTTGTGTGAGTTGTTTTGAAAATATTTTGGTATGAATATAATTTATGATAGCAAATATATTTGCACTTCCAAAAATCTAAATCGGGTTTATTCATTTTGATTTGAAATTTATTCTATTTCATATTAACGTTAAATTAGTAGATAATATAATGATAAATTATTCATTTCGGAGTGTTTATACATATTTTATAATATCAAATGTTTTGGAGTGTTGACTGTGTGTGTTAAATGTGTGTTTATAATATGTATTTATGTATGTAATTGTGTTTGTGTGTGCTGTGTGCGTAACGCCTGTTCCATGCGTGTGTGTATTGATTGTGTGGTGTCTTGGGTGATGTTTGTATGTGTATTTTAAATTTTATAATATATATAATAGTTTTGTGTGTGTTGATTTTTATATATATATATATATATATATATATATTGGATTTTGAAATGGTGGTGCGTGTGTGTTGATTTTTAAATAAATAATTTTTTTTTTCAGTGTGTGTATATATATATGAATATATATATTTGTTGAATTTTTATTTTATTATTAATATGTATGTATATTTTTAACAATTGTCTATATATAATATATAGTTTGCGAAGGTATATATATTTAATTGATTTTGTGTGTGTGGCGTAGTGTATGTGCATTCCTGTTTGCGTGCATGTGTGGGTTCTGTGTAGTGTTTTTTCTAGTGTGTGGTGCGTGAGTCACTGTATGCGTATAGTTATTGTAATGAGTGTGTATTTTATAATATGTGTGTAACTGCATTTGTATTTGTGTGTATGTAATAAAAATTTATATTTTATATTAATAAATGTATTGTTTTGAATCTATTTGTTTTGAAGGAAAATTTATTTGTATGTATATATGTTATATATAATCTATAATATACAAGCTTTAGGTGTGTTTTCTTGCGTGTGAAATGGTGTGGGTACCGCATTGTGTGTGTGTGTATTTGTGTTGAGTTTGTTTTGAAAATTTATTTGATAAAAAAATGTGTATATATATATTTCTTTCAATGTTTATATATGCGTACAATGGTTTCATTGTATATTTATTTTATATATATAGTTTTTGGTGCGTTATATAATATATAAATTTATAAAATCTTTTGGTGTGTGTTGAACTTGAATTTTATATATATGTTATGATTTTACCATTCGTATATATATATATATATATATATGTAAATATATATAAAATTTGTAAAAGTAAATGTTGTGTTTATATTTTAAGTCAGTTTGGTGTTGAGTTTAAAGACTGTTCTGAAACCCAGTAGCCTTACCGATCCTTTGAGACATTCCCTAGCCTCCTCTTATGAAAAAATAATAATAATATTGAGCGATCATCGAGCTGAAATCATTCTGAATCGTGCATGGAAGTCATCGTTTCAATTCTGCATAAATCCATCTATTGTCTTTAATCTATGCCACGAAAGGTGAGTTTATCTCACACCTGACTCACATTATTTCATAGATGTTAGATCAACTAAATGAAATGTTATGAAATGTATAGGATTTCCAGTAGAAATTGTTTGTTAAAAATATACACTTTCAAATGTGACACGATATTCATATAACATGTATGTACACTGATTACATATGACTATGATGTGATTAATGATATGTGATGATTTGTTATGTTGTAGATACCCCTAGTTTAGGAAAAATCAATAAGGGTTGAAATGATACATACCCGAACGGACATTAGATTATGGAAAAATCATTGTGGGTTTAAATAATAGACCTGAACAATTTTTACTGAATTTGGGATTACGGGTTGAAATGATAAATCTGTAGAAATTTTATAAATTGCGGGTTGAAATGATAAATATCCGTATCACTTGACCACATAGTAGAAAACTACATACGGACACCGTTGGTCATGTTTTCGAATTAAAATGATTTGGAAAATTCGAATGTAATGATATTAATATAAGATCTTATATTTATATTTTAAAGATATATACTTAAATTTTGTAAATTTTTAATTATATGTTTTAAAATGATTTTATGAGTAAAAATGTATTTAAATGCTTATTTAATATTTTACTTATAATTTATTTATTTTAAACTATATAATTTAATCATATATGTATTTTTAACTTTAAATTAATGTATTATAATAAATTATTCCTTTTAAACCTATTTCTAAATTATTTTAAACCTATATATGTTTATAAAGCTATTTTCTATATAAATTTATAACTTTTAAATATATTTTCAATGCTTATTTTATATATATTTTATAAACTTTAATAATAAACTCAATAGGTGGATAAGTTTTGATTTTGCGATTTAAATTCGAGGTTTAAATATTTAAATTTATATAGCGATGCTTGATTCAATGAATTTGATTTTAAAACAACTAAATGCGAATTTTGAATTGACTTAAATATTGAACTTTATAGGAAATGAACGTGAATTGCGCAATTGATTTGAATTAAAATTTATAACTGATATGAATATATGAATTCGATTGTAAATTGACTGAATATGAGTTGAAATAATTTTATATATGGAATTGATTCATAAACTGTTTGGTTTTAATTGAACAAATTTCTTAAATCAATTTATTTCAAGATATGATTTATAAAATGGCCACGGTGTGAAAATTGTAAACGTTTGGTTGTTAAAGAGACCGGGATCGGATATTGTCATACTCTCTGCCAATACCGGAAACCACGTTAACAACTGTGTACGCGGTGGAGTTCCAGAATGAAGTAGGATGGTCTGGAGGCGATTACTGGATTTGAAGAAAGAGAACGATGATGGATAGCCTTGACCTTCGGGTCATAATTAAAATGACTAAAACAGGAGCCATAGGTTAATGTAAGCTAGCTCCTCTTAGCAGACATGCTTCTTTGATACCATATATATTACTTTGTGATTGATTGGGGCCTTTGATTTTTGGGAGTATTGTCTGGGGTGGGCGGTAGTCGCGGCTATGCGTTACCACCGGCCTGGGTCCGCAATCCGGTAGAATCCTACTGATGGGTATTGCCTCGATGCCTTGTCATATTTATCCTGATTGAGCCTCTACGATTTTGATTTGACGTTGTCGTATAGAGGCGATCCATATACATCGACCGTTACTAGTGTTTTATATGCAATGTTTACGACAATGTTTATAAACAGTGTAAGGGTAAAAATGTAATCCCACTTACGCTATTTTAATATGTTATATTTAACCATAAACACTATTATAATAGCATATTATATTATATGATATTAGTTTAACGGATCCTTAGAGGATGGTGATCCCAAACATCCTTTAAGTTACTGATGCATTTTATTGAACATTTTATTCGAGTTGATTTAACTTCCATGAGAATGTTAGTCCTGATCCGAGTTGTTTTCTTTTGCATTATTGCTCGGGTTAGATCGAGTATTGTAGTGTTGAGATTTCACCTTTTGAAGCTAGAGACTATTGAAGATATCACCTCTACCTGTTGATTCTGGCTATTTCTCTTTTGTATTAGAAATTCTTGTATTTAGACTTCCGCTGTATTTAATTTTGTAACTCTGATATTATGTATAAATTTTGATTTTTATTTAGTAGCTTCATGAACAACTATTGTACAATTTATTTGTTCCACTGCGAGATATTCTATTTTTCTATGGCTGTGATTCTGTGATTTATTCTTTTTACCTCATAAGCTAATAACATTCTGTCATTTCAAACGCTTTGAGTTGGTTTATTCACCAGTTTTAAGCGGACGAAAGACGGTATGTTATAGTTGGTATCAGAGCTTTGGTTTATCAAAGCTTTAGCCTATGAGGTAAAAGCTCATTAGAGATAGGGTAGTGATACCCTAGAATGAGTGGAATCAGTCGCTGAATCCTTCTTGCGAGAGAGCGTATTTTTAAAGTATAAACGATTTTTAAAATGGTTTTAAATGTTTTAAACAAATATTTTCGAATATAATTTTTTTAATATTTAAATTCTTTTTCTGAAATTTCCTTTCTATTAAATCTGTCTTCCTTCGAATATCCTCTTTGATTAGGTTCTTTGGTTCGTTCAGCTTTTACCTCGAATTCTATAACTTATTCTTGTCTATAACAAGGTAAGAAGTAGAAGAAGAGTATTCTCGTTTAATAATGATTTGAAATTGTTATTTTGAAAGGTATTACAATATTTAATTTCTTGATACATTATTTAAATTTTGACATACATATTCGTAAATAATGTTATGTTTTGGTAATACCAAACTTTTGAAAAGATTTGATGTTTACACTTTACGATGTTATAAAATATATATTTTGAACAAGATTTAAAGATGTAGATTTTTGTAAGAAATTGATTTTTCTTGATTGAATAATATTATTTTGTATTTGATTTAATAATAATATTGTTTGTATATTTATCAAGGATTAAGGTTGAATTTTTAATAAATAAAAGAGTGGGATGAGATATAAATTCTCCCTACTTATTTTTTTTTTTAATTTATGACTTAAAATGTATTATTTATAATATATGATTTTGAAATTTGGTATATATTATGTTTAACTACAGAAAGATGTTTTGAGTATTTATTTGATGTTAAAATTGGCGTATCGAGTACTTAGTGATTTGGGTATACGTCTGATCAACGTATATGTTAAATCCTATGTGTATTAGATAGATATAGAGTCACACTCTAGTCGCTTGAAAATGATTATGATGATGACCGCGGCATCATCGATATCTATTTTCAGGTTTCGAAAGCGGGATAAACATATTTAGCCAATTGAGACGTCGAGTGAATACTTAAAACTATTTTGAAGTGTTTAGGAAAAAAATTGATTTTTCTAAATATATATAGGTATGAAGATAAATATGAACTATTTGGTTTAAATATAATAATTATTTAATTACAATTTTCCTACCTCGTTCCTTTTCGGGGATGAAAAGGTTTGAGTGGGGGAGAATGTAACAACCTCAATTTTAAGTATATTTTATTTAATGATTTAATTTAAATTTTGTTTTATTTATTTTATTTGTTTGTATTTTTTTTTCTTTTATTTCGTCTATTGTTTATTTGATTTGCAAAAATATTTATATTGTTTCCTTTATTTGTAAACATTGATTACCTTTTTACTATTCAACGTCCATTCCTTAGTATTAATGTTCTTCGTACATGTTCATTTTTTTCAAAATTTGAATCGTTCATTCCTTAATGTTATAATCCATTTGTTTCCTTTTACCTTAAAAATGTTTTCAATTGGTAAATGAAATTTGCAAACTATTTAATTCTTGTTTCTATTTTTAACCGCACCATTAGTTTTTGAAATTTAAACAGAATGATTGTTATGAATGGAAAGCAAAAATTCCATACGTTTATTATTCTAAAGAACCATTCAATTCCTTCCAAAACACACATGGGAAATTTGATATAAACCATGTCAGTTTCTTTTTGTTTTCTTCTTATATATTTATACATCAGCAACTTTTCGTATATATAAATAAAATTTTAGACTGTCTCCATTTCTCAAAACCATTGCTTCATTTCTCTTTCACACCCTTTTTTTAGAAGACTCTTCTTCATTTTTTTGTTTGTCTATTATCCGTCCACTTAAATTTTCTAATATTACACATTCCGAGCAGCATTCCTGATTTTTTATTTTTCCCTGTTTCCATGCGTCCACTTATGTTTCCAATGGGAAGTTTTTATTTCCAAAATAGTCTTGTGCGTTTTGAATTTTGAAACTTTTGTTTTATTTATTTATTTATTGCTAAGCGTTATTAAGCATTAAATGCCAATAGACACCATTCTCTGCATGCATTATGTTTCCATATATTTCTGAATCCATCTTTATCCATTTATTCCCATCACCATATTTTTCTCCATTTCCATTCCTTGTTTAAAGCTCTCCATCCCATTTATTTATTCTTCATGTTTCTCCCTTCTATCCTTTTTATTTCCCATCTATTCGTAGACAAAAGAAAAATGGGCATAGTAGCTCCAATTTATACTCACGCCAGTTTTCTTCTACCATTCTCCACATTTGTACCCTTCACCAAGTTTTCCCTACTTATCGCCATTGCCTCTCCTCACTCAGACACAAGACCTCTGGTCCCTTACAATCCCAATCGATCAAACTCGTGCCTACAAACTGCCAGCACCACATCACTAGACCAAGATCAAACCGTAGCTGCACCTGCATGAAGCCTACGCCAAAGCCAAGCCTCGCCTCTCCTTTTTCACATACCGACCCCGCAATTTACCCCAACCCGCGTCTTTCAGCGACACCACCAACTTTTTCTTCCTTGTGAGAATATTTCCGGTTTATTATTATATTTTGTATTAGTGTGTGTATTTTATTAGTTTATGGGAGTACTGTGTTGATATTTGTGTGTGCTTAGTATTTGTTTTTGTGGGCGCGTGAGTGATTTTCTTTGTTTGTGAGAATTTATAAATTTATATTTATGTATATGAGAAATATATATATATATATATTTGAGGGTAAATTTATGTGTGGTTTTTGTGTGAGTTGCTTTGAAAATATTTTGGTACGAATATAATTTATGATAGCAAATATATTTGCACTTCCAAAAATCTAAATCGGGTTTATTCATTTTGATTTGAAATTTATTCTATTTCAGATTAACGTTAAATTAGTAGATAATATAATGATAAATTATTGATTTCGGAGCGTTTATACATATTTTATAACATCAAATGTTTTGGAGTGTTGACTGTGTGTGTTAAGTGTGTGTTTATAATATGTATTTATGTATGTAATTGTGTTTGTGTGTGTTTTGTGTGTAATGCATGTTTCATGCGTGTGTGTATTGATTGTGTAGTGTCTTGGGTGATGTTTGTATGTGTATTTTAAATTTTATAATATATATAATAGTTTTGTGTGTGTTGATTTATATACATATTGGATTTTGAAATGGTGGTGCGTGTGTGTTGATTTTTAAATAAATATATATATATATATATTTTCAGTGTCTGTATATATATATATATATATATATATATATATATATATATATGAATATATATGTTTGTTGAATTTTTATTTTATTATTAATATGTATGTATATATATTTTTAACGATTGTCTATATATAATATATTGTTTGCGATGGTGTATATATATTTAATTGATTTTGTGTATTGTTTTGTGTGTGTGGCGTAGTGTATTGTGTATGTGCATTTATGTTTGTGTGCATGTGTTGGTCCTGTGTAGTGTTTTTTCTAGTGTGTGGTGCGTGAGTCATACTGTATGCATATAGTTATTGTAATGAGTGTGTATTTTATAATACTGTGTGTAACTGCGTTTGTATTTGTGTGTATGTAATAAAAATTTATATTTTATAATAATAAATGTATTTTTTTGAATCTATTTGTTTTGAAGGAAAATTTATTTGTATGTGTATATGTTATATATAATCTATAATATACAAGCTTTAGGTGTGTTTTCTTGCGTGTGAAATGGTGTGGGTACCGCATTGTGTGTGTTTGTATTTGTGTTGAGTTTGTTTTGAAAATTTATTTGTTAAAAAAATGTGTATATATATATATATTTCTTTCAGTGTTTATATATGCGTACAATGGTTTCATTGTATATTTATTTTATATATATAGTTTTTGGTGTGTTATATAATATATAAATTTATAAAATCTTTTGGTGTGTGTTGAACTTGAATTATATATATATATGTTATGATTTTACCATTCGTATCTGTATATATATATGTAAATATATATAATATTTGTAAAAGTAAATGTTGTGTTTATATTTTAAGTCGGTTTGGTGTTGAGTTTAAAGACTGTTCTGAAACCCAGTAGCCTTACCGATCCTTTGATACATTCCCTAGCCTCCTCTTATGAAAAAATAATAATAATGTTGAGTGATGATCGAGCTGAAATTATTCTGAATCGTGCATGGAAGTCATCGTTTCAATTCTGCATAAATCCATCTATTGTCTTTAATCTACGCCACGAAAGGTGAGTTTATCACACACCTGACTCACATTATTTCATAGATGTTAGATCAACTAAATGAACTGTTATGAAATGTATAGGATTGCTAGTAGAAATTGTTTGTTAAAAATATACACTTTCATATGTGACACGATATTCATATGACATGTATGTACACTGATTACATATGACTATGATGTGATTAATGATATGTGATGATTTGTTATGTTGTAGATACCCCTAGTTTAGGAAAAATCAATAAGGGTTGAAATGATACATACCCGAACGGACATTAGATTAGGGAAAAAAATTTGTGGGTTTAAATGATAGACCTGAACAATTTTTACTGAATTTGGGATTACGGGTTGAAATGATAAACCTGTAGAAATTTTATAAATTGCGGGTTGAAATGATAAATATCCGTATCACTTGACCACAGGGTAGAAAACTACATACGAACACCGTTGGTCATGTTTTTGAATTAAAATGATTTGGAAAATTTGAATGTAATGATATTAATTTAGATCTTATATTTATATTTTAAAGATTTATACTTAAATTTTGTAAATTTTAAATTATATGTTTTAAAATGATTTTATGAGTAAAAATGTATTTAAATGCTTATTTAATATTTTACTTATAACTTATTTATTTTAAACTATATAATTTAATCATATATGTATTTTTAACTTTAAATTAATGTATTATAATAAATTATTCCTTTTAAACCTATTTCTAAATTATTTTAAACCTATATATGTTTACAAAGCTATTTTCTATATAAATTTATAACTTTTAAATATATTTTCAATGCTTATTTTATATATATTTTATAAACTTTAATAATAAACTCAATAGGTGATAAGTTTTGATTTTGCGATTTAAATTCGAGGTTTAAAGATTTAAATTTATATAACGATGCTTGATTCAATGAATTTGATTTTAAAACAACTAAATGCGAATTTTGAATTGACTTAAATATTGAACTTTAGAGGAAATGAACATGAATTGCGTAATTGATTTGAATTAAAATTTATAACTGATATGAATATATGAATTCGATTGTAAATTGACTGAATATGAGTTGAAATAATTTTATATATGGAATTGATTCATAAACTGTTTGGTTTTAATTAAAGAAATTTCTTAAATCAATTTATTTCAAGATGTGATTTATAAAATGGCCACGGTGTGAAAAATGTAAACATTTGGTTGTTAAAGAGACCGAGATCGGATATTGTCATACTCTCTGCCAATACCGAAAACCACTTTAACAACTGTGTACGCGGTGGAGTTCCAGAATGAAGTAGGATGGTCTGCAGGCGATTACTGGATTTGAAGAAAGTGAACGATGATGGATAGCCTTGACCTTCGGGTCATAATTAAAATAACTAAAACAGGAGCCATACCCAGGTTAATGTGAGCTAGCTCCTCTTAGCAGACATGCTTCTTCGATACCATATATATTACTTTGTGATTGATTGTCGCCTTTGATTTTTGGGAGTACTGTCTGGGGTGGGCGGTAGTCGCGGCTATGCGTTACCACCGGCCTGGGTCCGCAATCCGGTAGAATCCTACTGATGGGTATTGCCTCGATGCCTAGTCATATTTATCTTGATCCAGCCCCTACGATTTTGATTTGATGTTGTCGTATAGCGGCGATCCTTATACACCGACCGTTACTGGTGTTTTATATGCAATGTTTACGACAATGTTTATAAATAGTGTAAGGGTAAAAATGTAATCCCGCTTATGCTATTTTAATATGTTATATTTAACCATAGACACTATTATAATAGTGTATTATATTATATGATATTAGTTTAATGGATCCTTAGAGGATGGTGATCCCCAACATCCTTTAAGTTATTGATGCATTTTATTGAACATTTCATTTGAGTTGATTTTACTTCCATGAGAATGTTAGTCCTGATCCGAGTTGTTTTCTTTTGCATTATTGCTCGGGTCAGATCGAGTATTGCAGTGTTGAGATTTCACCTTTTGAAGCTGGAGACTATTGAAGATATCACCTCTACCTGTTGATTCTGGCTATTTCTCTTTTGTACTAGAAATTCTTGTATTTAGACTTCCGCTGTATTTAATTTTGTAACTCTAATATAATGTATAAATTTTGATTTTTATTTTTTAGCTTCATGAACAACTATTGTACCATTTATTTGTTCCGCTGCGAGATATTCTGTTTTTCTATGGCTGTGATTCTGTGATTTATTCGATTTACCTCATAAGCTAATAACATTATGTCATTTCGAACGCTATGAGTTGGTTTAATTACCATCTTGAAGTGGACGAAAGACAGTATGTTACATTGTGCATAAATACTTTGTCGACTCCCTCAATCCTCCAAATCCTTCCTAGAATTAATTTCATCTTTCGATTTGTTGATATCCGACATGGTGCTTAGTAGGATTTCAGTGACATTTTTCTCAACAATCATCACATCTAAATTATATCTCAAGGAAAGTTCCTACAAATATCAATAATACGACAATTTATTAACTTTTATACTTTTAGGTCAATGAAGGATGGAATGTTTTCATCGGTGTATCGTCTTGTTGGAAATGAGGTGGTGGCGGTGGGTTGTTTTTGGTAGGTTGGGAGTTGTGTGTGCTGCTGTGAGGATCTATCTTCTTTAGGAATGAGGAGATGGGATTGGAATCAGGTTGTTTGTTGTTGCATGTTGGTGAACCCCTTTTGTCTGCGCGGTTAAGTCTGACTTCTGATGTTAGATTGCTCTGCTTCTTTGCTCCTGCCTTAGCTTTCCTAAATCTAGTTCTCTAATTGTTTGTAGTGGTTGCTGGGGTTTCCTATGCAGCTGCACTGATCCTTCTGCTTTCTTGAATTACGGTTGGCATTATCTTCTTGAGAAAGCAGTTCATCAAATGCCCTAGATCAGTTTAGGGATGATGAGAAAAAAATGCAAAGTGTTTCCTTAGTTGCAATGTTTCTCAGTACACTGTGTGTTGCTGCAGTTTTATAGCCTATTGTCTACAACTAGGAAGTTTGGGATGTTAAATCCTTCTGCCTTTTGTATGTGTAGCTTGGATGTAGAACTCTTGTTTAGTTTTCTAGGTTATGTTAATTTGCATTCCCTGTGTGGGTATGTAATAGTAATCTAGTCCTAGAGATTAACTCCTATGTTGTAAGCTAGGTTAATAGCAATAGACGATCCACTATAAAAATATCTTTGGTGGATGGTCCACCTTAAAGACTGGATTTATAGTTGGTTAGTGATCTGTCAACTCCATGTAATAACTGTTTTATTATTTTCTATGATAATAGGTGTTTGAGGTCACTATAAAAACCGGTTGGCTTTACCAAAAATAATAATATTATTTTAATACTAACCTCCCTATATGGCAAATCAAATAAGATTGATCTTTTGTGATCTTAATAAATCTTTTTTCTATCATCTTCATCTTCTTTATTGTGAGTACTCTTCCTCTTTTACTGTTTATCTTCTTACTCAACTTCGTTTTTAGCTTCTTCTTACTCATCCTCCTTTTTGTTTCTTATTTCTTATCTTTTCCAAAAACATTTGGAAAACCATTAAAAATAGCAAAAATAATTCTTCTTGATAAAATTTTAGGTTTACTATCGTCCTCTACAGTGTTATCAAACCAAGTTTTTTATTTTCTTCATGGATGTGAAGTATCAAGAAACCTTCTATGTCCTATATAAGTACTTTTCCGGCAATAACTCAACCACCGATGATGAATGTTGGCACTGCATAATGGACAAACTTTTTTGCATTTTACACATCATCCTGCAAGATTTCAATAGGCCGGAAAATCATTTATTGCCAATATTAAAATTGCTCTTAAATTAAAAACTGATTTACTGAATTCATTATATATATCAATTCCATCATTCTATGAATAATTTAAGTCTTCAACCGATGGTGCCAAGTAAACATCAATATCATTTCTAGGTTGCTTTGGACCAGGAACTATTGATGTTAGCATAATATTTTCATTTTTCATACAAAACTTAGGTGAGAGATTATATGTCACAAGCGTTACTGGCCAACAAAAATATTTGAAGATCATCGATGCAAATAGATTGACACCATATGTGGCAAGACCAAGTGTGAGATTACGTGGATTATATGAAAATGATTTCCGCCTCTCGTCCATTGCAATCCATGTTAAAGAATCTATAGGATGTCGCATTTTTCCATCACTCTTTTATTGTTGAAACGCCACCTTAAGTCTTCTACCATCTTTTGAGATCTATACGTTCTCCTGAATTTTGGAATGATTGAAAAATATCTCAACATTTTATCTGGAACACCTCGTATAATCTCCTTAGTGTCCCCATACATCTTCCATCTCGAAGAGTTACATTTCAGACATCTTTCTAATCTTGAAATTCTTTTCTAAAAAGACAATAATCATTCTTACAAGCATGAATCTTTTCAAACCCCATGTCAAATACTTTGAGAATTTTTTTACATCATATAAAGTCATATGAAGTACATTATTCACTGATATCAACAACTGTAGTACGTTCAAAAACTTATCGAAACCATTATCGGATAAACCAACATCACATTTAAGATTATACAAAGCAATGATGTCAGATAGTTTTGTTTGATCTACACAATCACGATATAAGGGAGTTTCTGCATCCTCTAAATTCTTAATTCATCCTCACATTTTCGAACATCCTCGTCTTCTTTAACATCAGTAAAAAAAGTATGATTCAAAAAATATTTATCTTCAAAATGAATAGCTTTAAGTAGATCAAATGTATTGTCCAACTTCATGTCTATGCCCACATTTAATTTTTTGCCATAATGATACCACTTAGTACTGCTCTTGTACTTAGAATCCACCCCCTTATAATTAAATGTTCAACGATAATGTCATCATGTGTCGACTAAGATTTCAGCAATCTAAACAAGGGCATAAAAGCTTCTTTACATTTCTTATGTTTCTCTTTGCAACATCTATGAAACCTCTTTCCCCTTGCGAGTACTCCTTAGAAGTTCTATAATGAAAATAAATCTACATAATAGTTGAGTTTTAACATCAAATGTTTTTATTTTCTAAATTTTAACATGGTTGAGAATATTGAATTATCTATTTATCTATGTAAATGGACCCAATATTTTTCCATCAACATAAAATTAAAGATACACACAGGAAAAAAGAGTGCTCAAGCTCCAAAACTAAAGAGAAAAAAGATTGCTAAAACATAAAGTACACTAAATTTATGAACGGCCTTTAGTTTGGTGACATTATAATTTAAGCCTTTTCCTTAAATACGAGCCTTGCAAAATAGGAAACCTTGTGATTATAAACAAATAGCACTACCCAGGCAAATGAAGTAGTGGCAAACTATGGAGAAGAACCTTATTTCTCTGGCTCGTGAAATAGAAACACTAAAGAATAAGAATGCAAGATTGGAGACCAGAACCGTACGAGTAGGTACTTTTCCTGTGGTGCTTCTTAATTTCAGTATTGTTTTAGAATAAGAGAGAAACACAATTGATACCACAGAATACTGACTTCCAGCAAACAATACAAACCTGCACCAAACTTTTCTATCAACTTACCATGACAGACAGGCTACCAAGGCACAATCCCTTTCACCCAATGTCAAACAAATATAAGTAGTTGCTAAAGTTGGCTTACATAGTCGCACAAATTCAACCAAAATGACGACACAAACACAAGAAGAAACAAGTAAACAGAGCCAAACCAACTATAGCCAAAACTACCCTAAAAACCCAATTTCAAATCCTAGATCGCGAAGATGAAATAGTGAGCCTAAATCCAAGTATTAATTGTCGAACTAATCGTACCTTATGCCACACAAAAATTCATAGGTGGCTACAAGACAGTAGGAAATATTCACCAATGATCATATTTGCCAAAAGTTTGTTTCTTCATAAACATTAAAAGGATCATAGTCACACATTTTTGCACTTATGATAAATTATTATATTAATAGGTCATTAAATTAGTTCTAAACGAGAGAAAGATAATTCCCTAATAGGGGTGCAATTGAAGCAATCAGAATTTGGTTTGCAAAATCCATAGTTGGTGTTTCAATCGACACTAGTTGTTATGGAAAATATGTTAGTAAGGTAAGATGACCATCTAAATTATTCTAGATTGCTAAGTCCACCCAAGATTTTCCTTTATATGGATTAACTAAAGCTAATAAACTAAAAAAACCGAAAAACTATATACCAAATCACAACATTCCAACACACAACTGCGTCAACAAGGTAAGCACTTCAGCAGCTAACACATATTTCTAATCATAATCGTAACAACAAGAAATGATTACCAATAACCTCTAAATATGAAAAACAAAACCAAATTTTCCATTATACATATATTGTTAGCATTAGAAAGGAGCAAACAGGTCTTCCTCTATGTGGGCTTACAAATAGTACCCGGTTAAAATACAACAAACATGCAAAACTACCCTAAATATTAATAGAGATGTTATTAGGAACTAGAAAGGTTGCATAGTATAATTTCACTCTTTACCAAAAAGGATCAATGATTTATTAACTGTCGATCGAAAATTTGGTTTATTTAAATTACATCCTCTTATTCACAGGAAAGGTAGCATTTTCTCTGTTTACTTAAGTCTTTTATACTCTATACATTACACCATAGCAATTGACTAAAATTGCATCAAATGCAGCTTTATAAGTTTATTTAAAATAAATAATCAAATGTATCCCTACAGTATCATTCTTTATCTCAACCATGCTTATATATGTGAGAGCCACCATCTATTAGCATAAGTATCCTCGTATATATAATAATTAGCTAATGAACCTCCAAGCATAACAACGAATTGAATCAATGACCATCCTCGCATATATAAAATAATTAGATAAATTTCAAAAACCAATTAATCAATTTGTAGGGTTCTTTCGAACATATAAAAAAAAAAATCATTTCAATTCTTCAATTTATTAGTGATTATCAATCAATAAACCTATTAGCAACCAAATAAAGAAAATCCAATTTCAAATTAAATTTCAATATAAGGAAAGACCTTAAGGAGAAGCAGCCTGTATAATTTCGAAATGAGTCCATCCAATATTTATACAGTCAAAATCATTCCTAGTTTTGACTTTTTAAATAATGACCAAACAAAGTATTAAGGAAACACTTAAATCAAACCTTTTCTTACTTTATTTGAGCCTTACAAAAAACGTTTTAACATGAAGCTTTATGTTTAAACCATCAACTTATTTACAACTTATTCTGCAACCAATTCAAATCTACAACGTTCTAAATCACTAACAACTTTACATAAGAATCGGGTTCGCTTACCAGAATTCAAATTGAAGATTAGATCCAAAAGGCGTGAACCCTCCCTAGATTCGACAGATCGGCTGAGGAGATTGGAGATGGAAGGAGTTTGCCTTCTTCAATCAGATGAGGAGATTAGAGCGAAAGGACCTGCTTTTTTGTGAGATGAAATGGTTTTGGAGGGAGGGATACAATAATTTGTGAAGTTAGAGGGAGACCGTGAATGATTTTGTGAGGGGAGCGTTACACGTAAAGTTGTAGGAAGACCGGTGAATAATTTTGTAAGGGGAGCTTACACATGATATGGTCAAAACAAAATCATCGGGGAAGCAAATAATTAAGCGTAAATAATAACGCTTCAGAATAATGCATTATTAAATAGAGTTATTAATATCATATTTTGTTATAATGTTTGCTATCTTACATTTTTTGTTTCATTTCATTGCATTTTCACTTTCATTTTTTTACTTTGTTTCCCTTCCCTCACAGTCTCCCCCTCTCCTTACTGCACTTCCTAGCCCCGCTCGCAATGCCCCTGCTCGGCTCCATATGCATCTAATAACTTTCCCTATGGGGATTGCCTCCCTGTTAAGTGCTCTTGTGGCTGGCCTCGCAAGTGTATCATGTCAGAGCAACTGAAGATCCTTCCTTTTTGTGTTGTTGCAACTTCGTATCGTATTTTGGATTTCAATGCTAAAGATGGTGATTTTCTTTTTGATGTGGAAGCGCAATCTAGTTTTCCTAAACCGTCTAGTTCACTCTAAGCGTCAAGGTCATATTGTAAGTTCTCTGATCTAGCACCTGCTAATGTGTTTCTCTCCATGTCATTCTCTGATGATGAAGGCTTCAGGTAAGGCATGTATTGTCCTTCTTTTATTGCCTTCTTTTACCAGCTTATCTCATTCCCAATTTACTATAAGTTCTACCACTCAAACCTCCTCCTCATAGTAGAAATTACCCTAAATATCCAAATAAATGTGATTATGAAGTCAAGTATGTTGATGGTCTCAATAGTTCATGTGTTCTTGTTACTGATTTTTCACCTTAAAGCTTTCCAGTAATATTAAGGTGCACAAATAGTTAGATTTCGGGTAATCTTATTTAAGTATTTATTCATTTAATTACCGTTTTCAATGTATTTCCATTTCTTGTTGAAAACTTAGCCGTTTAATTAAAATTTGATTATAGGTGTGGATATAATAAAAAAGGATCATAACGGGATTTAGCAGTAGATGGAATCCTTCGACTTGGATGTGGTAAAGCTAGCATCATCTCACAATTAAATGACCAACAGATCATATAAATATTCTTGAGAATTGCTTGAGTAGAAAGATTGGTGGTTATCTATGTTGATGGTTTAGTTCCTACCACTGGCATAAATTAGGCTAACATGACTCATATCCAATATGCGTAATTGTGTAATTAAGCCAGATATGCTTATTAGTAATTGTGAAATTAATAAACTTTTTTATGTTTTTTTAGATGTTGTCACTATTATTTTATACAATACTCAAGTTTTTACTATGGCAAAAAATATCAAGATATTAATAAACATACACCTGTAATATTGACAGTGGATCTATATTAACATTTTCATAGTTCAAACGTACAAAGTGTCCTCTTTGAGGTAATTCTTCTGAACACTACAGGATTAATTAATACCTTGTAACTAGCTATGTTTTCATTTATTCCTAAATAAACAAAAAAAATGTATTACTTGCAACTCGAGAAAATGAAATGAGTGACTGACTAAATATGGTTTAGTGGAAAGGAGCAAAGTCATTCAAATCATTAGAAGATGTCAAGAAATTATTTAATATTTTGGTTTTGAAGTTTGGTGGCATGTAGTATAATATAATGACATTAGCGAGCGTTACCATTTACATACTGACATTAGTGTCTTTAGCATGTCATAGTAACAATTTATTATTTCTTATTTAGGAACATGGATAAAGGCAGTAGACACGGACTGAGTCATTTCAACCTTGTTGGAGGTACGCTTATGTGAACGGTAGTTGATTAATATATTTAAATAGTTGCATATACAGGGTGCCATGTATTATTGTTACTAATTCATTTATTATATTTATCATGGCTTTTAAGTAGACACTGAATTGTATTTGAACTATGCATAGTTCATATCTTCGACAATGCCTCACTTTACAATATGTGATAGAAAAAGAAAATAAAAACCTTACAGACAATAAATTGTTAATACCAATTTTGTTAGTAACAAAGTATTATTTTGAAATTTTCAACAACTGTGCACTTTATAGTTTACGGTTCAATATATATGTTCTGTGGTGGTACATGTATAGTTAGGTAGTAACAATTTTTTTTCCCTTGTGATTGTTGGTTACAGCGTTGCACAATTCATTCAAGTAATTAGTGGCTTAAGTTGAAGGTAACTGAAGCTCGATATGAGTTTCCAAATATTTTCCAAGGTGCAGATACATTTTTGTTTACACAGATTGTTTTTGCTTAAACTGTAAACAGGCATGTATTTATGAACCTCAATAGCTTCAATTCAAAACAATAACACATTTTAAGCGACTTACTGTCTACAACAAGAAATTGAAAAGGGGAATGTCTTTGTTTACCCAGTGGTAGGTGGGTCGACCCTTACGTGATCTGGCCGAATTCTGAAGTGTGAACCTGGATTGTTTTGTGTCTCTATTCATGCTGACTCAGCATGACTTATATGGTTCACATTTAAAATCCAGATATAACAATTGATGTTGGCTCTGTGACCCTATAAATAGATGGCTTCCCTCATTCTGGAATTCACATAAATTCTTCACATCATACTCTACCTCTAAATTATTCTGAAAAATATAAACACATAATGGGGGAATGTTGTTAAAGATTGGATCAAACAGAAGCAACAACAATCAAGACTTGCATACGTATACCTGGATTGGACTTGGACTTTCTATGGCTTAGTGTTATACATATTTATCTTTACCAAGACTCGCAATGAGTTACAATTATTTACATATCTGATTTCTTAGGCCTTGAACATGACAGTTAAATAAAACTGGCCAGGATCTATAATGTTAGTAAAACAAATATACATGTTTTCACTACTAATACCCATGATGTTATGCTAAGTTATATCTATACCTGTGATGATATTGGACAAGTTATACATATGCATGTGATGTCGTTTTAAACCAATTATACATATGCATGTGATGTCGTTATAAACCTATTATACATATGCCTATGATGTTGTTAATTGAACAAGTTATACACATGCCTGTAATGTTGGATAAATAACAAGTTAAATGTATCTATCTTTATTTTCCCGTTTTCTATGTTTATTTCCAGTCTTGCCTATATACATACGTGATTTGATTTTATTCCTCTCCCTCTGTTTTCCTTTTTATTTTATGTCATGCCTAGGCCCTCGAAAGCCTGGGCTATACCCGATTAAAATGGGTGTACCATTGGGGCAATAATAAATAATATGAAATAGGAATTTAGGCATGTCATTTAGGCTTGGAATAAATTGATTATAATTGGGAAAAAGGATAGATAAATCTGTTTAGACTTACTGTAGACACTTGATGTATACGAACGTTATCCACAAACCTGTAACTTGGGAATCTAGTTGATAAATAATATGCATATGGACTAGACATGTTAACTTAGACTTAAATGGACATTAAGTAAATGACATGTTAAGAATAGGGTTGTATATACGTAATGACATTACAGCCATGCTTATTAATAAACCTGAACCTGTTAGAATAAGCACAAATATTAATAAGCAAAGAGGTCCCCCGTTTGCTGTTGTATCGGGGTTTGGGGATTCTTAAATCCTAGTTACTTGGGGACACAAGCTCAAGGGGTTAGGCTTGTGTCAATCAGTTGTTTGGAACCAATATCAGTCAGTATCCTTGTAGGTATCCTATATGAGGGTCTAAGGGCTAGGGAACGCTTTACTGAACTTGATAGTAAGAGGTTCACATGGGGGTGTTTACGGGCGCGTTTCGGCGGAGTCATAAGCGTGCATGGGTCCGACTAGGGAAGATAAGATGCCATAACAGCAGTAAATAGGTCTTTGTCATATTGTTGGTGGGATAGGGAGTGATACACCCTACTGTCGGGGATGACTTAGGGTATTTACATAGTAGGGAGCCTATCACTTGGGTAGTAATTAGGGTATACCTAATCCTGTTGTTACCTAATTAGGTTAACACCTAATCCTATTATGTAATTAGGGTACACCTAATCCTGCTATTTAATTCTGTTGTTTATCCATGCTGTAATCCTGTGGTATGTAATTAAGCAAAGAATCTAATCCTGTTGAACCTGTTATACTAGTATTGGTGCAAACATATACGTTCAGACATTACCTGTTTTTTGGATACAAATGTGAAGCATTACCAGATCACAAGTTTATTCCTGTTATTTTGTTCATCCTGTTATTCTGTTTAGTTTAGCTGTTGTAACACTGTACCTTTCTTATCCAGTCTTATTTACCTGTCTTGGCATTCCTATTTTATGCATATTTGTAAGTCACTGGAACTCGCCAGACTTTATGTTTGACCCTTTTCTTTCGCTTTTTCTTCCTTCCCCCTCCTCCCAAGATCCTTAGAGTGGAAGCACTCAACATTGACTAGGATTTCCTGTAGCAGCTTGGACTTTTTGCAATGTATCGTTTTGACTTGCTCTCTACTTTTGTTTGGCTTGTGACATGGGATATAAATTTATGTACTTTGGTATTTAATTTTCTGAGTTGGTTTGAAAGATAGATTTAAGATAGTTTGTTAGTTGTAACTGGTTTTGATGTATTTCTGAGATTATGCTTTATTCCTTTTGTAATAAAGTTTATAAAATTTCCGCTGCTTATTTTATATGCCTTGTACTTTCTCTGTAATGATTGTATGTTGCACTTCATGGAAATTAATGCATTATATTACGAATGACATTAACGGACTGTCTTAAATCTTTTTCTCAATCTCTTCTGCTGAATGCACTCTTCCAGTAGTACATGATAAATCCATACATTGGAAATTATTGTGGGTATGTATTAAAGAAGACTGGTAGCAAGTGCATTGAATAGAGAATTTTGTAAGATTGTTGTGGTTAAACATATAAAAAAACAGTTTTAAATTTAGTTCGAAATTGTTTGTACTAAAACAATAATATGGATCTCAGTCTTTTGAATGTTGAAAATAAAGAAAAATAACCACTTACTCCTATTTTTCTACAAAATCTCCAACTGTTATATCTTTTTCCCTATCATTTTTATCGAGTCGGTCAAATTTTATTGTAGCTTTTACAATGAACTTTATATTGTTATTCTGATATTCCGTTCCAATCAAAACATTAGAGGGAAAGAAGGTATATATTATGGTATAAGGACAGTAAATGGTGAGGAAGAAAAAAACCTTACATTTAGCCTTAATCCTGATAAATGATACACTAAATAATGACTAGCTAAAAGCTGGATAAAATCATAACTGATTAGTACATAACAAGACCCATTTGAGAGACATGAGCAGCCGACGTTTCAACAAATACTAATTAGATAATAGTGGCTTTTGATGCTTCATTTAATGGCACATTTATAATTTCAGGGAAGTAGTATATATTTTATTCCTCATTTGAAAGTGCATTTATTATAATTTCCTTCTACAGGCAAAAAACATGAAACTGCTGCATGATTTTTGACTAAAAAGACGCAGCTTCCTCAAATCTCCCTGAAATATTCTATTTTGAGCTATTTTTCTTCCATGATTCCTTTAATACTATATTTTGTTGAACAACTAGCATTCATCACATTAGATCTGTTACCTTATAAGTTTACAATCATTTTTTTCTACATATATACAACCACAAAACTGATGTAGCAATTAATAGAGATTCTTCTGTTTTTATTAGGTTCAATTTTTTATATTCCCTACTGCACTACTATTTAATTCCCGTCATCAAATATGGGCCCGAATTATAATTTACCATGAACAAGACCAAAATACATTAAACTGAAATAATTAAATAAAATTTGTACTATATTGCATATGCCTAATGCACATAATAAAATGACACATGATCATCTTCACATTTGTCAACATAAATGTTAGATCCAAAAATGGTTCTAACACCCAAACTAATGATAATTCTAAATGAAATGAAAATAAAAATGGAGAAAACACATGATTTATAGTGGTTCGGCATTAAAGAGCCTATGTCCACTTTGAACTTCTTTGATTGATGATGGGAGTACAAGTACAATGATTGTTTTCGCTCAATCGCACTTTTACAATGGATAATTTCACTCAATGCTCGCTGAAATATTCTTCAAAGATTAATGATGATCTGATTAAAGTGATGAAATTCGGATATAGCAGGTGTTTTAGTCAAGAATTTGCCAAAGATCCCCTTCATGTTGTGTTGCTTGTGCTATTTATAGGTGGAAAATCTTCTGAAAACCACTCCGAGTCGGATCCACGTGTTGGCCATGCCTTAAATCTCAAAAAAAATGGCTTCAGGATAGTGACAACGCATGAACATAGTGGCAAATGTGGGCATAACTGCTCCAGAGATACTTAAGAACGTGGAATGCAACTGTTTTTCGGTTACAGATAACCGGGTCGGATCAGAAAGAGGACTCCGAACCAGACCGCAGCTTTCATCCGATCTTGCTTTCTCTTCACCGATCTGACCCGAG
This sequence comes from Allium sativum, assembly GCA_030737875.1. Classification (NCBI taxonomy): domain Eukaryota; kingdom Viridiplantae; phylum Streptophyta; class Magnoliopsida; order Asparagales; family Amaryllidaceae; genus Allium; species Allium sativum. Next base: position 181,613,376 of record CM060925.1, on the reverse strand, counting down.
CCAAGTACACTGATCATGACTTCAGCTTATTCTCTTTTTCATGATCTGATCTGATCTGCCTTCTGGATCTCCGATCTGAACTGGATTCTAAGTTGAATGAAAGCGGATGTTTAATGCTCGACTATCATTAGCTTCTAGTCTTTATAACTTTGTGTAGCCTAATCACAAAGTAGGCTAACATTTTTCCCCCTCGAAGTATCTTTCATTGAAGATGGAAGGTGCTTCGAAGATATCTCATCATGTGTGCTTCCGAATCGATACTAGTTAATGATCGTGTCCCTTTGTAAAGTCGTGACTTCCCACGAAACTATATCTCTTGATTTTATGAATACATCATTGAGCTAAGGATCATTTTTCTTTATTTTTCAATAACCTCAAAAGTTTCTCTTATGATTTATACTCCTTCTTAGGTAATTCTTTTTCTTACATTCATACACACAGACCTTGTTATCTTCTTTTTCAATTTTTTAGAATCCTTCTTTCACATAATAAGTCCGTTCATTCAAATCATGGATTTGTTGCTGGCTCAGATCCAACGAATTCGACCCGTTATGATTCTAGTCTATGGGACATTCGTTGACTAATTGGGAGAAGGCTTTGGACCTCTCTTTCCCCACTTCGGTTCGAGTCGGGCCCAATAGTCTTAACAGGGAATACGAATAGACTTCCTCCTTTAAATACATAAACTCACCTACCCTTTCCTTCACTTCTTCATTTCAGCGAAGCTTTACTTCAAATCCGAAAAAGAAGAAAAAACCCTAACTCTCGAAATTATCAAAATTCATCTCGATTTTAGATTAACTTCATAGGTGGGTTTAAATCTCGTGTCATTCATTCCATACTTGTTTAGATCCGAAATTGGAGTCAATTTGGGTTATTTTCGTGTTGAATCGAGAATTAACGTCGACGCTCCCTCTCTCCGCCGCCATCATCGTTGGCAATGTTATTGACACCTCGATGAAGCGGTGGAGATGATCTAAGGCGTCGATTCATTAAAAACTTATTGACAATGATTATTTGGGAAAGATGGACTTGGTGGGACCTGATGAAAGAAGAGAACAAGGGAAATAGCGTTCTTTGAAGGGATGGATCTGTTTTGGAGTAGGAAGTTGGAGAAGGAAATGTAAATTTGCTGAAGCGGGTCGAATCGGAGTGAGAGGGGAGAGAATATAAAAAAGAAGGGCATATATAATATATGGTTTTGGTTCGGATCGGAGGGAGCTTCCTACTGAAGAAAGCTTTTAAAAGCATCAAAGCAAATCCATTTGGTCCGAACCGAATTTTTCTTGTCTCTAGCTCTGATCCTACCCGGAGCACATTCCTGGGTTTTCCACCTTAAGTCCAATAATTCATAATTTCAACCGATCCGATGTATATAATGTATGAACTACCGAGACGACCTGCAAAAGAATATAAACGTCCAACCCGGACCTTGCAAGGCATAGACTTCTGACCTGAACCTTCTAAAGCACAGGTTTTCGATCCGAATCGCATGAGATCCAAACTTCCGATCTGAATCACTTAACATATGAACATTCGTTCCGAACCAGACATTCATTGTGAAAAAAATGCACTTAATCCGATCTACCCAAGACTAAGTACTGTTTGTAAACTCAGGGAGAGTTAGGATATAGCCTTCTACACCGGATTTAATAGATTTACCAACATGCAACTATATTCTGTATTGCTTTATTTTGATGCTAACTCTTTGTCTTCTCACTTTAGCATTGTATTTGCACCAACACAATTTAGTCCACACACATGCACGGGGGGACACGGGTTATTTTACTCTAACTCCTGCTATTGTTTCTTCGATAGTTTAACAATTATGGCTGAGAGACGCTCGTTTAGATTAGCAGAAAGGAGAGAAGTTTTCAGGTCATCTTAGAATCCACCCGTTGAAGACGTATATTCCACTTCAGATTCAGGTTGGAATAATACAGGTCTAGACTACAAAATGGGAACTCATGAAAGTGATGTATCATCTAGGGGTTATGTCTCTCTAGATGAGGAAGAAGAAGAAGGGTAGGAGATAGTCGTGCCCCAGATGAGTTTGGGAATGTTACTATCTTGGAACTGCGTAAGGATTCAGACGAATCAACAATTGACAATGATAGGCTTGCACGGATATGCCTAAAGCATGGGATTCTTCAAAGAGATATTGAGTTGCCTTCAAAAACAGATCGTCCTCATAATCCACCGGAAGTGTATATGATTATCACCAGGTTAATGTGCCTCGTTGGGGCAATACCTCCATTTCCACCATTCGTCGTCGATTTTTTGAGACAATTGCGGATTGCCCCCATGTAGCTTCATCCCAACTCTTACGCTTATTTGTATACTCTATACATAGCTTATAGAGAAATTCTAGATGTAGAGCTAACTTTTGAGGATGTTCATTTCTTCTACAATTTCAAGCATTGGACCAATGACACCCCGTCCTTTGTATACTTTGAATCGGTACCAAAAAGGAAAATCATCACTGTTCCTTTTAGCAGCAAAGCTGGGGACCCGAAATGTGAATGGTTTTATGTTAAGCAACATCCTGGGTGTGCCAGAAGATGGCTTAAATCAGTTACTCAATGGCTTAAATCCTGGCTGTTCATTTCTTCTACATTAAGCATTGCTTGTTTTTACTTACAGTTCCTAACCCACCACAAGAGAAGCATCCGGTGCAATTTGATCGCTTGAATCAGTTACTCAATGGCGACCAAAAATTCTTGACCATCAAGGACTGCTTAGTAGATGAATATCTCCATCGGCATCGTCTAGGTTCTATATTTCGAAGCATAGGTCACAGTGAAGGTCCTTATGTGTACATACCTCCAGCTGAGGGGCCAATCGACAGTCCTCTTGAGAGGGGAGAAGGTTCAAAAGATCCAACGGTGCCCCTTAGGGATCCTCTTTCTCCCTCTACGAATCAAGATGATATATTAGAAAATATAGCAGAAAAAGATAGAAATAAATACATTACTCCCGAGGATGCTTCCACTCCTGAAATGCCGATCTCTCCAAAAGAGTTGTCATTAGGTGCTTCTCAAGGAGATGCCCCCACTATGGATGATTCTACGTTTCAAGGTTTAGGAAATCTCCCCCTGCCCGAGACCCTTTACACTTTAGAAGATTTTGGAATGAATCCTCTTATATTTACTTCCTCTGAGGAAGCTACTCCTGTAAAGGTTAAGGAAACTGCACATATCGGACTAACTTCGAGCTCTGGTTGGTTGGGGGAGAGCTATCACTTAGGATATGCACAACACACCAACACTGCACATCACAGTACCTGTGCTTCACATAAACATTGGTTCTGAACTTTACAAACCTTATTTTGCAGGAACTATGACATGTGCCCGCTATGATGTCAGGAAAGTCCTCACTAGTTTGCCTAGATTTGATCCCGACATTGAACATGATCGCCGCGAGAGCCGCGGCAAGGATAATAGGAGGCATCATGATCCCAATCGTCTTCATTCTTTGTGCTCTCATTCTCATCGTCAGTCAGACCCGGACCAGTGTAAGAGCTACCAAGATCGTCACAAGGGGGAAAAACCACACTCTAAAGATGCAATTCCTTCTAAAGACAAGCATCCCCAAGAGAAGTCGCCTTAGAAGCATGTTGGTTCGCAGGATAAGCATAAACAAATCGAAAAAGGTTGAGTAGGGACGACATATCCATCGTACCTGCCAAGCGAAAAAAGGTCGAGTTGTACATATCTAAACCTGTTCTGCTTGATTCTGAAGCTAAAGAGAAACTGGCATATTTGAAGAAACAATTTCCTAATCATTATTTTGATCATCTACATTTTGTTCCCGCACTTGAGCCTGTTCCTTCGAAGTGGGCGGATGATGCTAAAGCAAAGATAGACTTAGTAGACAAGCAATATATGGAAATGTATAGATATTCGTGCAAACTTTCTAAGATTATCCGCAATTTAATCACTGACATTGACCATATGAAGGAAATGGCTGATTACGATGAAAGCATTCAGAGAAAGACTTGGAAGATGCATAAGCTCAGGTTGCTCTCATTCAACGGGATGCCGACAACTACAAAAAACAGCATGAGGAACTACAAAGACGTTATCACATTTGCTTGGAATCCTATAGCCAAGAGCGCTTAGATATGAAGAAGCAAGCTGAGGATGCTAAATATGAAAGTGTTAAAGTACAGTTGTCTTGCACTACCCTTGAACGGGAGAAGGCGGAGTTAGAGAAGAAAAACACTGATTTGGCAAGCGGAACGCCGAATTGGAAGCCAAACTACTGGAGACTGAATCTAGGGCAGTCTTGGCCAAGGGGAACACAAGCATTGCCATTAAATTTGCCGAAGAGGTTCAAGATATATTTTCCGCGGCACAGAGAGAATTGGATGGCTATGGTGAGCCGATGATAGAGTTCTCTGCTCAAGTGATCCGTCATTGGGACATTTCTTGGATTGAGGATTACCCGACAACTCTGGTTTACGTGTGGGACCAAATCATCGAATGGAAGAAGAAAGAGCTCAAGGTGGACTCCATCGTTGAAAACAAACTTGTGGAGAAATTTCTTAGGGGTGAAGAACTGGTGTGCTTGGCTGAAGGACGCAGACTCATCGCTGCAGCTATGGAAGAAGAGACACGTCAAGCTAAGGGAAAAATGTCCTCGAAATTGGTTCTTCTTCTGCTGCCCCTGAGGATACCAGAACAGAGGGATATGATGCAGAAAATCCGGGAATTCCTAAGACATCTTTTTTATCCCCCTTCCTGAAGCGATACCAGAGACCCTACTTACCCCAATCGAGAAATCATCCGAAGGTATCTCTACCTTTTCGTCCCAATTTGTTAGGGCTATTTCAACCTTTTGCGACATTATTAGACAATCAATCGTAGACCCTATTGTTTCTCCTAAGCTAATACCAGTTAACTCTCATTCTATAGGTGCACAGCCAGTTGAAAAGGCCGATGAGAAGCAGAGGGAAACCACTAATACAAGGTATACTGAAGAGTTCCAAGAGAAGCATGCTGAAGTTACTGGCTCAAAACCTGTGGAAGAGGTCAAGGATAAGGATGAGGCTGCTGAGAAGACTCCCAAACCATCTACCACTAAAGACCCCTGGAGGAAGATGTAATGGACGTCATAAAAGACGACGGTGGCGATGGCGGGCATGAGGAAGATGATGATGTTACTATAACTGGAAACTCGGGGAATGTCGATGACATGACTTTGGTCGAGATGAAGGCCAAGCAGGATAAGCGTATGCAGCTGAAAGTTGAGGAAATAGATCCCAAAAGCTTTAAGCCCCTAGCGACAGTACCTCCTAGGTCAAGGTTAGCTGTTGAACTTTCAACTAGATCAATCACTGAAGAGCTTGCTAAAAAATCTTCTACTGATCCCAGCACTCCAGTTCTAGGAAAGAAGAAACTGAAGCGGATCCAGACCGAGGCTGAAAAAGAGGAGAAAGAAGAACTTAAAGCTGGCAAGAAAGCAAAGTCCACTCCAAAGTCCAAATGAGAGGCAGTTTTATTTTTCATTTTACCTGTTCCTCGGTCTGTTTGTTGTTGTAGCGAGTGCGGCCCTCGCCTTTGTTTAGTTCTCTTGTATAAACCTGCACCTGTGTAAATAAAGTAGTTCGTTTCCTACTATGCCAAATGCTTGCGAGTTCGTCACTTATTTCTGTTAGTGTCGAGAAATTAACAAACATTAGTAACGATTCAAGTCACAATTGTGCTTCCCTGCAAATGCATAGACAAAGAAAATATTGTTCGCAGAGAAATTGTCGTTTAACTAAATAAAATAAATGTTTGATGGTAGGGTGCGTGATGTGTATGCCCCCAATCAATCTTGAATATAGCACTTGGCTAAGGCTTGTTCGAGATTGATTAAATTACCCCCAGGTCTTTTGGCGGGGTTAAAATTCTTTTTCATTGGTACACATTCTTTGTACCTTTATACTCTCTTGTGGTATGGTCAGGTTAAAGTATATTCAAGGCCGTCTTTTGTCATGGTGCACCTTCACGCCTCGAGGACGTCGTCTTCCCGTCCTTTATACTCTCTCTCGACTCGTGAGAGTTAGAGTTTGGGACGTTGGTTTCCTATCCCTTTTTATGTCATTAGGTAAATGGTCATTTCATTTGCTTTTGTATCAATTCAAATGTCTGATATTTTCGACTTATGTTATGTCAATCACATAAAAAGTACAAAATAAGATTCGGACGGGTAAAGTAGATCACACATAGTATTTTATAGTGGTTCGGCCAAGTCGTGACCTACGTCCACTTCATAATATTTTGTTTATATTAACCAAACTTTTCTAGGCAAGTCGTGCCTTTTTACATTGCCTATAAAACAAAAGACAACGGTACAATTTCAAGTTAAGTATCGCCGCAAATGTTGGGCGCTCCAAGCTCTAGGAGTTTCTTCGCCATCCACGCTCGCTAACTTGAAAGCTCCTGTGTCAAGTTTCCGTCGGATGGCGTATGGTCCCTCCCACTTTGGGCCTAGATGAATGGGAGGTGGAAAGACTCGCTTCAAAACCAGGTCTCCAGGTTCGAAAGTCCTAAAGCGAACCTTTCTGTCATAATAGTGTGCCACTTGGTGTCGATGCCTTGAAGCACGCAAGTCTGCTTCATCCCTCTTCTCTTCAACTATGTCCAGGGACTCTAGGAGGAGTGCTTTATTCGTCAATAGGTCATAATACGTCACTCTATGAGAGGGGACTCTAAGCTCCACTGGAATTACCGCTTCTGACCTGAAGGAGAGTGAAAAAGGAGTATGAACAGTAGCCGTCTTGAAGGTTGTTCGATAGGCCCATAAAGCTAGTGGCAATTCATCAACCCACATGGCTTTTGCTCGTTCCAACCGCTTTTTAAGTATTGACTTAATAACTTTGTTTATTGCTTCAACCTGTCCATTCAACTGCGGGTGAGCTACGGCGGTATACCTTTTATCAATTTTATACTTCTGACAGAAGTTTCTAAATTCCGCGTTGTCGAATTGGGTTCCATTATCAGTTATAATGGTTTTCGGTATCCTAAATTGATAAATAATATTCATGACCACAAAGCTTATCACTTTTCTTGTTGTGATCATGGTTAAGGCTCGGCCTCCACCCATTTCATGAAATAATCCACAGCCACGATCGCATATTTAGCTCTCCTTTAGCAATTGGCAGGGTCCCAATGATGTCTAATCCCTACATTGCGAACGGCCATGGACTGACCATTGATTTGAGATGTCTTGGGGGTGCTCTTGGAACTTTAGCGAATCTCTGGCATTTGTCGCAGTGTCGTAAGTGATCGGCTGCATCTTTATTCATGGTAAGCCAAAAATAACCATATCGCAATACTTTCTTCGCCAAAGTTCGACCTCTGGTATGATCCCCACACTCACCTTCGTGTACTTCTTTCAGTACACGCTTGACGTCGTCGTATGCTATACACTGTAGCAAAGGCATGGAAAATCCTTGGCAATAAAGGACGTCATCCTATAAAATGTATCTTGCTACTTTACGTGTTATAGCTCGTCTCTCACACTTCTTTGATGGGAGAATTCTGCTCTTAAGGATGTTCTTAATCGGTGTCATCCATGACTCCCTTTTCAGCTCAGCTTCCAGGGCTAATTCAATTTCGATTTGGTCAAAGCTTGGTTATTTCAATATCTCTATTGGAACCATTTCGGTTTCATCAGGGTTGTCAGAACTTGCTAGCTTAGCCGGTCGGTTTGCCTTCTGGTTTTCCGCTCTCAGAATGTGTGTTATACTGTAATGCTCCAGGTTGCCTAGCAACTCCTCTACCTTTTCAAGATAAGTAACAAGCCGAGGTCCCTTGGTTACAAATTCCTTTCGAACTTGACACACAACTATCTTGGAGTCACAGAATATGTCCAATGTTCTTACTCTTAATTCCTTAGCGAGTTTTAGCTCGGCAATCAAGGCCTCGTACTCGGAATCATTATTGGTGGTAGAAAACTCCAATTACAAGGCGTAGTAAATGGATCGTCCTTCAGGAGTGGTTAAAACAACTCCGGCACCGGATCTTCGATCATTCTTAGCCCCGTCCGTATATAATTACCACGGACTAAGCTCTAATTTATGCTCTGAAGCAACGACTTTGTCATCCACTATTTCTTCTTCGGGAATTGTGAATTCTGCTATGAAGTCAGTTAGGGTCTGCCCCCTTATTGACCTCCTTGGTTGAAAATTTAAATCAAATTGGCTCAACTCGATATTCCACTTATGTTATCGCCCCGACGCTTTGGGTCTTTGTAATACTTGTCTTAGTAGTTGATCAGTGTATATGACTATCGGATGGAGCTTGGAAGTAATGACGGAGCTTTCGAAAGGAAATCAAGAGGCTATACACAAGCTTTTCTATTCTTGGATAATTGCATTCCGTAGCTGCTAACTTCTTACTTACATAGTATACTGGCCTCTGGACCTTGTCTTCTTCACACACCAAGGCTGTGCTGACAGCATGAGATGACACCGCCAGATAGATGAACAGATCTTCATGATCCACCGGTTTTAACAATATCGGGGGTTTCTCCAATAAGTCCAACATATTCTGGAAGGCCTCTACACAGTCAGGAGTCCATTCGAAATTACATTTCCCCCGTTTGATAAAATCAAAGAATGGCACACTTGTCCGTGGCTTTGGAAATGAATCTGCTTAATGCAGCAACCTTCCCTGCCAGGCTTTGAACATCCCTAATCTTCCATGGCTCTTTTATGTTCCTGATTGCTGCTATATGGCTAGGATTAATTTCAATCCCTCGAGAACTTACGATGAAGCCGAGGAATTTCCCTGATGCAACCCCAAATGAGCACTTTAAGGGGTTCAACTTCATCATGTACCTCCGTAGGATGTCAAACATCTCTGCCAGATCTTATGTATGACTAGAGAATTTTCTGGATTTCACGAGCATGTCATCTACGTAAACTTCCATAATTTTTCCAATCTGATTATAGAATGTTCAATTCACCAGGCGCTGATACGTGGCTTCGGCATTCTTTAGACCGAACGGCATCACCACATAGCAGTATAATCTCAAGTTTGTTATAAAACTCATGTGCTCTTGATCTGGCACATGCATAGGGATCTGGTTATATCCTGAGTATGCGTCCATGAAGGAAAGAAGTTCATGTCCGGTTGTTGAGTCCACCAGCTGGTCAATCCTAGGAAGTGGGAAACTATCTTTTGGACAAGCTTTGTTTAAATCCGAAAAATCAATGCACGTTTGATTGACATAGAAATGTGTTTATTTTATGCTCTTATATCTTATCTTTTGTATATAAATAAATATTACTTGGGTATTGTTTTGTTACTTTTACAGATATTCCAACCCAGCCCGCATGCAACCAGAAAAGTAGAGAAATGGAGATCAAATTGGTATATATTTACATTTTGAAGAATTGTAGATGAAGGTCTCACATCTAGTTGCTGTTGGACAAGAAAATGATTGGTAGAAAGACCAAGAATTTCTCAAATCAAGGGAAGCTTGTCAAAGAACCAAGAGGAAAAGAAGAAAGGCCAAAAAATTTAATAGATTTAACTAAGGCCCATTTGAAACTCTCATTGTAAACTCTTTTGTGAATTCCCTAAGGCCCATCTATCATTGTATTAGGGTTAGGGTTAGGTTTTGGCTATCTATCCTATAAATACCCTTGTAATGTCATTGTAGCCACCATCTCATTTTCTGTATTCCATTACTCTAATAAAAATTCTTCTTCTTCTTCTTCTTTTATTTTCTAGTATTTTTCTTAGCAATTAGTGTCATCTACCCGATTAGATTCGGTAGAGTACTAGTTGTATTTTACATTTGTTTCATTAGTGATTAGTCGTTTGATTAGTTTCAACGACAGTCCTATTTTTTTTTTGTTGTTCTTCTTATTCTGCACTTTTATTTTCTGCATTGCTGTTCTTGTTTTGCAATTTACTTTCTTTAGTGATTAATCGTTGATTAGATTCAACGATAATTCCTAAGTTCGCACTTTCAATTTGTTTTTATTTCAACAAAATCTCCAGGCTTCGTCTAACTCGCCCAAGAGATTAAATAAATAATTTGATTTTAATTACACCTCCCTGTGTTCGACCTGTATGCTACACACCTGTATGCTTGCAGAATTTAATTTAAATGTCGCGCTTTTCTGAACCATAGGAAAGGGACGATCAAGTTTTTGGCGCCGTTGCCGGGGAGGTATTGATTAAATTTTATTATTTATTTAATTTCTGATTCGTGTTAGTTTTATTTTCTTGTTTTCTTTTGTGCATAAGAAAAGAAAAAAAAAAGTTGTCAATTTTTTTTCAATTTCTTTCCTTTCTTCTTTTGCCTTTCCGCTTTTCAACACATTTATTTCCTTTCTACTTTACAAATTTGGAAGAAAAAAAAAACTATTGATTGATAGTTTTGATATTATTTACTGATATTGCAATCTTCAAAAACAAGGAAAAATATATATCTTGCTGGTTTTGTCTTTTATTTCTTTCTTCTTTTTTCCTCAATCTCTTTCCTTTCCTTTACAATTTCTTTCCAAAAAAAAATCTTTTGCATTATTTTCCTTTTTCCCCTGCTTCGATTCCCTTCCTATTTCTTTTTCTCTCTGCCTTGAAGATTTACATACAGCCATCTCCATCCCCGTTCACCACCATATTCTACCCAATTCCATCATCAATTACCCACTTCCAACAATACAGCCTTCCAATTCACTAAACATTGCCTCCATACGTGCCTCTCGCTTGCCATACTCTTCATACCCCCATCTGAGAACCCAAGCAAACTTCGCAACCACACATCCGCAACCAGCCTTCATCGCTCAAACCCGCACAACAAAGCCACCAGCCACGCAACTTCCTACAACCCACTACAGTCCATAACCTCAACTTCAAACACCTCCAACTTCAACTGCTCACGCAAGTTTTCTCCTCCATCCTCTTTTTAGACCATACCAACCATCCCCGCCTGTTCATCCCCATCAACACAGCACCTCCATCATTAACAAACATTTCAGCACCATCGACTTCTGCCTCTCAGATCCTAATCAATCCCGATCATCATCCCCCTTTGACCACATAGAAATCCAAAGTCAATCCCCTCTCTCCATCCACCACAGCCAATCCAATCTTCTCCCTTTCGCCTAGATATTCAATCTCGCAGCAACTAACTTCCACAACCTTGTCGTCGCCTTCCGATCCACCAGTTCATCATCATAAAATCCATAAAATTCCCTCAACCCTGAAATTAAATCACCTGCAGCAACTCCCCATACTCACAATACTCACCAACAAACACCACCTCAACGCAAACCACCTTCCACTAAAAACTACCTTAGCCTCCCCGATAGTCAACCTCAACCCAAATTCATACACCAACAGCCAACGTCCACCCCATCATCAAGATCTCCCCCCTTCCACAATCCTTAAAAAAAAAGTTTCGGAAAACAGTTCACATATCCATTACCACCCCCACGCTGTTCCTCCTATCACCAATTCGAGCGTCACGGTCACAAACCAAACCGCCTGTCCCTAACTTCGACCTGTAGACAATCACCAAACATCATCGATCCAAATCCCAGTTGCAAATCCCTAACCGCAATTCAACCTCGATCGCGCCCAGAAAGAAAAAAAAAAAGGTGTGAGTTTTGCAAGTTCTATCGCTCGAGTTCTAGAGTTTATTTAGGGGTGTATAAAATAAAAAAAAGGGAGAAGGTGAATTGTTCTTTCCGGTTTGACTGAATCTTAGTTGGGGATTTATTTTTGTTGCTTTCGGAACTAAGGGCACGTGAGTTGTTTTTGCTTTATTTTTGTTTCTTTTCTTAGGTTAGTTTATTTTATTTTTTGAGTCAATTTGTTAGCCTAGTTTTTTTGTTTGTTTTTCTTTTAAGGTTAGTTTTAGTTTTTGTCCAATCTTGATTTTGTGAGTCTAGTTTAGTTGTTTCTTTTGTTTGTATTTAGTTTAGTTTACTTTTATTTTATTTAGTCTAGTTTCGTTTTTCTTATCTTCTTTTTCTTCATTTTTTAAAAAAAAAACAAAGAAAGAGAGAAAAACCAAAATCAAAGACCACATCAAGATTACAGTTAAGCAAGGTGATCAAGAAATTCAAAGGTCAATCGATAGTTCAAGTTACTCAATTTCTCTGGACGGACCACCATACCCCACTGTAATTTTTTCTAACTCTACAGGTGCTCGGCTGCAAAGAAAAAAAAATATAGACAATTGTTGTAAAAAAAAATCTGTAGGGACAGCGGCTTGAATGTAAAAATTTTAATTTCTGCAATTAAATTGTGTGATTGTTGTTATTTCTGCACTTTTTATTCATTCTGTTAAGGGCAATACCCCAATTCACATAAGGTGAGGGATTTCATCACCCTTTCCTTAGCCCACAAATTGCATTTCATCGTAGAATCTGACTAATAATAACGGTTAGACGTTGGACTTAAGGGAGTCACGGGCTCATCTAGGGCTTAATTGTATTGTGATAGTTGATTCATTTGAAACGAATTATTTCTTGGTGTCTAGACTACGGCAGAGAAATAGCCGTTTATAAATATTATGGTGATTCGTGAATATTATATCGGTTGTTACTCTGAAGGTACTTAAACCTTCGGCTGCATTGCTAGGGTGATTCCTGGTGCACCGATAACTCCTGTCCGTTAACTGGCTAAGAAATCTTTTGATCTAAGTAATCAAACGTATCACTTTATAATTTTGGGTTAGGAGCCAATAAGGACAGAAAATTTCATTATAGCTAATTTCTGTGCTTGCATTTAACAATAATGAGTGAAAAAAGTGTTAGCCAACAAAATTCTCCTAGGGGTTCTCGAATCAACCAAAATTTTCCAACCGAGTTGGATCAAAATCGAGTGAATCAAAACTTTCCAAACTTTGGAGATCAAAATCAAATAAATCAAAATTTTCAAAATCTCAATATCCAAATGGATAGACCCTTGTCTCTTCGTGAACGATGTTATCCAACTAGGACCGTTCAACCCTCTGTCATCCTGTTCCCACCAGCTGAAGGAAACAATTTTGAGCTAAAACATTCTTTTATCCAAGGGGTACCAAAATTTACTGGGTCTGAAAATGCTTATGAATTTCTGAGTGAATTTGAATTGTATGCTTCCACAACAAAAATGCAACAACTATCTAACGAATCGATCAAGCTAAGGCTAATCCCATTTGCACTACTTGAAAGCGCTAAAAGATGGCTAAATTCTCTTCCAAGACATTCCATAAGAAGTTGGGATGAATTTGTCACTGCATTCTTGAAAAAGTTTTTCCCTTTCCATAAAACTCTAAAAATCCGAACCGAGATAAATCAATTTTGTCAAAATGAGGGGGAAACTTTTTCAAAATACTTTGAAATATTCAACCAACTATTATATAGTTGTCCTCATCATAGAATTCTAAAAGACCACTTATGTCAAATTGCATATGAAGGGCTAAACTATCAGACTAGAACTCAACTAGGATCAATGTGTAGAGGAAATTTTATGTCTGAAACAGCCGATGAAGCTTGGCGGTTCTTAGAAGATTATTCTGAAAAGGACATGCAATGGGAATCAATTCGTGTTCCCATTCGTACTTCTACTAGAGGAGTGCATGTCGTGGACCCAAGTCAAATTCCCTTCGAAAATCAAACTCCTCAAGCCGGAGAAGGGCCACCCCACTACTACTCTCAGGACCAAGCCAATGCTATAGCTCAAAATAATCCTTACTCATCCACATACAATCCTGGTTGGAGAAACCACCCAAATTTCTCTTGGTCAAACCCCAATAATTCGGCTAACCTATCTCACGTGCAACCCTTTATCCCAAATCCAAATTATCAAGCTCCACCTCCAATTTCTCAAACCTCTCAAACAACATCTCAATCCAAACAACCTTATAGGCACCCCAACTTTCAATCATCAAACCAATCCTCTCATCCGCCACAAGATATTGTGCGTTTAGAGAAACAGTTAAACTCTCACGAAGCTAAAATGAACTCACACGACGCTAAATGTAACACCCCACACCCGCTACGGACACTCACTAAGGGAATGCCATAGCATCGGTGGAGTATTTTAAGTGAATATAGAACAGAAAAATTACAACAAGACAGATATAAATAATACTTGAAAATTTAAAACATCATTTCATTGCAGTAGAAGATAAACTTGTCTGGTTACAATACCAAAACCAACTAAACAAGAGTCAAGTACTAAATATCCATCTTAATAAAACATAAGTACATAATCCCACTACATAACTAATAGCCGTAATAGAAAAGATAACCGAGCTTTACATCAAGAGTCCAAGCTCCAAGATAGATAAAGCATTCTGGATCAAACTCCACTAGAACTAGGCCCAACCTGAGGACCTGAGGGGGGAAATGATAAAAACAACGGGGTCAGACATAAGTCTGAGTGAGCCCTATAACTTTAACAATACAATCATTAAAGTAATTAGAGTATGATATAAACTTGGTACGGTGACGACTGGGGATAAATGACTACACTAAGCAGCCAACTAGACATAGGAAGAACTAAGATATCGATAAAGACGCATCTACCCACCCAAGGGTAATTACTACACTGCACCACACCAGTCATTCCTAACTTAAAGGTTGATCCCACCCAAGGACTTTAGAAATTTAACTAGTAGTTTCGTGTACCCCTAGCTGACCACATAGGTGTCGTCTGCCCCTATCTCCACTAGGTGTACCCACTACTCCCCAAGCGATCGGCTCCCTAAAGTAGATACCTGTGCTGGCCCCATAGTGGGGTGTATCACTCCCCAAAGTGGCAACCCGATACAACCAATGGTGCACGGCTTATACCTACACGATGCAACAACGTCTTACCTACCAGCCCGGGTCCACACACGCATATGAAACCCGTTGGACTTGCGTTGCCACCGCAAACCCGTTTTTGCCTCTTATAGTCAAGCCCAGTACGCGTGTCCCGTCCTCGACATGGGTCGAGCCCACAAAGATACATATGGGTTACTGGTTGAAATGGGCCCCCACAAGCTACCCACCTAAGCTTGTCCCTTTTCTAGTGCATCCCACTTAACCCTTTAATCATGTTTAATTACATGTTTCCACTTGGTTAAGTATTCTAATCGTATTTTCTATTGCCACCCAAGGCAACCCACTAGATTTCCACATGCCACCCAAGGCACTTGATTTCCACATGCCACCCAAGGCACCCACTTAACCCCTCATGCCCCACTACATGCTTATCTGGTTAAGTGTTTCTTAATTGATTAAGACTGTAACCTTGTAAAGACCTCTCACATTAGACTGTCTTTTATGGCAACTGGATTTGCCGGTCGGGTCCGGGCAGCCTTACGCCATAACCGAGTCTAACCTCGTGTCTTTACACTTGTCACGTATTTATTTTATGCCTAAGACCTCTCACATTAGGCCAATCATTTGTAGCCGCTGGATTTGCCGATCGGGTCCGGGCAGTCTTATGCTACAAAAGGGTCCAACCTCGTGTCTTAGTCGATTAATTACACCTAATTAATCACCCCCATATTTTGAATTAATTTTCCTTAATTAATTCCAATTTAATGATGTACATAATTGACTCAATTATGTCCATCCACTTATGGTATGCAACATCATACCAATTTCACCACAATTTTGTTAACATGAATATTAACCCCATCGTTCCCCACGTAATACGCTAACATGACATACTTAAAAGGGAAGATTCATCACAAATGCAATGGGTTCTACTTAGCATAACATTAGCATCATCATGGGTTTTAAAGGTGTCAACTTGCATATATGACCATGGCATCAAACCCAACTAGCATAAATAATCAACCCAAACTTGCATGAATCACATATGTCATAAAGAGGGTAACTTGCATTGATGTTCATGTCATAGACCTATCATAAAGGGATAAACTTGCATACATGTCATATGTCTAAAAAGGGATGAACTTGCATATGTTACTCATATCATAAAGAGGGGTAAACATGCATATGTATGCATGACATACAAAGGGGTAAACTTGCATATGTATGCATATCATACAAAGGTGTAAACTTGCACATGTTACTTGCATATAATCAAACACCAAACTTGCATAACATGTCATATATGAACTTGCATATAATCAAACACCAAACTTGCATAACATGTCATATATGAACTTGCATATAATCAAACACTAAACTTGCATAACATGTCATATATGAACTTGCATATAATCAAACACCAAACTTGCATAACATGGTGTCATAATGGATCAATGTTTATCATAGTGATTTGCATAGCTAGCATCATGAACACATAGCATAAAACATGCATAACTAGCATCATGAGCATATAGCATAAAACTTGCATAACTAGAATCATGAACATATAGCATAAAACTTGCATAACTAGCATCATGAACACATAGCATATGATAACATAACTTGCATTGATCCGCATACATAACCATAACCACATTATATCCTATCATAATTAGTTTAGCAATTGCTTGCTAAAGGCATAGAAACTCACAACTTGTTGATTAGCACTTCTATGAAGAAGATTAAGTTGCTAGAGTTGATTAGAAGTTGATTTGAGAAGCTATCTTCCTCTTTAATTTGTTGGTGGCTCCTTCTAGTTGCATTTTGACGGCATAACGACGTTGTCTCCATTTTTAGTATGAATTAGGGTAGTCTTAGGGTGTATTTATAGATTAGTTAAGTGTTTTAGGCCATTAGATTAACCCTAAATTAGATTAGAGCCGTCAGATCCCGTCACTAGCCACCAAAACACAGCCCAGATCCCAAATCAGTGCACCCAGGTCACCTGGGCTCGACTAGGGAGGTCGACCCCCAGGTCGACACTAGGGTCGACACCCATGTCGACCTGGTGGGCAGGTCGACCCCCTGGTCGACCCCCAGGTCGACCCCCAGGTCGACCCCCAGGTCGACCCCCAGGTCGACCCCCAGGTCGACCCCCAGGTCGACCTGGTCTGGGCGGGAATTTTCCCGCCTAGCCCATATTCTGCATTTTTTTGAAATCTGTTTCGTTTTCTGATTTTTCGTGAAACTTCTAAAGGCCATATCTCGGACATACTGACTCTAATTCACGAAATTTCGGACTCTATTTCGCGTATTTTTCCGAGACGAACGCAACCGCGAAACTTGTTTCCCTTAATTCTCACGTCTGAGATTAATTATTCATTAATTTATGAACATCACTGTTGTTAGAAATACAGGGTGTTACATTCTCCCCTACTTAAAGGATTTCGTCCCCGAAATCTCTAAGTCAAGAAGAACGTATCCTACCAACCAAACAACCATCTACTAAACCATCAAACACGGGCATCCATTGTCCTTAAAGTTTCTAATGCTGTATGAACATATGCAATAAGTGTGTATATATGTTCCCTATCTAATGCAAAATCAGGCGGTCTACTGATTCAGTTGACCTCCTTAATGCAAACCATGATAGTGCCATGCATTCAATATGTATGCGAAAGAACCCTATCGACACATACTATTTCTACATGTGTGCACAACCATACACCAAAATGCATCATCCATATGATAACGCAACCATTATACATCCATTAATATAGCTACCTACACACAATTATATGCAATATGCAATATGAAGTGACTGAGCCGATCTAGTGTCTAAAGTGTGTGTATATGCATCCACGAGCAACCACTAGCAAACACTTGCATCCACACGCATCCATCAATCATAACATGTCTCAAACACATGTTTCAACCATAGGTTTACCCTATCTAAAGGTCAAAGGTACTAACGAGAGGACATACTAAAGATAAGATAAGTACTAGACAAACGATAAAGGAGAAGTTAAAAGACATACCCTCAAAAAGAAATGGGTACAGTGAACGCATCTTCGCTTCTGTCTCCCAAGTAGCGTTGCTTTCATCATCTCCCCATTGCACTTTGACTAGTTGAACCTCTCTGTTTCTCAACTTCCTAATCTCTGACCCAAGGATGCGAGTAGGAGCTCGTCGAATCGTCGCATCACGCTCTACCTCCACTTCTCTAAGCAAGCTCGGCTCTACCACCTCTGCAGTCTCATGTAGGCACTTCCTCAAATGTGACACATGAAATACATCATGTACTCCACTGAGTCTCTCGGGCAACTCTACTCTATATGCCATCTGTCCAATCCTTTCCTTAATAGGAAACGGTCCTACAAACCTTGGTGCTAACTTCCCAATGGACCCAAAGCGAACAACATTCCGTAATGGAGACACTTTAACAAAGACCATGTCCCCAACATTAAACTCAAGATCCGTCCTCCTCTTATCCGCGTAAGATTTCTGTCTGTCCTGCGCCGCTTTCATCCTTCTTCTAATCAAATCAATCTTTTTCGAAGTCTCTCTAACCATATCAGGCCCAAGCAAGATCTTATCCGTAGATTCCCACCAACATGTAGGTGACCGACAAGGCCTTCCATAAAGAGCTTCGAAAGGAGCCATACCAATACTGGACTGAAAGTTGTTGTTATACGCAAACTCCACCAATGGAAGATGCTCTTCCCATGTACCTCCAAAATCTAAGATACATAGTCTCAAAAGGTCTTCTAGAACACGATTCACCCTCTCGGTCTGGCCGTCCGTCTGAGGATGATATGCGGTGCTCAAACACAACGGAGTCTCTACTTCCTCTTGCAAACTCTTCCAAAACTCGCTAGTGAAGATAGGATCTCGATCACTCACTATGCTAGAAGGTACACCATGCAACTGAACTATCTCTCGAAGGTAAACTGAAGCTAGCCATGGAGCAGTCCTCTTGCTCTTCACGGGTATGAAATGGGCGCTCTTAGTAAGTCTGTCTACCACAACCCAAATTCCCGTATTACCCTTCCTCGATCTCGGTAACCCATCAATAAAATCCATCGAGACGCTATCCCACTTCCATTGCGGAACCTCCAATGGGTGAAGCAACCCACCGGGTTTCTTTTGCTCCGCTTTCACTTGTTGGCACACCAAGCATCTAGCGACATACTCGGCCACATCTTTCTTCATACCGGCCCAAAAGAAAACTCGCTTCATGTCTTGGTACATTTTGTCCCCACCGGGATGAATGGTCATCTTTGAACGATGTGCATCGTCAAGAACAGCCTTCTTCAAACCCTCGTCTTGCGGTACACAAAGTCTACCGTCTCTACGCAACCACCCCATATCATCTAGGGTGTACCTACTCAAATGGCTGGACGACTCCCCCTTATGAGCTTCTCTACTAACTCAACCAACTGTGGGTCGTCCCGTTGTGCCTCACCAATCCGTCCCAAAAGAGTAGGTCTGACCTCTAAGGATGCTAGCAAACCGGGTACAAAGTCAATGGAGGGTCTGAAGTCAAACATCGAGATAAATTCCAAGCTTCGTCGTTCGACGAACAATGGACTCAAGGACAACCTTTTTCTTCTTAAGGCGTCTGCCACCACGTTACCCTTGCCAGGGGTATACGCTATCTAGAAATCATAGGATGCTAAGAACTGCATCCACCTTTGCTGTCTTAAGTTCAAATCCTTCTGAGAAAACAAGTACTTCAATGATTTGTGGTCAGTGAACAATTCGAACCTCTCGCCAAGAAGATAATGGCGCCAAGACTTAAGCGCAAAAACAATAGCGGCCAACTCCAGATCATGGGTAGGGTAATTTTTCTCATGCTTTCTCAACTGCCTTCCCCCATAGGCTATTACCCTTCCCTCTTGCATTAAGACTACGCCTAGTCCTGTCCCACAAGCATCGGTATAAACAACAAATGGTTTACTCCCATCTGGCAACACTAAGACTAGAGCTGTGGTTAAAGCTCTCTTTAACTGTTGGAACGCATCATCACAATCTACGTCCCATGTGAAGACTAGATTCTTCTTCGTCAAGCGAGTTAATGGGGCTGATATCTTCGCGAAGTCCTTGATAAACTTCCTATAGTAGCCAGCCAACCCCAAGAAACTCCTCACCTCGGTAGCATTCTTCAGAACCTTCCAATCTTGGATGGACACTACCTTCGCGGGATCCACAGCTATCCCCTCCTTAGAGACCACGTGCCCTAAGAACCGCCCTTCCTTCCTCCAAAAGTGACATTTAGAGAATTTAGCCTTAAGGCTATGCGCTCGAAGAGTCTCCAACACTTCCCTAAGATGTAGGGCATGCTCTTCTTCACTCTTAGAAAAGACTAAGATGTCATCCACAAAGACCACCACGAACTTATTAAGGTACTCCCTGAACACCCTACTCATCAAATCAACAAAGTATGCAGGGGCGTTCGTCAAACCAAAGGGCATCACCAGCCACTCATAGAAACCATCCGGAGTCCTAAAGGCAGTCTTGTCTAAGCTATCCTCAGCCACTCTCAACTGATGAAACCCCGTGGCTAAGTCCAACTGTGAAAACACTGAGGCGCCAACCAACTGATCAAAGAGATCATCAATTCTCGGCAATGGGTGTCTATTCTTCTTTGTGAGCTTGTTGAGTTCTCTATAGTCAACACAAAGTCTGAGGGACCCATCCGCCTTCGTGGCAAAAAATACTGGAGCACCCCACTCCGATATACTTCGTCTTATGAACCCCTTCTCAAGCAACTCCCCTACTTGCTTATGGAGTTCCCTCCTCTCACGAGGAGCCATGTGGCGCACTGACAAAGATACTGGTTTAGCATTGTCTACCAGATATATTCGGAAGTCAATCTCCCACTTCGGAGGTAAGCCCTTCACCTCCTCAAACACATCCGAGTATTCCCGGACCACTCTAACAGATCGCAAACTCTCGACCGAAGCGTCAAGCGATTCAAGATAACTTAGCATAACAGAATTCATGGGATTACAAGAGATCTCGAGAGTGTTACCCAAGCGGGTCATGAGCCTAACAACTCTCCTTTCACAATCAAGAACGGCACCATTACTGGATAACCAGTCCATGCCCAAAATCAACCCATAGCCCGTGAAGCCCAAAACAAAAGCATCACATCTAAACTCAACGCTAAGTATAGAAATCCTCAAACCCAAACATATCATGGACAAATAAGTGGAGCCCCCAATTGGGTTTGAGACAACCAAGGGATCATCTACTAGACTGGTGTCTAAGTGCAGTGACTCAACTAATGATGATGAGATAAACGAATGCGATGCGCCAGAGTCAAATAAAGTACGGACAGGATGATCAAACAGAAAAACCAGACTTTCAACAGAAATAGTTCTACCTCTTTCCTGAATCGGTGGAACTACGAGAGCCTGAACTTGCCCCCTTGCCTGACCTGGTGCCATAAGAGCTTGCACCTATCCTCCTGAGGTAGATCCCGTCCTCTGCCCCTTCTTTTGGCAGTCTTTCACTAGATGCCCTGCTTTGCCACAGTGGAAGCAGCCAGTCTTCTTCTTCTTCCGACAATCTTTGCTTAGGTGGCCTAGTGTCCCGCAATTGAAGCACTTCTTCTTTCCCTTGCCACCGTTGCCTTACGCACCCTTGTTTTGCTATTGCTGTTGAGGTCTCTTCTGATCTCCTTTCTTCTCGGGTGCCTTATTAGCATTGGGACCCTTCTCTTCCTCATGCATGAGTGCCATGTCTACTAGCTTCTCAAAGGTGGCCCCCATAGGGATGTGAGTCATGGCCAATCCATGCATCGGTTCATTCAAGCCTTTAACGAACCTCAAAGCCTTCTTCTCCGGTTTATTCACCATGTCTATGCCAAACCTTGCCAACTGATTAAACTTGTTGACATATTCCTTCACTGATAGGTTTCCTTGCTTTAGTGTCAAGAACCTTTCCATATACAGATTCTCTTCCGCCCTTGAGAGAAACTTTGCCACAAACCTTTATCTGAGATCCGCCCAAGAGTCAACTAGGCGTTCTCCATTAGTGACCTCCCACCAGAACGAGGCCTCTCCCTTCATTAACCAAGCAGCTAACTTGACTTTCTTTCCCTCTTCCATCTCAAAGATATCTATCAATTCTTCCACCTCCTTAAGCCAATCCCTAGCTTCCACAAAAGTTTCTGATCCTTGAAAAGGTTTCCCTCCCATAGCCTTAAATTCCTTTCAAGTCTTAGCAAAAGTATCCGCGCGAGGAGGAGGAGGAAGATCGGGTGCAACTGGTGGTGGAGGAACATCTGCTGGACCCGTAGTGGCGGCCCTAGCCTCCATCAACCTCCTATACCATACTGGTATCGCTACACCCTCCGGAAAGTTAAGATCTTCAGCCATGCTGAAACGAAAAAGGAAAGATTCAAAACGGAGAATTCGAAAGATAAAGATATGGCTATTGGGGATTATGCTTTTCTTTCAAAAACTTTTCTCTTAAAAGACATGTTTTTGAAAATACTTCTTCCAAAAATGTTTTAGAAAAATAGTTTTTCTAAAAAATTTATCTGTTCTGGTAACCTTTAGCTCTGATACCACGTGTAACACCCCACACCCGCTACGGACACTCACTAAGGGAATGCCATAGCATCGGTGGAGTATTTTAAGTGAATATAGAACAGAAAAATTACAACAAGACAGATATAAATAATACTTGAAAATTTAAAACATCATTTCATTGCAGCAGAAGATAAACATGTCTGGTTACAATACCAAAACCAACTAAACAAGAGTCAAGTACTAAATATCCATCTTAATAAAACATAAGTACATAATCCCACTACATAACTAATAGCCATAATAGAAAAGATAACCGAGCTTTACATCAAGAGTCCAAGCTCCAAGATAGATAAAGCAGTCTGGGTCAAACTCCACTAGAACTAGGCCCAACCTGAGGACCTGATGGGGGAAAAAGATAAAAACAACGGGGTCAGACATAAGTCTGAGTGAGCCCTATAACTTTAACAATACAATCATTAAAGTAATTAGGGTATGATATAAACTTGGTACGGTGACGACTGGGGATAAATGACTACACTAAGCAGCCAACTAGACATAGGAAGAACTAAGATATCGATAAAGACGCATCTACCCACCCAAGGGTAATTACTACACTGCACCACACCAGTCATTCCTAACTTAAAGGTTGATCCCACCCAAGGACTTTAGAAATTTAACTAGTAGTTTCGTGTACCCCTAGCTGACCACATAGGTGCCGTCTGCCCCTATCTCTACTAGGTGTACCCACTACTCCCCAAGCGATCGGCTCCCTAACGTAGATACCCGTGTTGGCCCCATAGTGGACTGTATCACTCCCCAAAGTGGCAACCCGATACAACCAATGGTGCACGACTTATACCTACACGATGCAACAACGTCTTACCTACCAGCCCGGGTCCACACACGCATATGAAACCCGTTGGACTTGCGTTGCCACCGCTAACCCGTTTTTGCCTCTTATAGTCAAGCCCAGTACGCGTGTCCCGTCCTCGACATGGGTCGAGCCCACAATGATACATATGGGTTACTGGTTGAAATAGGCCCCCACAAGCTACCCACCTAAGCTTGTCCCTTTTCTAGTGCATCCCACTTAACCCTTTAATCATGTTTAATTACATGTTTCCACTTGGATAAGTATTCTAATCGTATTTTCTATTGCCACCCAAGGCAACCCACTAGATTTCCACATGCCACCCAAGGCACTTGATTTCCACATGCCACCCAAGGCACCCACTTAACCCCTCATGCCCCACTACATGCTTATCTGGTTAAGTGTTTCTTAATTGATTAAGACCGTAACCTTGTAAAGACCTCTCACATTAGACTGTCTTTTATGGCAGCTGGATTTGCCGGTCGGGTCCGGGCAGCCTTACGCCATAACCGAGTCTAACCTCGTGTCTTTACACTTGTCACGTGTTTAGTTTATGCCTAAGACCTCTCACATTGGGCCAATCATTTGTAGCCGCTGGATTTGCCGGTCGGGTCCGGGCAGTCTTATGCTACAAAAGGGTCCAACCTCGTGTCTTAGTCGATTAATTACACCTAATTAATCACCCCCATATTTTGAATTAATTTTCCCTAATTAATTCCAATTTAATGATGTACATAATTGACTCAATTATGTCCATCCACTTATGGTATGCAACATCATACCAATTTCACCACAATTTTGTTAACATGAATATTAACCCCATCGTTCCCCACGTAATACGCTAACATGACATACTTAAAAGGGAAGATTCATCACAAATGCAATGGGTTCTACTTAGCATAACATTAGCATCATCATGGGTTTTAAAGGTGTCAACTTGCATATATGACCATGGCATAAAACCCAACTAGCATAAATAATCAACCCAAACTTGCATGAATCACATATGTCATAAAGAGGGTAACTTGCATAGATGTTCATGTCATAGACCTATCATAAAGGGATAAACTTGCATACATGTCATAGGTCTAAAAAGGGATGAACTAGCATATGTTACTCATATCATAAAGAGGGGTAAACATGCATATGTATGCATGACATACAAAGGGGTAAACTTGCATATGTATGCATATCATACAAAGGTGTAAACTTGCACATGTTACTTGCATATAATCAAACACCAAACTTGCATAACATGTCATATATGAACTTGCATATAATCAAACACCAAACTTGCATAACATGTCATATATGAATTGCATATAATCAAACACCAAACTTGCATAACATGTCATATATGAACTTGCATATAATCAAACACCAAACTTGCATAACATGTCATATATGAACTTGCATATAATCAAACACCAAACTTGCATAACATGGTGTCATAATGGATCAATGTTTATCATAGTGATTTGCATAGCTAGCATCATGAACACATAGCATAAAACATGCATAACTAGCATCATGAGCATATAGCATAAAACTTGCATAACTAGCATCATGAACACATAGCATATGATAACATAACTTGCATTGATCCACATACATAACCATAACCTCATTATATCCTATCATAATTAGTTTAGCAATTGCTTGCTAAAGGCATAGAAACTCACAACTTGTTGATTAGCACTTCTATGAAGAAGATTAAGTTGCTAGAGTTGATTAGAAGTTGATTTGAGAAGCTATCTTCCTCTTTAATTTGTTGGTGGCTCCTTCTAGTTGCATTTTGACGGCATAACGACGTTGTCTCCAATTTTAGTATGAATTAGGGTAGTCTTAGGGTGTATTTATAGATTAGTTAAGTGTTTTAGGCCATTAGATTAACCCTAAATTAGATTAGAGCCGTCAGATCCCGTCACTAGCCACCAAAACACAGCCCAGATCCCAAATCAGTGCACCCAGGTCACCTGGGCTCGACTAGGGAGGTCGACCCCCAGGTCGACACTAGGGTCGACACCCATGTCGACCTGGTGGGCAGGTCGACCCCCAGGTCGACCCCCAGGTCGACTCCCAGGTCGACCAGGTCTGGGCGGGAATTTTCCCGCCTAGCCCATATTCTGCATTTTTTTGAAATCTGTTTCGTTTTCTGATTTTTCGTGAAACTTCTAAAGGCCATATCTCGGACATACTGACTCCGATTCACGAAATTTCGGACTCTATTTCGCGTATTTTTCCGAGACGAACGCAACCGCGAAACCCGTTTCCCTTAATTCTCACGTCTGAGATTAATTATTCATTAATTTATGAACATCACTGTTGTTAGAAATACGGGGTGTTACACTAAACTCGACCAAATGATGAGTATGATGAAAGAACTAATGACAAATAACGAGAAAGGAAAGTTGCCTAGTCAACCTGAGGTGAATCCAAAATATAACTCTCGTGCTGTAAATTCTTGTGAGGACGAAAACCATAATCCAGTCAATGCTATTACAACCCTTCGATCTGGAAAGAGGATTGATAATAACGTGGGCGACCCTGGCGAACCTTCTAACTCACCCTCAATGCCATATCTTGATGATCACCCGTTGGCTTCGAAAGCCAATTCTTCTCAACCTCCATTTTCCTCAAATGTTGGCAATCCCAACAGTTCCTCTCCTAGCGTCGGGAAACCCGACCCACCTTCGAAAATTAATGTTGGCAATACCAACATTCCATCTTCTACGACCTTACCACCTTCTTTTTTTGATAAACCTTCTTCTTCGAATGATGAAACTGATCACAGAGTCGAAAAACCAATAGCTCCATTTCCCCATAGACTCAATAATAAGAAGAAAGCGGCAAATTTCGATAAAATTTTGGAAATTTTCAAACAAGTCCGTGTGAACATTCCTCTTTTAGACACCATTGATCAAATTCTTCAATATGCTAAATGTCTTAAGGAATTGTGCACACAAAAACATGCGAATAATGTCCCAAAAACTGCCTTTCTAACTGCGAATACAAGCTCTGTTCTTTCAAATCTTGCCCCAGTCAAGTACAAAGACCCTGGCTGCCCTACGATTGATTGCAAAATAGGAAACACCCATATCTCTCGTGCCTGACTCGACCTTGGTGCCAGTGTTAATCTTCTTCCTTATACTGTTTATTGTCAACTTGGGTTAGGGGAAATTAAACCAACAAACATCACTCTTCAGTTAACCGATCGATCTATCAAAAAGCCATTGGGAATTATCGAAGACGTCTTGATACAGATCGAACAGTTTTACTTCCATGTCGATTTCATAGTTTTAGACACAGAGCCTGTCTCAAATCCCAAAGTTCAAATACCGTTGATTTTAGGACGGCCCTTCTTAGCAACCTCAAATGTTGTCATAAATTATAGGAACGGTCAACTTCGACTTTCCTTCGGGCACCTGACCATTGAACTAAACATCTTCAATCTCAACAAACAACCTAGGGATTTTGAGATCGATGAAATCGACATGATTCAAACCATAGTTGACGAAACCTCTAATGACACTTCTGAAGCCTTAAAAATGTGTCTGGAACATTTTAACTCCGATTTCGACGAACTTGAATACATTTCTGAACTGAATGAATTTCTTGACTTAAATCCTTCGTCTTTTGAATCTAACCAAGGAATGTTAACCAATGTTAACACTCAAGAACATTCTAAGTTAGATCTCAAACCCTTGCCACAAGACCTTAAGTACGCATACTTAGACTCCTCAGAAACTCTTCCCGTAATCTTGGCCTATGATCTTACCGAGGACCAAGAAGAAAAACTCTTAGAAATTTTGCGGGAAAATAAAGATGCCTAGGGGTGGGAACTGAGCGATATAAAAGGAATTAGCCCGTCAATTGTGGAACATCGCACACACTTAGTTGATGAGGCTAAACCCACCCGTGAGGCTCAAAGGCGATTAAACCCAAACATGAGAGAAGTGGTCAAGGAGGAGATAATCAAATGTATAGACAATAACATCATCTATCCCATCTCTAATAGTACCTGGGTGAGTCCGGTACAAGTTGTACCAAAGAAATCGGGAGTCACAGTGATCAAAAATGAAAATAATGAGCTCGTCCCAACAAAAATCAAAACAAAATGGCGTGTGTGTATCGACTATCGAAAGCTCAACTCAGCCACACGAAAAGACCATTTTCCCTTACCTTTTATTGACCAAATGCTCGAACACTTAGCGGGTCATGAGTACTATTGTTTTCTCGATGGATACTCTGGCTATAACCAAATCCCTGTTGCTTAAGAGGATCAACATAAGACCACCTTTACTTGTCCCTTTGGAACCTTTGCTTATCGTCGCATGCCTTTTGGTCTTTGTAATGCCCCCGCGACTTTCCAAAGGTGTATGATGAGTATTTTCTCTGATATGGTGGAAGAATTCTTGGAAATATTCATGGATGATTTTTCAATCTATGGATTATCTTTTTCCCAATGCCTCACTCATTTAGAACTCGTCCTAAAACGTTGTAAGGAAAAATCACTCGTGCTTAATTGGGAAAAATGTCACTTCATGGTAAAAAGGGGGATAGTTCTAGGTCATGTCGTCTCCAAAGATGGCCTTGAAGTCGATAAATCTAAAATCGATTTGATTGCTAATCTGCCTCCTCCTAAGTCTGTTAAAGATGTTCGTTCATTTCTTGGCCATGCGGGATTCTATAGAAGATCCATTAAGGATTTCTCGAAAATTTCAAAACCTCTCTCAAATTTACTTGCCAAAGACGTTAAGTTCGAATTCTCCAATGACTGCAAAACATCTTTTGAAACTCTTAAGTCAATCTTGACCACAGCTCCCATCATTCAACCTCCTGATTGGACTCATCCCTTCGAACTTATGTGCGACGCTTCTGACTTTGCAATTGGAGCCATCTTAGGTCAGCGTATCGATAAACTCCCTCGAGTCATTTATTACACTAGCAAAACCTTAAACGGGGCACAATTGAATTACTCAACTACTGAAAAGGAATTTTTGGCAGTTGTCTTCACTCTTGAGAAATTCAGACCATATCTCGTAGGATCCAAAGTCATAGTTTACACTGGTCATGCTGCCCTACGATATTTTCTTTCTAAGAAGGATGCTAAGGCCCGCTTGATTCGTTGGATCCTTCTTCTTCAAGAATTCGACATAGAAATACGAGATAAAAAGGGTTCTGAAAATGTTGTAGCTGATCATCTCTCTTGAATTGTGCACGAAAATGTTGACGACACCCAAATCGATGACTATTTTCCTAACGAACAAATTCTTTCCATCTCTAACACCCCTTGGTACGCTGACATTGCGAATTATCTTGTCACGCAACAAACACCTGCCGAATGGTCGAAACAAGATAAACAAAAATTTCTCTTGAAAGTTCGAAACTTCTATTGGGACAACCCATATCTTTTTAAATACTGTCCAGACCAAATCATACGAAGGTGTGTACCCGATCATGAGCACCAAAGTATTCTCTCTTTCTCACTTGACCATGCTTGTGGGGGTCATTTTGGAGCAAGAAAAACTGCTGCAAAAGTTTTGCAAAGCGGTTTTTATTGGCCCACACTCTTCCGTGACGCTTTCGAATTTTGCTCTAAATGTGATCGATGTCAAAGAACGGGTCGAATCACTAAGCGAAACATGATGCCTCTCAACCCCATTTTAGTGATTGAGTTATTCGATGTTTGGGGCATCGATTTCATGGGACCATTCCCTAATTCATTTGGGAATCTTTACATCTTGCTTGCGGTAGACTATGTCTCAAAATGGGTTGAAGCCATTCCGACCAAAACCAAGGACAACAAGGTTGTTGTCAGATTCCTCAAAGAAAACATCTTTTCGCGCTTTGGCACACCTCGAGCTATCATTAGCGATAATGGCACTCACTTCTGTAATCGTGCTTTTGAGTCCTTGCTCAAGAAATACTCAATCACACACAAGCTATCGACCCCTTACCATCCACTAACTAGTGGGCAAGTAGAAGTCTCCAATAGACAAATCAAACAAATTCTTGAGAAAACCGTGAATTCCAATAGAAAAGATTGGTCCGTAAAACTGATTGATGCACTTTGGGCTTTTCGCACTGCTTATAAAACCAATCTAGGGATGTCACCATATCGATTAGTCTTTGGAAAGGCCTGTCACTTACCTTTTGAATTAGAGCATCGTGCTCTTTGGGCCATAAAATTTTTGAATTTTGACTTAGAGAAAGCCGGCTCACATAGGAAGTTACAAATTTCTGAATTAGAGGAGTTAAGAAATGAGGCATATGAAAATGCGAAAATCCACAAAGAAAGAACCAAAGCCCAAAATGACAAAAACATACTTCGTAAGGAATTCAACGTAGGTCAAAAAGTTCTTTTATACGACTCTAGATTTCACTTGTTTCCAGGAAAACTCAGATCACGATGGACTGGACCTTATGTTGTGAAAACAGCATATCCTCATGGAGCAGTTGAAATTGAAAATCCTAAGGATGGAAAGGTCTTCAAAGTAAACGGTCAACGATTGAAACCATTTTTAGAATTCGAGCAATATGACGAAGAGGACCTTATCGATCTTCATGAGCCTGATCATCCACCGTGAAATCAGGTGGTACACGTTCTTTTTCTTTTATTTTTCATTTTTTTTATTTTCGTTTTTCTGCCATTTTGGTCTGCATACCTTAGACAGTTGGGACACTGTCTCAATCTAGTGTGGGGGAGTCAAGTCTGCATCACATCTTCTCCATTTTTTTAAAAACAAAAAAAAACACACACACACACACAACCACACCGTCACGACTCATAGGGAGATTCTTAGGTGATGGCCATGAAATATGATGAACTAAGATCGAATAAGAAATATGATGAAAAGTTGAATTTTGAGGGATATTAGTGTAACCGGTACATAGGGAGATTCTTAGGTGATGGCCATGAAATCTATTCTATATTGTAGACTTTGTTTAAATAAGTGGAGGACTTAAAATACTTATATTGGCTCTTCGAATCTTTAAAACTAAGTTGTGTTAAGTTGAATTCGCGTAACTCTCTTTTGTGCTTATATTTCCAATAATAATAATAGCAATCCAAGGGTAGCCAACATTGCTCGTATATCGAGCGTTGGTGTGCAAACCCGCCAAGCTCTATCTGACATGTTGTTGACAAAGTCAGCGTTGGAATATCTTGGTCTCATTTTATGAGATTGGACACCTAAGGATTACCGACACGTTGTTGACAAAGTCAAAGTCGGCCTGCACAATCCGCCAAGCTCTTTACCCACTCTCCGTTAGTCCGCGAGGCAGTGCATGGGTGGTAAACCTTGGTCTTCTAAGTTAGGTGTATGTACATAATCATAAATTTTAAAATTTTATAGAATAAAGGATAAGCGATGATGCCCAAACACTTCTTGACCTTATTGATTTGAAAAGCCATACACAAGGAAATTAGAATACCACTTTACAAACTGTGCCAAGCAAACTAAGAATTTATTTCATGGCTGCACTATGTTATCGACCGAACTAACTGGCCAAACTGGAAATTAACATTTGAAAACTTGATTTATATTGAAATTTTGTGACAAGTTGAGGTATTTAAAGTACAATCAACTGATTAGAAACTGTTAACTTAATTTGTTGTACCACTTTCCTGAAACAAGTCGTGTTGTCATTTTTGTTTTTGTTTTTTTGCATATGTCCATTGCATTTATGTAGTTTCATTAGAATCATAGCATACTGCATTTGGATTTTGTGGGTAGTATCCGCTGAAAACCCTCACGAGACACCACTCGTCCTACTAGGGACACCTAGAGGTTTAACGGCTTGTTGCATACGCTCAATGCAATCGTGTTTCCTACGAAAGTGTGACCTATCTAGTTTAGTTTTTCATTTCTTGTTTTACTCGAGGACGAGTAAAAGATAAGTGTGGGGGTATTTGATTGACATAGAAATGTGTTTATTTTATGCTCTTATGTCTTATCTTTTGTATATAAATAAATATTACTTGGGTATTGTTTTGTTACTTTTACAGATATTCCAACCCAGCCCGCATGAAACCAGAAAAGTAGAGAAATGGAGATCAAATTGGTATATATTTACAGTTTGAAGAATTGTAGATGAAGGTCTCACATCTAGTTGCTGTTGGACAAGAAAATGATTGGTAGAAAGACCAAGAATTTCTCAAATCAAGGGAAGCTTGTCAAAGAACCAAGAGGAAAAGAAGAAAGGCCAAAAAATTTAATTGATTTAACTAAGGCCCATTTGAAACTCTCATTGTAAACTCTTTTGTGAATTCCCTAAGGCCCATCTATCATTGTATTAGGGTTAGGGTTAGGGTTTGGCTATCTATCCTATAAATACCCTTGTAATGTCATTGTAGCCACCATCTCATTTTCTGTATTCCATTACACTAATAAAAATTCTTCTTCTTCTTCTTTTATTTTCTAGTATTTTTCTTAGCAATTAGTGTCATCTACCCGATTAGATTCGGTAGAGTACTGGTTGTATTTTACATTTGTTTCATTAGTGATTAGTCGTTTGATTAGTTTCAACGACAGTCCTATTTTTTTTTGTTCTTCTTATTCTACACTTTTATTTTCTGCATTGCTGTTCTTGTTTTGCAATTTACTTTCTTTAGTGATTAATCATTGATTAGATTCAACGATAATTCCTAAGTTCGCAATTTCAATTTGTTTTTATTTCAACAAAATCTCCAGGCTTCGTCTAACTTGCCCAAGAGATTAAATAAATAATTTGATTTTAATTACACCTCCCTGTGTTCGACCTATATGCTACACACCTGTATGCTTGCAGAATTTAATTTAAATGTCGCGCTTTTCTGAACCATAGGAAAGCAACGATCAACGTTCGCCATTTCCCATTTGGTTTCTTGAACAAAACAGGATTCGATATCTAGTCGGGACACGAAAAGACCATTTTCCCTTACCTTTTATTGACCAAATGCTCGAACACTTAGCGGGTCATGAGTACTATTGTTTTCTCGATGGATACTCTGGCTATAACCAAATCCCTGTTGCTTAAGAGGATCAACATAAGACCACCTTTACTTGTCCCTTTGGAACCTTTGCTTATCGTCGCATGCCTTTTGGTCTTTGTAATGCCCCCGCGACTTTCCAAAGGTGTATGATGAGTATTTTCTCTGATATGGTGGAAGAATTCTTGGAAATATTCATGGATGATTTTTCAATCTATGGATTATCTTTTTCCCAATGCCTCACTCATTTAGAACTCGTCCTAAAACGTTGTAAGGAAAAATCACTCGTGCTTAATTGGGAAAAATGTCACTTCATGGTAAAAAGGGGGATAGTTCTAGGTCATGTCGTCTCCAAAGATGGCCTTGAAGTCGATAAATCTAAAATCGATTTGATTGCTAATCTGCCTCCTCCTAAGTCTGTTAAAGATGTTCGTTCATTTCTTGGCCATGCGGGATTCTATAGAAGATCCATTAAGGATTTCTCGAAAATTTCAAAACCTCTCTCAAATTTACTTGCCAAAGACGTTAAGTTCGAATTCTCCAATGACTGCAAAACATCTTTTGAAACTCTTAAGTCGATCTTGACCACAGCTCCCATCATTCAACCTCCTGATTGGACTCATCCCTTCGAACTTATGTGCGACGCTTCTGACTTTGCAATTGGAGCCATCTTAGGTCAGCGTATCGATAAACTCCCTCGAGTCATTTATTACACTAGCAAAACCTTAAACGGGGCACAATTGAATTACTCAACTACTGAAAAGAAATTTTTGGCAGTTGTCTTCACTCTTGAGAAATTCAGACCATATCTCGTAGGATCCAAAGTCATAGTTTACACTGGTCATGCTGCCCTACGATATTTTCTTTCTAAGAAGGATGCTAAGGCCCGCTTGATTCGTTGGATCCTTCTTCTTCAAGAATTCGACATAGAAATACGAGATAAAAAGGGTTCTGAAAATGTTGTAGCTGATCATCTCTCTTGAATTGTGCACGAAAATGTTGACGACACCCAAATCGATGACTATTTTCCTAACGAACAAATTCTTTCCATCTCTAACACCCCTTGGTACACTGACATTGCGAATTATCTTGTCACGCAACAAACACCTGCCGAATGGTCGAAACAAGATAAACAAAAATTTCTCTTGAAAGTTCGAAACTTCTATTGGGACAACCCATATCTTTTTAAATACTGTCCAGACCAAATCATACGAAGGTGTGTACCCGATCATGAGCACCAAAGTATTCTCTCTTTCTCACTTGACCATGCTTGTGGGGGTCATTTTGGAGCAAGAAAAACTGCTGCAAAAGTTTTGCAAAGCGGTTTTTATTGGCCCACACTCTTCCGTGACGCTTTCGAATTTTGCTCTAAATGTGATCGATGTCAAAGAACGGGTCGAATCACTAAGCGAAACATGATGCCTCTCAACCCCATTTTAGTGATTGAGTTATTCGATGTTTGGGGCATCGATTTCATGGGACCATTCCCTAATTCATTTGGGAATCTTTACATCTTGCTTGCGGTAGACTATGTCTCAAAATGGGTTGAAGCCATTCCGACCAAAACCAAGGACAACAAGGTTGTTGTCAGATTCCTCAAAGAAAACATCTTTTCGCGCTTTGGCACACCTCGAGCTATCATTAGCGATAATGGCACTCACTTCTGTAATCGTGCTTTTGAGTCCTTGCTCAAGAAATACTCAATCACACACAAGCTATCGACCCCTTACCATCCACTAACTAGTGGGCAAGTAGAAGTCTCCAATAGACAAATCAAACAAATTCTTGAGAAAACCGTGAATTCCAATAGAAAAGATTGGTCCGTAAAACTGATTGATGCACTTTGGGCTTTTCGCACTGCTTATAAAACCAATCTAGGGATGTCACCATATCGATTAGTCTTTGGAAAGGCCTGTCACTTACCTTTTGAATTAGAGCATCGTGCTCTTTGGGCCATAAAATTTTTGAATTTTGACTTAGAGAAAGCCGGCTCACATAGGAAGTTACAAATTTCTGAATTAGAGGAGTTAAGAAATGAGGCATATGAAAATGCGAAAATCCACAAAGAAAGAACCAAAGCCCAAAATGACAAAAACATACTTCGTAAGGAATTCAACGTAGGTCAAAAAGTTCTTTTATACGACTCTAGACTTCACTTGTTTCCAGGAAAACTCGGATCTCGATGGACTGGACCTTATGTTGTGAAAACAGCATATCCTCATGGAGCAGTTGAAATTGAAAATCCTAAGGATGGAAAGGTCTTCAAAGTAAACGGTCAACGATTGAAACCATTTTTAGAATTCGAGCAATATGACGAAGAGGACCTTATCGATCTTCATGAGCCTGATCATCCACCGTGAAATCAGGTGGTACACGTTCTTTTTCTTTTATTTTTCATTTTTTTTATTTTCGTTTTTCTGCCATTTTGGTCTGCATACCTTAGACAGTTGGGACACTGTCTCAATCTAGTGTGGGGGAGTCAAGTCTGCATCACATCTTCTCCATTTTTTTAAAAACAAAAAAAAACACACACACACACACACAACCACACCGTCACGACTCATAGGGAGATTCTTAGGTGATGGCCATGAAATATGATGAACTAAGATCGAATAAGAAATATGATGAAAAGTTGAATTTTGAGGGATATTAGTGTAACCGGTACATTGGGAGATTCTTAGGTGATGGCCATGAAATCTATTCTATATTGTAGACTTTGTTTAAATAAGTGGAGGACTTAAAATACTTATATTGGCTCTTCGAATCTTTAAAACTAAGTTGTGTTAAGTTGAATTCGCGTAACTCTCTTTTGTGCTTATATTTCCAATAATAATAATAGCAATCCAAGGGTAGCCAACATTGCTCGTATATCGAGCGTTGGTGTGCAAACCCGCCAAGCTCTATCTGACATGTTGTTGACAAAGTCAGCGTTGGAATATCTTGGTCTCATTTTATGAGATTGGACACCTAAGGATTACCGACACGTTGTTGACAAAGTCAAAGTCGGCCTGCACAATCCGCCAAGCTCTTTACCCACTCTCCGTTAGTCCGCGAGGCAGTGCATGGGTGGTAAACCTTGGTCTTCTAAGTTAGGTGTATGTACTTAATCATAAATTTTAAAATTTTATAGAATAAAGGATAAGCGATGATGCCCAAACACTTCTTGACCTTATTGATTT
Source organism: Allium sativum (assembly GCA_030737875.1). Classification (NCBI taxonomy): domain Eukaryota; kingdom Viridiplantae; phylum Streptophyta; class Magnoliopsida; order Asparagales; family Amaryllidaceae; genus Allium; species Allium sativum. The sequence goes on along the minus strand of CM060925.1, from coordinate 181,578,044 downwards.
GAAAAGCCATACACAAGGAAATTAGAATACCACTTTACAAACTGTGCCAAGCAAACTAAGAATTTATTTCATGGCTGCACTATGTTATCGACCGAACTAACTGGCCAAACTGGAAATTAACATTTGAAAACTTGATTTATATTGAAATTTTGTGACAAGTTGAGGTATTTAAAGTACAATCAACTGATTAGAAACTGTTAACTTAATTTGTTGTACCACTTTCCTGAAACAAGTCGTGTTGTCATTTTTGTTTTTGTTTTTTTGCATATGTCCATTGCATTTATGTAGTTTCATTAGAATCATAGCATACTGCATTTGGATTTTGTGGGTAGTATCCGCTGAAAACCCTCACGAGACACCACTCGTCCTACTAGGGACACCTAGAGGTTTAACGGCTTGTTGCATACGCTCAATGCAATCGTGTTTCCTACGAAAGTGTGACCTATCTAGTTTAGTTTTTCATTTCTTGTTTTACTCGAGGACGAGTAAAAGATAAGTGTGGGGGTATTTGATTGACATAGAAATGTGTTTATTTTATGCTCTTATGTCTTATCTTTTGTATATAAATAAATATTACTTGGGTATTGTTTTGTTACTTTTACAGATATTCCAACCCAGCCCGCATGAAACTAGAAAAGTAGAGAAATGGAGATCAAATTGGTATATATTTACAGTTTGAAGAATTGTAGATGAAGGTCTCACATCTAGTTGCTGTTGGACAAGAAAATGATTGGTAGAAAGACCAAGAATTTCTCAAATCAAGGGAAGCTTGTCAAAGAACCAAGAGGAAAAGAAGAAAGGCCAAAAAATTTAATAGATTTAACTAAGGCCCATTTGAAACTCTCATTGTAAACTCTTTTGTGAATTCCCTAAGGCCCATCTATCATTGTATTAGGGTTAGGGTTTGGGTTTGGCTATCTATCCTATAAATACCCTTGTAATGTCATTGTAGCCACCATCTCATTTTCTGTATTCCATTACACTAATAAAAATTCTTCTTCTTCTTCTTTTATTTTCTAGTATTTTTCTTAGCAATTAGTGTCATCTACCCGATTAGATTCGGTAGAGTACTGGTTGTATTTTACATTTGTTTCATTAGTGATTAGTCGTTTGATTAGTTTCAACGACAGTCCTATTTTTTTTTGTTCTTCTTATTCTGCACTTTTATTTTCTGCATTGCTGTTCTTGTTTTGCAATTTACTTTCTTTAGTGATTAATCATTGATTAGATTCAACGATAATTCCTAAGTTCGCAATTTCAATTTGTTTTTATTTCAACAAAATCTCCAGGCTTCGTCTAACTTGCCCAAGAGATTAAATAAATAATTTGATTTTAATTACACCTCCCTGTGTTCGACCTATATGCTACACACCTGTATGCTTGCAGAATTTAATTTAAATGTCGCGCTTTTCTGAACCATAGGAAAGCAACGATCAACGTTCGCCATTTCCCATTTGGTTTCTTGAACAAAACAGGATTCGATATCTAGTCGGGATACGTCGAATCTCTAATGAACCCATTATCTTTCAACCTCTCCACTTCTTCCTTTAGGGCTGCTGACCTCTCCGGACCGAACATACGTCTCTTCTGTTTAACGGGTGGATTCTTTGGATTAATACTCAATAAGTGACTCATAACGGAGGGAGATATCCCACACATATCAGCATGGGTGCAGGCAAACACATCTAAATTTGCCTTTAAAAAGTCATCAATTCTTTCGCTCGAAATGGATCTAGCTGGGATCCAATCTTTAAAACTTTTGTCGGATCAACATCGTCAATGGAGATGCCTACAGTCGTTTCATTGGGGGTCGCCTTTCTGTCCCCAGGGTCTTCATCCTCTCTGGGATCTATGTCCTCGGGCAGTTCTCTGGGCGACTTCCTTGGGGCTGGTCCCTTTAATTGTTATGTTGAACCCTCCTTCGCAGGGGAGGAGGCTCCTTTAGCTTCGATGCTTAATCCCTTCAGCAACATCTTCAATTCGGCCATGTAGCAGGCTCGGTGGCTTGATCACCTCTCATTACTCCCACTCCAGCTTTGGTTAGGAATTTCAACAATAAGCACCATGGCGCAATGCAAGCCTTGAATTCTGCGAGGGCTGGTCGGCCCAAAAAGGTGTTATAGGGTGAGTCGATGTCCAAAACCACAAACGGGAGGATCCTCACTCTCTGGCGTTCTCCCTGTCCTAATGTAACTGACAGTTCTACATGTCCCATTGGAGCCGTCGAGGCCCCATTGAATCCACGTATCCATCCCTCGCAAGGCTTCAAGTCTTTCACTTCGAGTCTCATCTGATCGAATGCTTTTTTAAAGATAATATTAACCGAACTCCCATTATTCACTAACACTTTTGAACTAGAGTTGGACCGATAGTGGTAGTGATAACCAATGGGTCTTCGGTGGGTGATTGGACTCCAGTATCGACTCTATCATGAAATATGACATCTTCTAACATCGTTTTCTGTTGCTTCACTGGAGCAGTGTCCTCTAAGTTACTACATTGCCCTACTTCAAGGTGTTTGGTGGCGTTCACATATTGGTCCATTGCCCTGTAGCTATGGCCAGCTGGATGGGGGCCCCCACTATAGTGTTGATGACAATTCCTTTACCTTTTTGTTGAGCTGTGGATTTAGGAGCGACCTGATTTTGATTCGAGGTATGTCCTCCTTGCCCCCTATCTCTCGGGGCAACCTTATATTCATCTAACTTTCCTTCCCATAATAGCATTTCAACAACGTCTCCCAAATGCCGACACTCATTAGTAGAGTGTCCATGGGTTCCATGAAACAGACAGAATTTTCCAGTCGCCACCTCCTTCTCCGTGGAGTCTCTGGGCGGAGGGTTTTTATACTGTAAGACGTTGTAAGTATCCAGGTAGATGTTTTCTAACTTGTCACTCAGCAACGAGTAGTTTTCAAAGGTTTGGAATCGAGGCCTTTTACTGGAGTTGTTTCCTCGGTTCTTATTCCTCCTATTGTCGTTTCCATTCCTGTTGTTACTTCCTTCATTTTTGTTACCAACATTCATCTCAGCTTCCCCTTAACTGTCACCGAATTGTTTCATAGCAACATTACTTTGGATATCTTCTCTTGAAGCTCCATCAGACTTTCTCTTTCGATTGGCGTATATCTCTTTTCATCGTAGACAAATATTTGCCTTTTCATGGAAAGCCACCCTAGTCAATGGTGGTTTCCCAGCTAAATAACCTCCGAATTCGGTATCTAGATCGACACCATCTATTAAGGCCATCAAAACGGTTGGTTCGTGAGGATTGCTTATTTCAGTAATCTCTAAGTTGAAGTGATCCAAGTATGATGTCAGAGATTCTCCAGGGGCATGCTTGATTCTGGACAGTTCGATAACAATTTTAGCTTTTTGGGCGTGGAGTCGGAACTGACTCATAAAATGTTCGCTAAGTTCTTGAAAGCTCGACACCAATCGCGGGGGAAGTCGTGTAAACCACATTAATGCAACATCTTCTAGATATATCGGGAAGGCTTTGCATTTTACGGCGTCAGGTGTGGCTGCAGCGTTCATATACCACGCATACCTCATCAGATGTTGTTTCAGATCTGTTCTTCCAGCATATCGATCCATTTGTGGCAAACTGAACCATCAAGGGAATTGGAAATTTAGTATGTCAACAGTAAATGGAGTATGACTGTGCTCAATACCCCAATCTTCATTGGTATATCAGCGACTATCGGCCCTGATTTGATGCACCATCGCTTCTACTTCCGCTTTGATTAGAGCCGGTTCAAGATCCATACTTCTATCTCTTCTCACACGTCTACTACCTACTTCAGGTGACGCCCTTTGGTTTCGGTTGGTAGCTGAACCTCCTCGCCTCCTATTGTCCCGGTCATTCATAGGACAAACAGGCTGAAGGAGTTGTCCTTTGGTGGGATTGGAAATATTTGGATCTTTGGGGAGAACATGTGATCGGTAACAGCATTGGTTCCCTCAAACTCGGATCGTCGGGCCCCAGAACATGGGCTGCATCCTCACAGGATCCAAATGATCCGAATGTCAACAGGTCTACATTTTCGGGCCTTTCGTACGGCCTCCTTTCATGCGGGCGCTCTTCGTCTGAAGATGATGAATGGTCCATAGTAGGATGACGAATCAGAGAGGATACTCTTTGTCTGCGGAGTTCACTTATTTCTTTGCTCATAGCCTTCATGTTTTCCCTCATGAGAACACTATCACGTTTGCGATCCTCCAAAGCATTCCTAGTGCTCTCAAGCATATCAAGCAAGCAGGAAAATTCCCCATGGGTTACGAGTGCAGAAGGTGTAGGCTGATCATCAGTTGCCACGGCTGGTATCAGAGCTTTTGTAGGAGCTCGAGCAGAGGTACCAATGTCAACTAGATTCGGTTCGGATTGGCCTCCCCTTGCCTCTGTGGTTCGGATCGGAGGAGAGCAAACAGGAGCGTTCATGGAACCGGGTCGGATCGGGGTGTCCTCTTCGGATCGCTTCGGAGCTTGGGGATCAGATCGGGTTGGAGATGCCCTGCCGGATCGGGTAGCTCCTGAACTTTGTCCCCTTGATCTTGTGAAACCATAGCTTGCTGATCCTCACCTACTCCGCTTTCCCGCGCATTTTGCACTTCTTTTCCTTTTCCCTTGGTCATAATATTCAATTTGTCGAGATCTTTTTTGAAGAGAATTTCAGAAATATTGACTGTACGGACTATCTTCTTCGGATATACAAACCCAAATAGTAGAATGGTAGCCCAAAATATAGAAAATTTGAGAAGTTTCTCAGTGAAAGCACCGAAATGTTAGATCGAAAAATGGTTCTAACACCCAAACTAATGATAATTCTAAATAAAATGAAAATAAAAATGGAGAAAACACACAATTTATAGTGGTTCGACGTTAAAGAGCCTACGTCCACTTTGAACTTCTTTGATTGATGATGGGAATACAAGTACAATGATTGTTTTCCCTCAACCTCACTTTTACAATGGATAATTTCACTCAATGCTCGCTGAAATATTCTTCAAAGATAAATGATGATCTGATTAAAGTGATGAAATTCAGAATATAGCAGGTGTTTTAGTCAAGAATTTGCCAAAGATCCCCTTCATGTTGTGTTTCTTGTGCTATTTATAGGTGGAAAATCTTCTGAAAACAACTCCGGATTGGATCCACGTGTTGGCCATGCCTCAAATCTCGGAAAAATGGCTTCAGGTTAGTGACAACGCATGAACATAGTGGCAAACGTGGGCATAACCATTCCAGAGATACTTGAGAACGTGGAATGCAACTGTTTTTCGGTTATAATTAACTGGGTCGGATCAGAAAGAGGACTCTGAATCGGACCGCAATTTTCATCCAATCTTGCTTTCTCTTCACCGATCCGACCCGAGCCAAATACACTGATTATGACTTCAACTTATCCTCTTTTTCTCTTTCTGATCCGATCCGCCTTCTGGATCTCCGATCCGATCCGATTTTCTTCCCCCAATCTGAACTGGATTCTAAGTTGAATGAAAGCGGATGTTTAACGCTCGACTATCATTAGCTTCTAGTCTCTATAACTTTGTGTAGAGTAGGCTAAGAATAAACCTTCACACTATCCTGCATTTTAATAAACATAGATAATCTATTTCTATACTAAGTTAGCAAATTTCAACTCCTATTCTTTGCTCAAACTCATGCAAATTCAAATGGTTCATGATTACTATATCCAAACTATTGATGAATGCAAAGATAGAGGCATGTAATGAATGTCTATGCAAAATATTGCATTACTTAGCAGGATATGTATGTTTATATATGTAACCACACATGGATCTATGTGCGTGCCTGGGCTTATACATTTTCCATTCTGTTTTGGATAAGATTTCTACATTATTCAAGCAATTTCCATCAATCTCATAACACATTATATTAAAGTTTGTTTTCTATGCTATAAGTTTTACAATGACTGAACTTTGCATTTGTGCTGCAGACATCATCATAAATTATTATTAAAAGGAAATCACATCTAAAGAAAAAAAAACTACGGATTAAATTGACAGTTTCTTATTTAGGGGTATTTTATACGATACAAATTATCTTAGATTTATTCATTTTATATGCAAAAGGCCTTTTTTTGAGCCAATTATCTTTTACTCTCTAGAATATTCATTCTCTTTTTTAATTTTTCGAACTGTACCAATTTAAAGTTTGATTCTTCATCTATAAAGGAATTATGTTCATACTTAACTATAAATTGATGTAAATTTGTTGGGTTGAGAATGTCCACAAAACGATTGAATATATTAATGTCACTAACTATCAGTGATTATCAAGTGTCCCTGTTGAGCCATTACCATTATAACTCAGTTCTAAATGGCAAGTGTCCATGTCATATTCATTGTATGCGATATTAAAAGAAACATTAGATCATATACAAAGTAAAAATGGATTTCTTTTATTATATAAGGAAATTAACGGGATACATATGCGTATACCTTCAGGAAAGTGCTTCCAACCAAAAACCCCTTTGTATATCCTTTCTTAGAAAGTTCAGAATAATTACTTACATGATTTACTGATCTGTAATAAGAGAAGTAAAAGCTTAACAAATAACCATGACCTCACGTTAATTCAAACCACACACCTAAATTGCAATGTTAACTGACAAATATTATTTAGTACCGATTGACAAATTGAGCTTAATGCTAAAACCGATTATTACTGTACTACGAAAAAAATTAATGTCTTCCTTAGCATTTGGTTTTGAAGATTGAACAACTGAAGCACGGGACCTAAAAAATAATTTAAAAGAACCCTCGTCCATCCCGTGCTAATATTAGAGTGAAACTGAAAATTGGAAACAATGAATCAATAAAAGTTAAATTGAAACAAACAAAATAAAATTGATTAAAAGGTCGGTTTTCGACAAAACGTACCTTTGAGTGATAGAGAGAAGAAAAACATTAAAGCTGAAGTAGATCGAGGTCCATATGTACAAAGGGAAAAATTGCTGTAATACAAGGAGAGAGAGGCGGATGTAGGGAAATAAACGGGAAAGAAACTCATCAAATCTCCTTCAAGTATTAATTTCAAATAGCACAGCTCCAAATCCATATGTATTAGATTTGACAGACAGTTTACGCGTGCTTGCATATTCAGGGGCAATGTACCCAGTTGTTCCCACAACAGATGTTGTAACATGAGTTTAATCACCAGCTGGTCCTTCTTTACCCAATCCAAAACCTGATAGTTTTGCTTGGTGCTCAACCCAAGCAATATTTTTGAGCTCTTCAAATTTCTATGTATAACCGGTGCATCCTGATTAAGATGTAAATGCATTAATCCTCTTGCAGCACCTAAAGCTATTTTCATATGTGTGTTCCCAATCCAGAGGCACTGCTTTTGAGTTACGTCCTATGGAGATCAAAGAACATGCTGTCATTGATAAAATAAAACAAAATTTTCAAGGATCATGATGTCATTGATAAAACATCCACAGAGAATCAAAAATCAGTGAAGAGAATAACTTCCATAGAATTTCAAGAAGTTTGAATTGAACTGTATTATTTCCATCAAGTCATTGTATTATGATGTTACAGTAATGTAATAGAGCAAGCATAATCATCACAATTTTCTATGCATAATTTGGAAACCAAATGTGATACTTACCAAATAGATTGTCATCCCATGATCCATGAGGCATGTACTCTAATATTAAAAATCTTATAGCAAGATTGATGCAAAAACCTATCATTCTAACAAGGTTAAGATGATGAAGATCGATTAACACCACTGCTTCATTTAGAAATGCGTTAAACCCTTGATGACCATTGGTATTATGGAGCTTCTTTATAGCCACAATCTATTGACAATAGGCTATATATCATTATACATGTTGATGGGCTTCCTAGCAAAAATAAACTTCAATGTTCTGTGACACAATACATTTCTTTATATATATACCTGGCCTACGCGCTGTAAGCTTCCTACAAGCACTGAACTAAATCTTCTCCTTCCCAATAAACAAGCTTGACTGAAATAATTACTTGCAGCAGCCAGTTCTTCCAAACCGAACATCCAAGACTCAGCCAAACCCAAACAAAAGTCAGCAACATACAATATTTGTAGACTATTGTCTACTGACCAAAATAGAAGTAAAGAATTCTATATTAGTACAAGAAAAACCTAAAGTGAGCATTTGGTTTCAAACATCAACTGATAGCTCATATATACGACTTAAACAAAGTATACAAATTATGTATAATTTATAAATGTAATTGCAACACCTAAGTTGCAAATTACTAATACTTCAATCAGTTGTTACTATTAAAACCAAAGTAACTTTTGGAATGGTTCCTTTTTAAGAAAACAAGAAATAGAAGCAATTTTTAATTGAAGTTATCTACAATAAAATCCATGTAATAATTCATGACTACCAAACATCTGAAATTTGTATATTTCAATAATTTTTATTTTGACGATGATGATTTACATTACGCTTAACATATTGACAGTGAAAACAACGGCAAAAAAAAATACAGCTACAATATTGTTCTGTGCAAAATATTAATGGCATCTTCAATGGTGTGTTTTCCTTTCTGCTTTGCATGACTGAGATTTCCTCAGGCCATGAATTTAAAAACCGATATCACAATGCAAAATCTATGCGTTCATATTTTAAAAACCGTACTGAAAATCGTGTCCTGTTAATGCAGATCAGAAAGGTTAAGTCTGCTTCCGTATGCTTATGATGCATATAAACTTAAAAAATCACATACATACAACACAAAATAACCTTGCCTTATGAACTGAGCAAACTATAGTTTAAACAAAATACAACTAATTCTCAATTTAAACAATACATATGCAAACTGTTGAAAACAGAATATTGATGCAAACCAAAGCAAATAAATGCGAAAAAACACAACTGAATACCGATGCAAACCAAAGCAGATAAATGCGTGGTATAATATAAAGTACCTGAATTTAAAATAGAAGCTTTCCCACTGTAATCTAAAGCTGGAGATCCTGAGAGTAGTAAATAGGTGTCTGCTGGAAACAAGTCCGAGTTTTGTAGTTCAATCAATGGGTTGCATGGTTTGTTATCATAACCCTTAAACGAATTTTGAGGCATCCGCGCATAATATAGATATTTGTCATAAACAAATCCAAATTTTGGTGCAACAAAGAAGCTACAGTCAGTAGCCAGTTTTACTCTGGAGATAGAGTGATTAAAAAGGGTCTTGCATAATTTTCACCAAGAGAGACTGCGTTTACATAAGAAATCGTACATGAAGAACTACATCATATAATCGTTATATGGCCTGCTATATTAGATAAGATAAGAGATCGCTAGAACCAAACATATGGCTTTTGTAATGAAACATTATCAACCCCAAATAAAAGATCATTGAATACTTGAAAAAGAATAGAGAAACGGTCTAACCTGAAGCTTGAAACCTAACCTTAGTAGTGTTAAGTGGCAACCTCAATCTCCCTTCTGTTCACATGATGCATCTACGTCTTTTCATAAGTGGAAAAGTTAGGGTTTTGGTACCTCGAAACCTGGTGACTCCGATTTGCTCTAATATCACCAATCTGGTCATTCTTTGTCTTCCGTTCTTTTCCTTGTTCTTGCGCCTGCACATGCACAGCATTGGAGGGATGAATGGTCTCTTCCATCATCTTCTGAGCGGATCGAATTTTGCGGTTCGTGACTAACTAGAAGCCGTCAACGTCAGTTTGCTGAGGCGAGGTGGGCTTTGAATTATCAAGTCAGGGGGGATGGAGGCCGAATCGGCTTAGGCAGCTGTTTGGGAGGAGGGGGACACGGGGGTCGGAAGTCCGGAAGAGAGAAAGAGAGAAAAGAGGTAAGCGTGAGAAAAAAGGGTTAGGCATGACTAAAGTACAAAATGACGATTATATCCATGGCTGTTCAACAGATGACAAACTTCTCATATTTCATAACGGGTATAACCATTGTAAGACCTTGTAACAGTAATATCCGTTGGAACGTTCTACCGTTACGAACCGAAACGAAATAAGTGTTACAAAAGAGTCTGTTTGGTGTAGTGTATAAGCATAATATATATATATATATAACAAATCCAGAAATCAAAATCACGAAGCGGAAAAGGGAGGGAAATCGGCCCGTTAGTGGTCGACCCCAACCCTTATGAGTGTCGATCCATGGGTTGACCCACCATGGCAATCCCCATGTCGACCCCGGGGTCGCCCCCATCGAGATCTAGGGCAGATTCTTCCCCTGCATCTGGACACTTTTCTAAACAAGATTCCTTGATCTTAGGCTATAAATAGGACCTCATTCTCATTGTTTTTGTAACGACCTGGGTTTTCGCGACCTTGAATACTCAATATAAATCCCAATGTCGACTATTGAAGCATCAGAAATACCGGATAGTCCATGAAAGAAATTAGAGGGTGAGAATAGACAAGATAGAAACTTAGACTAGAAGAAGAAGAAGAAGAAGAACATACAACATCAGAGTAAACACGAATCTCACAGCGGAACGAACAATATATAATAAATACATAACTTTGAAATAAAACTAGTATATGTATATAGTAACATTATCAGAGTACAACACTTACAACACCGCGGAATAAAAAATAGCTATATAATCCTGAAGACTCCTGCTCCAAGCTCTCCAAGTGTATCTGTAAAAAACCTGACTACTTGACTGCCCGAACAAATTAGGCACCCAAGGGTTTAGGGAAAACAAAACAAAATAAACTCCGGGTCAGTCATGGGATTGGTGTGAGTAAACTCCAAACACTTGGTTTAAATTTTCCAAATCCTTTTCAAAAGCAATGATAATCGTAAGACCGATCCAGACATAAATACGGATGGTTTTTACCTTATGATAACCCAAAATATTTCTTAAGATCAATATTTTCTGATATTATAATAATGTCTAAATCAAGTAGATAGCAATCTAGTACAACACTTTCATCTTACGCTCTACATATAATATAAAATCAAAAACTGCGGGCTCTTATTGGGTAATGAATTCCAACTGGCAAGGTATGGGACCACCTTCCGATAGTGTATCTCTAGAGAGGAATACACCGGGTTCAACAAGAACATCTTGTAACCCAGGCTAAACATGACCGGTCACTCATTTCGCTTGAGTGTACCGAATGTATTATCACTAATGGTTGGGATCAGCAACCGTTTCCCAAAAGGGAAAACATCGAAATAGATTATAGAAGTAAATGAAACTCTAGATCAGGTGACAATACACCCTACTTGGCAGCTAACCACTTAGCCATGCGACCTACCCGAATTTATACCATTTCTCGGTTGTGAGGCTAGAGGCCGTAACGTATCCTTTTACAAACCATGCATTTGTTAACTTTGAATGTCACATCGTCATACCCGCCAAATCACAAATTGATTTCCCTAAAAATACCATGGGTATACAGCTAAGAGAAACGAATTCCTCCGCCACCAAACGAAAATACGTTTGACGAGATCTACTTACGCGATCTATTCAATATACTCTGTCAGAAGTTCTTCCATACAGGTTGTCCTGGAACTGGACAAACCGAAGGTACTATTCTGTAAACAGGACAACACTTGCATAACACCGTCTTCAATTATCTTCATCATATTTGATTCGCAACGCTAATGCCTATACAGAGTGGTTTTCAGATAATGAATCTGATCCCCGTCTCTCCGTATTGGCAACGGAAATGGTCAAAAACTTTGATAGTCGGTGATTTAACTATCAAAGAAAAACATGTGTGCAAACAATGGTCGTATTTCCAAATGGAAATCTTACCGATCAATCATCATTTCATTTCCCAATTTCCCATTTATCGTTTCCATATATTCATAAATTCCTTATTTTCTAAAATTAGAAAATATACGTTATTAACTTTGGAAAACGTTTCCATTTCTGATTCACGCATCAATATCTTCCCACCTCTATCAGTCTTTAACTGAAAACTAGTAAGAGAACAACTTTCCAAGTATAAACCCCGAAGGCCGAAACCAACATCAGATTGATACCCAGAAAGCCATTCAACTCAACAAATTTACAGTCAGTTTCTAATTTCAGTAATTCCATTTAAATTCCTAATTCAAACCCCAAATTCCTTTATAATATTTTATTTGCAAAATATTTACTTTAAATCAATATCATGTTACACCCGTGTGCGAAGCATGGGTCTAAACCTTCCTAATGTAAAATTCTCTTTTTATAAAACCCTATTCATTTTCCAAATATTTCCCTTTTATAGTTCTATTTACTTTCTAAATCAATATTCCTTTTATAATTCTATTTATTCTATAAATATTTCCTTTTATAAAAATTCTATTTATTTTCTAAATAAATATTCCTTAATTATATTCCTTTTATAATTCTATTTATTTTCTAAATAAATATTCCTTTTTTATATTCCTTTTATAATTCTATTTATTTTCTAAATAAATATTCCTTTTATATAATTCTATTCATTTTATATAAATCATTTTATATAATTCTATTCATTTTATATAAATCCTTTTATACAATTCTATTCAATTTATATAAATCCTTTTATTTTCATATTCACTTTAAAAATTTCCTTTTTGCATTCCAGTATTTCATACGGTATTTAAAATACCAAATAACATGACCAGTGTCATTATAATCAATCACAGATTTTATATCACATCATATATCACAGTATATGAAAACAAACAGTATTGTAAATATTAAGGAATCCAATTGGATCCCTCCAACCTGTTTCCCTGCATCCACAGATGTTAAACAATATAATTAACATCAACTTCATTTCAATATGAAGTATTCTGATAAACAGAACCAATATTTGATTAACGATATATATATATATATATATACATATATAAATTCAACCAATCAATTAATAGTTCAACCAAAGAGTCAACACACAGCAATCAACCAATATTTATTAGTTTTAAAGTACGTTACAAAAATATAACTGTGCAGAGTTGAGATTTACTCACATTGGTCTGTTATCGTTAAATAACGATAATCGATCATTGATTCAGCTCAGACAATTCATTTCGCTATAAATTATAATGAGCTCCAATTCGCTCCCAGTCAGTTCCATGGTGTAGTCCTCGTCCATACGATCCCAACGGATCTTGTTTTGTCCAATTCTGATACAGTATGGAAGAGTTATACATTTTATAAGATTGTATACAATTTAAATTAAATTTAACTATTAAATCATTGGGCCTTAACTTTTATTCTTCGGTCCATTAACCAAATTCAAAAGCTCACCCATGCATCTACAACCCAACCCGCTGCAGGAAGACTCTCTCTTCCATGACAGCTTCACACAGTGGCTCCTCACAATAGACAATACCTTGCGACTTCTTCCTCTCCCCATATCTTCCTCATTCCGGTTTCACCATTTAACTTCTCGTTTATCTCTTCATCATCTCCTCACTAACCGATTGAACTCGATCACCTCTACTTCTTCCTCGCGGCGAACAGAACCCACAAGTTTTACAGCTCCACTTCCCATTCTTCCTTCGATCCTTAACTCGTCAAATACTTCATGATATACAAAAACACACCTTGATCTCCCTCTTTTCATCCTCTTTCTCGACAAAACTAGCACTCCAAACACAACAGGTCAGTATGCCATTTGTTTGCTCGTGTCCCCTTCATATTGCATGCCCAGGTTGGCCCATAAATGTTGCGTTCTCTGGTACCCATTCATACTACTTCTTCACGTGGTACTCCCTTGTACAAACTCCACTGCACCCTTCCCATTTCATCCGTTCAAAAGGAAAACACCCGTTATTGTTGCCTTCTTCTCCATTACTTCTTATTTCTGAACTTGAATATACAGCACACCCCATGGCCATGATTCCCTTTCCCACGCTTCTCAACAAAAACCATCCTTTGCCAATGTTATAAATGTCTCTAGCTCTTCATGCTTTACTTAAGATCAAACAATCGCCTAACACCCATTTATCTACATTGCAGCCAGCTACTCCTTCCACAAATCTCACTTTGCCTTCACTGTTACAACAGCCAACTCCCCACTCAACGCGCCTTCTCGAGCTCAACACCTCGTCTCCACCATGGAAAGCTCGAGCCCTTCCCATTTGCTCCTCACATCTTTCTACATAGAAACCCATCTCGTATTCCCCTTTTTATTTTATTTTTCTCTTTTAAACATTGGCTTACGAAAACAAATCTCAGCCCATAACTCCATTAAAACCCCCGCCAAAACAATTGTGAACACTAAACTTCAGTATATGTTTCACATCATTATCGCGCCATCGTTCAAACATGAAAAACTGCTGCTGTTGATATTTTCGACCTTCCAGATCCTGGCTCGCCACATGCCAGACTAAAGGAGATTGATACACATGCTCTTGCGGTCATCAGAATATAAACTGGTACCTTTTTGTTGGGCATATCAATATATCCTTTCCATGTGTTACCAACTCTGCATATACCAATGTCATCCTAATCATTCGGTTATACCCAAACCAAATTCTGTTCTTAACTCAGATTCCATTTTTAATTTCAACTCTTAACTTACCAGTCAAATTCCATTTCAGATTATCTCTAATCCAATCTAATTCGATACTTCCTATCTCAATTCATTTTCCACTTAACTGGTTTCAATTCAATTTCTATTTCTATTTGCTTTTACAAATTCTAGTTTAATTTGTTTTAATTCAAACAATCTTCCCCAGGGAATTTCAAACAGTTTAGGTTCTCTAAAACCAGATATCCCTTTTCAGGATTCAAAACAACTTGCTTTCCACAAAACAATTCAAAAACAAAATCTTTGGTAGTAATCCGTCACTTAACAACTCGAGAATGACACTGATGATGTGGACAACATCATTAGAATCATTTCCCAGCGATCGAAGTGAGTTCAATACTATATCACTTTCAAAACCATTTCTAAACACTTTCATTTTGAAATCCATTTCAAAATATCCTTTTCAATGCTTGTAACAAATTTAAATTCTCCTAGGATTTTAAAATTCACGTATATTTTACCCAGATTCATTTACAAACACTTTTATAACCTTCCAGGATTTTAATTCCAATTCTGATTTAAATTTGGATTTAATTCATCTGATTTCACGTATTTCACTTATATGAATTCTGATTGGCTATTTACATAACCATTTCACATATTATAATCTTATTCGATTATAATCACAACCAACACATCCAATATACTATAATACTTCAAATATCTACACTTTGTTTATATCAAAATATAATTTGCGTAAAATTATTTGATTTTCCCTCTTTTCAAAACGTACAGTGTCGGTTTATCGTATTCGAGTGTTTATAAACCCCTACCGATACAGTGGATCAAACTGATCGACCAGAACCCATAAACAACTCCATCAATAAATCTCCATAATATAAAATCATTTTATATTGAACAACAAATACACGCTCATATATATATACACTCAACTCAATCTAGGGTATTACTAACCCCATCTCTACTGAGTCACGCCACAGAGCCAAGGTAATTATTTAACCTTCAGCTCTGTTACCACTGTAACGACCTGGGTTTTCGCGACCTTGAGTACTCGACATAAATCCTAATGTCGACTATTCAAGCATCGGAAATATCGGATAGTCCATGAAAGAAATTAGAGGGTGAGAATAGATAAGATAGAAACTTAAAATAGAAGAAGAAGAAGAACATACAACATCAGAGTAAACACGAATCTCACAGCGGAATGAACAACATATAATAGATACATAACTTTGAAATAAAACCAGTATATGTATACAGTAACATTATCAGAGTACAACACTTACAACACAGCGGAATAAAAAATAGCTATATAATCCTGAAGCCTCCTGCTCCAAGCTGTCCAAGTATATCTGTAAAAAACCTGACTACTTGACTGCCCGAACAAATTGGGAACCCAAGAGATTAGGGAAAACAAAACAAAATAAACTCCGGGTCAGTCATGAGACTGGTGTGAGTAAACTCCAAACACTTGGTTTAACTTTTCCAAATCCTTTTCAAAAGCAATGATAATCGTAAGACCGATCCACACATAAATACGGATGGTTTTTACCTTACGATAACCCAAAATATTTCTTAAGATCAATATTTTCTGATATTATAATAATGTCTAAATCAAGTAGATAGCAATCTAGTAGAACGCTTTCATCTCACGCTCTACATATATAATATACAATCAAAAACCGTGGGCTCTTATTGGGTAATGAATTCCAACTGGCAAGTTATGGGACCACCTTCCGACAGTGTATCTCTAGAGAGGAATACACCGGGTTCAACAAGAAAATCTTGTAACCCAGGCTAAACATGACCGGTCACTCATTTCGCTTGAGTGTACCGAATGTATTATCACCAACGGTTGGGATCAGCAACCATTTCCCGAAAGGGACAACATCGAAATAGATTATAAAAGTAAATGAAACTCTAGATCAGGTGACAATACACCCTACTTGGCAGCTAACCACTTAGCCATGCGACCTACCTGATTTTATACTATTTCTCGGTTGTGAAGCTAGAGGCCATAACGTATCCTTTTAAAAACCACACATTTCTTCACTTTGAATGTCACATCATCATACTCGCCAAATCAAAAATTGATTTCCCCAAAAATACCACGGGTATACAGCTAAGAGAAACAAACTCCTCCGCCACCAAACGTAAATACGTTTGACGAGATCAACTTACGCGATCTATTCAATATACTCTGTCACACATTCTTCCATACAGGTTGTCTTGGGACTGGACAAACCGAAGGCACTATTCTGTAAACAGGACAGCCCTTGCATAACTCCGTCTTTAATTATCTTCATCATATTTGATTCGCAACGCTAATGCCTATACAGAGTGGTTTTCAGATAATGAATCTGATCCCCATCTCTCCGTATTGACAACGGAAATGGTCAAAAACTTTGATAGTCGATGATTTAACTCTCAAAGAAAAACATGTGTGCAGACAACGGTCGTATACCTAAATGGAAATCTTACCGATCAATCATCATTTCATTTCCCAATTTCCCATTTATCGTTTCCATATATTCATAAATTCCTTATTTTCTAAAATTAGAAAATATACGTTATTAACTTTGGAAAATGTTTCCATTTCTGATTCACGCATCAATATCTTCCCACCTCTATCAGTCTTTAAGTATAAACTAGTAAGAGAACAACTTTCCAAGTATAAACCCCGAAGGCCGAAACCAACATCAAATCGATTCCCCAGAAAGCCATTAAATTCAACTAATTTACACTTAGTTTCTAATTTTAGTAATTCCATTTATATTCCTAATTCAAACCGCAAATTCCTTTATAATATTTTATTTGCAAAATATTTACTTTAAATCAATATCATGTTACACCCATGTGCGAAGCACGGGTCTAAACCTTCCTAATGTAAAATTCTCTTTTTATAAAACCCTATTCATTTTCCAAATATTTCCCTTTTATAGTTCTATTTACTTTCTAAATCAATATTCCTTTTATAATTCTATTTATTCTATAAATATTTCCTTTTATAAAAATTCTATTTATTTTCTAAATAAATATTCCTTAATTATATTCCTTTTATAATTCTATTTATTTTCTAAATAAATATTCCTTTTTTATATTCCTTTTATAATTCTATTTATTTTCTAAATGAATATTCCTTTTATATAATTCTATTCATTTTATATAAATCCTTTTGTATAATTCTATTCATTTTATATAAATCCTTTTATTTTCATATTCACTTTGAAAATTTCCTTTTTGCATTCCAGTATTTCATATGTTATTTAAAATACCAAATAACATGACCAGTGTCATCATAATCAATCACAGATTATATATCACATCATATATCACAGTATATGAAAACAAACAGTATTATAAATATTGAGGAATCCAGTTGGATCCCTCCAACCTGTTTCCCTGCATCTACAGATGTTAAACAATATAATTAACATCAATTTCATTTTAATATGAAATATTCTGATAAACAGAACCAATATTTGATTAACGATATATATATATATAGTTATAGTTATTTATAATTTCAACCAATCAATTTGCAGTTCAACCAAACAGTCAACACACATCAACCAACCAATATTTATCAGTTTTAAAGTATGTTATAAAAATATAACTGTGCAGAGTTAGTGAGATTTACTCACATTGGTCCGTTATCGTTAAATAACGATAATCGATCATTGATTCAGATCAGACAATTCATTTCGCTATAAATTATAATGAGCTCCAATTCGCTCCCAGTCAGTTCCATGGTGTAGCCCTCATCCATACGATCCCAACGGATCTTGTTTTGTCCAATTCTGATACAGTATGGAAGAGTTATACATTTTATAAGATTGTATACAATTTAAATTAAATTTAACTATTAAATCATTGGGCCTTAATTTTTATTCTTCGGCCCATTAACCAAATTCAAAAGCCTACCCGTGCATCTACAACCCAACCCGCTCCAGGAAGACTCTCTCTTCCCCGACAGCTTCACACAGTGGCTCCTCACAACAGATAATACCTTGCGACTTCTTCCTCTCCCCATATCTTCCTCATTCCGGTTTCACCATTCAGCTTCTCGCCTATCTCTTCATCATCTCCTCACCAACCGATTGAACTCGATCACCTCCGCTTCTTCCACGCGGCGAACAGAACCCGCGAGTTTTACAGCTCCACTTCCCATTCTTCCTTCGATCCTTAACTCGTCAAATACTTCACGATATACAAATCCAAACACACCGTGATCTCCCTCTTTCCATCTTCTTTCTCGATAAAACTAGCACTCCAAACACAGCCGGTCAGTACGCCATTTGTTTGCTCATGTCCCCTTAATATTGCATGCCTAGGTTTCCCCATAAATGTTGCATTCTCTGGTACCCATACATACAACTTCTTCACGTGGTACTCCCTTGTACAAATTCCACTGCACCCTTCCCATTTTAGCCAATCAAAATGAAAACACCCGCTATTATTGCCTTCTTCTCCATTACTTCTTATTTCCGAACTTGAATATACAGCACACCCCATGGCAGTGATTCCCCTTCCCCCGCTTCTCAACAAAACCCATCCTTTGCCAATGTTATAAATGTCTCCAGCTCTTCATGCTTTACTTAAGATCAAACAATCACCTAACACCCATTTATCTACACTGTAGCCTGCTACTCCTTCCGCAAATCTCACTTTGCCTACATTGTTTCAACAGCCAACTCCCCACTCAATGCCCCTTCTCGAGCTCAACACCTCGTCTCCACCATGGAAAGCTCGAGCCCTTCCCATTTTCTCCTCACATCTTTCTACATAGCAACCCATTCTCGTATTCCCCTTTTTATTTTATTTTTCTCTTTTAAACATTGGCTTACGAAAACAAATCTCAGCCCATTAACTCCATTAAAACACCTGCCAAAACAATTGTGAACACTAAACTTTAGTGTATGTTTCACGTCATTATCGCGCCATCGTTCAAACATGAAAAACTGCTGCTGTTGATATTTTCGACCTTCCAGATCCTGGCTCGCCACATGCCAGACTAAAGGAGATTGATACGCATGCTCTTGCGGTCATCAGAACTTAAAGTAGTATGCTTTTTAGGAGGTGTATGAATATTTATTTCGAAATTTAAGAGACCATAAAAACTGTCGATTTGGAATTTGTTGCTTCCAAAGCAAAGTGAAGGAAGACAACCGTGCTCGTGTATTTATAGTTGAGGATTTACTTAGCCATGAAGTTTTGATCGCATTATAGGCACGTGATTACACAGTTTTTAGGGTAAGGTTGGATTTGATTATACAATGCTCTATGGGTATGGTGATTGGATGGTTTTCTGTACCCGTTTCTTTGTTCCTAAGTAACAAAAAATATATGTATTTTGTGATCTTGATTAGACTACACACTGTTTGCAACTGACACTACCCTAGTTAAAACTTAAGCATGAAGCCTTAGCAGTCTGCATCTCTAGTTTTAACTTTTTTTCTTACTTTTCTTACTGCGTGATATGTAGGTAGGATGTGATAATAGGATAATAGGTCTTGCTGGTATGTTACCATTGGACTAGTGGTTATTGGCACCTTGTATATATGTGCATTCACACACATATATACTTTTGGATAAATTTTGTCTCTTTCGTATATAGGAGTGTTCATGCACGTCTGAGCATAATTAAAGGTTTATAATAAATATATATATATAGTTTATTATCATATAAAAATCTTTCATAGTTCAGTGTTTAGGAGTAGCTCGTCTATTTTACAAGTATAGAATTTTGAAAAGGAAGTACACTACAGTAGATGCAAAAGAATGCATAACCTAAGGAAGCACCAGAGACGTCTGGTGACTCCACATTTACGTGTGTACAGGGAGACAATTTTTCATGTGCTAACCAAATCAAAACAAGTACTACAGACCATATACGGCTCATCCTAGGAGACAAATAAGGAGATCCTTACATATACCATGAAGTTTGTGTTGCCCACTATATCGAGGATGAAAGGTATCCATCACTTATTTCTCTTATTTACATCGCTAAACTTATATTGTGAGTTGTTTGGTTTCTATGTACTCATATGCTATTGGATAAAATAAAGGGGTCAATGATGGTGTAAAGAAAGAAAATAAAAACAAACAAACTAGGCGAAATGTTAATCTCAAGTGGTAGAAATAGGGTGGTGTTAGGCATGTTTTCTTTTTCTATCATGGTTATGCGTACCCCGCTACACATAATTTCGTTCACGGACGAGCTGCTATAGACAAAAACAAAAATACGATCATTTTAAGTGATATGCCATGATTCCAAAAATATAAAGATTGAACAAGTTATCTTATATTGTGAAATTCCAAAAATGTTGATTTATGGTGCAAAATACGATAAACGAAAATTAGCTTATTTTTCAAAATAAAAATTATAGAAAAGTTCTAGACGCCGATCATATTTAAATAGTTAAATAAATTAATTATTAAACCATAAAAATACAGGACGTTACAGTTTTATTCACCAAAAACAATGGAGGCAACGAGTTGCTGCCCCAACTCAGATTAAAATAGCCTGTTCTTCTGCAGCAGCGAGTTATATGTATTCAAGAATCTCTGCTACAACACCAACAGTCAATTCTCTGTTCTTTAGATCCAGTCACAGTGAGTTTGTGTTATTTTTATATATAAACAATTAATAGTAATATTGACATGTTTATAAGTTGGATCTAAACATGTGCCTGCTAGTAACCTGAATCATAACTAAACAGATCTGCCATTACTTGTACACCTGATCCTCTATTTAGTTCTTGCATGCCTATCGTTATTATGCTCATTCTGTTAGTATGCCTAATCATGTCACCATATGTCTATCCAGTTAGTATGCTTACTTCTGTCATCATATGCATGCCTTGTTATTATGTCTATTCTTGTTCTCTTCTCTTCCACTTCCCTTTTTTATTTTTATAGCTAGGATACCTTCGAGCCTAGGCCTATCATTGAAATATGCGAGCGCACGAAATTGGGAATGGTGGGGAATGTTATTCTGGGGAATAACTTATATTAAAACATGGTTGGGATTTGAGCATAATTTATAGCTTGATCTAAAACTATAATTCGGGGCATAACTTGTATTGTGAATCAAACCGGGATTTGGGCATAATCTTGAATAAACATGAAAATTTGGTTAATAATGAATATGCCTAGAGTTACAGTAATTTGAAACTGTAACCGCACTTAGACACGAGGTTAGATTACACTTGTGGTAGAAGTCTGCCCAGAACCGCCCGGCAAATCCAGCGTCCACAAGTGGTTAATCTAATGTGAGGGGTCGAGTGCATAAATGTAAACGTAACGGTACTAAGACATGTGGTTAAGCCCGACTTGTGGTAGAATTCTGCCCGGAACCGCCCGACATATCCAGAATCCACAAGTAGTAGAATTAATGTGAGAGGTCTAGTCCATTAATAAGCCATAAATGGATAACTTGTTAACCTGTAATACTTAACCTATTTAAATCTGTGGGGGGTTACATGAACCTTGTAAATTGATTAGGGGTTAAGTAAACTTGCTTGAATCAGTAGGGGTTAAGTTAATCTTGTTAAATCTGTGGGGGCGGGTTATATATATATATATATATATGTATGTATATATATGTATATATATATAGGAAAAGTCTATAGAGACACAAAATTTTGACATAAATGGTGATACAGTTGATTTGCACCATTGGATCACCCCATGAATTACACCTCTCCATATAAAGACAAAAAGATCCAGCGGTTGAGGCTCTGTATTTCTCTCTTTGTGTACAATTTTATGTTCAAATAGTCGCCCCCATATGTATATATATACACACACACACCCGACAAAATTAACCTGTTTTACATGTAGGGGTTATGCAACCTTGTTAAACTGTTAGGCATAACCTGTTAAAATCCTAGTAGTGGATATGCAAGCCTAGGAGGGAAACTTGTATCATATGTTGTGTGGGAACCATTTCAGTCAGTAACCCATCTTGGTATCAAACGAGTACTCCAAACTAGGTCGTGGTCGGGGCATGCTTACTGAGCTGATTATAAGAGGTCACTTGAGTGGGGGTGTTGACGGCACATACCATCGGAGTCATGTGCACGCATGGGTCCGCTAAGATAAGGCGTTGTGACATCAGTAGATATAGTTTTGCATCTTGAAAATAACGGGGTTGCCACTTTAGGAAGTGATACATTATACTATGTGCCGACAGGGGTATCTACGGGGTAGGGAGCCGATCGATTGGGGGTAGTAATTAGGGTATATCTAGTCTTGCTTGTTGGGAGCCTGTTATTATTGTTGGAGGTAACACCTGTCATTCCTGTTGGGCTACCTGTTATTCTTATTGGGGTAAAACCTGTCACTAGAAATACACCTAAGTCTACCTTCTTGTTCTAGTTAGGATCATCTTGTTCTTGTTATGCTAGTATTGGTGCAATGAAAAGTACTTGAGAAGCGCAATATATTTCGTCATGTTTATTTTGTTTATCCTACTCAATCTGTTATACCTATCTTATGACACTATTATCTCTCTCATTCAGTTTATATGCCTATCATGATGCTTTTACTTATTTATATGCTAAAAGTAACTAGACTCGCTAGACTTTATATCTGAACCCGTTTGTTTCCTCTTCTCTCTCTTCCATTCCTCCTCTCCCCAGGTTCTCAGGGTGGGAATACTCAGGCTTGATTTGGATTCTCTCTTTCATTTTGCTTGGAGTTGCTTAGATGTACCGCTTTGATTTCCTGTCTTCTCTGATATGGCTATATTTATGGGGAACTATGCTTCTTTTATTACTGTACTCTGATGATTTTAGTACAAGACAGAAGTTTTAAGTTGATGTAATGGGTTTTCTGTATTTTGGACTTATGATGTAACTATGTTTTGGACCACGATGTTTTCAGTTTAATAAAGTTTTAAATTCTGCTATTATTTTATATTTGTCTTGTAATGTTTCTATTTCTGTTTACCTATAACGCTTCACGAAATTTAATGCATTCTGATAAAGAGTGACATTAACGGACGTGGGGTGTCACAAGCTCAGTAAGAAAGTATGGAAGCTATTCGAGAAAGGTTATATTAGACGAAGCATTTCAGAATGGGGAGCTCCAGTCGTCTTTGCAACTAAGGCAGATGGCTCACTTCGTCTATGAGTGGATTATAGGAAGCTGAATAAGCTCACTTAGAAGAATAGGCACCAGCTACTGAGAATCGACGACCGGTTTGATCAGCTGGTTAGCTCGTCAGTTTTCTCACAGATGGATCTGGCCACAAGGTTTCATCAGTTAAGAGTGGCAGAAGACACCATTCACAAAACTGCATTCAGAACTCCAGATGGCTTCTTCGAATGGTTGGTTATGCCTTTTGGGCTAACCAATGCACCCGCCTATTTAGTGGGCTTGATGAGTAGGGTGTTTAGGGAGTTTCTGAACAAGTTTGTGGTGGTCTTTGTGGATGATATCCTGATCTTCTCAAAAAATGAGGAGGAGCATGTCCAACACTTAGGAGAGGTTCTACTCAGGTCACTCTAGCTCAAGGCGAAGTTTTCTAAGTGTCACTTTTGGAGAAAGGAAGTAAGGTTCCTAGGGCATGCGGTCTTCAAGGATGGGATAGCATTGGATCACGCGAAAGTCGTTGCGGTTCAAGATTGGAGGGCTCCAAAGAATGCAACGGAGGTGAGAAGTTTCCTAAGGTTGGCGGGCTACTACAGAAAGTTTATCAAAGATTTTTCAGGAGTATCAGCCCCGCTTACCTGACTGATGAAAAAGAACATGGCTTTTTTGTGGAGCGTTGATTGTTAGGATCCTTTTCATCGGTTAAAGAGGTATCTGACAACAACCCCATTCCGACTCTCCCAAACGAAAGCAAGATGTTTACGGTTTACACCGATTCTTTCACAGGGCTTGGTGCCGATGCAAGAGGAAAGGGTAGTGTGTTATGGAAGCTGACAGTTGAGAGTTCACGAAAAGAACAACCCAACCCACTATCTAGAGTTGCCTGCTATAGTGTTTGCATTGAAGTCTTGGCGACACTATTTGCTTGGAGAGAAATTTGAGCTATATACGGATCATAAACTCTCAAGTAATTGTTCTCACAAAAGGATCTCAACCTAAGGTTGTAACGGTGGATGGAGTTCCTAGCGTCCTACGGCTTCAAGATAGCTTATACCCCTGGCAAGGGTAATGTAGTAGCAGACGCACTGAGTAGGCAGATGATGACTTTGAGTCTTCTATTCATAGAAAGGCGGAGCTTGGAGTACGTCTCAACCTTTAATTTTGAGCCTTCTACGGATTTCACAGTTGGGTTGTTAGCCTCTTTGGAGGTGTGGCCTACTCTATTGGAGCAAGTTGGACCTATACAACGAGAGGACCCACAGATTTCAGATATCTTGGACAAGCTTAGTAGAGGAGAGACTTCTAATCACCTTGCTAAATAAACCGTGGGAGATAAGGGGTGGCTAAGGCGAGATGGAAGGCTATGTGTCCCTAAGATTGGGTAATTGCTTAAGGCAGTACTTGAAGAAGCTCATCATTCTCGGATGACTATCCATCCGGGCGGCGACAAAATGTATCAAGACATGAAGTGGGGTTTCTTTTGGACTGGCATGAAGAAGGATGTGGAGGAATTTGTAGCTCGATGCATGACTTGCCAAAGAGTAAAGGCTGAACAAAAGAAACCAGGCAGATTGCTTCAGCCTTTGGATATCCCGCAATGGAAGTGCGAGAGCGTCTCTATGGACTTCGTCGATAGATTTCCCAGATCAGGGAAGGGCAATAGGAGCATCTGGGTGATAGTGGATAGACTTACAAAGAGCGCTCATTTTATTTGTGTGAGGAGCAACAGGACGGCGTCTTGGTTGGCATCTGTTTATCTTTGAGAGATAATATGTTTGCATTGGGTACCTTCCAGTATAGTGAGTGATCGCGACCCCATCTTTACTAGCGAAATTTGGAAATGCTTGCAAGAGGCATTAGGTACGTAGGTATGTTTGAGCACATCATATCATCCTCAAACATATGGACAGACTGAGAGGGTGAACGGAGTTCTTAAGGATCGCCTAAGGCTGTGTATCCTAGACTTTGGAGTGACTTGGAAAGAGCATCTTCCTTTGGTGTAGTTCGCCTACAAAAATTGTTACCAATCCAACATAGGCATGGCACCCTTCGAAGCATTGTATGGACGACCACGTATGTAATGACCCGCGTTGGCGGAGGTATTATAATTAATTTATTTAATTATATAAATGGTGAATTAAAGGATTTAATGGTCGTTAATTAAATTATAGTGAATATTTAATTAAAATAATAATTAAATAATATATTTAATTCAGAAATAATCAAAAATATTGGAAATCACAATATAAGGTGAACAGGGTCATCCCTAAGATTTAATTCAGCTTAGAGTTGAATTATATTGACGAATATATTTATATAAGGCAGTTGAATTTATAATTTATATTATAATTAAAAACGAGCTCGAAATGGCGCTGCAGTTCGCTATTTGGCGATTTGAACTTCAACTGAATGTACAGGATTCGTTTTAAGCCGGATTTCTGTGAAACAAGAAACGTACGGAGCTGGTGGAGTATATCTTTCAAGTGGAAGAGAAAAATCGGGATTTCGTCGTGTAGATTTTTAGATATGTCCAAATCAAATTTCAGAATAGTCGCTATAAAATCGTTTATCGGCCATAACGGTTATTTCAAAATAACTAGATATCGGGTGTGAACTCAGACAAGGTTCTTTTGGGACATTACGATAATTTAATTTTTAGAATTTTATGGTAATTTTTAATTAATTAAATAAGCAACTTTTTATTTGGAGTATTTTGCACCCTGAAATCAATATTTTGAGGTTTCAAAATATGAGTAAATCTACCGGTATTATTATATTTTTGGGATCGTGGCACCGAGCTGATTACAACAGTATGTTTATCTCTGTCGATAGAAATCCGTAAACGAGTAGAGTTGCATATAAAGGTTACGTTAATTTCAAATGGACAAGCATGGATGGACTAAAGAAGACCAGGCATTATTAAACAAAAATGAGAATATAAACGAGCCACCATTCAAATTTTTCATCCACACAAAGATCATATATAATACCCTCAACTTGTGCAAACCCTAAACATTTCATTTCGGTGGTCAAAATGTTTTCCGCCGTGAGTTTTTTCATTACAGGAAATACTTCGATCATTCAAAAAAAAATCAATACAAATAAAATAAAAGCTCATAAATCCCAAAACAAATAGAATAGGATTCGTGAGGAGGAAGGCTTCATTTTCATGTTACTTTCTTTGAGTTCGACGTCCATGACTTGCGCTGGTCTCATAACAGCGACGGCTAGGGTTAGTGTTTTCAGAGAATCGAGGCTTCGTTGTGGAAAATGATGAGGATATTTGGATTTTTGAGTACGAATGGCATCTAGCTGCAAGATTTGGTGGATTTCGGCATTTATGGAGTTCGATACCTGTGTGGTACCATACGCGACGACCAGGAAACCGTGTTGAATGAGGGAGTGCGAGTGGAAGCTGTTTGAGTAGGAATGAAGGAGGATTCGAAGTGAAGTTTATTGGTGATTGCGGTTTGTGTTTTTGTGAAGGATTGAAGGAGGAAGGTTGGCTTGAAGGAATTGGCATGGAGTGTTTGGGTATACTGGAAACGAAATGTCATTTGGGGAAGACGGTGATAAATTGGAGAGGGTGGGCTTTTATGTGGTAGTGGGCCGCCTTATTGAAAGGGTAAGGCCCGGTTGAAAACAAAGGTCCAAGTTTTAATTTCATTTAAAACATATATATTTGTAAATTCAATAACTCAGTCATACGATATCGAAATTCAGCGAAATAAGATGCGTTGGGTCCGTATGAACGAGAGCTTCACAATGAAGCTGACTGGAAGTCCATCCGAGCTCGTTACAATTTATTGCAAAATAAATTGTCCGTCTAAATCAAAGACAGTTAATCGTTTTTAATGATAACAGTCCAATGTGAGTAAATCTCACCAACTCCAAACAGTTTATAATTTCATGTTGTATTTTTAGAACTGTTAGAAATTGTCTGATTTACTGTGTGTTGACTGTTTGATTGAACTGCTAGTCAGTTAGTTGAATTTCTATATTGATTCTGTTTAATAGAATATATCATATGGAACTGAAAGTGATGTTATCTATATTGTCTAACATCTGTGATGCAGGGAAATAGGTTGGAGGAATCCGACTGGATTCCTCAACAGTTATTTTATTGTTTTTCATATATTTTAATATATGATGTGAATTATAACCTGTTGTTGATTGTGTGTGTATGGACGAGATTAGACATCGTAATTTGATATGTTAAAATACCATAACATACCGGAATGTTGATAAGGGAATTTTCAAAGTGATATTGAAAACAGAATATTTATAAATTGGAATATTTATAAATAAGAGATATTTATAAATTTAAATATTCAGAAATAAGGAATATTTATAAAATTGGAATATTTATAAATAGGAGATATTTGAAAAGGAAATAAATTCAAAACATTTCTTTTTGAATGGAAAGGCCTG
Source organism: Allium sativum (assembly GCA_030737875.1). Taxonomy (NCBI): domain Eukaryota; kingdom Viridiplantae; phylum Streptophyta; class Magnoliopsida; order Asparagales; family Amaryllidaceae; genus Allium; species Allium sativum. The sequence goes on along the minus strand of CM060925.1, from coordinate 181,550,021 downwards.
TGTGGCGAGTTTGGGGATTTTCCCGATGCTCCCGATACAAAGGAGGTTATGGCGAATTTTCCCGGGAATTTAAGGAGTTAGAATATTTTCAAGAATAAATTTGAAAAGGAAATATTTGTAAACCATTTACAAATAGAATTGGAAAGGAAACATTATAAACAGGGAAATCATTTTTAAAGTGTAGAACCGTTATTTAAAAGTAAATCTTTTCAAATGAATAAAACGTTGTTAAAAAGGAAATCTTTATAAAGTGAATAAAGTAAATCGAATATGGTATTCGAAAGGAGTTAATCGAATATAGTTTATTCGAATAGAGTAAATGAGTCAATCGAATATAATTTATTTGAATAGAGTTAGAGGAGTTATCGAATATAGTTTATTTGACAGGAGTTAAGTGAATTAGTTAAGTTAAACTAAGTAAATTAGTTAAGTGAATTGGTTAAGTTAACCAAAGTGAATTAGTCGAGTTAATCAAAGTGATTAGTTCAGTTAATCGAGATAAGTAAATCAAGTTAGGTTAATCGAGTTGAATTAGTCAGTCGAGTTAATAAATTGAGTTAGTCAAACCAAGTAAAACCAGTTAGAGTTGATCGGTTAGAATTAACCAGTTAGAGTTAATCAATCCGAGTTAATCAAATAGAGTTAAGTAAAATTAGAACTGACTAGAGATTAGTAAATTGAATGGTTTTCTAAGTGTCTATCTGATGTTGGTTTCGGCCTTCGGGATTTATACTTAGGGGATTGTTCTCATACTAGTTTACAGTCAGGGACTGATAGTTGGGGAAGAGTAGTGATTTGTAAATAAGCAGATGGAAAACGTTTTCCAGTGTTAATAACATATATTTTCTAAACATAGAAAATAAGGCAATGTGAATATATATATATAGATATATGTTGATGATTTACCGATATAATTTCCATCTGGAAATAATATCGTTGTTTGCACACTTGTTTTTCTTTGATGGTTAAATCACAGACTATCGAAGTTTTGACCATTTTAACGTTGTTAATATGGAGAGACCGGTTGGATTATTATCCAAAGAACCACTCTGTATTGGCATAAGCGTTGCGAATCATTTATGCCAAAGACAATTGAAGACGGAGTAAAATGCAAGGGCTGTTGTATAAGTCTTAGATAACAGTGACTAAGATGGATATACGGAATAGTGCCTTCGGTTTGTCCAGTCCCAGGACAACTTGTATGGACGAAAGTCTGACAGAGTATATCCAATGGATCGCGTAAGTTGATCTGTTCAAACGTATTCACGTTTGGTGGCGGAGGAATTCGTTTCTCTTAGCTGTATACCCGTGTTATTTTTGGATAAGTCAATTTGTGATTTGGCGGGTATGACGATGTGACATTTTAAGTGAATGAAGATGGATGTCTGATAGAGTATATCCGAAAAGGTCACGTACCTTGATTTCTTCGACCGTACCAAGAGTGGAAGCGAAGAAAGAAACTTCTTTTAGCTGACACGTAATGTAGGGTTGTAGACGTCAATTAGTGATTCTGATGGATCTGACAATGTGGCATTCGAAGTGAATCTGATGTGATGATAAAGCGTAGCTTCTAGCCTCATCAACCAGTAAATGACAGAAATCGGGAAGGCAGCATGGCTAAGTCAGTCGCACCGAAGTAGGGTGTATAATCACCTATCTAGTGAATATTCATTTGTTTCTTAAATCTATCAATGTTGTCCCATATATATACGGGAACGGTTGCTGATCCCAACCGTTGGTGATGTACATTCGATACACTCAAGCGAAATGAGTGGTCGGTCATGTGTGGCTGAGTTACAAGATGTTCTTGTTGAACTCCAGTGTATCGTTCCTAGAGTACACTGATCGGAAGGTGGTTCCATACCTTGTCATAGTTGGAAATCCATTATCCAATACGTGCTTGCGGTTTTGATTGTATACTATATATGTAGAACGTGAGATGAAAGCGTTTCTGCTAGTTGATATCTATTTGTACATAGACATTATTATAATATCAAAAGGTTTTTGATATAAAGATATTTTGGATTCTCATAAGGAAAAAACCCGTTCCGTTCTGCGGCGTGGTCTTATGAGATATCGTTTACTTGTTCATATATCTGTTTAAACTATTTTACTCATACCAGTCCCATGACTGACCCGGAGTTTACTTTGTTGTTTTCCCTAAACTCTTGGGTGCCTAAATTTGTACGGGCAGTCAAGTAGTCGGGATTTACAGATACCTGAAGAGCTGGAGTAGGAGGCTTCTGAATTATATCGCTATTATTATTCCGCTGTGTTGTAAGTGCTGTACTTTGATAATGATGTGTATATGCAAGTACAGATGTATATTTCAAGTTATGTTATATATATTATATGTTATTCGTTCCGCTGTGAGGTTCGTGTTACTCTGATGTTGTGTTCTTCTTCTTCTTCTATTCTAAGTTTCTATCTTATCTTTCCTCACCCTCTAATTTCTTTCACTAATTACCAGGATTTTTCGATGTTTTGGTTATCGACATCGTGCTTATGTCGATAAACAAAGCCGCTCAAAATCCGGGTCATTACAATGTAGATCGCCGACTTGTTGGTGGGAGTCTACGGAAAGACTTCTACTTGGACCAGATATCATTCGGGATACTTCTAAGAAGATTGATCTTATCCATCGAAGAATGAAAGCCACACAAGATAGACAGAATTCTTGTGTCGATAAGAGCAGGACCGACTTGGAATTTGAAGTAGGATATATGGTCTTCATTAAAGTGTCACCGCTGTGAAATGTAGTTCGCTTTGGTTCAGTAGGGAAATTGGCGCTAAGGTTCATAGGGCCATTCCCGATAGTAGAGAGGATTGGGCGGATTGCTTATAGGATTAAGCTACCAGATAGATTGGCAGGCATACACGATGTATTTCACGTTTCCTATTTGAGGAAATGTCTCCATGATACGACAGAGATAGTAGAGTCGAGCACTCTTATAGTCATAGAAGTTGAGAAGGAAGCATCAGTGAGACGAGTTCCTACTCATATCCTTGGATCAGAAATCAAGAATCTTCGCAATAAGGAAATCAAGTTGGTTAAAGTACGATGGGGAGAAGACCGTGAAGAAGCGACGTGGGAACCCGAAGATAGGATTCTCACTTCTTATCCTTTTCTCTTGAGAGTATGTTCTTGACTTCTTTTTAGATCATTTACTTTGCATTTGCTTCTATCATTCTAGTTTATCTATCCTATCGTTCGAACTTTTTGATCCATAGGTAGAATCGAATGATTGGAAACATGTGGTTGAAACATGTTGTGATTGATGGTTTCAAATGGATGCAAGCATTTGCTATTGGTTGCTCATGGATGTATATACACAAACTAGGCACTAGATCGGCTCAAATCACTTACATGTTGCATATGGATGTGTGTGCATTTTAGATTTTTTATGGATGGAAATGGATGTATCATCATACGAATGTTGCATTTGGATGGATGCTTGTGCACACAAATAGAGTTTACATGATATAATAAGACTATTTGCATACATTTTGGATTCATGGCACAAAACATATATTGCATTAAGGAAGTCAATTGAATCAGTCGACTACCTGATTTTCGCATTAGGGTAAGGACATATACACACAACACCTTGCATAAGTTCATACAAGCATTATAAATCTCTTAAGGATAATGGATGCCTATGAGTGATAGATGAGTAGATGGTTGTAGGTGGATATTAGGATAGCAACGTTCTCTTAGACTTGGAGATTTCGGGGACAAAATCCTTTAAATAGGGGGGAATGTAACACCACAAACTGTAATACACTATAACCATAATAAACATTTAGAATTATCCGAAACCAGCATTATCATTACGTTTATCTCGGAATTCTGGTTCATATAGACCCCAAGTTGGTGTATAATGGACAACATATGAAGAAGTTATGGGCTCTAAAATGTTGAATACATATATGAGGCTTATGTATAAATATAATAAACCAGAATAATTCAAAACAATTCAAACAAACGAGCGGGAAAAATAGGAGGCAAGAAGACCCATTGGGGGTCGACCACACCGAGCCTGGGTTGACGCATGGATCGACCCAATAAAGGTCGGGTCGACCCAGTGGTAGGTGTGTCGACCCTTACCTGATATGCCTGAATTATGAACTATGAACCTGGATTGTTTTGTGTCTCTATTCATGCTGACTCGACATGACTTGTACGGTTCAGATTTAAAACCTAGATCTAATGGTTGATGTTGGCTCTGTAACTCTATAAAAGATGGCTTCCCTCATTCTGGAATTCACACAAATTCTTTGCATCTTACTCTGCCTCTAAATTATTCTGAAAAATATTAACACATAATAGGGGAATGCTACTAAAGATTGGATCAAACAGAAGCAACATCAAACAAGACTTGCATATGTACACCTGGATTGGACTTGGACTTTCTGTGGCCTAGTTTAATACATATTTATCTTCACCAAGACTCACTATGAGTTACAATTTTTTACAGATCTGATTTCTTAGGCCTTAAACATGATAGTTAAATAAAACTGGTTAGGATCTATAATGTTAGTAAAACAAATATACATGTTTTCACTATTAATACCTGTGATGTTATGCCAAGTTATATCTATACCTGTGATGATATCAGACAAGTTATATATATATATATATGCATGTGATGACATTATAAACCTGTTATACGTAAGTCTGTGATGTCGTTATAAACCTGTTATACATATGCCTTTGATGTTGTTAATGGAACAAGTTATATACATGCCTATAATATTGGATAAATAACAAGTTAAATGTATCAATCTTCCTTTTCCCATTTTCTATGTTTATTTCCAGTCTTGCCTGTATATATATGCGTATGTGTGATTTGATTCTATCCCTCTCCCAGTGTTTTCCTTTTTATTTTTCGCCATGCCTAGGCTCTTGGAAGCCTAGGCTATACACGATCAAAATGGGCGTAACTTTGGGGTAACAATAATAATATGAAAGAGGAATTTAGGCTTGGACTAAATTGATTATAATTGGGAAAAAGGATAGATATATCTGTTTATACTTACTGTAGACACCTGATGTATGCGAACATTATGCATAAACCTATAACTTGGGAATGTCGTAGATAAATAATATGCATATGGACTAGATATGTTAACTTTTACTTAAACGGACATTACGTAAATGACGTGTTAAGAATAGGGTTGTATATACGTAAAGACATTACAACCATGCTTATTAATTGTAATAGCCTGCATTTTCGACCACTTCAAGTCGGTAATTAAACCAACTTAAACCAGTCGAAATGATAGGTTATTAATGCTTATGAGGTTTAACAGAACCAATACACAGAATCACAGAACATAATAACATGCAGCTGAATTTTTTTTACAAAAATATCAGAGTTTTACAATATTTTACATAGTGGAAAATACGTAGTTTTTTCATAAAATAAATTTTACAGCAAATTTGTCAAATCTATGCGCCTGCATCTTCACGTATTTCAAACTTCACTAGCTGACATCTTTAGATCTGCAACACTCGGGTCTGACCCGAGCATTTCATTAAAACACAAAACACTCGAGTCAGGATTAACTTTATTCATGTAAATAAACTTCAATAAAACATTAAAATATAACAGTTAATCCTAACTTATATAAGCAATTTTTAAACATTCAAATATGTGTCCAAACAGTCAAGAAATCATGGTCGTCATAAAATTTTGTCTGGAAATCAAATCAACGCAGCAAGGCATGGCATGTTTTAATAAAACAAAGCAAGCATGCATAATATTGTATTTCAGGTTTATACAACAAGGCAAGGTAGTATATCAACATGTGTACTTAAATTTACATAATAGGTATGAGAAATACATCAAGACAACATGATGAACAACAACATTAACATGGTGACAAAGGCACAATGGTAACATGAAAATTGGACAACAAAGAGGCAATAACAAAAAGGCAACCAAAAAGCATGGTGTGAACAACAAACAAAGCATCAACTATTATATTTCAATTTGCATTGATATTGAAAAACTTGCATAAAGTAAATCATGAGTAAACACACCTTGCGTGGATATGATGAAGACAAGAAACAAACATGGACAACGAGAAAACTAATAAATTGAATCACAAATACACATAACTCGGCATAATGGGAAAGGAAAGGATGATGGATTTAGATCCTTACAAAAAAAATGAAAAAAAGAGAACAAAACTTTGGTCATTTTAAAATAAAACTTTGGACTAGTAAACATTGGAATCTGAAAAAGTCATAAACATAAAAGTTGTTGCAAATTCTTTTCTCTTCAATTAAAAAAAAGAAAACTAATTTTCGATAAAATTTGAAGAAGATATGATCAAAACAGTGACAAACAAATATTTAGATCAAAAATCTGGGTCCAAAATTGCATACGAAAGATTGGCAGGTTCGACCTAGAAAAATTCAAATTCCGAAAAATTCTTCAACATGAAAAATGTAGCTATTTAAATTTCGTCCAATTTGAAAAAAAAAAAGGGGATTTGGATTTTCTTACAGCAAGTTACGTCCTCTACAAAACATGCCAAAATCTGGAAAAAAAATTAAAGAATAGAAACATGTGTAATAAGATTTGGATTTGTGGGTTTTGGGTAAGGTCAATAGAGGCTGAAGCAAGACAAGGGAAAGAGGAAAAAGAAGAAGGGATTTCTGCATTTTATGGATTTGGATTTTAGAGAGGTGATGAGAGGAGAGAGAGGAAGATAAGATTTGTTTGCCTTGATTTCTTCCTTCATTTGCAGATAGATTTTAAGGAAATTTTTCTCCATGAATTTTTGAGATGTAGATCTAGATTCAGAAAGGAAGAAGAAGGAGAATGAGAGTTTTCTGAGAGAGAATGAGAAATGAAAAGATATATATGTGGTTCTTTCTTTCTTATTTGCTAGTTACCAAATATTTAGTGTCAATTAATAAGTGTCCCCACAAATTAATTTCACCTATTCAAATTCAAAGGGATAACATCAAGGAAGATATAAATTACTTTCAGACAAGTATAAATATAACAAACACTGTTCTTTATTTTTGTCCTTTGATTGCACTCACAAACGTGAATTTTGGACAAATGAAATTTTAACAAACTAAAAAATGATGAATGCTCAGAATTCAGTATAGATTCATAAAAAAAGACGGATTCAAATTTTTAACAACTTTTAAATTTTCACAAAATTCAAATTTAACCAAATTTGACCCAAAACTGATTTTTTATGAAAAATTAATATTTCAATAGATTTGGAACGTCAATATATTCATTAATTCAAATATAATATTTAAATTTAATTTTATAAACTCACATAACTTTAATTTACACAATTTTGAATCAGTTAAACGGTTATGTTTATATTTGACAATTGTTCAATTTAATTGTTTAGTGTTACATATTATTGTTCATCAACAAACTAAATTCATTTATTTCATTTGATTCCAAAAAAATGGAGTTTTTAAATATAAACTTTAAATTTCAATCAAATTATTAATTTCAAACTTATTTAAAAATTCAGGTTGTTACAATCTCCCTCACTCAAATCTTTTCATCCTCGAAAAGGAGAGGTTGTCAAAATCATACTTATGTATAGAACAAAAATATTCTTACTTATACAAATTTTACTAAGTTTGGAACAAAATAAATTATAGGATTTTAAAAATTCGTTCTTACATTAATAATTAAATTCATTTGTTATAAATTCGTTTAATAAATTCATAATCTTTATTTCAAACACTTTAATGAATGTTCGAGTTTTCTTATAGTCACAACTTAAATTATTTATAACAAAACTTAAAATCTAAAAATATGATTCTCGTGTTTGAAAATAACTTTTGAAATCAGAAATAAGTATTTATATTAAAAATCCAAAGTTGTTGTATTTCACAAGACATTTAAAACTTTTCTTTCTTAATTTATTATGTTGAAATTATATAAATTTAATTGCAGATTATTGATTTGATATTTAACATTTGAAAATACTTGATAACTCGAAGTTTAACAAGTTTACTGTCATTCTTAAATACGTCAGGCATACGCTGGCCAGGTGAATGACTAAAACCTCTAAGTACTAAATATACTTGTTTCAACTCCCAGTGAAAATACATAAAACATTTAAAATGGATATGGAGAAATACGTTCCCCCATGGATCGTGGTTACTCGGCGGTTATGTTACTATCCCAATAGAATCGCTTGTAACCATATGTATCACACCCCAGAAATTTCGCCATGGTTATTGCCATAGATCGGAGTAACATGACGGTTATGCCACTATCCCAGTGGAATCGCTTGTACTGTAGGCATCGCGCCCCTAGAATTTCATTATGGCGTCTAGGTCGCAGTTACACAGTGATTACGACCACTATCTCTGTGGAACCACTCGTAACTGTAGGCTTCACTCCCCTCGAACTACGCTAGAACAGATAAGTAATAATAATCAGTGTAATCCCATCGAGTAGGATTCCAATATCAATGGATACTCCAATCAACAGAGCACCTACGTAGCTACGATTTTCAATTTTCAATGGAAGGCACTTCCCATATCTTCATTTGGAAAACGTACATACTAAATATATATAGTACTTCATTTCACGTTTCTCATTTATCGCACTTACATAAGTATCAATTTACATAAGATTTTCTTTTCAAATCACGTTTTAACAACATATCATTCTCATATAAATTCTATTATATAAAACTATTATTTCAATAAGTTATCTTCAAAATCAATAGTTTTTGAATTAACCTCATACTTATATAAGTCATATAAGTTTCAAACATTTCAAATCACAATATTCATAAGTCAATAAATCTTCAAAATTTTCATTTCAATATCAATTTAGTTTTGATTTCACAATTGATTTGAATATTCAATATCATTTCAAATCTAGTTCATATTGACAATCAATTCATTATTAAAATTTCACTTTCGATTTGGGTTACATATCACAACAACCATTATTCAATTGAATATTTACATTCAATCATTTCAGACTAAATTGCTCAGATCGGCATTACAAATTTCTATTTCAAAATAATTAAGTACAAAATAGTTTAAGTAAAATAATAGGCTTGAAATAAAATAGGTTTGAGTAAAATAACAAGTTTTTAACAAAATAAGTTTGTATAAAATTAGATAGGTTTTATAAAATAGGTTTGAAATAAAACACGTTTGATACAAAATAGTTTGCAAAATTGCTCATAATAAAAATAGATTTGGTATGGCATAATTAAACAAGATAAATAATTTTAATACTTTAGTTCAAATAAAACGATGGTAAAACATATAATAATTGTAAAATGAACAATACAATTTTTCAAGAAATATTCCAATCTGAATCAATTTTCCGAACTTTCAAAATTTTAGTTGACACTAATTTCGCTGTCAAAGCTAAACTGAATTAAGATTCAATTGGAAACCTTTCAGTTTGAAGCAAGTGTTCAAGTTAGATCACAACTCAAATTTCTCATTCAATTTCTCATCTTCAATTTCCATTTGAAGTTTGAATTCTTCATTCGTTCCATGTTATTGGCTTCAAATTTTCAAATATTTAATTCATCCCTTAAATCAATTCTTCACAATTTAAGTTTTCCATTTAATCTATCAAAACCATTAAAATTAACAGAATCCTTAAGTTAACCAATTCAAATTTTAAATCATTTAAACCTTGCATTTATCTTCAACTTTCAAACAACCAAACTAAAGTTCAATAAATTAAAGCCACTCACTGAAGTAGTTAAGTTGATTTATACCTTCAATTTAAATATTTTAACACATTAATCTAAGTTTGCAATTTAATATCAAAACCATTTGATTCATAAAGTCAAGCTAAAATAATTTTTCTCAATTATTACTTTTGTTAAAATATTCCTCAAAACAAATTTATTTAAGATATTTCAAATTTTCATACTTACAATTTCTTCATTTGCACTTCTGATATTTTACTTGCTTTGAGCTTATTATAAATTATACTCGCACAAATCTTGTTCAATAAAGGATTGGATTATTCAAATAGTTGGAAGAATCTATTTTCAATTCAATAATTGGAAATCGTGAATTCAATCATTTCTTATCAAGACATCTCTTCAAGATGTACGATTACACTATCCTAATACATAGGATTACCATTCGACCAAACTCGAGAATCAATTCCGAATTTTCTTTCAATCATTCAAAATATACATATACATTTGCATATCAAATCATACTTCATAAATCAAGCTTCGTTTGACTAAGATAAACTAGTCGCAAAGCTACAAAACTGGTCTCCTCCACTTTTAGACTCGAGAATAAATTCCAATGAAGTAAAATTATCATTAAAATTATTTTATGGCGACAAAAGTGAGTTCTCCATTCATATAATTTCCTTTATGAAAATATTTCAAAAAAATACTTCAAATGTTTTTATTCAAAAATACTTATATATACTACTAGTCTTTTTCTCAAAACATTAGGAATCAATTCCACAAATTTCAGGAATCAAATTATTAAATTTTAATCAAACGATCTCCTTAGTTTTAGCTAAATCAATATGTCATTTTTTCACGATATACATTTCATATTTCATCAATGGATTAACATTTGTAACTTATCAATCCGAATATCAATTATCACCCATTAGTATATCTTAAATATACTATAATAAAGACAAGCATAGATTTACCTCTATGAATATATTCTTCAAAAATTCGTAACTTTATTTATATTTAAAATTGGTGTTTTCTATATGAAATTTACATAATAAAACTCATTTGTTGGAGTTAAAAAACAACCCTTTTTCAGAACCATTAAGAGATTTCAAAATACTTAATTCAATATCATACTTGTTAATCATACTCATGCAATATTACTAAACAATCTACAAAACAAACCTTACTTATGAAGGCTTATTTATATTCCCATTTAATTCAAATGATATTTTATTTGATATACAAATTCATTTATGTCTCATTTACATCCAAAAGTTTATTTGGTTTCAATTTTTTTATATATACTCAAATTTATTTCAAATTATTTCTTGTAACACCCCGTATTTCTGTTAACACTAAAGTTGCTAATACAAGAATAATAATAAATGTGTAAAGGGGAGATGTATCTAATGTGCATACAAGAATAATAATAAAAGTGTAAAGAGGAGATGTATCTAATGTGCATACAAGAATAATAATAAATGTGTAAAGGGGAGATGTATCTAATGTGCATACAAAAATAATAATAAATGTGTAAAGGGGAGATGTATCTAATGCGTACGTATTTATATGGATTGACAAATAATAGTAAATGTACATTAAGAAAGAAATGGTGAACATAATTGGCTTCTCTTTACAACGGACGGCTCTGGTTAACCCTAGCTTCATCGACGACTCAAATTAACTTGCAACTCTATAAAAAGACCCTAGGTCTCAAACTAAAAATTCACAAAAAAAAAAAGAATAAGAATTAGAGCCACCATGCTGTCTGCTGAGAACTAGAGGGAGCCTCCGCTTGAAAGAGACGAACAACATAGCGAATACAAACTAAAAGATTAAAAAGCAACAACAAATTAGAATCAAAGCAACGTCTTCCCAAAGGAAAGCTTTGCAAATTCAGAATTTCAGAACTCAGAAAACAAGGCCGTCTACGATTGTAAGTTTAGCTACATTTTTAGAATGCGAATTAATATGAATATCATGTGTTGCGGTGAAATGATAATAGTACGATACTCGTTATGTTATTAATATACGTTTGTGATTTGTTCCTATTATCATGTTGAATTGAGAATTATTAAGTATGATGTTTATTATGTTTTATAATATTAATCTATGCCAGTGACTTGATTCTATTATCATGTTAAATTTGGGATTATTGGATTAGATTATTTGTATAAGCATGGACTTGGATTGTAACATCTTATGAGAATTGTGTAGTTTATTATGCAAGTTTATGTAGTGAAGTTATGCGACCAATTGTCAAATCTATATGTTCATGTTTATGCAAAACTTATGCCATGTTCACACTTATCATATGTTGGGATTAATTTGCAAGTATGTTTAAATCTATGTTACTAATTAACACATGTGTATGTTGATTAGCCTATGTTGCTAACTCACATATACGTATGTTGATTTGCCTATGTTGCAAATTAACATATGTATATGGATTAGTTCATATTGCTAATTCTCATGTATGTTGTTAATATGGCCTATGTTAAAAACACATATATGTTGAGTTAGCCTATAAGTGCAAGTTCGTACCTATGACATTATAATGTTTATGTTAGTCTTTTTGCAAGTTTGTACCTATGACATTAAAATGTTCATGTTAGTTATTTTGCAAGTTCAACCCTAAAATGTTCATGTTAGTTATTTTGCAAGTACACCCTATTATGTTCATATTGATTATGCCATTAATACCAAAGTTATACCCTTGTCATGTTTATGCTAATTTATGCCAATTTGCGTATATTAAATTAGGCTAAGTTTTTAGCCTAATACTTTACACCAAAAATCATACGAACGTAAATTAGGCTGAGATGGTTAGCCTAATATTGGACGGGGTAACGTTGGGTTAAAATGATAATTTTAGGAAAACTTGCCATAAATTGGTCATTAATCACATAAGTGATTTATGGCATAAAAAGGCATTAATTACCTTAATTAATGAAATTAATTGGAAATGAATGTGACAGTAATTTGAATGTTTTCTAATTTACATATTGGTCATTAATCACATAAGTGATTTATGGCATAAAAAGACATTAATTACCTTAATTAATGAGATTAATTGGAAATGAATGTGACAGTAATTTGAATTTGAATTTGAATAATTTACATAATTAAAATGTAAATTAGAAAATACGAACACGCTTAACCCGAGGTTGGAATGAGTTGTGATGTAAACCTGCCCGGACCCGCCCGGTTGTCCAGTTGTCACAACAATAGCTATCAAATGTGAGAGGTTAAGGCATGGGGCCCAATAAAGACCCGACGTTAAACTGAGTTGTGGCGTAAGACTGCCCGGACCCAACCGGCATACAGGCAGCCATAACAATATCTGTCTAATCTGAGAGGTTGGTGCTCTAATAAGACAATAAGAGCTGAGTTTGGACTGATAGGGTTAAGTCAATTTAATAAATACTTAACCAAATTCAACATGTTAAATAATTTGGATGGGTGGGGGTTAGGTTCATTCAGACACTTAACCACTTAACATGTTTGACTAGAAAACCTAGTAAATGGGACCCGTTTCAACAGTAACCCAATTAGGTATCATGGTACCCTGAACTAGGCAGGGTGGGGCACGATTACTGGGCTGATTGTAAGCAGTCAAAAGCGACGGCGGTTGGTGCACAGTGTGGGTTCTAACAGAGTGCGGGCGTGCACACACTCTGGAGCAGACAAGTCAGGGCACTGGAGCATCAGTAGTATACCCTATGCATGCTAGAATTGTGTCGGGGCCGCCACCATGGGACTTGATACACCCCATGGTGGGACCAGCATAGGTATCTACCATATAGGGTCGTAGGACACATGTGAATATACGAGTAGGAGCCGATCTTTTAAAGAAAGAGAAAGGGATCACTTCACCCCAATCGCGGGGTGCCTATTGGTATAAGAATTAGTAGGTGCAGAGATAGAGATTTAAAATAGGGTGCGAAGGGATGTTCGTTTTAGGACCCCTTATCTAGTTATAGGATAGTCTATTATCCTGATATCATCCTGTTCTCACTTTATGCAAGTCATGATCTTTTTATTATTAACATTCTAGGAATATAGCTAGACTTATCAGACTTATGTCTGACCCATTTTCCTTTCGTCTTCTTTTCTTCCGTCCCTCCCCCCCCCCCGGTCCACAGGAAGGAAACACCGCAGCTTAGTCAGTTTTTCATCCAGCTTGAAGAGAGAGAATGTATTGCTTGGATTTCTTTCATTTGGACCATGGCTTTGGATATCATTTATGGGATTATGCAGCTTTATGTATGTTTCATGCTTCTTTAACCTTTAAAATCAAGACAGTATTATGGTTGTAATAATTGGAAGTTTGTTTTGAGACAATGTTGGAAATGTTCTGTATGAACACGTATTTATGATAATAAAAGTCTGTTGGTTTTTCCGCTGCTTATTTATATGTGTTTATATCTGTCTTGTGTTTTATCTGTGTCTTTTACTTATAAACCTCCACCAAAATTAAGGCATTCCCTTTGTGAGTGACCTTAACGGAGGTGGAGTGTTTCACTTGGTATCAGAGCATAGGTTTACCAGACCAGATAAAAAGTTTTTGAAACTATATTCAAATTAAAATTTAAAGAAGAATTTTTCAAGAAAAAGAATTGTTTTATAGTTTTAGAAAGGCATAATCCCCCAAAGCCATGTGAATTATCTATCCTTCGTTTTGAATGTTTCCTTTTTTGTTTCAGCATGTCGGGAGAATTTAACCTTCCAGAAGGTGTGACTGTACCTGGTTGGTTTAGAAGGTACTTGGAAGCTAAGGCCAATGAGGCGGGCCCAGCGAATCTTCCTCCCCCAGCTGCAGCAATTCCTCCTGCTCCCCCAGTTGCTGAAATTCCCCCTCCTCCTCCGAGAGGAAATGCTTTTGCCAAGACTTGAAGAGATTTTAAAGCTATGGGTGGGAAAGACTTTCATGGAACCGAGTCCTTCGTAGTAGCCAGGAACTGGCTGAAAGAGACCGAAGATCTTTTCGTTATCTTCGAGGTAGAAGACATGTAGAAGGTAAGACTGGCAGTGTGGTTGCTCAAAGGAGAGGCTTCCTACTGGTGGGAAGTCACCAATGCAGAAAGACCAGTAGAAACGTGGGAAGATTTTAGATTTAGATTTGAGCTGAAGTTCCTTTCAGAAGCTGAGAGAAGTCTTCAAATAGAGAGGTTCCTATCCCTTAAGCAAGGAAGTATGACCGTCAAAGAGTACGTCAACCAGTTTGATCAGCTGGCTAGGTTCGGACTGGACCTAGTCAACACCCAACACAAGAAGGCTCTCCGCTTTGTCAAGGGACTGAATGAGCCGCTTCATAGCCTGGCCATGACCCATATACTTATGGGAGCTACATATGAAAGGCTGGTACAGATGGCGTTACTACATGAGGAGGATAAAGGCAAGAAGGAGACAAAGGCGGAAGGGTCTCATGGAAAGAAAGAAGCTTTACAGCCTAAGAAAACAGACTTTAAGAAGGGCGGGAAAAACAACAAAGCTCGCGAAACAAGAAAGTGTAATTTCTATGGTGTGGTTGGACATGTGGTGAAAGACTGCAGGAAGAAGAAGGTAAAGATGAATGGTGGTTGCTTTCATTGTGGAGAAACAGGACACATAGCTAAGGACTACCCTAAGAGGCGAGGGCAGGCGCATAAAGCTGCATCCACTTCGGGTGGACAAGTTCATGCACTTAAGGCACCTCCTATGCAACAGCGAGGTAGAAATACTTCTGTAGAAAGTGAAGTTTATCTTTATGATCACCCAGTTCGCACTTTATTTGATGCTGGTGCACCACACTCCTTTATTTCATCTGCTTTAGTAGAATCTCTGCAACTAGAAACTAGTATGGTAGAGGATCCCTTGGTTGTCTCCAATCCAATTGGAGGCCCAGCTTATTTGTCAATGATCTGTATGAATTTGAAAATCTCTATTCTAAGTGTAGAATTTAGATGTAGTACCTTTGTTTTGGGCTTCTCGGGGTATGGATTGATTTTGGGCATGGACTGGCTATCCAGTAATGGTGCCATCCTTGATTGTGAGAAAAGAGTGGTTAGGCTCTTAACCCAACTCGGTAACACTCTGGAAATTACTTGTAATCCCTCGAATGTGGTTATTCTTAATTATCTTGAATCGCTTGACGCTTCTGTTGAGAATTTGCAGTCAGTTAAGGTGGTCCGAGAATATTCGGATGTCTTTGATGAGGTGAAGGGCTTACCTCCGAAACGGGAAATAGACTTCCGCATCTATCTTGTTGACAATGCGAAGCCCGTTGCTTTTCCTGTTAGGCACATGTCTCCTAGGGAAAGGAAAGAGCTCAGTAAGCATATTAAAGAGCTTTTAGAAAAGGGGTTCATTAGGCGGAGCATGCTCAGCACCTAAAGTCAATCATGGAGACTCTTAGAACACATCAGTTAAAAGCTAAATTCTCCAAGTGCCACTTTTGGAGAGAAGAAGTGAGATTTCTTGGGCATATAGTGTCCAAAGAGGGGTTAGCTGTAGACCCCGCAAAAGTAGTAGCGATGCAAGATTGGAAGGCACCAAGGAATGCAACCGAGGTCCGAAGCTTCCTCGGCCTTGCAGGCTTTTATCGGAAGTTCATCAGAGATTTTGCAAAAATCTCAGCTCCTCTTACAAGTCTAACAAAAAAGAATCTAGTTTTCTCTTGGGATTTGGATTGCGAGTTTGCTTTCCAACGCTTAAAAAGGGCTCTTACAACAGCCCCAGTTCTGACCTTGCCGGATGGAAGCAAAATGTTTACAGTATACACGGATGCATGCGGGACAGGACTAGGCGCTGTCCTAATCCAAGAAGGAAGGGTAGTAGCTTATGGCGGAAGACAGTTGAAAGTTCATGAAAGGAACTACCCAACCCGCGACCTTGAGTTGGCCGCCATCGTCTTTGCGCTTAAGTCTTGGCGCCACTATCTCCTAGGTGAGAAATTTGAACTGTATACTGACTATAAATCTTTGAAGTATCTCTTCTCGCAGAAGGACCTTAACTTAAGGCAACAAAGGTAGATGGAGTTTCTTGCCTCGTATGATTACGAGATTTCCTACACTCCTGGCAAGGGCAACGTAGTCGCAGATACCTTGAGTAGAAAGAAGCTAACGTTGAGCCCACTATTTGTTGAAAGGCGAAGCCTAGAGTTTATAGCCAGTTTTGACTTTAGGCCCTCCTCTGATTTTGTACCCGGTCTGTTAGCATCGCTAGAAGTGCGGCTCACTCTCTTAGACTCAATAGGGACCGCACAACGAGAAGACCCTCAGCTTGTAGAAGTGGTTGATAAGCTCGTTAGGGATGAGACTTCTAGTCACCTCGATAGATACACCATCGACGACAAAGGGTGGTTAAGACGGGATGGAAGACTATGCGTCCCACAGGCAAAGGAGTTGGTGAAGAAAGTTCTTGAGGAGGCACATCATTCCAAGATGACAATACATCCAGGCGGGGACAAAATGTACAATGACTTAAAGAGAGTTTTCTTTTGGAGTGGCATGAAGAAGGACGTGGCAGATTTTGTTTCTAAGTGCATGATTTGCCAACAAGTCAAGGCGGAGCAGAAGAAGCCTGGCGGTCTGCTCCATCCTCTAGAGGTCCCACAGTGCAAGTGGGATAGCATTTCAATGGACTTCATTGATGGGCTACCTAGGTCTAGAAGAGGCAACACTAGCATTTGGGTAATAGTGGATAGGCTTCCTAAAAGCGCCCACTTTTTACCTGTCAAGAGTGGAAGGACTGCCTCGTCTCTGGCATCTCTTTATCTTAAGGAGATAGTTCGACTCCATGGAATACCTTCCAGCATTATTAGCGACAGAGATCCTATCTTCACAAGCGAGTTTTGGCGGAGTCCGCAAGAAGCTGTAGGCACACAGTTATGTTTGAGCACGGCCTATCACCCCCAAACCGATGGTCAGACGGAAAGGGTGAACAGGATTTTGGAAGACCTTTTGAGACTTTGCATCTTGACTTTGGAGGGACTTGGGAGGACCATCTTCCTTTGGTGGAATTTTCCTACAACAACAGCTACCAAACCACCATCGGAATGGCACCCTTCGAAGCTTTATATGGAAGACCGTGCCGATCGCCCACTTGTTGGTGGGAGTCTACTGACAAGCTCATACTTGGACCAGATATGATCCGAGAAACTTCAGAGAAAGTAGACTTAATACGGAGAAGAATGAAGACAGCCCAAGACAGACAAAAATCCTACGCAGACAAGAGAAGGATCGACCTTGAATTTTAGGTTGGGGACAGGGTTTTACTTAAGGTATCTCCTTTAAGGAATGTCGTTCGCTTTGGATCCACAGGGAAGCTAGCACCAGGATTTGTAGGGTCGTTTCCTATCATCGAGAAGATTGGGAAGATGGCCTACAGGTTAGAGTTACCCGAGAGACTGGTCGGAGTTCACAACGTCTTTCATGTTTCTCACCTCCGGAAGTATCTACATGAGTCAGCGGAAGTGGTAGAGCCAAACATTCTAGAAGAAGCTGAAGTAGAACGCGAAGCAACTGTGAGGAAAGTTCCAACTCGCATCTTAGGAACTTAAGTGAAAAAGCTATGCAACCGCGAAGTCAAACTCGTCAAAGTTCAGTGGAGCGACGCCGAAGAAGACGCGACTTGGGAAACTGAGGATAAAATACGCGCAGCCTACCCTTTTCTTTTTGAGGGTACATTTTTGATCTCTCTTTTTCCTTAAAGCCATGTTAGTATCTATCTTTTTAGGTATTTCTCCCCGACCTTACCCTTTTATCCTTAGGTGGAAACCCCTTTGGATGTAAACATGTAATTGAAACATGTTATGGATGATCGTTGCAAGTGGTTGCAAATGTTTGCTAGTGGTTGCTCGTGGATGCATATACACACACAATCTAGGGTTTTAGATCGGCTCAGTCACTTCATATTGCATATGCATATATGTGTTTATGTTTGTATATGGTTGAAGCTTAATATGTTGTCATATGGATGTCACATTTGTTTGAATGATTGCGCACTCATGTAGAATTAAGAATAGGAAAAAGTTTTACATAATGGATTCATGACACTTACATAATTTGCATTAAGGAGGTCAACTGAATCAGTAGACCGCCTGATTTTTGCATTAGATAAGGACATGTACACACACGATGCATATGATCATAAAGCATTAGAAGTCTTTTAAGGACAATGGACGCTCGTGTTTGATGATTGAGTAGATGGACATTTGGATGGTAGGATATATGTTCTCCTAGATTTGGAGATTTCGGGGACGAAATTCTTTAAGGAGGGGAGAATGTAACACCCTGTATTTCTGTTAACACTAAAGTTGCTAATACAAGAATAATAATAAATGTGTAAAGGGGAGATGTATCTAATGTGCATACAAGAATAATAATAAATGTGTAAAGGGGAGATGTATCTAATGTGCATACAAGAATAATAATAAATGTGTAAAGGGGAGACGTATCTAATGTGCATACAAAAATAATAATAAATGTGTAAAGGGGAGATGTATCTAATGCGTACGTATTTATATGGATTGAAAAATAATAGTAAATGTACATTAAGAAAGAAATGGTGAACATAATTGGCTTCTCTTTACAACAGACGGCTTTGGTTAACCCTAGCTTCATCGACGGCTCAAATTAACTTGCAACTCTATAAAAAGACCCTAGGTCTCAAACTAAAAATTCACAAAAAAAAAAGAATAAGAATTGGAGCCACCATGCTGTCTGCTGAGAACTAGAGGGAGCCTCCACTTGAAAGAGACGAACAACATAGCGAATACAAACTAAAAGATTAAAAAGCAACAACAAATTAGAATCAAAGCAACGTCTTCCCAAAGGAAAGCTTTGCAAATTCAGAATTTCAGAACTCAGAAAACAAGACCGTCTACGATTGTAAGTTTAGCTACATTTTTAGAATGCGAATTAATATGAATATCATGTGTTGCGATGAAATGATAATAGTACGATACTCGTTATGTTATTAATATATGTTTGTGATTTGATTCTATTATCATGTTGAATTGAGAATTATTAAGTATGATGTTTATTATGTTTTATAATATTAATCTATGCCAGTGACTTGATTCTATTATCATGTTAAATTTGGGATTATTGGATTAGATTATTTGTATAAGCATGGACTTGGATTGTAACATGTTATGAGAATTGTGTAGTTTATTATGCAAGTTTATGTAGTGAAGTTATGCGACCAATTGTCAAATCTATATGTTCATGTTTATGCAAAACTTATGCCATGTTTACACTTATCATATGTTGGGACTAATTTGCAAGTATGTTTAAATCTATGTTACTAATTAACACATGTGTATGTTGATTAGCCTATGTTGCTAACTCACATATACGTATGTTGATTTGCCTATGTTGCAAATTAACATATGTATATGGATTAGCTCATATTGCTAATTCTCATGTATGTTGTTAATATGGCCTATGTTAAAAACACATATATGTTGAGTTAGCCTATAAGTGCAAGTTTATACCTATGACATTATAATGTTTATGTTAGTCTTTTTGCAAGTTTGTACCTATGACATTATAATGTCCATGTTAGTTATTTTGCAAGTTCACCCCTAAAATGTTCATGTTAGTTATTTTGCAAGTACACCCTATTATGTTCATATTGATTATGCCATCAATACCAAAGTTATACCCTTGTCATGTTTATGCTAATTTATGCCAATTTGCGTATATTAAATTAGGCTAAGTTTTTAGCCTAATACTTTACACCAAAAATCATGCGAACGTAAATTAGGATGAGATGGTTAGCCTAATATTGGACGGGGTAACGTTGGGTTAAAATGATAATTTTAGGAAAACTTGCCATAAATTGGTCATTAATCACATAAGTGATTTATGGCATAAAAAGGCATTAATTACCTTAATTATTGAGATTAATTGGAAATGAATGTGACAGTAATTTGAATATTTTCTAATTTACATATTGGTCATTAATCACATAAGTGATTTATGGCATAAAAAGGCATTAATTACCTTAATTAATGAGATTAATTGGAAATGAATGTGATAGTAATTTGAATTTGAATAATTTACATAATTAAAATGTAAATTAGAAAATACGAACGCGCTTAACCCGAGGTTGGATTGAGTTGTGACGTAAACCTGCCCAGACCCGCCCGGTTGTCCAGTTGTCACAACAATAGATATCAAATGTGAGAGGTTAAGGCATGGGGCCCAATAAAGACCCGAGGTAAAATTGAGTTGTGGCGTAAGACTGCCCGGACCCAACCGGCATACAGGCAGCCACAACAATATCTGTCTAATCTGAGAGGTTGGTGCTCTAATAAGACAATTAGAGCTGAGTTAGGACTGATAGGGTTAAGTCAATTTAATAAATACTTAACCAAATTCAACATGTTAAATAATTTGGATGGGTGGGGGTTAGGTTCACTCAGACACTTAACCACTTAACATGTTTGACTAGAAAACCTAGTAACGTGGACCCGTTTCAGCAGTAACCCAATTAGGTATCATGGTACCCTGAACTAGGCAGGGTGGGGCACGATTAATGGGCTGATTGTAAGCGGTCAAAAGCGACGGCGGTTGGTGCATAGTGTGGGTTCTAACAGAGTGCGAGCGTGCACACACTCTGGAGCAGACAAGTCAGGGCACTGGAGCATCAGTAGTATACCCTATGCATGCTAGAATTGTGTCGGGGCCGCCACCATGGGACTTGATACACCCCATGGTGGGACCAGCATAGGTATCTACCATATAGGGTCGTAGGACACATGTGAATATACGAGTAGGAGCCGATCTTTTAAAGAAAGAGAAAGGGATCACTTCACCCCAATCACGGGGTGCCTGTTGGTATAAGAATTAATAGGTGCAGAGATAGAGATTTAAAATAGGGTGCGAAGGGATGTTCGTTTTAGGACACCTTATCTAGTTCTTGGATAGTCTATTATCCTGATATCGTCCTGTTTTCACTTTATGCAAGTCATGATCTTTTTATTATTAACATTCTAGGAATATAGCTAGACTTACCAGACATATGTCTGACACATTTTCCTTTCGTCTTCTTTTCTTCCGTTTCCCCTCCCCCCCCCCCTACAGGTCCACAGGGAGGAAACACCGCAGCTTAGTCAGTTTTTCATCCAGCTTGAAGAGAGAGAATGTATTGCTTGAATTTCTTTCATTTGGACCATGGCTTTGGATATCATTTATGGGGATTATGCAGCTTTATTTATGTTTCATGCTTCTTTAACCTTTAAAATCAAGACAGTATTATGGTTGTAATAATTGGAAGTTTGTTTTGAGACAATGTTGGAAATGTTCAGTATGAACACGTATTTATGATAATAAAAGTCTGTTGGTTTTTCCGCTGCTTATTTATATGTGTTTATATCCGTCTTGTGTTTTATCTGTGTCTTTTACTTATAAACCTCCACCAAAATTAAGGCATTCCCCTTGTGAGTGACCTTAATGGAGGTGGGGTGTTTCATTTCTCATCATAAGATTTCAAATTTCCAAATACTTCATATTTCAAATTAACTTATATTCCAAAATGTTTTATGCTTCAAGTCAATTTATACTTCTTAACAAACTTTATTTCCAAATCAATTTATAATCTAAACACTCTATACTCTAAACATACTATATTTCAAATTAATTTATGTTATCAAAATTATTTATACTTTAAATCAAATTTTATTTCAAGACACTTTATACCTCAAATTGATCTATTTCCTAAAATTCTTAATACTAAATTACTTTATTTACGAATCGATTTATATTTCTAAATACATTATATTTTCAAATTAATATACACTTCAAAAGTACTTTATAATTTCAATTCCAAAATATATTTTTTCAAATTAATTTATAAAAAAAGATATTTAAATTTTAAAAATACGCTATCCCTGGAGATTCTGGTGATAATTCTTGTTAAACCCCATAAGTTAAGCTTTGTATAAACCAAAGCTCTAATACCAACTGTAACGACCTGCATTTTCGACCACTTCAAGTTGGTAATTAAACTAACTTAAACCGATCGAAATGACAGATTGTTAATGCTTATGAGGTTTAACAGAACCAATACATAGAATCACAGAACATAATAACATGCAGAGGAATAATTTTTACAAAAATATCAGAGTTTTACAATATTTTTACACAGCGGAAATTACATAGCTTTTACAAAAATTAAATTTTACAGCAAATT
The DNA here is from genome assembly GCA_030737875.1 of Allium sativum. Taxonomy (NCBI): domain Eukaryota; kingdom Viridiplantae; phylum Streptophyta; class Magnoliopsida; order Asparagales; family Amaryllidaceae; genus Allium; species Allium sativum. The sequence goes on along the minus strand of CM060925.1, from coordinate 181,527,152 downwards.
AGTCAAATCTATGCGCGTGAGTCTTCACATATCTCAAACTTCACTAGTTGAAATCCTTAGATCTGCAACACTCGGGTCTGACCCGAGCATTTCATGCAAAACACAAAACACTCGAGTTAGGATAAACTTTATTCAAGTAAATCAACTTCAATAAAACACTAAAATATAACAGTTAATCCTAACTTATATAAACAGTTTTTAAACATTCAAATATGTGTCAAAACTATCAAGAAATCATGGTCATCATAAAATTTTGTCTAGAAATCAGAGCAACGCATACTAAAACAACGCAAGCATGCATACTAATGTATTTCAGGTTTATACAACAAGGCAAGGTAGTATATAAACATGTGTACTTCAATTTACATACTTGGTGTGAGAAATACATCAAGACAACATTATGAACAACGGCATTAACATGGTGACAAAGGCATAATGATAACATGAAAATTGGATAACAAAGAGGAAACAACAAAAAGGCAACTAAAAAGCATGGCATGAACAACAAACAAAGCATCAACTATTATATTTCAATTTAAATTGATGTTGAAAAACTTGCATAAAGTAAATCGTGAGTAAACTCACCTTGCGTGGATATGATGAAGACAAGAAACAAACACGAACAACGACCAAATCAATAAATTGAACCATAAATACACATAACTCGGTATGATGGGCAAGGGAAAGGTAAGGATGATGGATTTAGGTCTTTACAAAAAAAATTATAAAAAATGAACAAATTTTGGTCATTTTAAAATAAAATTTTGGACAAGCAAACATCGGAATATGAAAAAGTCATAAACATATAAGTTGTTGCAAATTCTTTTCTCTTCAATAAAAAATAAGGACACTGATTTTTGATAAAATTTGAAGAAGATGTGATCAAAACAACGACAAACAAATATTTAGATCAGAAATCTGGGTCTAAAATTGCATCTGAAAGACTGGCAGTTTTGACCTAGAAAAATTCAAAATCTGAAAAATTCTTCAACATGAAAAATGTAGCTATTTAAATTTCGTTCAATTTGAAGAAAAGAAAAGGTGGATTTGGATTTTCTAGCAGCGGGTTACGGCCTCTACAAAACAAGTCAAAATCCAAAGAAAAAAATTTAAAGAATAGAAATATGTGTAACAAGGTTTGGATTTATGGGTTTTGGGTAAGGTCAGTAGAAGTTGAAGCAAGACAAGGGAAAGAGGAAAAAGGAGAAGGAATTTCAGCATTTTATGGATTTGGATTTTAGAGAGGAGATGAGAAGAGAGAGAGAGGAAGATAGGATTTGTTTTCCTTGATTTCTTCCTTCATTTGCAAATAGATTTTGAGGTAATTATTCTCCATGAATTTTTGAGATGTAGATCTAGATTCATAAAGGAAGAAGAAGGAGAATGAGAAATGAAAAGATATATACATGGTTCTTTCTTTTTTATTTGCTAGTTACCAAATATTTAGTGTCGATTAATAAGTGTCCCCACAAATTAATTTCACCTATCCAAATTCAAAGGGATAACATCAAGGAAGATATAGATTACTTTCAGACAAATATACATATAACAAACATCATTCTTTATATTTTTTCCTTTGTTTACGCTTACAAACGTGAATTCTGAACAAACGATTAACAAACTGAAAATGATGAATGCTCATAATTCAGTATAGATTCATAAAAAAAGATGGACTCAAATTTTTGACAACTTTTAAATTTTCATAAAATTCAAATTTAACCGAATTTGACCCAAAACTAAGTTTTTCGAAAAATTTAATATTTCAATAGATTTGGAACGTCAATATATTCATTAATTCAAATATAATATTTAAATTTAACTTTATAAACTTACATAACTTTAATTTATACAATTTTGAATCAGTTAAACAGTTGTGTTTATTTGTATTAGATGATTGTTCAATTTAATTGTTCAGCGTCACATATTATTGTTCATCAAGAAAATAAATTCATTTATTTCATTCAATCCCAAAAAATGGATTTTTTAAATATTAAAATTTAAAATTCAATCAAAATATTAATTTCAAACTTATTTAAAAATTCAGGTTATTACGTTAATAAACCCGAACTTGTTAGGATAAGCATAAATATTAATAAGCAAAGAGGTCTCCATTTTGCTGTTGTATCGGGTTTTGGGGACTCTTAAATCCTAGTTACTTGGGGCACAAGCTTAGTGTGTTTGGCTTGTGTCAATCTGCTGTTTGGAACCCATAACAGTCAGTATCCCTGTAGGTATCCTATCTGAGGGTCTCGCACTAGGTAGGGGCCAGAGCACGCTTTACCGAACTTGATAGTAAGAGGTTCACATGGGGTTGGTTACGCGCTGTTCCACCGGAGTGATGAGTGTGTATGGGTCCGACTAGGGAATATAAAGTGCTATAACACCAGTAAATAATACTATGTCTTATGGTTGTTGGGTTAGGGAGTGATACACCTTCTTGCCGAAGCTGACATAGGGTATTTACAAAGTAGGAAGCCGATCGCTTGGTTGGTAATTAGGGTACACCTAATCTTGTTGTTACGTAATTAGGTTAACACCTAATCCTGTTATATAATTAGGGTACACCTAATCCTGTTGTTTATCCCTGTTGTAATCCTGTGGTATGTAATTTGGCTGTAACAACCCGTATTTTTACGGTATTATAAATAATTTATTTAATTATTTAAATAGTGATTTGGAGATTTAAATGGTTGTTTAATTAAATAAATTTAGAATATTTAATTAATATAATAATTAAATAATATATTTAATTCTGAAATAATCAGAATAGTAGAAATGGCAATATTGTGTGAATTGGATCATTTAAAATATTTAATTCAGTTTAGATTGGAATTATAATAGCGTTTATATTCAATAAATGGCGTTAGAACGTATAAATTATATTATAATTATAATCGAGTTTGAAATGGCGCGGCAATTTGTAATTTGGCGATTCAAACTTTAAATGAATATACATAATCCTTTTTAAGTCGGGTAGATTTTTATTTATGATCAAATCAAATTTTCAAATAGTCGCTATGGAATTCATTTATAATTTATAACGATTTATTTATATAATAAAATGGTTTTTATTATATATTGAATATTGATTAACTTGGATTTTTAAATATCGAGTTATAAATCCAGATATGTATATTTTAGAGTTGTATGATATTCCATTGGGATATATATACGATAATATTAAATTATTAATATTAAATTAAATTGTTTTTAAATATATTAATATTTAAATGGGTTTATTTAGAGCTTTAAAATAGCCATTTTTGCAAACGACCTCCGTTTTTGACGAAACAAATTTTGTTGGATCCAGAATATTAAATTATTGCTAGATTTCAATTTCCGTGATTTTTGAAGTCAGTATGGGGCCGTACGGGATTTTAATCTGAAAAATAGTCAATAATTTGACTTTAAAAATACGCTGTGTGAGAAAACGAAGTCGGAATTCGACGAAACCAGTTTCGTTGGGTCCGTAATATCGAAATATAGTTGTATGTCTATTTTCAATGGAATTGGATATCATATGAGACTATACGGATTTTTAGATGATAAATACAAGCAACGATTGATTAAAACGAGATATAATATTGAATAAAAAAATATATAACTATCCTATAAATATCCTTTGCATCTCTAAACCCTTCTGACTATTCACGCTTGAGCATTTCTCCAACCGCCACAAAACTATCTCCTCACAGCAAAATCGTTAATTCAGAAAATCCAAACAGTTCGTTTAAAGCCCTATAATTCACACAACTTATATATTTGAATTACCGACACCATTCTCTTCAAGTTCAGTAAATTTCGTTGGGTTCTGTCATTTTTCATTTCACTATTTTGTTCTTGCCGTGACCTAGGTTGGGTTTTATGAGGATTTGAGGCTTCAATTTGCAGAACGAATGTTATATATGTGTTTAGCTTGGAAGCTAGCACCTCGTATGATTTTTTTTTGGGAAATATGGAGCGAATTTGATTCGATGTTCCTCCTGTAGCGTGCGTGAGGAGTTTACAGTCGCAAGTTGGGATCGACACTCGAGTTGAACTAAATGGCTACTGGAAGGAAGGGTTTTTGAAAGGAATGGGTTTGGTGGTTTTTGTTTGATCATCGGTGAAGTGAGGATGCCGTTGTTGGAATTGAAAAGGATGCGGTAATGGCCTTTCTGAGGAGCGGCTACTTGCATGAAGAAGAATACTGGATGGGGGTATGTTTTTTGAACGGGTGCAGATGGTTATTCGTGGGCCAGTTTATACTGTTGAAGCCTTGCTACATTTCGTTTCTTGTGAAAATGGAAAAGGGTATGGTTCGTTGTCCTGTACTTCTAATATATAGAGAGGAGCAGTAAACAAGAATTGGATGGCCAGAGCACATGGAATTCGTGGATCATTTTTAGTACAAATATTGTAACAACTTTGTTAGATGGCCACTCCAAACAGTTGAACGCGAGTTTCAGTAGATACACCATCTAAAGCCAGTATTTGCTGATGTCGTTTAAATGGTTGTGTTACATACAAGAGGTTGAAGGCATCGGTAAAAGAGGGGGATCAGGGGAGTTCGTGATCATGAGTACGAAATTTGTTAGGAGAGATCGGAGTTTACAGATGGAAGCAGCAAGTTCCATTCTTTGTCCGAGAAAGGATCAAATGATTAAGGAGCTGGTTTATTCAAATAAACGATAATTAAGGAAGTAATGATATAATGAATCGTTATATATATTAAGTTTAAATAGATAAGATTATAACGTTTATAACCTGATCATATGCCAACAGAAACTGACCAAACCAGTCATATTGGAATTGCAACGAAGAAATGTGCATTGTAGAACTATTGTGACTGAGAATAGGGTTACTAGAATTTCGTGAAAATATCAAACGCTCGTTTGATTTTAACGAAACAATAGCAGAGCTGTCAACTGCAAAACAAAGTGAGTAAATCTCACTAACTCTGTACAGTTTATATTTTTATAAATATAATCTAGTATTGATAAATGATGATTGATTGTTGTGTGTTGATTGTTTGGTTGAATTGCTGATTTATTGGTTGAAATTATAGATAACGATATATATATAAATCGTTAATCAAATATTGATTCTGTTTATCAGAATATTTCATATTGAAATGAAATTAATGTTAATTTTATTATTTAACATCTGTGGATGTAGGGAAAAAGGTCGAAGGGATCCAACTGGATTCCTCAATATTTGTAATACTGTTTGTTTTCATATATTATGATATATGATGTGATATAAAAACTGTGATTGATAATGATGACATTGGTCTATTTAATTGGTATTTTAAATACCATAAGAAATACTGGAATGTAAGAAAAAAGAATTTTCAAAATGTATTTTGAAAATGAAATATTTATAGGAAATAAATATGATATTATAAATGAAACATTTATAGGAAATAAATAGGATATTATACATAAAATATTTATAGGAAATGAATATAATTATAAAAGGAATATTTATTTGGAAAATAAATATAATTATAAAAGGAAGATTTATTTGGAAAATAAATATAATTATAAAAGGAAATATTTGGAAAATGAATAGAATTTTACATTAGGAAGCTTTAGACCCATGCTTTGCACACGGGTGTAACATGATATTGATTTAAAGTAAATATTTAATAGAAATCTGTTTTAACAGATAAATTGAGGAGAATAATTTATAAACGATGTTTATAAATTATGGAAACATTTATCATTTGATAAATTGGATATATAAATTTGAATTTATATAAAGAAGTAAAAATCGGTTTTAACACCGATAATTGAATGAAATGTGAACGTAGTAGTTATAAAGGAAATTTGCAATGAGATTATAAATGTTGGAAATGAAATAAGATTTGTATGAATAATTCTGCAAATAAAAATATAAATAGAATTTGGGTTTGAGATATTGTTTTTAAATATGAAATCAAACTGTTTTGATTATATAAAGAAATATTATTCACGTTCTATGCGAAAAATTAGATTAAAGTAAATATTTTGCAAATAAAATATTATAAAGGAATTTGGGGTTTGAATTAGGAATTTAAACGGAATTACTAAAATTAGAAACTGACTGAAAATTAGTTGAGTTGAATGGCTTTCTGGGTATCGATCTGATGTTGGTTTCGGCCTTCGAGGTTTATACTTGGGAAGTTGTTCTCTTACTAGTTTACAGTTAGAGACTGATAGAGGTGGGAAGATATTGATGCGTGAATAAGAAATGGAAACGTTTTCCAAAGTTAAAAACATATATTTTCTAATTTTAGAAAATAAGGAATTTATGAATATATGGAAACAATAAATGGGAAATTGGGAAATGAAATGATGATTGATCGGTAAGATTTCCATTTGGGAATACGACCGTTGTTTGTTTGTACACATGTTTTCCTTTGATAGTTAAATAACCGACTATCAAAGTTTTGACCATTTCCATTGTCATTACGGAGAGACCGGGATCGGATTTATTATCTGAAAACCACTTCGTATGGGCATTATCGTTTCGAATCAAATATATCGAAGACAATTGAAGACAAGGTTTATGCAAGGTTTATTCTGGCGATCCTAGGTAGAAATTGCTTAAGATGGATTTACAGAATAATTCCTTCGAATTGTCCAGTCCCAGGACAACTTGAGTGGACGAGTGTCTGACAAAGTATACCTGGTGGATCGCGTAAGTTGATCGTTTCAAACGTATTTACGTTGGTGGCGGAGGAATTCGTTTCTCTTAGCTTATACCCATGGTATTTTTGGGAAAATCAATTTGTGATTTGACGGGTATGACGATGTTGCATTCAAAGTAAATGAAATATGATCTGTTAAAGATAGTTATGGCCTCAAGCCTCATCAACCGGGAAATGACAAAAATCGGGCAGGCAGCATGGCTAAGTGGGTCGCACCCAATTAGGGTATATTGTCACCATCTAGAGAATATTCATATTTGTTACTTCTTTCAATTCTGTATCTCCCGGGAACGGTTATGTTGGTGTATACCAACCGTAAGGTGACAATATATTTGGAACATTCAAGCGAAATGATTGGTCGGTCATGTATGGCCGAGTTACAAGATATTCTTGTTGAACTCCAGTGTATCGCTTTTAGAGCACACTAATCATAAGGTGGTTCCATATCTTGTCATAGTTGTAATCCATTACCCAATAAGAGCCCGCGGTTTTTGATTTTGTATTATATATGTAGAGTGTGAGATGAAAGCGTTCTACTAGATTGCTACCTACTTGATTTAGACATTATTATAATATCAGAAAATATTGATCTTAAGAAATATTTTGAGTTATCGTAAGGTAAAAATCATCCGTGTTTATGTGTGAGATGGTCTTACGATTATTCTTTCTTTTAAAAGGATTTTATAAGTTAAACAAATGGTTGGAATTTACTCACACCAGTCACATGACTGACCCAGAGTTTATTTTGTTTTATTTTCCCTAAACTCTTCGGTGCCTAATTTTGTACGGGCAGTCAAGTAGTCGGGATTTTACAGATACTTGAAGAGCTGAAGCAGGAGGCTTCAGGATTATATTGCTATTGTTTATTTCCGTTGTGTTGTAAGTGTTATGCTTCGGTAATGGTATTATATACATATACTGATCTTATTTCAAAGTTATGTTATATAATATATTTTATTCGTTCCGCTGTGAGATTCGTGTTACTCTTATATTGTATCTATGTTCTTCTTCTATTCTAATTTTCTATCTTATCTATTCTCACCCTCTAACTTCTTTCATTAACTATCCGGTATTTCCGATGCTTCGATAGTCGACATTGAGTTATGTTGATTACCAAGGATGCAAATCCCCTGGGTCGTTACAGTGGTATCAGAGCTGAAGGTTAAGTAATTACCTTGGCTCTGTGGCGTAACTCGATAGAGATGGGGTTAGTAATACCCTGGATTGAGTTGAGCGTATATATACGAGTGAACGTATTTGTAGATTTTAAAATAAAAATGTTTTATATTGTGGAGATTTATTGGTTGAGTTCTTTATGAGTTATGGTCGATTAGTTTGATCCATTGCATCGGTAGGAGTTTCTAAACACTCAAGTACGATGAACCGACACGGTATGTTTTGAAAAGAGGATAAACGAAATAATTTTACCTAAATTATATTTTGATATAAATGATTTATATTGGAATTATTATAATATATTGGATATATTAGTTGTTACTATAATTAAATGAGATTATAAAAAAAAAATGGTTATGTAAATAGCCAATCAGAATTCATATGAGTGAAATATATGAAATCAGATGGATTAAATCTGAATTTAAATAAGAACTGGAATTTAACTTTGGAAATTTGAATAAGTGTTTATAAATGAACTTGGATTAAATATATAGAAATTTTAAAATTCTAGGAGATTTTAAATTGTTTTACAAGCACTGTGAATGGTATTTTAAAATGTATTTCAAAATGGAAATGTTTTAAAATGAATTTTGAATGTGATACCGTATTGAACTCACTTCGATCGCTGGGAAATAACTTTGATGATGTTGGCCACATCATCAGTGTTCATTTTCGAGTTCTAAGTGACAGATTACTACCAAAGATATTCATTTTGAATTATTTTGATAAAACAGGTTGTTTTGATTTTGAAAGGAAATACTTGATTTTTGAAAAGGGTAAGTTGTTTAAAACTCCTGGGAAGAGATTGTTTGAATCAAAAACAAATTAAAATAGAAAATTGTGGAAGTAAATTGAAATTGGATTAAAGCCAGTTAAGTGGAAATTGAATTGAAAGTAGAACGATACTGAGTAAAATTGGATTATGAATATAATTTGACTCAGATGAGTAAATGGATTGATTTCCAAAATAAAAACCAGATTAGGGTTTTGAGATAAAGATAACTGATTGGAGAAATTAATCAGTTAATGAAATATATGAATGGAACTTAACGAGGTTAAGTATATTAGAGTGGTGAGTTAAGAATTTGAAAATCAAGAATGGTACTCGAGATTGAGAATGGATTTCGACTTGGATATAAGCGAATGATTGTGTTTGAGGTGAAATTGATCGGAGTTTGATTGGGATGACATTGGCATATGCTGAATTGGTAACAGATGGAAATGATATAATGATATGCCCGACAAAAAGGTACAAGTTTGTTTTTATATGAGTTTAGTAATTTATGAGCCTGTTTGGCAAGCTTCTTGGCTGTTTGATTTCTTTTGGGTTGCAGAAGGCCTAGAGAGGCGAGTTGTAGTTGTACCGATTGAGCTGTACAAAGGAGGTGCTGGCGAAATTTTCCGAAAATTTAAGGTGTTAGAAAATTTTCAAAGTTTTGAAAATTTTGGTTATTCGAAATGAATTAATATTTTAATTAAAATTAATTGGTTCAGTTGAAACTGAAGTTGAGAAGTAAACAAATAATTTTTAACTCAGTTAACAGGGTTTGTTTTCTACCTTAGCAATTTCGAGGACGAAATTATTATAAGGGGGGAATAATGTAATGACCCGTATTTTTACAGTATTATAAATAATTTATTTAATTATTTAAATAGTGATATGGAGATTTAAATGGTTGTTTAATTAAATAAATTTATAATATTTAATTAATACAATAATTAAATAATATATTTAATTCTGAAATAATCAGAATAGCTGAAATGACAATATTGTGTGAATTGGATCATTTAAAATATTTAATTCAGTTTAGATTGGAATTATAATAGCGTTTATATTCAATAAATGGCATTAGAACGTTTAATTATATTATAATTATAATCGAGCTTGAAATGGCGCGGTAGTTCGTAATTTGGCGATTTGAACTTTAAACGAATATACAGAATCCTTCTTAAGTCGGATTTCTATGAAACAAGAAACGGTCGGAGCTGGTGTAGTATATTTTTCTAATGGAAGAGAAAAATCGGGATTTCTTTGGGTAGATTCTGATTTATGATCAAAACAAATTTTCAAATAGTCGCTATGGAATTCTTTTATAATTTATAGCGATTTATTTATATAATAAAATGGTTTTTATTATATATTGAATATTGATTAACTTGGATTTTTAAATATCGAGATATAAATCCAGATATGTATATTTTAGAGTTGTATAATATTCCACTAGGATATATATAAGATAATATTAATTTATTAATATTAAATTAAATTGTTTTTAAATATATTAATATTTAAATGGGTTTATTTAGAGCTTTAAAAATAGCCATTTTTGCAAACGACCTCCGTTTTCGACGAAACAAATTTTGTTGGATCCGGAATATTAAATTACTGTTAGATTTCAATTTCCGTGATTTTTGGAGTCAGTATGGGGCCGTACGGGATTTTAATCTGAAAAATAGTCAATAATTTAACTTTAAAAATACGTTGTGCGAGCAAACGAAGACGGAATTCGACGAAACCAGTTTTGTTGGGTCCATAATGTTGAAATATAGTTGTATGTCTATTTTCAATGGAATTGGATATCGTATAAAGACTATACGGATTTTTAGATGATAAATACAAGCAACGATTGATTAAAACGAGATATTATATTGAATAAAAAAAAAATATAACTATCCTATATCCTTTGCATCTCCAAACCCTTCTGACTATTCACGCTTGAGCATTTCTCCAACCGCCACAAAACTATCTCCTAACAACAAAATCGTTAATTCAGAAAATCCAAACAGTTCGTTTAAAGCCCTATAATTCACAAAACATATATATTTGAATTACCGACACCATTGTCTTCAAGTTCGGTAAATTTCGTTGGGCTCTGTCACTTTTCATTTCGCTATTTTGTTCCTGCCGTGACCTAGGGTTGGGTTTTATGAGGATTTGAGGCTTCAATTTGCAGAACAAATGTTATATATGTGTTTAGCTTGGGAGCTACACCTCGTTTGAATTTTTTTGGGGAAATATGGAGAGAATTTGATTCAATGTTCCTCATGTAGCGTGCGTGAGGAGTTTATAGTCGCAAGTTGGGATCGACAACCGAGTTGAACTAAATGGCTACTGGAAGGAAGGGTTTTTGAAAGGAATGGGTTTGGTGGTTTTTGTTTGATCATCGGTGAAGTGAGGATGCCGTTGTTGGAATTGAAAAGGATGCGGTAATGGCCTTTGTGAGGAGCGGCTACTTACGGGAAGAAGAATACTGGATGGGGGTATGCTGTTTGAACGGGTGCAGATGGTTGTGCGTGGGCCAATTTATACTGTTAAAGCCTTGCTACATTTCGTTTCTTGTGAAAATGGAAAAGGGTATGGTTCGCTGTTCTGCACTTCCAATATATAGAAAGGAGCAGTAAACAAGAATTGGATGGCCAGAGCACATGGAATTCGTGGATCATTTTTAGTACAAATATTGTAAAAACTTTTTTAGATGGCCACTCAAAATAGTTGAACGCGAGTTTCAGTAGATACACTATCTAAAGCCAGTATTTGCTGATGTCATTTAGATGGATGCGTTACATACAAGAGGTGGAAGGCATCGGTAAAAGAGGGGGAACATGGGAGTTCGTGAGCATGAGTACGAAATTTGTTAGGAGAGATCGGAGTTTATAGATGGTAGCAGTGAGTTCCATTCTTTGTTCGAGAAAGGATCAAATGATTAAGGAGATGATAAACGGTAATTAAGGAAGTAATGATATAATGAATCGTTATATATATTAAGTTTAAACAGATAAGATTATAACGTTTATAACCTGATCATATGCCAACAGAATCTGACCAGATCAGTCATATTGGAATCGCAACGAAGAAATGTACATTGTAGAACTATTGTGACTGAGAACGGGGTTACTGGAATTTCGTGATAGCAGAGCTGTCAACTGCAAAACAAAGGGAGTTAATCTCACTAACTCTGTACAGTTTTGTCTTTTTATAAATATAATCTAGTATTGATAAATGATGATTGATTGTTGTGTGTTGATTGTTTGGTTGAATTGCTGATTTATTGGTTGAAATTATAGATAACGATATATATAAATCGTTTATCAAATATTGATTCTATTTATCAGAATATTTCATATTGAAATGAAACTGATGTTAATTATATTTTTTGACATCTGTGGATGCAGGGAAACAGATTTGAGGTATCCAACTGGATTCCTCAATATTTATAATACTGTTTGTTTTCATATATTGTGACATATGATGTGATATAAACCCGTGATTGATTATGATGACACTGGTCTGTTTAATTGGTATTTTAAATACCATAAGAAATACTGGAATGTAAAAAATGGAATTTTCAAAGTGTATATTGAAAATGAATTATTTATAGGAAATAAATATGATATTATAAATGAAACATTTATAGGAAATAAATAAGATATTATACATGAAATATTTATAGGAAATAAATATAATTATAAAAGGAATATTTATTTGGAAAATAAATATAATTATAAAAGGAATATTTATTTCGAAAATAAATATAATTATAAAAGGAAATATTTGCGAAATGAATAGAATTTTATAAAAAGAGAATTTTACATTAGGAAGCTTTAGACCCGTGCTTCGCACACAGGTGTAACATGATATTAATTTAAAGTAAATATTTAATAGAAATCTGTTTTAATAGATAAATTGAGGAGAATAATTTATAAACGATGTTTATAAATTAAGGAAACATTTATCATTTGATAAATTGAATATATAAATTTAAATTTATATAGAGAAGTAAAAATCGGTTTTAACACCGATAATTGACATGAAATGTGAACATAGTAGTTATAAAGTAAATTTGCAATGAGAATATAAATGTTGGAAATGAAATAAGATTTGTATGAATAATTCTGCAAATAAAAATATAAATAGAATTTGGGTTTGAGATATTGTTTTTAAATACGAAATCAAACTGTTTTGATTGTATAAAGAAATATTATTCACATTCTATGTGAAAAATTAGATTAAAGAAAATATTTTGCAAATAAAATATTATAAAGGAATTTGGGGTTTGAATTAGGAATTTAAATGGAATTACTAAAATTAGAAACTGACTGGAAATTAGTTGAGTTAAATGGCTTTCTGGGTATCGATTGATGTTGGTTTCGGCCTTCGGGGTTTATACTTGGGAAGTTGTTCTCTTACTAGTTTACAGTTAGAGACTGATAGAGATGGGAAGATATTGATGCGTGAATCAGAAATGGAAACATTTTTCCAAAGTTAATAACGTATATTTTCTAATTTTAGAAAATAAGGAATTTATGAATATATGGAAACGATAAATGGGAAATTGGGAAATGAAATGATGATCGATCGGTAAGATTTCCATTTGGGAATACGACCGTTGTTTGTACACATGATTTCCTTTGATAGTTAAATAACCGACTATCAAAGTTTTGACCATTTCCGTTGTCAATACGGAGAGACCGGGATCGAATTTATTATCTGAAAACCACTCCGTATGGGTATTATCGTTTCGAATCAAATATATAGAAGACAATTGAAGACGGAGTTTATGCAAGGATTATTCTGGCGATCCCAGGTAGAAATTGCCTAAGATGGATTTACAGAATAATTCCTTCGGATTGTCCAGTCCCAGGACAATTTGAGTGGACGAGTGTCTGACTGAGTATATCTGGTGGATCGCGTAAATTGGCCGTTTCAAACGTATTTACGTTGGTGGCGGCGGGATTCGTTTCTCTTAGCTTATACCCATGGTATTTTTGGGAAAATCAATTTGTGATTTGACGGGTATGACGATGTGGCATTCAAAGTAATGAAATATGATCTGTTAAAGATACGTTATGGCCTCAAGCCTTATCAACCGGGAAATGATAAAAATCGGGCAGGCAGCATGGCTAAGTGGGTTGCACCCAATTAGGGTATATTGTCACCATCTAGAGAATATTCATATTTGTTACTTCTTTCAATTTTGTATCTCCCGGGAATGGTTATGTTGGTATACCAACCGTAAGGTGACAATATATTCGGAACATTCAAGCAAAATGAATGGCCGGTCGTGTGTGGTCGAGTTACAAGATGTTCTTGTTGAACTCCAGTGTATCACTTCTAGAGTACACTGATCGCACTACAACAAAAAACACTTTTCGCAACAGGAAAAATCTGTTGCGGTAGGCCTATTGCAACAGGCAAGGGCCCGTCTGTATAGCCGAAGTTGCAATAAGTCGGTCTCTTTTTGCAACGGTTATTTTCTGTTGCAGTAACTTTTTTGCAACAGGCTTTTGCTGTTGCAACCGATCATTTTGCAACAGTATATGTCCGTTGCAATAGATTCATAAATCCATAAGAAAAATATTACAGCCTTTAGGTTACATATTAAATGTATTTGTTTTAGTAATATAGTATATCACAGAATGAAATAAACAAATAAAAATTTTATTTTAACAAAGTTTTAGTAGTACAAACAATTACAATAAAAGTTTCTACAATTTTCATACACTATTCATGTATTACAATTTCTTCCCTCACAAAATACATTTACTTCGAATAGACTGCAAGTAGGGGTGTTCATAAAATCATCGAATCAGACAGAGACGTGTCCTTTTTACAAACCGGACAATGAACTGAAGATATCATAAAAACTCTTTCCTGCAATGCATAATCCCCTGTTATCTTTCCATGAGCTCTGAACAATATGATCCACCACAATCCTGTCAACACAGGAAATACTATTATTTTGTGTTCCAGGCTACTTGCGTGTAATTATTGTTTACACTATTCAGTAAGTGCTTAGAAGAACAGAAAGAGGATAAATCTGATATGAGATTGATGGTCCCAGTGCAAGATCACATGCGTTATCAAAATTAACCAAAGCATGAAAGCTCATTCTAACATTTCCATTTGCCCAAATTAAACTACAAATAACTTCAAAGATTCAATTAGAACACTTAAAATATAAATACCATTACTGTGAATAGCAAACAAACACATAAAAGGAAAGAGCTGTTTATTCCTAAATTTTTGAGTACTCGATAAAAGTTGCACAAAAATTTAAACCTTCAGTACGGTGTGTACAAATCAGCAGGGACAGAGTAACATACCATTTGCATAGGATGACAATACCACATTGCCAAATACATTGATTATCTTCTGATTAATATCTTTAGTTAACAAAGCATAAAAAATGACAAAGCTAATTTGTTAACAGTGAGGTACAAGATTCAACAAATTATCCTTAGGAACTGTTAATCAGGAGCTATCAATACAAACAGTACTGATGAACTAAAAGGAGCACTGATAATATATCGGTTGCATTCCTATCCACATCTGAAACCTTTGTGGCATGTCAAAAACTATGTTTCCTTAATGGCATGTCAAGGTAACTTTATTTAGAGATTATTTTACCTTAGGAATTTACATGTATCAGGAAATAGAAAATTTAACAAAAGTATATATATATACTGAGTAGTGTTCAGTCTTATGCAATTTCCCTGTAGACGGCCCAAAACAAAAATAACTCAAGTGGCCACCAAACAAATTTCTACTACATAAATGAAACTAGCATTTAATATGTTACTACACATAGAATATCACCAAATATTACTAAAGACTTGTAATTGTTCAAACAATAACAGTTGTGATGAAAGATCTAGAGCAGTTAAAACCAAAGTAACAGTAAGCATAACTCAAAATCCTTCAAACTTATGTACCTGATCTCATGACCAGGTCTGCATGCAATGTTCTTCATCTTTATGTTTGAACTATCATTTAAAATCAAGATACAATCATCTCCTGCAATAAGACCAAAATGATATTATTTGATGATATGCTTGCATATTTTGAGACATGCATTGCAAAAATAGCACCTATTCCTATTTTGCAGTTTATAATAGCAACATTTGCGGACTCACTTATATGAATTTGGTCTATGTTAAGACTGTCCCTTAAAGATTTCACTAAAAGATTTGAAGAAAAGTTTGAGACTCATGCAAAGCATATAGAAAAGTACAAGTGGCATACAAAAGAAACACGAATATTATGCCAGTAACAAAGACTCATTATAACAGTCCATCATAGGCGGAAAACACGTAAAAAATTATGAACAAGTAAAACATCTAGAGTAGAGGAAAACACTCAGTATGCATGTAAAAGAAAGCAATCCAAAATAATCAGGAAAATAATCTTACTACTAAGTAATATCTTTGCAGTTGGAGAAGCATTCAATATTTATGAAAAAGCAAGGAGATCAAACCCACATGGACAAATTACGAGCAATTCCAGTTCTTTAAGATGGCTAAACCAAGTAAGTTATGTAGGTATATATCGCTACATATAAAATAACAAACGGGAACTTATTATAATTTAAAAAGAAATATCAAACATCAGCATGCAAAGTTGAAAAATTACATTTTCTTTATAGTGTCACTTACAGTCTTTTGGTGCAATTTAACAGCATTCGTGGGCAAAGACTGTTGTATTATACTTTAACTATTTTGTATAGCATTGGGATACTTTCTGCATTGTCTTAATCTTGAATTTATTTATAGCACGCATGATATGTTCTTTTCTAATTTATCTCAATTAGTTTATTAGCATTGTTTCCCTTTCGAATCCAAGTATTTAGTACTTTTTTCATAATTTAAAGATTTGCACAATTTCTTAAAGAGGCACATCATCATAATCATTTACTTACTATAGATACTCATGTGTGGTTTCACAATCGTCCGAGTTATTATCCGAATGAAATTTTGAATCTTGTCAAAAAGAGATGCGGTTCTCGAGGATAAAAAGGACTTTCACTTCTCGCTTAAGGTTAGTGAATCAAGTCTTGATCCCAGATTAGTCATTTATCCATCTTTATTAGGATGTTTATTATAAGACCTAATTTTCGGATGTTGCCAAAGCCTGTAATGTTGAGTTCATTTCAGCGATGAAATTGTTGAAGACTCAACAAGCTTAAGTAATAAGAATATTTCCTCCTATCTTATCTTTGGCGAATCTGATGAAATTTATCACAGAGATAAAAGCAAATTAGGAAAACATGTATAAATGGAACTAACTAAATTAGTGAATTCTCAAATTGATAAGAATCACAATAAGTGCTATGTTATTCATTAAACACAAAACACGATTTTTTTTATCTAGTGCATTTTCATAAGTTCTGTTTTTTAAGGTTTTAGTAGCATATACTTTATGGTAAAAATTCGATTCTTAACTAAATATATGTTTGATATCCAACTCACTTCTCCTTACACTCCATCTTTTCCACAAACATTGCGCATCTTCATCAGCCAACGGAACTTTTGGCTATAGTAAGTCCATCCTAAATGACTTATACTGAAGGAGTTGTGCATTACAGACAGGAGGTATTACAAGGGGCATAACAATATTAGAGAACACAAAAAAGATGTCAGTTAATTATTTTGCAAAAACTTTGATCAATAGGATAGTTTAATGTTTTTCTGGAAAGGATAAAAGGAGGGAAAAGTGGAAATTAATTCCAGTGTTACCAGCAAATATAGATGTAAGAGATTACTTTTTTGATGTTATAACAATAATGGATTGAGTAGAATATGACCAAATGCCACCATTTTCCCTCTCTTTTACCAAAGGAATTGCTTTCTTTCTCGAACTGCATCAAATAATGATCCATTTGTGTTCGTTTTATTAAGGTTAATTTCATAGGTTAAGTGAGCCATGGTCCATAGACTCTCTAGTACTAGCAATTGCTAGTTTGTTTCATGGTGAGCACCCTGGCTAAGGCATATGACAGAACCAATATACAATTTATTATGATATTTCTTCATTGCTTATTTTTTCCATGATATCAAAAGTTTCTCCGAAGTAGGTCCTCAAGCCTGTTTCTTTTTTTATATATAGCATGTTCAAAGTGGTTGTAGCTTAAATATTGTGCAGTTTATTCATTTTCATTTGGATACTTTCCTTTGCCTTGTCATATTCACTTATATTTTACATTCTAAAACCTGTAGGCATTTATATTAGAAACATAATATGCGATTTTAGTTGTATTATATGACCAATTTATTAGTAAATGAGTCTAAGTGATAAAATGTTGACAATTTATTACTAATTGAATTTTCATTTTGTATTTTATTACTAGGATAGTGCAAGTAGGATCTATTTGAGCTACTCGACCTGATTAGAGCAGACGACTCACAACAATGTCGATTTTCATTATTATGGTAATCAATGCATGCACTAATTTGAGTGTTATGATTTAACATTAAATTATATCTATTTTGTGGTATCAACATATGTTGGTCTATACAACTAATGTAACCTAACCATTGGTTTTGAAAAATCATTATGCATGTGAGACTGAAAAAATCAATGTAATGTTTTGGTTTTCTTTGATATCTTAGTTTTATCAATAATAATAGTGTCATGTTTGAATTGCTAATAATGTAGCATGTTCACTTTTATTACAACAGTAATAAATACAGTAAGGTTTGAATCGGTTTTAATAGCATGCACGAACAATTTCGAATTCAAATCGGTTTTTATCGAGAATGGTGATTTAATGTCTAAAATTAATGTTTCCTAGTTCATGAACATTACCCACAGGCTGTAAGAATAAGATGAAAAGTATTAATTGCATGAATATAACCCATATCATCATTATACAGATATTGCACCAAATTATAAACTCTGGATGAAACTTGACAATAGCAAATAGAACTGGGAAACGAGCTGAGTTTCTAAGGTGAAATGTACAACGCTCTAATACAGGAAAAAACAATCTGGCATGTTCTGAACGCCAAATACAAACAAATTCAGCAAAATCAATAACGAAATCAAATCTAATTGACATGGGAATGTATATTATGTCCTCTAGAAACAATTGTGGATATCAAATCTGACTTGTTAGCTCACAATCAAAGGTAAAATCTGTTTCTTTTTTTCGTCTTCCTAATTGTATCAATTATGGAAACAATTGTCGTCTTCATAATTGTTTATTTTTTTTCGTTATAAAGTTCTCAAAGTAATTGCGCAGGAGTCACCTAATAAAGCTAGTTTTGGCAAAATAGACACTTAGGTATTGAAATTAAAGAACTAGAGAAGCAACAACGAACCTGACTTGGCATCAATAGGACCTTGCTATGCCCAGTCACCTTAGAGGAACAACGATGGACCGACAACTATAGAAACCAAAATAGGAATTGGTGAATCATTTGAAGTGAGCAGAGCCAGTCCTGGCACATGTGATGCCCGGTGCAATTTATTAAACAATGCTTCATAGTAAAATTACAAACAACTATTATGAACCAGCAATGCAAACATGACAAAAAATAACATGGTTATCATGATAAAAATGAGTAAATAATAAGCTCAAATATGAACACACACAAGACTTGAATTGTTAGATTACTAGAAACGTCACTTATTGCATTTGTACTGTAGATATACTCAGCACTTCATAGTTTGCAAACTATAATATGAATATTTGTATGCCCAGCCGTTCATATATTTGCAAAAGTTGTTAACATATAAAAAACCATAAATTAAGAGTAGCGCTGAAGAAACATTCAATTAAATATGCATACTTGGTCAAAAATAAAGTATAATACAAATTTGAAACTTGACACTACATATTGGAAATAAAAAATAAGAAGTAGGGAACGAAAATGCATGCCCAGGGACAAGTTAAGAAGATGTCATGATTAATCATTTTCATCACTCTTTTTCTCATTTTGCATTTTCTAGACATTGGCAACAGATGGGGAGCATACTGGGCTAAGCAAAGCAAGTAAATTGAAAAACCTAATTCCTTTTCAAACCAAACCAGTTGAAGGCTATCAAACGAAGAAAATTACTAGTTCTGAAAATAAAAAAGTGGCCATATAATAGAATAAGCAAATAAAAATGTTCTCAAGCATATAGAAGTCCTAATTTAGCCATTAATTAAAAACTAATTAACTAAATAGAATAACTTAAGAAACTTGGGTGACTAACTTCAGATTTCACGGTCTTTAAATTCCTCTTCTTCGTTGTGACAGGAGACCCATTGTTCCTTAGCTACCCTCAATCAATTTGTGTCATTGTGCTTCTTCTTCCTTGCGCTCTCAGGAGTTCGGCTTTTCTGTTTTGGTTGAGCGAATTCTACTAGCGCGATTATCTTTTGATGCCATACAATGGCCCAGTTAGCACTGGGCTAGGGCCGGCTGTGAAAGTGAGATAGATCTGAGTGAGCCTTGTTTTTACGATTCTTCTCCACTGAAGAGATGAGAGTGGCACAGGACAGGGAGAGGATGGAAGAGACGTTGAGGAAAAGACGACAAAGGTGGAAGGCATGAGGGGGAGAGAGGGAACAAGAAGGAATAGGAACCAATTAATTCTCAGATGCCACCATTACTGATAATTAGGAAAGTGCGATTTAGGGTTTCAATTGCGGGTTTAAACGGGAAATTGGAAAGAAGCGGAATGAAATATTTGGTAGCCCGCCATTCCAATTTTGCTGACAGCCTTTGCTTATTGGCTAATTCTATTTCAACCCGAGTTTTTAGTTAGTAGCCCCCCTTAATAACTTCAAAATATTAAAGACAAAATTACCCTTGAAAAGTTTTCTTCTCATCTGTTATGAATATTACGTAGTATTCCATGATTCCCTAAAACATCAAACTTCCAAAACCCTAATATTTAAATCATTGAAAAATAATAATTTATAAACAAGTATATGATGAATTCTGAAGAAGAAGATGATTTCTTATCTCAATCACAACAAATAATCAATTTTTTTTGTACTATTTTAAATTTGAGAACAACAACGTGGAAGGCATCACCCTATTTTACACGCACAAAATAAAAAAAAAAGCCCTAAACTGGATTCGAAGAAGATGCCGTGCGTATTAATGATGAAGATGATGCTCCTGTTTGAGAAGACGAGCGCGCTTGATTTTCAAATGCAGTTTATATTTTAGAACATGATTGATTGTTGGAAGAGAAGAAGCCAATTTATTTTTGAAGGTGAAGGGCAATTGTGGAAAGCATGGGGGGCTACTAACTAAATTTCTGGGTACGCAAGAATTTTTGTATTTAGGGGGGCTACTACTCAATTTTGTGGGTTGAAATAGAATTAGCCTTGCTTATTTTATCGAACGCATGGCTAATTTTATAACAATGAATATTTTGCATTAATAAAAAAATTTGAATGTTAAAATATTATCTAGCAAAACCAAACCATAATGAGTACCGCGGTTTGAAATGCAATGTTTTTATTATCGGATTTTGAAACTTCTTAACATCTTTAAACTTTTTGAATTTTGAATATTTTATTACTTTTTTTTTTTTGAATTTCATGAAATATCAAAAAATTTATCAATAATTTAGAAATAATTTCATAATTGTTTTCTTAAGAATATTAATTATTAATTATTATTAGATAGTAAGTAATAAATATTACTTCTTAATTGTTGAATATTAATATTAAAATGTTGTATTCTACCGTGTACTACCAAAGACATGTTGTGTAGATATGTACTTCTTAATTGTCGAATATTAATTTTATTATTATTTGATAATAATTTATTTATTTTATTATTTTTAAATGTTTATTATTATTATTATTTGTTGATTATTAATTATTAATTATTATTATTTAGTTATCAATTATAAATATCACTTTACAATACTTAAATTTAATTATTAACAATTATTAAATACTAATTTTAATTATTATATAATGTATAATAGTTAATCATTTAATAATAACTATTTAAAATTAATTACGAAAAGTTAATCACTAAAAGCTAATACTTAATTTTAGTATGTTTTTCGCATCTGACTTTACCAGTTGTGAAAAAATGCAATTCTTGCAAGTGGCAAAAACAGTTGCTAAAGATATCTATTTGCAACTGGCTTAGAAGCGCAGTTGCAAGTAATATGTATGTTGCAACTGTTATGGAGCCACAGTTGCTAAAAGTATGTTTTTGCAACAGGAAGAGAAGCGCAGTTGCTAAAAGTATGTTTTTTGCAACAGAAAAAAAAGGTCTGTTGCAAAATCTTATCTATTGCAACTGGTATAATAGGTCTGCTGCTAAATATCATTTACTACAACTGTCATTTATCGCCTGTTGCAAATAGCTAGTTGCAATAGGGTATTTTTCTTGTAGTGTCGGAAGGTGGTTCCATACATTGTCATAGTTGGAATCAATTACCCAATAAGACCCCGTGGTTTTTGACTGTATATTATATATGTAGAGCATGAGATGAAAGCGTTCTACTAGATTGCTACCTACTTGATTTAGACATTATTATAATATTAGAAAATATAGATCTTAAGAAATATTTTGGGTTATCGTAAGGTAAAAACCACCTGTGTTTATGTATGGGTCGATCTTACGATTATTCTTTCTTTTAAAACGATTTTAATAGTTAGACAAATGGTTGGAGTTTACTCACACCAGTCACATGACTGACCCAGAGTTTTTTTTTGTTTTTTTTTGTTTTCCCTAAACTCTTGGGTGCCCAATTTTGTACGGGCAGTCAAGTAGTCGGGATTTTACAGATACTTGAAGAGCTGGAGCAGGAGGCTTCAGGATTATATAGCTATTGTTTATTTCCGCTGTGTTGTAAGTGTTGTACTTCGGTAATGGTATTATACTCATATACTGATCTTATTTCAAAGTTATGTTATATAATATATTTTATTCGTTCCACTGTGAGATTCGTGTTACTCTGATGTTGTATCTATGTTCTTATTCTTCTATTTTAATTTTCTAACTTATCTATTCTCACCCTTTAACTTCTTTCATTAACTATCCGGTATTTCCGATGCTTGGATATTCGACATTGAGTTATGTTGATAACCAAGGTCGCAAATCCCCCCGGGTCATTACATTGGAAAAGAACCTAATCTTGTTGAACATGTTATACTAGTATTGGTGCAAACATATAAGTTCTAACATTACCTGCTTTTAGGATATAAATATGAAGCACTACCCGACCATAAGTTTATTCCTGTTAATCTGTCCATCCTGTTATTCTGTTTAGTTTATCTATTGTAACACTGTACCTAACTTATCCAGTCTTATTTACCTGTCTTAGCATTCCTATTTTATGCATAATTGCAAGTCACTGGAACTCGCCAGACTTTATGTCTGACCCTTTTCTTTTGCTTTTTTCTTCCTTCCCCTTCCCCTCTAGGTCCTCAGAGTGGTAGCACTCAACAGTGACTATGATTTCCTGTAGCAGCTTGGACTTCTTGCAATGTATCGTTTTGATTTGCTCTCTACTTTGGTTTGGCTTGTGACATGGGATATGACTTTATGTACTTTGGTATTCAATTTTTAGAGTTGGCTTGAAAGATAGATTTAAGACAGTTTGTTAGTTGTAACTGGTTTTGATGTATTTCTGAGACTATGCTTTATTCCTTTTATAATAAAGTTTTAAAAAAATTCCCTGCTTATTTTATCTGTCTTGTATATTCTCTGTAATGATTGCCTGTTGCGCTTTATGGAACTTAATGCATTCTATTATGAATGGCATTAACGGACGTGGGGTGTCAAATAACTATTCACATTGTAGAATGCTTATTTCTTATTACAGTGTCCTCGGTTCACCACAAGTAAGTGATAAAAGGAATTTACTTGCTAAACATCATGAAATAGATTACATATAGTTTGTATATGTTACTTATAAACCTGATGCATGTTTTACTTGTAGAATTGCTACATGAATAGGCGTTGCAATGAAAACTTACTTATAGACCAGCTGCATCTTTTACTTTGTTTAATATTAAATAGAGTACGTATAATTTGTGTGTGTGTGTATAGTTTGTTACGTTTAATACCCATAATAGTGGCTTAATGCATCATATTTTAAGTCGTAGCTACATATTTTTTCTTCTTTTAGGACTATTTTACTTCGAATATTTGACATAACAATTACTAAGATCTTGATTGCTTATTTATATTGCAGATTATAAAGAGAGAATATCAAAAGCATAGCAAGATGAAATCAAATGTTTGACTAGTTTATATGTATGTTGATACAAACATATATGTGAAATATTATGTAAGGGCATAGGAAAAGTTGCTAGAACGATATGTATGAAATACTATGTTCGAATATGGTAAGATTGTATGAATATGTATGAAATACTATATTTGGATATGCCAAAGTTTGAACATGTACAAAATCTATGTTTGTATAAAGAAAAAGTTGTTAGAATATATATGAGTGAAGTAATTTACATATTTTTTGTCTATGAAAATATGTTGAATTTATATAGAGAAGAATTGGGTAAATGGGTATCATTTATGTAAAAAGGTTAAAAGAACATCAAATAAAATCTAAAAATAAATATTAAATTTAATAACATTTAAAAAACGCTATCGTATACCCACAAAATATTCATAAAAAACGTTATAGAAATATGCCAAAAAAATGTTATTAAAAGTAATCATGGGATAATATGTCTTATATCGTTTTAGCATAATAGCACATAAAACACTATAGAAATTTTATTTTATATAGCATTTGTATCACTGCTATTTAAACCTGAAAGTCTACCATAGCATGCCGCTTCCTAGCATTCTCTGGAAGCTATGACAGGGAAATATAGCGTTTTTCAAACGGTATGAAAGCCCTTGTTTGTAGTAGTGCTAATTTAACTTGATTTTGAGATTGGAATTTATCGTAATTTAGGTTGAAACTTTAAAAGGAAAATTCTAAATTTATTTGAATTAAAGATTTGATCTTAAGTTAAATAATTTATTTCGGAATATACCTTATAATTGAACTAAACTGGTCTATGTTGAATGGATATTTCAAAAAGAAACCAAGTTTGAATCAAAATCCCTATTGTAATGATACTATGGAAATAGGAACTCGTATATGGAAATTCAAAGATCAATAATTTCAATTTGACCTTAAATGTGAATTATTTTAAATGTACAAATTTGATTTGATAAAAGGAATTGAGAAATAAAATTTTAATGAGAATGTAAGATATAAATTGGATTTACTGAAATTGAATTATTTCAACCGCTAAATCTAAGGTTTGAGATCTTAAACCAATTTAATGAATTGTGACAAATTTTGGGACTTAAGGTTTAAAACCAATATGATGGAACTGAGTTTGAAATTCGAAATTTAAGTTGAAACTGATTTAATGAAATATGTTTAAACTGGTGATTAAGATTTGAACTGTTAATTTGACATTGATTTTTGAATCCGTAAATTTAACTTGAATTGACGATAATTTGAAGTTTGCAATGATTTGAAATTTGTTTCGAATTAGAATATGAAATCTAAGCTGGATTAAATTGAATTTTGAAACTTGATATTGGGTTCAATGGTTTGAGAGGAAATAAACTTTTATTCCAAAATATTATATTTATGTTACTTTTAAATTAAGTATTACTATTCTATTTTATTTCATGTTCTTTTATTTCATATTATTCTATGAATAACTATTTTCAGTTAAACTATTATATTGTAAATTTAGCTATTATATATATAAACAAGCTATTTTGAATAGAGAGTTTATTTCCAATCCAAGTTGTTGAGCCAAATTGTTTGAATATAAGATTTCATTTGGATAATGATAATTGTGGCATGAAAGTCTAAAATCGAGATTTGAATTTTCATAATGAAACAATTTGTGATGCGGAGTTATGAAATTGGAATTTAAATCCAATATTTAATTGATTAAGAAAATGATAATGTGAAGTTGGAAACTTGAATCGAACACTGAACTTATTTTGAAATTTGATGTTTTATTTAAACATAAATTGACCATGTACGTAAAATGATGATTGGTTGCTAAAGAGACCGAGGCTGGATATTGGCATATTCCATGTCAATACAGGAACCACTTTAACAATTATGGACGTGAAGAATGTTCCAAAATAAGTAAGAGAACGATGATGGATAGCCTTGATACTTGTGTCATAATTAAAATGACCAAAACAGGAGTCTACGTCTAGCCAATGAGATTAGCTATTTCTAGCGGACACACCCCTTTGTATTACTAATTAACTTGTGGTTCGATTGGTGCACCTTGTTATGATTAGAGGTGTCATACACGGTCGGCCAGTACGGGTTACGACCAACCAAAAAAGGTAAACTAATAGAATTCTACACTGGACATTGCCTCGCATGCCTTGTCATATTTATCCTTATACTATCCCATTACGACTTTGGCTTAGTATTGTACCCATAGGGAACTCATTGTCTACTAGTGTTACTGGTTGTGTTGCAGGACCGGCATAGACTACCGTGCTTCAAAATGTTAAGGGAGATCAATGTAAAACCTAACGCTATTCTGATATTTATTTTATTGAGAGACATTATTTATTATAGTGTATACTATTATATGTAAGTAGTTTAACAGATCCTTAGGCAATGACGAATCCGCAACATTTCTTAAGTTACTATACACTTTGATTTATTTATTTACGTGAGGATGTTAGCTCTAACTCGAGTGTTATGTTTTTCATTATGCTCAAGTCAGATTAAGTATTACTATTGTGGATTGCTTTTCTGGAGACAACGATTAAGTTGGAGGCTTCACATGCATTTACTTATATCATCATTTCGGTTTAGCCTTATGTATTTGTTAACTATGTTGTTTCAAGTTGTGTTTATTTAAAGAAAATTGTAAATTCAAGAACTACTTATGTGATTAATTATTTCTGTTGTGAGAGTCTAAATTGTATTTTATTTCATTTTTCGTGTTCTGTGATTGATTCCATTTCATTCCCTTTATTATCCATTATTTTGAGTAAGTTATATTGCTTAAAATGGTGGATCGTCGTACCGGGCCAAGGAGATGGTGTGACTTGCCGCCTCATAAATTACAACCCAATGGTCGTGGATTGCAATTTATGATACTTCTCTTAGACGGCTAGAAACAAACACAAAGCCACGTTCGAAGGCAGATTGAAAGTCAACTGAATTGAAATTGACGTGCCCAGTCCATCCCATTGAGAATGGTCTAATGAGCATAGGTCACATATGATCTTGTAGGGTGCTCCAACTGCAGCATCTACCCTATATGAAGTATATATGCACATGGATAAGCATAAGCTAAATATTTTTAGTATATTTCAAGCCTATAACAGAATTATTTCACAACAAGCAGCTCTCATCCACTCTCAAATGGGTATCCATATTAATTGACGACTAGAATTCTATTGAACTAATATATTAAATAATAGTAAAGCAAAATAATTTCTATCAATCTTATTAAATGTAGGAGTTTTCTCTATTCTCAATAATTCTCACTAGATATTTTAAATTTAAATTTTTTATAACTTACCCCTTTATAGTTATTCTATTAAGCTTCTCATTGTCAATTTTCATCTAAAACCCTTATTAATTCTCTTGAAATATTTTAGGTTTAAGTCTACATATTTAAATTAATTATGTATTTCAAAATTTAAACCATTTGATAAACTTGGTTAATTAATATCAATATATCAAGTGAATCCTAAAACATGACAATTTCAATAGTATATTACGATCACATCACCAAACTAGTAAACAAATTTTTTTTGAATACAAAGATAATCACATTGCATAAATTATATACATCAACCAAAATGTTAAATTTGTTTTATAAATCATTTATCTCTTATCATGCACTACAATGAAAAATTATACAGTCAACTGTAAATACCTATAAGTTTCAGAATTTTCGCAATTACTTGCAAACTATTCTCAGATCTCTCTAATATATCTTAATTCTCGACTATATACTTAATAAAATATGTAAATTTTAGTTTAACTGATACACATATAAATCTAATTAATTAATATTCATTAGTTCATCTAAAGAATTCTAAAGTAAGTCAAATTAAGTATCTACGTAATATGTGAACAAAGATAAACTTCCTAATTTTATTCATACATAAAAAAATATAAATCGCATAGTAATATGCATATATAAACAATACTATAAGTCATTATCTCAAGTTGTATATATCATATATTTTCAAAAAAAAAAAAGGGTTGTTGCTTTTATCTCTTCTAAACTAACGATTACCCCTACAATTGCCAACTCGGGCTTTACAAGCCACACAAACATCTCCATTAGCGTACTCAATACCATACCACCCCCTCCACCAGACCCGCCCGACCCTCCTCCAAGTGTGCCTTGCCCTCTGACTATCTCCCAAGTCTCTACTTTTACGTTGCCCACCATCAATCAACCAGCATGGACTTCCATGTTCAAGCGTCGTCCAAGGAATGCTGGGAAGTACATCCGGGTTGATATGGTGCCAATCTTTTCTGACGAGGCATTGGAATTTACTGATGAATTCATTCAAGCGGGTAACAAGCAATGGAGTAAGGAACTTGCGGGGTTCTTCCCGGATCAACCGCTGTCTTATAGTGTAGCTCTTCAAAAGTTGAAGTCGATTGGAAAACTCAAAGGAGAAATTAATTTCAGATCTGATGGTACTATCTATCTTTCCAAAATCACTTGCAACGAAGACAAAGAAAAAATTGTTCAAGGGGGTCCCATAATTATGAAGAACAAGCTATTTATTATAAAACAATACGATTCAGCTGTTAGTAACGTTTAAGGCAGTATTCACTCCGTTCCTATTTGGGTACACTTCTACAACATACTCAATTATGCATGGTCTCACTTAGGCATAAATTGGCTGCCTAGTAGGCTAGGTAAGTTAGTGTTGAAAAATTTTATAGCTCTGATACCACTTTGTTGGAAATTTTAGAGGAGGAAGATGAATTGTAAGAAAGAAGAATAGTTTATTTTTAAGAAGGAAAAACTTTTTATTACTTAATATAACTTGATTACATGATATGCTTCATTCTTCTTGATTAACAAATGAGGGAGTGGACCCTATTTATAACATAGTCATGCTTCTACACTTTTCTACTTCTAGAGTTTTCTTTTTCTACACTTCTCTTTTTTCTAGGTCTTTCCTTAATTCTCTTATTTTCTAGATTTTTCATTCTCTAGAATTTTCAAATTACATAATTAAAAATCTAGATTTTACTTCCACTAATTTAGACCTTTCCTAATACAAGAATTTAATTGTTACATCATTGACGTTATAAAACCAAGTTTATTTGTTTCCTTTTATTTTCAACATCCCCCCGTACACTTAGTTTTATTACTCTAAGCAGATTCCTTTGTATCTCACGTATTTTGGCAGAAATGAAGAAATTATCCAAATTTTCTTTTTTCGTTTCTTCCTTTTTCCCAATATGTAGATCTTCGATGCAAATTCCTCAACGGTGCTCCATTCTTTTTGTCCTCCTTCATTAGCACAAGACGTTCCAAAAAGTGTGCGCTCTAGCTTCCATCTTATTCCGGTGTCATAAACTTTGAATGAGTCATATATGGCATCTTTAAATTCTTTGAAAAAAATCACTTTTACGGTATTTGATCAATTCAATTTCTTTTTTTGTGTTAACTAATACCGAATAAACAGCAACGCTAGCCTTTTCTCACCAATAGCTTCAAGCACGATTTTTGACTCTTTTTCCACGACAGCATCCTCTCTCTCATTAATAATTTTAGATTCAGTAACATCATCAAGCTTCTCATTATCGGCATTCTTTGTATTAGGCACTGCTTCACTTACTTCTTTAACTTGAGTTTCTTGTTCATCATTTACCTTATTCAACTCCACTACACTGTCAGCTTCTTCAACATCATTAGCGCAAAACTCAACTTCAATAGATTTCAAATCTCTCTCTTTTTCTATAGCATTAATGTTACTAGCACTTTTATTCTCTTCTTCCGCCTAGACGACCGAACTCACTTCTATAATATCAGATTCATTCTTCACTTGTTCGACTATGGACACTAAACTTTCTTCAACTTTAGCTATATTTTCTTTTCCTACTTCATTTGATTCAATCTCCCTATAAACATTCATGACATTATGTGCATCAAGCCCAACTTCAGTATCCTTCCTTTTATCAGCAGCATTCCTGGCTTTCTTTTGCTTCTGCACCTCCTTTTTCCTCTTCTTGTCTCTTCTTTCTTCTTCTCTTGCTCCTTCTCGTTCACACTCTCGCTATCCTTCTTTTCATCTTTCTCATCAATCAACTTATCTTCATTCATTATTTTTGCATCATCTTTTCCATACACTTTTTTCAAGAGATTCCATGAATCTTTTGTACACCTTCCTCTAAAAATGAGATCCGAAGCTTTCTCATTGACGTTCTCAGCAATCACAGAAAGAGCACGGTAATCATTCCGTTTTAATTTCGCAAAGGCTTTCTTGTCCATTTGCGACATACTCTCCATGTCTTTATGCCATTCATAGCCATTTTCAACAATCTCCCATAAACTTTTGGAGATTAGCTCCTCTTTTTTCCTACTGCTCCATTTCTCAAAATTCTCTTTTGTGAGAACAAACGTCGGAAAAAGTAGAAATGTCATAATTTCAAGCAGGCTCTGATACCACTTTATTGGAAAATTTGTGTTGCTCTGATACCACTTTGTTGGAAATTTTAGAGGAGGAAGAGGAATAGTTTATTTTTAAGAAGGAAAAACTTTTTATTACTTAATATAACTTGATTACATGATATGCTTCATTCTTCTTGATTAACAAATGAGGGAGTGGACCCTATTTATAACATAGTAATGCTTCTGCACTTTTCTACTTCTAGAGTTTTCTTTTTCTACACTTCTCTTTTTCCTAGGTCTTTCCTTAATTCTCTTATTTTCTAGATTTTTCATTCTCTAGAATTTTCAAATTACATAATTAAGAAATCTAGATTTTACTTCCACTAATTTAGACCTTTCCTAATACAAGAATTTAATTGTTACATCATTGACGTTATAAAACCAAGTTTATTTGTTTCCTTTTATTTTCAACAGTTAGTTTGTATGGACAAATCAACTGAAAAGCTGCATAGAATGGTTTATGCCAAATGTTTAATCAAAGTCAAAGCCAATGCTGGATTAGTGGATGGGTTTGAATTCAAATTAGTAGAGGGAGGAGCAAAACAGATAACTATTGATTACCTCTAAGCCATATATATGTGTTGTACGTAAAACATTTGGGCATAAAACAGACAATTGTAATAGGAAGAAAGTTGTGGAAATTGCAGTTAAAAGTAAGGTGATAGAGGAGGTAGTAGTGGATACTATAGAAAAACCAGGCAAAAGGCACGTTAAAAGATTTAATAAAGTTCAAGAATGGCAAAGAGTTGGGTTAAATAAAAAACAAAAACAAACTAAACAATTCAGAGTTAAAGTGGCAACACAAAAAATGGAAAGGAGACTGATCTATCAACAAAACCAAAAAGGAAACAATGAAGAGCTAGAAGAAAAAGAAATATGCAAAGAAATAGCTAATGAGCCAAACATTAGCAATGAACAAGATAAAGAATTATGAAAGGAAATCAACTGGAAGTTATTAACAAGCGTAAAGATGCAGGTAAAAACAAAGTGCAAGTAACTAGAGATGATTCCCCTTTTATTAAAAAAGGAACAGAGAATAATAATGACAAGAGAAATTTGCATAGGAAAGATGGTAAAGAATTAAACTTTTATGATGGAGAAAGTAGCAGAAAACCAAGTGAAAGTATAATAATAGACACATTCAACAGTTTTGAAGCTCTGTTAGAACTAGATGAAAGTTAAAGCATGAGAGAAACAAATGAGCATCTAGAAGTGATAAATTTTAATAAAGTTGATTCTATATTGAATAAAAGTAAAGATTCTAGTGTTAAATCTGGCTTAAGTACACAACACAAGAAATCTCTTTCCATGCAAAAGGTTACTGAAGATAAAGATGAAGAAAAAAGAAAAAGGTTGGATAAAAGAAATGATTTAGCTAGCACAACACACGTGCTCAAATTTCCTCAGCTGTTTCTGAAGGAAATAAGATAATAGAGAATGCTCAAATTAATGCAAGCACTTTGAATTCTGAACCCTTAGAAGATCCAGTTATTGAAATTATTGAACAAGTTGATAATAACAAAACTAAAGAGAACCTTTTAAGTTCTGAAAGCGTTAGAATCCCAGTAACTGACAATAGTGAAAAGGTTTCTAAAATCAGACGTAATGGAGAACGAACTAAAGCTTCTCATAGCAATTGTACTAAAGAGAAGAAACGCAAAAATCAAGATGGAGACAAAGATAAAGAAAAAAAGTGTGCACGTGCACAACCAGGACAAAGAAACAGAGCAAGACACAAGCATAAAAAAGTCTCAAACAATATCAAAATCACCAAAGAAACAACAAGAAAGAGTCTAAATCAACTCCAGCTTCAAACATTATGAGAATCTGCTTCCTCCAAAAGCTTACATTCCACGACCAAATTTGTCAACTCCTACTGAAGATCAATTGGCATGGCAAGAAAGTAATCTAAGTGGTAGCACTCACGATGAACACACATACCAAAAAAATACCACCCCAACATGAATGTGCGTTTTTCTGCTTTCTCGGATTCCCCGTTTTCTGAAGCTTATCCAGGTTACCCAGAAACAAGTAAGCCTATGACTAGGAGGAGGTTAAATGAGTTACTCAATCCCTAGTAGTCTAATCAACGACACAAAATATAGTTGTTTGGAATATCAGAGGTGCACACCTAAACATCAAATTAGACCAGTGTAAACTTCTCATACGCAATCATTTTTTGAGTATGCTTGTAGTATTAAAGACAAAACTAAACCATGAACTTACCAAGGGAGATTCTAAATACATCAGCCCTAGTTGGAAAATGATACCTAATCTTGAAGAAGCTCCTTATGGCAGAATTCTTATAGTTTTTTATCCTTCCATACATCAGTTAACCGTCATCACCTCTTCTAGACAAATGATACACAGCTACAACATACACATACCCTCTTCCGCTTCATACTATTTTACATTTATCTATGTTGATAACACCAGTAATGCCAAAGAACACCTATTTTACACCCTTCCTTTTCTATGACAGGAAACTCACCCCTGGATCACTTGTTGGGATTTCAATAGCTCTATGAGAGCTACTGATGGAATAGGAGGAAATTCTCTCTCTTTAAATGAAATCAGACCTCTTAATCATGCCATTCAATCTTCCAATCTGGTTGAAATTAGAAATTCAAGAGCCTACTTCACTTGGAACAACGAGCAGAGACAAGGACTAGAACCTTTTCCAAGATTGACTATGCTTTCTCTAACCGCACTTCTATCAAAAAATGACCCGACATGCTTAACCACAAGCCTGCTCCTTTATTATCTGATCGTTCTCCTCATATTATACATCTTGGCACCAATGCTTTCAGAGGAAAATCTAACTTTAAGTTTTTTAATCATTGGATTAAATAACCTGGATTCTTTAACTTAGTCAAGGATGAACAGCAAAAAACTAACTATGGTAATCCCATGTATATTTTGCAGAAAAAGCTTAGGGCCACTAAAGATATCCTTATCACATGGTCAAGAAACAAGTTTGGCAATGGGAATAAACTATCTGAACGTTAGAGAAAGAAGCTTGAGGAAATCCAGAATTGAATGCAAAAGGATACTCAAAACTGTCGATATGCTCAAGAAGAAACTGAAATAAACAAACTTTACCTTGATTCTCAAGTCAACGAAAGTAAAATGATAAGACAAAAAGGCAAACTTCAATGGAATGAGGAAGGCGATCGTAACATAATCTTTTTTCATGCTGCCGTAATAGTCAAGCAAACTCAAAATAATATCACTAGGATCAAAGACAAAAAGAGTCAGTTTCAAACAACTCCAAAAAATATGGAAAATGCTTTCATTAACTACTTCTCATATCTCCTTGGGGATGTTGAAGAATTCATCCCTAATACTAATGGTATAGGCCCCATGGTAAGTGATGAGGAGATCTTGCATGCTTTCTCTGTTAGCATTGCCTTGCATGTTCTTAAGGAGGAACGATTGTTTGGAATTAATAGTCTCACATCATGAAATAAACAAAAGGAGTTGGGTACAAATATGAGCTGGTAGGCACGTAACATCAGGGATTCCTTTTGTTATATGAGAGTTGTGTGTCAGCTCATATGTGTGCAAGGAAGGGGGGCTTTGTTCCGACCGTCGTTACATAACATTCTCCACATTAAATAAGGAATCATGTGGTGGACCAGACGAATTTAATGCTCACTTCTTTAAATCTACTTGGAATACTAATGGGCATGAAATTTCTAAAGCTGTGAAGTTTTCTTCAACAAAGCCAGAATGCAGAATTCTTTTAATAACACCATTATTGTTTTGATTCCTAAAGGTAAGAACCCAGATGAGGTTAGCTCATTCAAACCTATATTTTGTTGCAAAGGCATATCTAAATGATTGCTACTAGATTAAAACAAGTTCTCCCCTCTATTATTTCAAGAGAGTTTTCTTAGCACAAAGGAATATTTTGGATAATGTCATGATTTCTCACGAATTAATGAATGGTTATAACAATACTCAAGTTTCCCCATATGCGTTTTAAAATTGGATATTAAAAATGCCTTTGATACTTTGCAATGCAATGCAATAGTTAGAATAATGGGTTATATGAACTTTCTTCACTACAACAAAAGCTTGGTTTTAATACCAAATCTAAAGACTACGTATTATTGGGTCTTAAAGGAAGGCCCATTTAAGGACAAAATTCTGTTGTCTTAACGCACTAGATAAGAGACCTCATATTGGTTATTAATAGGTCTCAAGTATCTAATTATCTACCAAAATAATTCTGCCGCCTATCTAATTCTCTCTGGCGCCTATTCACAATCCACAACCCAGTATTCTCGCATGTCTTACTAGGTCTTACATCTCTCCAATATGCAGTTCGTGCGCTCAAAAAAGCGGAAAAAAAGAGAGGGAAAATCTGAACAGAATAATGGCAAGAGCTCTTCAGCAGTAATTGATTTGAACGGGAAATCAGAAGAATACAGTTTGCTTTTACATAATCTTATACGATATCTATCTTATCTATTATTCTGAATTTTCTATTCTCATGGTATTGCAAAACCCTTTTTATCCGATCCGATTTTGGACTGTATTTTATATTTTCGTGGAAATTAGAATTTCTTAGTTGGATTAGATTAACCACCATCTAGATTATCGATTCTGAATTTCATCAATTTACTGTGATTATGTCACAATTATATTGATTTAGCTGGTTGTTAGGAAACTATTAAAAAATATTCCTTTCTCTTATCATATATGGCCATGCAAATATCATGTTTGTTTAAATGACTCAATCATGTTTTTATGTCCATCTTGTAATTTTTATACCCAAAAAAGTACCATAAGCCCAGGCCCAGGCATGTACTAAAATTATGTTTATTTAAATGGCTTTTTTATTTATATTTTCAATTATTTTACTTAGTTTAACATATATATATATATATATATATATATATATATATATATATATATATGTATGTATATGTATATATATAGTAGCAGTACTAATTGGGTAGGTTAGTTCAAAGTACTATTTGAAAGTGGCAGATTTCTGATAATCAACTCTGCTTATATTTTGACTGTAATCATCATGAATTTAGAGTGATAGGTTTGAAATTTCCATCGAACAATTTAATGGTCCTGGACTGTTTCGCCAAAATTATATAATAACCAATGTAACTACAGGTATCCTAGGTACTATATAATTTTGGATACCCTGCATATTTTATGCTACACCGGTTTTGTAGAAGACAAGCTAGCTGCATGCTTTTATGCGTAGTAATGAACTATGCAAATTTTCACAATATTATAGTAGTTTACAGTTTTCAACTTCATCACCACCCATAATGGCTGCAAAAGTTTTGTTTCCAACCTGAAGAAATATAAATTAAGTGTAGAAGTAAATTTACAGTATATATATGTTCCATCTTCATATAAAATCTTTGCTTCAATCTATGATCTTGGTGAACTGGAAGTTAAAGCAATGGTCACTCTTGTACTTCATAATATATGTACGACATATAGAAGGACATCATCCAAGTAAAGAATAACATGTGACTTATGTTCATCTCGGCTATATTAACTGAACTACATAAGCATGATGATAAAATTATTCACTGGCAGTTTTGATTTTTTTTTTTTAAGGTTATTGTTGCTGTTTTCGAGGAAACATGATCTACGTACGGAATAAAGTTGCTATGTAGGCTATAAATGTTTTTTTACTAAACATATTACAATGACTTATATCATCATTCAACCACTATTTGAATTTCATTAAAAAAACCTGTATAATAATAATTCACTTGCATATTGCAATGCAATGCTAGAGATTTTTTCCTCCAATCATTGATGTTTAATCAACTTTTACATATTGCAGCCTCTTGTATTCAATTTTTGTTGCACATCAACTTACCTTCGACAGCCAAATATTATATATTGCAATGGTCATCTTTATGTGGTCGGCGTCTAATTTTATTTTCCTATTTATAGTTACATCAAAATCTAATGTAGTTCTTAAGATATTTTCCTCCAATCGCTATAGGGCCAAAATGTTGCTAACATGTTTATTGCATCACCAATTTAGTGAGTTGAAACAGAATATGTTTCCTACAAAGGTGAGATAATCTTTTTCACAATGTTGATCTGTATGCATTAAGAATTAAAATGCATATTTGATGGCTAAATAAGCATGAATAACAGAGCATGGACGAACAAATCACATTAAAAGATAACTCATGTGTTCTTCCTTTATTGTAATATGTTGTGCATAGTACCTTCTTTTATGATTAATTTTAGTAGAAACTTCTCTATAACCAGCTTTTTGTTAAACTGTAGCATATTTGATTTGATTAGAGGGTATTTATTTTAAATTATATACTAAAAGATGCTATAGGTATTTATCTTTTAGTTTTATTTATATAAGATGATGCATGTAGTTAGTACGTCGAAAACTAATTGCACCATCAAAACCTGAACACTTCACTAGTCATTTTTTATAATGTTGTACAAGGATTTACTATATATTAAACTTCATAAGACACTTAGATTGATAGATGACCTCCAACTCTTATCTGAAAGAGTGATACCCAAGAAAACAAAGACAACAGGCACGAAAAAACTGAGAAATAATGTACATATAACTCAATAGGTAAATTCTAAAAGTTACTTCTTCTATCTTTCACTAGCCTCTAAATAAAATAAAAACTAATGTTCACAAGAATTTTAGCTTGTGTTTCTTCCATTTTCGCACCTTAAGCTTTGCAGTTCTTCCACAATTTATTTGCTGATTGAACAACCAAAATCCTGAATTTCTCATGACTTGGTATTAGATATTGTAATTGATATTTTAATGCAATTTTTCTGCTAAGGATGGAAAAAAATCCAATAGCTGAATTGAAAATCTTAACATGCGATTCTTGTAGTTCAACATGAGTATGTCATTGAGTGAGTCTTCTAAAGTTAATTATATCTTACATATTAAGCTTATATGTAATATTTGATTAATTGACTGGTGCCATAAATAATAAGCTCACTTTGATTTACATTTTCATGCTTTGCATCATTCAAATTGCAGCTTTGAAAACTCTATTGACAAATTGGATGCAAGTTTTTATACATTCTTCTCTTTAGGTTTTGATACTAGTTAGATACAAATGTAAAAAAAATTGCATGTTGGAACTATTGATCTTTTGATATAGTATAAATGTTTCTATTGATCTTCGTTTAATTATCTTTCTTCCATCCGATATTCATCACTTATATAATCAGTCCACTCCAAACAAAATTTCTGGTTACGTCTTTGCACATAACTATAAACAAACAACAGGATAGACCTAATTTTTTTCTTGTCAAGCGTGTTAAACAAAAGATTCATATAATTTTAGTTTCAAGAAGTACAGTTTAACAACAATTGTTTGTTCGAATGTCAAATTTAAATATTTGCACAACCGACCTTAAATTGATGCTAATAATTCAAAATTAACAAAATATCACTATGCATGGACAAACGACTTTGCAATGGCTATGCACATAACTTAGTTAATACCAAAATTCAAATAAATTATATGAACTACTTCATTGTCCTTATTGAATGCTACTTTGAGATTGTGTAATATTCAGAACAACCACTTTACGTCACTTATTTAGAACTTTTCTATAAATTCCGGATGGCTATGGAAATACAAATGCTAATAGTATGTTTGAATTTATTTTTAGAGATCAATTCTAATGGCTCACCAGCATACAATTCAAATGTATGCAAATATAATTACATATATTTATAAGATATATGGCATATATATTTTAAGGTGTAGGAAGCCAATGTAGATAAATTATTTCACATTAGAATTGCATAAATGGTCATTGATAGAAAACTTTTATGTAGTATATTTTTGTTCATTTTTAAACTTTTATGGTGATAATAAAGTAACCAAAATTTGTCCTGTTCGTAGGATTGATACCAAAATGAATGATCGATCATGGATGTATTGTAGACTTAAAGATGGATATATAAATCTAGAATTTGTTGATGGTGTCAACAAATTTGTTGAATTTGCATTTCTACAAGTGGAACATGGAGGAACCATTAGATGCCCATGCTCCATGTGCAAAAACGAAAAATTTCAACTAAAATAAGAAGTCTCTAAACATTTACTACTAAAAGGTTTTGTTCCACTTTATTCTACCTGGATTTTTCATGGAGAGGCAGAACTTGATGAGTCAACAATGTATGAACCACAAGCTAGTGATTTCAATGATGAAAACCCATACAGGGACATGGTTTTAGATGCAATGGGTGTTGATCGTAATATGGATTAGCAACCACCCAATGTCGAAGCTCAAAAGTTCTTAGATATACTTAAAGCAGCTGATGAACCTTTGTGGGATGGATGCAGAAAAGAGACCAAATTATCAGCATGCGCGAAGATGATGGCCCTTAAATCTCGAAGAGGTCTGACTGAGGCAAGTTTTAAAGATATGAGTACGCTGATTAGCAATATGTTACCAGATGGACATAAGCTAGTTCAAAATTTTTATGAAGCTAAAAAATTATTGAAACCTCTTGGGCTTGGTTATGAAAAAATTGGTGTTTGTCCTAATTTATGTATGTTGTATTACAAAGAAAACATTTCCAAGGTTTTTTGTGAAATTTGTAAAAGTCCTCGCTACAAAACTAGAGATACTCAAAATAATTCCAAAAATATTTCCGAGAGACAAGTTCGTTACTTCCCAATCATTCCAAGATTGAAAAGGTTATTCATGTCACCAAATCATGCTAAAGACATGACATGGCACTATTATAATCACTCCAGTGATGGTACAATGGCTCATCCAACTGACGGTGAGGCATGGAAAAAGTTTGATCGTCGACATCCAGAATTTGCATCTTCTAAGCGAAATGTTCGACTAGGCTTATGCACTGATGGTTTTAGCCCGTTTGGAGTTTCTGCAATAGTTTATTCTTGTTGGCCAGTGATTTTGACAGTTTATAATTTACCACCTTGGAAGTGCATGAAACAACCATTTTTGTTCTTAAACACAGTTATTCCAGGACCTAAAAATATTGGAAAAAATTTAGATGTATTCCTACGACCTTTAATTGACGAGCTACTAGAGTTGTGGAATGGTGTTTTAGCTTATGATGTGCATAAAAAAGAAAACTTTGTTCTAAGAGCAGCTTTGATGTGGACTATTAGTGATTTTCCCGCATATGGTATGTTATCTGGATGGAGTACTCATGGAAGATTGGCGTGTCCTTATTGTATGGAGAAAACAATGTCTTTCACTCTTAAACATGGTGGAAAAGCATGTTTTTTTTATTGTTTTCGACAATTCTAGCCATTGGACCATCCTTTTAGAAGGCAAAAGGATAAGTTTAAAAGGAATAATATTGAAGCAGGTGTACTACTACATCGACGTTCAAGTGTTGAGATGGAAGATATAGTGTCAAGCTTGCCCGATGTTGTATTTGGATTTAAATCAGGAAATCATAAAATAATAGGATTTGGTGAATCACACAATTGGGTACGTAGAAGTATATTTTGGGATCTTCCTTATTGGAATTCAAATTTGATTCGTCATAACTTAGATGTGATGCATGTTGAAAAGAATTTTTTTGACAACATATTCCATACATTAATGGACACCAATAAGACAAAAGATAATTTAAAAGCTAGACTTGATCTTGAAAAAATTTGCAGTAAGC
Organism: Allium sativum; assembly: GCA_030737875.1. Taxonomy (NCBI): domain Eukaryota; kingdom Viridiplantae; phylum Streptophyta; class Magnoliopsida; order Asparagales; family Amaryllidaceae; genus Allium; species Allium sativum. The sequence goes on along the minus strand of CM060925.1, from coordinate 181,487,233 downwards.
CATGATGGATGAGTTTAATTCAGCGTTCAAATGGTAATTATCACAAGCCAAAAGCTCCTTATTGTCTTTTGAAAAAAGATCAAAAAGTTGTTTGCAAATGGGTAAAAAGTATACGCTTTCCCGATGGATATACCTCAAACATTCAAAGATGTCTTAACAAGTCTGAAACTAAAATCAGTGGGTTTAAAAGCCATGATTGTCATGTATTTATGCAAAGTCTTCTTCCGATCGCATTTAGCCCCTTTTTACCAAAAAAATATTTGGGAAACATTAGTAGAACTTAGCAATTTCTTTCGTGATCTCTGTGCAAAAAATCTAATTGTTGAAAATGTGAGTTGCCTAGAGAAAAACATCGTTGAAATAATTTGTAAACTGGAAAAAATGTTTCCTCCTTCTTTTTTTGATCCTATGGAGCATTTGTCCATTCATCTTCCTTATGAATCTAAAGTTGGAGGTCTTGTTCAATATCGATGGATGTACCCTTTTGAAAGGTATATTCAATATTTCTTTTTAATACTGTCATTTAGTTTCCAACCTTTCTATACAATGTAGGTAATTATTTTATTTAAAAAAGAAAGTGGGTAACAAAGCACATGTTGAAGGTTCCATCACCGAAGCATATCTTATTGATGAAATTGCAAATTTTACATCATGTTATTTTGGTCCTAATGTTGAAACAATATGGAATCAAGCACCAAGGAATGATGACGGTGGAGAAGTTAAGTCTGCTGAACGATTATCAATCTTTCGTCATGCGGGTAGGGTATTATCGAATGCGTTCATTAAGAGGGTGCTCACCGCAGAGGAACACCAAGCTATACATAAATATGTGATTTTCAACTGTCCTGAATTGAAGGATTTAATGATGTAAGTAATACCAATTTTTATTATAATTAAATATACATATGCATAACATTGTTAATAATTTTATTACCGTGTAACAAATGCAAGGATGAGTTGCGAGGACAACATCCCTATGAGAATGAGAATTCCATCGATATGCGTTTGGAGACGATATTTCCTGATTGGTTAAAATCGAATGTACTTTTTCGGATTTGAGATCAAACTAATCTATTTTATATAATTTCTGAAATAATAGTCGGTAATATTAACATGGTAATTTAATTTTGTTTGATAGGTTCCATTTCATCTCGACGGTATTGAGCATCAGTTATATTTACTTGCACAGGGACCAAATTTTGTAGTAGAGTGTTACAATGGATTTTTCGTAAATGGTTTTAAATTTCATACAATGCAGTATGGAAAGAACAAAAAAACAATTAATAGTGGTGTATGTGTAAAAGGAAGCTGTTATGATGATTTAGAAAGTGATTATTACGGGATGATCAAGGAAGTTATTAAGTTGACATATCTTGGTGACAAAAATGAAATATTTTTATTCAATTGTGACTGGTTTGACACTTTAACCAGAGAAGGAATAAGAGTGCGCCATACAAATGGTTTGATTGAACTAAGAAAAAATTCTAGACTTTGCACAAATGATGTGTTTGTGTTTGCTCAACAGTGCCAGCAAGCTTATTTCACATGTCAGCCTAATGCTTCAAATGAATGGTTAGCCGTTATTAAAACTGCTGCAAGAAGTCGTTTTGCACTTGATATACTCAACTTAGAAGAAGTTGCAGATGTGGCTCAAGCAGATGAGATACATACACCCTCTGATATTCAACTTGATGATAGTCTTGATCAACCGGTAACATTTGAACATTATGATGTTGTTGATAACGAAGAACTTGAGTTTGCAATGGAAAACATTGATGAAATGGAAGATGAATCGGAAGAGGACATAGAAGTTGATGACGAAGATGATGAATTTTGGGAGAGTGATGATGATTTGGTAGAGATAGAGGCTGAACTTACCGTTGAAGAGGAATATTCTCCATATTAGTTTAAGAATAATATTTGATGATGTCATGAATGTTATCTTTTAAAATAATTGAATTCATTAAAAGCTTTATTAACATTTGCTCTTTTGTTTATTGCAATAATAATTGATGTTGTTAGTCCTTAATTTAATGCAATGTCTGACTTCACACGTGTATTTTCTAACCCTAACCACTGTATGTAATCTTTTTCATTATTCATGTATACAATATTTATGTTTACCACAAAATGCACTTTATGAACAATGACTTTGTTATTAAAATATTATGTGGCTGAGCATGTTTATTCATGTATAATTGCACTTATTTGATTGCTTCTTCATTTCAGATTTTCAAGGAGATTTTCAAGCTTATTTGAAGAACAAGGAAATACCAGAGTACGTTATAAAGTGGCTTAGTTTCCAAATTAACTTCAGGTAAAGATCTTTATAATATATCAACTTCAGGTAAAGATCTTTATAATATATCCACCCTTAGTTTTATTGTTTTATCTTGTCTTTTTTTATGGTTCCATTCTTTGTTTAATGCTCTGATTGTGGTTTGTTAGGTTTTTTTATTACATTTGGGGCCCTTTTTTTGCAACTGAATTTTTCTGACCTTGGACCTCCAAACAGACCACATGCATACGAAATTTTGGCTATGAACTATTTTGTATAGATACTACCCACTGACCCTTCTGGCAAAACATGTTTTAAATAATATTATCTGAAATATTATTTCCAGTGTCCACCAAACATAGCATATGCATATGAAATTTTGGCTATGAACTATTTTATGATATATTCCATTTTAACACGTGATCATTTGTTTGTTCATATATAATTTCTAGAATGTGTAAATTAATCTGGATGTAGGTCAAGTTCATTCATTCTTAAGAATCCTATATTCCTATTACCAAGTTACCAACACATGGACGCACTTACTTACAGGTCATATACCGTATATAATTACCCCTATTCCTCTTAACTATAAACACATACATTTTTGCTATGTAAATTCCCTAAAATCTCCTAAACTTTTCCATGAATTAATTGGTATCTATAAAATGATTGCCAAATGAACATGCATACTATTTTCCCCTGTTTTTGTAATTAATGTGTCAAAATATTTACAACATGCAAGACCGTGCCCTATTCCTCTTAACTATAAACACATACATTTTTGCCATGTAAATTCCCTAAAATCTCCTAAACTTTCCCATGAATTAACTGGTATCTATAAAGAAATGTGAGAACTGAATTGGTGATGGAAATAGGAGTACTTATGAAACGACGGAGTACGGTAAACAAATCTTAACTTTAAGTAACGTCATACATAGGTGGGCATACACACATGATTAACAGGCTATGAATCAGACAAGGGTTTAGTGAAAATAAATTCAATTTGAATGAGGCAATACCTATAGTACCTTTATGCTAGGAGTACCTATGAATGTTAATTTGATATTTATGAATTTCTCTTCTGTTTATTTACTTGTTGCCCTTGTTTATTTTATAGCGAGCACTTTTGATCTTTGGCTATTGTTTTTTTGCCTACATGAGTAAATGGGTTGAGAATATTTATACATGCATCGCTTAATTGATGAAACTTTGCAAAGATTGAATATTTGACATAAGTTGATATTTCTTTATTTTATTACAAACTAGCATATGTTAAAATTTTATTTTATGCAGTAAACATAATGACATGCTTAGCATTTCGAGGTCTTATTAGAAAAATGACAAGCACACATTCTAGCCTACCGCAACAGGAAAATGACATACTGAGACAGTTTAATCATAACACAAGCACAAATGCAATGACCGACATGATGGAGGAGAGATTCGAAGATGGAGACAAAAGAGGCGAGGATGAGTTTGAAGAAGCACAACAAGAGATGAGACGTGGTCCGCAAGAAATGGAAGAGACTAGTGTGGAAGAAGGAGAGGAAGAAGCAACAGAAGTGGGTAGGAGGTGCTACATTCCAGTTTGTGGATATGATACTCCAATCGATCCTGTTACCCAAAAAAAACCATTGGAGTGGAGAGGAAACCAGTAAAGATTTAATCATACTTTTTTTTAATATATAATTGACTTTATGAATATCCTAACAATTATCGCAATATGATTTTTAGTTTTAGAAACAAATCCGCCTCCCGTCTTATTGGGAGAATTTGGAACTTGCGGTTTACGGAACCATGGTATACGTTCTCTAAAGTGCCTCATGAGAAAAGAATAATACTATTTAACGAGTTTAAGGTATGGTTATTTTATTTTGGTTGTAAATTTATTTTAATGCAATGTATTTCAATGAAATTTCTATGCACAGCGAGCATACACATATGATGTTGTGTACGAGCAAAGGGTATTTGAGATTTGGACAAAAGCAGCTGCCTCAATTCTCAAAAAGAAACTATACCGCGCACAACAACAAGCAAAAAAGTTACGACAAACTAATAGGATGATTAATTGTCGTGACACACCTCCTAATTGGATACAAAAAAGTGTTTGGAATCAAATGATTGATATGGAATAGCATAAAAGTACATATGATGCTAAAGGAACCAAGATGAGAAGTGATCGTTTGACATCAAAAGAAGGGACCCACACACGGCATACTGCTGGTTTGGTGTCTATTGCTTCACATGATGCACAAGTGGTAAGCTATAATTGTCTTTCGTACTCATGGTTCATAAGGATAATATCAAATTGTATTTTGAACAATTGGATCTTAGATTTTTTTCTTCTTCTTTTTCTTTTGTTTTTACAAATGCAAAAGTTATAGCAAATTTGCTTTATTTTGAACTTAGCTTTCTTGCGGAATAGCATAATATAACCAAATAAGAACTGAACCTTAACACACACACACACAAATATATATATATATATATATATATATGTGTGTGTGTGTGTGTGTGTGTTTGTGTGTGTGTGTGTGTGTGCGTGAAGTGGTGGAGCCAGACAAACACATTGGTGAGGTCACTTAATATGTGTATGATCATTTTTCCTCACGTAATGGAACAGTCTTCTAAAATAAATATGCATAGTTTATTTTGTGTTAAAAAAAGAACAAGTAGAAAATGAGGGAGGGAAGAAAAACTACTTTTGAAAAGGAAATGCTATAAACAGTAAGGGCTGAAAACGGAAAAACATTGTAGTAGTTTGGTCTGACATGCAAAAAACGCTGATTAATGCACATAATCTATTTTGTATTCTTCTCAAATTTCCTTTCAGCTTTGCATCTGAAAAATGAACAATACCTGAAAAGAATTTTTGCTTTAATTTTTTTGTCCAACATCCTGATGAGGTCCCTTGACCTCCTCGAATGTATCTTGGCTCCGGATCTGTGTGCGTACGTAACAACTTGTTATAATTACTGCTGCCTAGTTGTAATGGATTGATTTTGATGTTCATCTTTGAAGGAACATGAAACTGGCCAACCGGTATTCTTCGCTGATAGTTTTCGTTATTGGCATACGAAAAGGGGGAAAGGAAAAGACAGAACAAAGGCCTTATCAGCACCAAGTGGCACATTTTTTGACAACAAATCGAAAAAAGTTTATGTAAGTTTTTTTTCCAACCTGAATGGTATCAAGCTGCTGATTTCTATGCATGTGCAAGTATAGGTGAGGAATATAATACCCACCTCCTTGCATGCAGTTGATCTCTATGTTTTGCCTTAAGGCTTAACAAGAATCACCTGCTTGCACAAGCAAATTAGTAATATAAGTCAATTGTTAGCGCAGATGAGTAATATTACTCACATGCGTGCACAAACAGGTGGGTATATTTCTCACCTGCGCAAGCAGGTGAATAATATTACTCACCTGCTTGCACAAGCAGGCGAGTAAGATCATCTTTTCATATTTTTTAACTTGCACAAGAATCACCTGCTTGCACAAATGGAGCCTACACTTGAATATTTCCAAAGAGAAGAAGAGTTCTTCTCTTACTAAAAAAGGAGACTTTGTCTATAAAACGCAAAGTTGAATCCTTGGAAAATTTTAGGATCAATTGAATGAAATAGTGAAATACAACACGTGAGAATTCTGTTGTGGTTAATTAACATAACTAGAAGGTTTACTAATAATAGCAATGCACTGTTTACTGTCTTACCATCTCCTTTAGTGTAAAAATATGCATACTCATGCTTTTCACTTGAATGTCTTTAAACCAATCAAGTAAAAATATGCATACTCGTCATATACATATACATATACATATACATGTACATACATATACATATACATATACTGTTAATTTGTGATCCGAAATTCTCATTAGAATTGGTCCAGCTGATGTCACCTAAAGGATCTTATCTATATCCTTAATTTATTCTCTTGATTGAGATATTTTTAGCAACCTCATTTAATGGATAAAGGAGATCTTTAATTTATTCTCTTGATTGAGATATTTTCAGCAACCTCATTTAAAGGATAAAGGAGATCTTTATTTTATTCTTTCTCTCCTTATTTGGCTGCATGAAAGTAGAATATAAATTCATTGCTATGGTTTGTAATGAAAATAAGCTTGTAAAACTCCATCAATTAATTAATAAAGTTTGCCTTTCTCCCGTGGTTTTTTTCCCGAAAAAGGTTTTTCCACGTTAAATCTTGTGTGATTCTATTCTTTGCTTGCTTCTTTGATCATTTATTTATTAACAAGTGGTATCAGAGCGCTGGTTCGTTCAACATGGCGTCGTTAAAGTATGATCTTCTGCTATTGGATCGAAACACTCGATTCTCATTGTGGCAAGTGAAGATGCGGGCGTTGCTCGCACAAGTTGATTATGATGATGCATTGGATGGATTCGGGAACAAGAGATTTGAACTATGGACCGATGATGAGAAGAGAAAGGATCGGAAGGCTTTGTCTCAAATTCAGCTCCATCTACACAATAATATTTTGCAAGAAGTTTTGAACGAGAAGACAGCTGCTTCTCTTTGGCTGAAACTGGAGTCAATTTGCATGACCAAGGATCTCACAAGTATGATGCATCTCAAACAAAAGCTGTTTCTGCACAAATTGCAAGAGGGGGGTAATTTGCTTGACCATATTTCTGATTTTAAAGAGATTGTTTCTGACTTGGCTGCAAGGGAAGTCAAATATGATGATGAAGATTTGGGTTTAATCCTGGTATGTTCTCTGCCGAGTTCTTACTCAAATTTCAGAGATACCATATTATATAGTCATGATACTCTCACTCTAAATGACGTTTATGAAGCCTTGCACGCCAAGGAGAAAATGAAACAACTGGTGTCTTCAAATGGATCAAGCTCTCAAGCCGAAAGCTTGTTCGTTCGTGGCAAGACAAAGGAGAAAAATTCAAATAATGGATCTCGAGGTAAAAGTTCCAATGCCTATAAAGGTCGATCTAAATCTAGAGGCAAATACAAGTCTTGCAAATATTGTAAGAGGGATGGACATGAAATATCCGAATGTTATAAGCTGCAGAACAAGGAAAAGAGAAATGGCACATACAAACCAAAAGATAACAAAGAAGATGAAGTTAATGCCAATTGTGCTCGTAATGATAGGTCTGACAATGAGGTGCTTGTTGTTACCGTGTTTGCTGGATGTGCTGAGATTAAGGATGAATGGATACTTGACACTGCTTGCACTTTCCATATGTGTCCTAATAGAGATTGGTTTACAACTTTAGAACCCATAAATGATGCTGGCTCAGTTTTGATGGGTGATGATTCAGCATGTAAAGTAGCAGGAATTGGTTCTATTCAGATCAAGATGTTTGATGGCGCAATCAGAACTTTAACAGATGTTTGGTTCATTCCCAACATGAAGAGAAATCTGATTTCTTTAAGTGCTCTTGATGACAAAGGGTACAAATATTCAAGTGGAGGTGGTGTCCTGAAAGTCACAAATGGTTCTCTTATTGTAATGAAGGGAAATCTTAGGCAAACAAATGGCCTTTATTATCTTCAAGACACTACTGTTTCAGGTAATGCTTCCCCTGTTATCTCAAATAATATTTCTGATTGTGATACTGCTAATCTTTGGCATATGCGTCTTGGACATATGAGTGAATTAGGACTGTCAGAGTTGAACAAGAGAGGACTTCTTGATGGGTACAATGCAGACAAGCTGAAGTTCTGTGAGCATTGCATTTTTGGCAAGCATAAGAGAGTGAAGTTCAACACTGCAGTTCATATAACAGAAGGCATTCTAGATTATGTGCATTCAGACTTATGGGGACCGTCTAGGAAAGCATCCATGGGCGGTGCTTGTTACATGATGACAATTATTGATGATTATTCCATAAGAGTTTGGCCTTATTTTTTAAAACATAAATCTGAAGCTTTTTCAGCTTTCAAAGAGTGGAAGACTATGGTTGAGAGACAAACTGAAAGGAAGGTAAAGAAGCTTCGGACTGATAATGGGATGGAGTTTTGTTCAGATGAATTTAATTCATTTTGCAAGGCTGAAGGCATTGTTAGGCACTACACCATACCTCACACTCCTCAGCAAAACGGGGTTGCCGAGCGTATGAACAGGACTATCATTTCTAAGGCTCACTGCATGTTGTCAAACGCAGGTTTGGATAGACGTTTTTGGGCTGAAGCTGCTTCCACAGCCTGTTATCTCATCAACCGCTCTCCCTCTGTTGCTATTGGTAAGAAAACTCCGATTGAGGTATGGTCTGGTTCTCCAGCAAATTATTCTGAATTGAAAGTTTTTGGATGCATTGCTTATGCTCATGTTGATAATGGAAAGCTAGAGCCAAGAGCTGTTAAATGCATTTTTCTTGGTTATAAGTCTGGTGTTAAAGGCTATAAATTATGGAATCCTGAAACAAGTAAGGTTGTAATTAGCAGAAATGTTGTGTTTAATGAATCTGCTATGTTACATGATATTCCATCTACTAATGATCTTGTTGAGAGTAAGCAGAAATCAAATGTGCAGGTGGAGCATATTATTGATTCAGATGCTACATCAAAAGCAGAAATTGAGGGACAGGATGAAGCAACCATTGTTGAGGATCCTCCAGCAGTTATGCAACCACTGCAGCAATCTATTGCAACAAGCAGACCTAGAAGGAATCCAAAACCAGTAAGAAGGTTTATTGAGGAAGCAAATGTTGTTGCTTATGCGTGTGCTGTAGCAGAAGAAATAGAAGGTATTGCCGAGCCTTCTTCATATTCTAAGGCTGTTATCTCTAGTGATTCTGATAAGTGGATGGCTGCTATGCATGATGAGATGAAGTCACTTGCAAGAAATGACACTTGGGACTTAATAAAATTTCCTAAAGAGAAGAAACCTATTCATTGCAAATGGGTTTTCAAGAGAAAAGAAGGTGTTTCTCCAAACGATAAGACAAGGTACAAAGCAAGATTAGTTGCAAAAGGTTACAGTCAGATTCCAGACAAGGCAGAAATTGAAATTTTGAAAAGGAAGTTGAGTAGAGAGTTTGAAATGAAAGATTTGGGGGATGCTAAGAAGATTCTTGGCATGGAGATATCAAGAGATAGAACTTCTGGAAAATTATACCTAAGTCAGAGTGGGTATGTTAGAAAAGTGCTTCGCCGTTTTAATATGCTTGATGTCAAACTTGTAAGTACTCCTCTTGCTGCACATTTCAAATTGTCATCAGCCATGTGTCCATAATCAGATGAGGATATTGAGTACATGTCTAGAGTTCCCTATTCTAGTGCAGTTGGTTCACTTATGTATGCCATGGTTTGTTCGCGTCCTGATTTATCACATGCTTTGAGTGTTGTCAGTAGATTCATGGCCAATCCTGGAAGAGAGCATTGGAAAGCAGTTCAATGGATTTTCAGATATCTTCATGGCACTGCAAATGCTTGTTTGCAATTTGGTAAATCTAAAGATGAACTTGTTGGTTATGTGGATTCTGACTTTGCTGGTGATTTGGATAAAAGAAGATCATTAACATGTTATGTTTTCACCATTGGTGGTTGTGATGTGAGTTGGAAAGCAACCTTGCAAACTACCATAGCATTATCTACTACTGAGGCTGAGTATATGGCTATTTCTGAAGCATGTAAAGAAGCTACTTGGCTGAGAGGTTTATATTTTGAGCTTTGTGGAGATACATCTTGCACTACTATATTTTCTGATAGCCAGAGTGCTATATGCCTTACGAAGGATCAAATGTTTCATGAGAGAACTAAACATATAGATGTTAGGAATCACTACATTCGAGATGTTATTGCTAAAGGTGGTGTTAAAGTTTGCAAGATAAGTACTCATGACAATCCCGCTGACATGATGACAAAGCCAGTTCCAATTACTAAGTTTGAGCTTTGCTCAAGCTTGGTTGGTGTTACAGTATAGTCTTTAGGGACTATTGGAGTAAGGCAGATATTTATTTGTTGAAGGAGTTCATTTTTTGTAGTTCATCTTTCTACTTCAAGATGAGAATTCGTCTCAAGGTGGAGATTGTTAATTTGTGATTCGAAATTCTCATTAGAATTGGTCCAGCTGATGTCACCTAAAGGATCTTATCTATATCATTAATTTATTCTCTTGATTGAGATATTTTTAGCAACCTCATTTAAAGGATAAAGGAGATCTTTAATTTATTCTCTTGATTGAGATATTTTCAGCAACCTCATTTAAAGGATAAAGGAGATCTTTATTTTATTCTTTCTCTCCTTATTTGGCTGCATGAAAGTGGAATATAAATTCATTGCTATGGTTTGTAATGAAAATAATCTTGTAAAACTCCATCAATTAATTAATAAAGTTTGCCTTTCTCCCGTGGTTTTTTTCCCGAAAAGGGTTTTTCCACGTTAAATCTTGTGTGATTCTATTATTTGCTTGCTTCTTTGATCATTTATTTATTAACATATACATATACATATATATATAACGCAAAGTTATATCATACACTATTGACGTTCATATAGCCAAAAAGAAACCATATCAGATTAATTTGCACCCTTTTATGCTAAGATCTTCCCACTAGGTTCCAACTTTATGAAAGTCATAGCATTGAAAATATTAAGATGAGGACATTATGTTAAATGGAGGCACTACCATTTTCTCTGTTGTCAAATTGTCCACTTAGATCTAGCTTCGAAATATAGACAGAAGTAATGCAGACACGCGACGTGTAACACCGCGTAATTCTGTAACACAAAGATTCACAAATCAAGGCAGAATTAAATTTTAAAATCAAAATCAAAGGAAACAGGCTGCGCCATTGTGTTCGTCTCGAAATTCTGCATGAAAACTAGTCCGAGTTTGCGAGAATCGGAGTCCGTATGAAGGAGATATGACCCTCCGAAGTTTCAGAATTCGATTTAAAATTCGAACAGGTCAGAAAACGAGTTCAAAATTCAAAATCGGACCCAGATTGGGCTGGGCGGCAATTTTCCCGCCCAAGACCCAGGTCGACTGGGTAGTCGACCTGGGGCACCCAGGTCGACTGGGTAGTCGACCTGGGGGTTGACCCCCCTGCTTTTTCCAGATCTGCAGTCTGGTTCGTTCTTCTGTATCCGGACGCCATTCTGACCAGATTCGTCCGCCTAATCCTATATAAACAGCCTTAGTCTCCTTCTCTATTCACAATTATTTTCTATCCTTATGCTGCCTCTGAGAAAATGTATGAATAAATAAAAATAAGAAAATAATAAAATAAACCAAGACGAGGAAATGCTGCTAAAGACTTTCAAGAAGAGGCTCAAGTCAAGCTAGATTTCAAGTGAAGATTCAAACGACTTCAACGACTGTTTTTCTACGAATCTAATCTAATCTCTGTAAGTCAGTTATTTTTAGATTTGAACGTTTTCTCTATTCGTGACATGAAATTAAAGGAATAAAAGAATATGCCAAATCTTTCTATTCGAATCTGTGTCTATATCTTTGGATCTAATTAAGAACTGTTATGATTCGATGACCAATTAGGTATTGCCTATGACTATGAACATTGCCTATGACTATGAACATTGCCTATGACTATGAACATTGCCTATGTCTATGAATATTGCCTATGACTGTGACTGTGACTATGAGGATTATTTCCTTGACTATGAACACAAGCCTATGCCTTTGATTAGGAGACATAAACTATTGCCTAGGACATAATAGGGACAACTGTGATTAAACACCTATGATTCATGACTAGGAAAGTGTTGCCTAAGTTTTGTGACTATGAAATTGGGTCTAAACCCATGTTTATCTATTCTGTCTATTCTTGGTTTTCTTTGGTTTTAGATCTTGGGAATTTACCTATTAAGTTAGGTCTACCCATATTCTTGAACCTATACTATTCAACCCTTTTCATGTCGTAATATTACCATATCTATGTGCGTGTGAATTGTCATCTTATGCCAATTGTTATGTCTGTTCTTTCATGGCATTTTGGCTCATTCCCTTCTATCCACTAATCTAGTTGTATTTATGATCTAGGTTGAATCACGATTATATGAACGATGGGAATACGTTTTGGGGAAAAACATGAAATTGACTAAACTTGGAAATTGGCATAATTTGATGAAAATTAGAATAACAAGTCTAGTTTCGACATGAACTGAAATTAGAATATTAAATCAGAATTGGGTGGCTAAACTAAGCATGATAAGTATGCTAGCATAATTTACATACATCGGGCATAAATGGTAAATGGTTTAATGGGCCACAAAATAGGTAGTTGGTATGCAAATTAAGTTTTGGGCAAAATGGTGAACTAGAATATGAAATCTAGTTTGGCATAAACTGTAAACTAGAATATAAAATCTAGTTTTGGCATGAACTGTAAATGGGGGTGTTGGATCTAAATTACTATAAACTGTAAGATAGACAAATCAAGATTTGGGCCTAGAATACAAGTCCATTAGTAGGCATGGCAAATGTATAGGGTATAGGCCAAATTTATTTTAAAAAGGGAAAATGGACTTTGAGGATAAGTGGTTAAACTTTGAGGATAAATTGTTAACAATTTATTTATATACAAAAGAAAGGTTTATTAATGACATCTCTTTTAATAATACATATACCAGAAAGTTCTAGGGTGACAGAGATGATAGTGTCTAGGCTTGGGTTTGGAAAATACAAGTTTCCTGCTCTCCCTGGCTATCCCTAACTGATCCGACGGACGGGATGGTTACTTTCAAAACTTGATTTGAAAATTAGTCAAAACCCTTTGAACTTAGAAAACACGAATATGCCTAACCCGAGGTTAGACTGAGTTGCGATGTAAACCTGCCCGGAACCAACCGGCACATCAAGTATTCGCAACAATATATGTCTAATGTGAGTGGTCGCGGCTTTAATTTATTTAGTTAAAGCTAGAACAAGAATGGTAGGGTTAAGTTAACTAAGACACTTAACCAGACCGGTGGGTGGGGTTAGGTTCATACAGACACTTAACACAGTTAAGCTAGAATGGGAGGGTTAAGTCCATAGGAACACTTAACCAACTTAACACAGTTAAGCTAGAATGGGAGGGCTAAGTCCATAGGGACACTTAACCAACTTAACATGGTAACAAGACAAGATTTGTAGAAGTTAAGTAACTAAGAAAACACTTAGCCAAATTAACATGTTAACTAGACTAGAAGGTGGGGTCAAGTAAAGTTAATACACTTAGCCAAATTAACATGTTAACTAGACTAGAGGTTGGGGTTAAGTAAAATCTAATACACTTAGCCAATTTGATATGTTAGCTGGGCTAGACCATAGGGTTAAGTAAACTTGAACACTTAACCATTAGATTGTGATAAAGGAATGGGGTTAAGTCTAAAACATGAAGGGATAATACTTAACCATTAATAACAGGTTAGTTAAAACAGACGGGCAAGGTTAAGTTAAAAAGGAACACTTAACCAGTACAGGATGAATAGGGTCAAGTAATAAGAAATACTTAACCAATATAACTTGGTTTGTGGTAGGGTTAAGTCAACATGAGTTATTGAATACACTTAACCAGTTTATCAGGATAAATGGAGAGGGTTAAGTTAGCTTGAATTGACTAAGGACACTTAACCAATCCAAAATGGAGAGAAAGAGAACTAAGTAGTAAACCTTAGTTAAAAGGAGCTAAGTAGTAAACCTTAGTTAAGAAAACAACGATTCTAGAAACTAAGTGGTAAACCTTAGTTAGCAGAACTAAGTAGTAATTCTTAGTATAACACGGGAAGGAGCGAACGTCCGTCTGATTAAAACGAAGGCTCCAACGAATTGGGTTACGAAGCCCGAGGCTTCGAGGGGACGTAAGGGTACTCTTGGTATCCCTCTGTGAGGCTGCAGATGATCCTCCTGGGCTCACAGAGGTTAAGGTCTGCGTTAGAAGAACCAGGGGTATGCCTTGGTTGCAATATATGACAACCTAAAGACTAAGATCGACCGGCGTGATTCGGCGCGAAATCGGTAGCCCTGTGATAGCAACTCGTCGTCTACCATCCATCTTGAGTCAATCGAGATACGTAAAGCGGAAAGGCGGAGAACTCCAAAAGACCATATACTTGCTATCTAGTTATGGGTGAGGATGGCCATAGGATAGTGGGGCACCGGGGGCTTGCGTATAGTTCTCATTTTTCAAGGTGTCCCTTTCATTAGTTGAGGGAGGGGTCAAGTGGGACCATAGCCACTGGAACAAAAACAGGCCTTAGCATCTGCATCGGCAGATATCTGAAAGCTCCCGACCGAGTTCTGTATTCCTTGATTTGCCCTGCCACAGGACTCGGGCCGCAAGTTACAGGACATGTGCATCTAGACAAGCGATAACGATTCGCGATACATGCGTGGGGAAGTATAGGAACATATACCACTCTAGGTAGTGTGTCCTAGACTTGGGGGCATCGTTCGACAGGTAGCATAATCCCTAGTTGGACTAGGTGGCATAAACCCTGAATCCGAGAAGCGTTCAGCAGATAGCGGAAACTCTAGTTGAATCTAGAAAGCACTTGATAGAAAACCCTAGATTAGATCTAGGTAATAAATAATAAATGTATGCCTGAAGGCAATGGAAAATACAGGGATTGGGATCATGTTATCGTTACTAGTTGGGACACTAGTTAGGTGGTGCAGAGATGTAGAAATCAATATAACAAGGAAATAGCGAAGCGGCGAAAGTATTAGAGCATATCCAGTTATCTTATCTTAGCATATCTTGTGATTATCTTGTCTAATCTTGCTGACCTTATCGTCATGGTGTTATCTTGTATTCAGTTAATTCATGTCGCTTTGTTTTTCCATGTTCACATGCTAGAAGTTACTGAACTTACTCAGGCTTTATGTCTGACTCTGTTTTTCTTTCGTCTTCTTTTCTTTCGTCCCCCCCCCCCAGGTAGTAAAGGAGGGAATAGTATAGCTCAGGTTAAGTTGGACTGTCACTCTTTCCCAGCTTGAAGATTTGTCGAAGTTTTGCTTGGATTCTCTTTTCAGATGCTAGGGCTGGCTCTTGCTAAAATTGGGGAATATAAATGTTGTTTTATGCTTCTTTATTTTTTAAGACAGATGATACTCTGATATTGTAAAGAAATCATTGTACAAACTATTTTATCAATAAAGCAAAGTTTTATTTTCAGCTGTTTAATTTCTGTCTGTCTTGTAATTTATCTGCATCTTTTACCCTAAATGCTCCACAGAACTTAGTGCATTCCCTTTGTGAGTGACACTAACGGATGTGGGGTGTTACACGTGGTATCAGAGCTGAAGGTTACCAGATCAGATAAAGGATTTGAAAAATTATTTTCAAAATGGTTTTAAAAGAAGCATTTTCAAGAGAAAAGATTTGTTTTAAAGGCATATTCCCCAAAGCCATACGCACTATCTTCTCTTCCTCTGTTTGAATTCTTGTATCCTTCTTTCTTGAGTCTCTGGGGCTCCTGGCTTTCTGGGAGGTAACCTCATCGAAGGGCGAAGTCGTGCCTGGCTTCCATCCATAACCGTAGTTGTTTCACCTACGGTCAGTTTTCTTTCAAGTTTCTAGGGTTTCCCGTACGATGGAGGTAGCTTTCGAGATATTTGTCAACATGGTTATACAAGGAAGGGGATGAGGAGTTTGGCTAGGGAGCACAACCCTAGGATGAGGAATTCATGGATGTAGATTTAGCTCACGAAGGAGGAAGAAATTATAAAACCTAAGACAGGAGGAAGTATCTTTACTAGGGTATGATAGGGCATATAATTAAGGACAAGGGCAAGAACGAGGAACAAGATTTTCAGAAGGGAAAGTACCTACTTTCGCCACCAAGCGTACCTAGGAGAAAGGTAGTAAAGTTCTGTTGGAAGAGTCTAGTTTTGCTGTTAGTACTCTTTCCTTTGGTTTTAGCGCTTCGCGTTTGTTCATATCCACTTCCATATTTGAGTCTCTGCACCATAGTACTTGTATAGTAGAAATATCCCACTAGAGTCTCAAATCCAATTGATGGTCCGACCAGTTTATTTTTGGTTAGTAGGGATTTGAGAATAGCTATCGAGTTTGCTTATATCACCTCACGTAGATCGTCTAAATTCGGAGGAGATATTCCTTGGGTGCTTGTCTGATATTAGTTTAGGCCTTTGGGGCTTGTACTTGAGGAATGTCGAGTTCAACTAGGATGGTTTGCGTGAGAGATGAATAGTTGTGGCAGGCACTCCAAAAAGCACGTAGTGACCTTTTGACCCTCATAGTTATGGTGTGATGGATAAGCTAAGAGGAGAGACCTCAAACCATCTTGGTATGTACACTTGGTGTCATAGTTAACATCTGTTTATTTTGGAAATGGAGGTCAGGAACTTCACAATTGTGAAGTTAAATTAGTTAAGATACAGTGGAGTAAAGCTCAAGAAGGCTAGATACTAGCATCATACCCTTTTTCCTTAAGGGTGCATCCTTGATTTCTTTTTTTTTGTAGGAGCTTTACGCATAATTGTTTCTCTCTTTCCAAAGTATATCCTCTAGGTCGTATCTTCGATCCTTAGGTAGAAGCCAATGGATGTAAACATGTATTTGAAACATGTTATGGTTGATGGTTGCAAGTGGTTGCTAATGGTTGCTCGTGAATGCATATGCATACGTATTAGGCACTAGATCAGTTCGGACGCTTTCATATTGCATTTACAGATATGTATTTGTTTGTAAGTTGAACTTGATATGTTATCATATGGATGTTGCATATGGATGAATGGCTATGCACACATGTAGTATTTACATAACTAGGGGTGCTTGCATACATGATTGGACGCATGGCACTGACATGATTCGCATTAAGGAGGTCAACTGAATCAGTAGTGTAACACCCCACGCCCGCTATGGTCACTCACTAAGGGAATGCCATAGCATCGGTGGAGCATTTTAGTGAATATAGAACAGAAAAATTACAACAAGACAGATATAAATAGTACTTGAAATTTTAAAACATCATCTCATAACAGCGGAAATAAACATGTCTAGTTACATCATAAAACCACGATAAAAGTCAAGTACAATATCCATCAAAATAAAGAAGTACATAATCCCAATCTCTCATACAATAGCCAGAAAAGATAATTGGATAACTGGAGCTTTACATCTACCCAAGCTCCTAAAGACTGGAACAGCAATCCGATCAAGCTCTACTACTGCTAGGATCCACCGTAGGACCTGAGGGTTGGGAAAAAGATAAAAACAACGGGGTCAGACATAAGTCTGAGTGAGCCCTATAACTTTAACAATACAATCATTAAAGTAACCAGAGAAGACATAAACTTGACGTACGGTAATATCTGGGGATGAATGGCTACACTAAGCAGCTTGGTAGACTTAGGATAAACTAAGATAACCGTAAGGACGCATCCACCCACCCAAGGATAATTACTAACTGCACCACCCCAGACTTATTCACCCAAGGGTAATTCCTACACTGCACCACACCAGTTCTACCCACCAAGAGTAATTCCTACTTAAAGGTTGATCCCACTAAGTGTACTTAGTAATTTTTACCCGGTAGTTTCTTGTACCCCTACACAGGTGCCGTCTGCCCCTATTTTTACTAGGTGTACCCACTACCCCAAAGCGATCGGCTCCCTACCGTAGATACCCGTGCTGGTCCCACAAAAGGGGGTGTATCATTCCCCAAAGTGGCTACCATATAATATCACTGTGCACGGCTTTATATCTACACGATGCAACAACGACTTACCAACCAGCCCGGGTCCACACACGCATATGAAACCCGTTGATCCCGCGTTGCCACCGCTAACCCGTTTTGGCCGCTTATAGTCAAGTCCAATATGCGTGTCCCGTCACCCGACCAGAGTCGAGCCCACAAAGATACGTTTGGGATATTGGTTGAAATGGGCCCCCACAAGCTACTACTTAAGCTTGCTACTTTTATCTAGTGCATCCCACTTAACCCTTTAACCATGTCCCCTTACATGTTATAAATCTTGGTTAAGTCCTTTAATCATATTTCAATTGCCACTTAGGGCACCCACTAGATTTCCACATGCCACCCATGGCACTTACTTAACCCCTTAATCATGTTTAATTACATGTTCCACCTTGGTTAAGTATTCTAATCGTATTCTCACATGCCACCCATGGCACTTACTTAACCCTTTTATCATGTTTAATTACATGTTCCACCTTGGTTAAGTATTCTAATCGTATTTTTCTATTGCCACCCAAGGCAACCCACTAGTCTCATCATGCCACCCCAAGGCACCCACTTAACCCCTCATGTCCCACTACATGCTAATTTGGTTAAGTGTTTCTTAATTCATTAATTAAGATCATGACCTCATAAAGACCTCTCACATTAGACCGTCTTTTATGACTGCTGGATATGCCGGTTGGTTCCGGGCAGACTTCTGTCATCAAAAGGGCCTAACCTCGTGTCTTTACTTTAATCATGTATTTAATTTATGACTAAGACCTCTCACATTGGGCCAATCATTTGTAGCCGCTGGATGGCCGGTCGGTTCCGGGCAGACTTCCGCTACAAAAGGGTCCAACCTCGTGTCTTAGTTGATTAATTAAACCTAATTAATCACCCCCATATTAATTATCCCTAATTAATATCAAATTTTCCATAACATGGGTAGACCTAACTCAATAGGTAAATTCCCATGGGGTAGACCTAACTCAATAGGTAAATTCCCACTTATGGTAATTTATTTTTTTATGGTATGCTTAATCATACCCAATCATATTTTTATTAACATATTTACCAACCCCATCGTTCCCCACGTAAATCGTTCTCTTTTCATGACATAAATAAGGGGAAGATCATCGCAAATATCATGGGTTTAGCATACAACTTTGTCATGGGTTAAGAGGATGTCAACTTGCATATATGAGCATATATTAACCCAACTACATTCAACCCAAACTTGCATATTATCATACACATGATTTGCATAACATGTTGCATATGAGCTTGCATATTATCCTACACATATCTTGCATAGCATATTGAACTTGCATATAGGCATTCTCATAACTTGCATAACATGTTAATCATGCATTTAAGCATACACATAACTTGCATAAGCATTCACATACTTACATAAGCATCCACATACTTGCATAAGCATTCACATACTTGCATAAACATCCACATACTTGCATAAGCATTCACACACTTGCATAAACATGCATAACTTGCATATCATGTCTTTTAAGCATATACATATCTTGCATAAGCATTCATATACTCGCATAAGCATGCATAACTTGCATATCACATAGATCTTGCATTTAAACATATACATGACTTGCATAAGCATCCATATACTTGCACATTAACTCTTAAACTTGCATAATGTGTCATCATGAACTTGCATATTAACAAACATGTAACTTGCATAGCATATCTTGCATATCAACATACATGTAACTTTCATAGCATATCTTGCATATTAACATACATGTAACTTGCATAGCATATCTTGCATATTAACATACATGTAACTTGCATAGCATATCTTCATGAACTTGTATAACATGTATATGATCACATAGTCCACAACTAGCATATTTAGCATCATGTAAACATAACATATATCATACTAAACTTGCATAAACGTACATACTCAACATGCATAAACCCACTTGTTAAACATGCATAACCCAACTTGTTAAACATACATAAATCAACTTGTTAAACATGCATAAATCAACTTATTAAGCATGCATAAACCATCTTATCAAATATGCATAAACATAGAACAACATAGAGTAACATATCATTATACATGATTCAAACTCACTAATCCGCATTTAAGACCATAAGTCTCATTACACCTAATCTACTTACTTTAACAATTGATGTTAAAGTGATAGAAACTCACCAAACTCAAGATTAGCAACCTTATGAAGTAGAATTAGTTGCTAACTATGAAGATAATGATGATTAGAGAATGATTTGAGAGGGATTAGCTTGCAACTTTCTTTATGAACTAGTGGAGGCCATGCTCAAATTTCATTTTGCCATAGTTTAGTTACAAGACTTAATTATGAATGAATTAGGGTAGGGTTGGGGTCTTATTTATAGGATTAGGTGAGTGTTTTAGGCCCTTAGATTAACCCTAGATTAGATTAGGACCCTTAGATTTAGGAAACCTCTAGAACCAGCCCTCCTAGCCAGCCTGAAACCCAACCTGGTGCAACCTGGTGCACCCAGGTTCACAGAACGGTGCCACCCTGTCGACAGGCATGTCGACACCCCTGTCGACAGGCCTGTCGACAGCCCTGTCGACATGGGTTGGGCGGGAAGCTTCCCGCCTGACCCCGCCTGGCCCATTCCAAATCTGAATCTTTAAATTTTAAATTATTTTTAGTTTTGAATTTTTTGCAAACTTCATCGGGCCATAACTGGGCCATACGGACTCCGATTCTCGAAAACTCGGACTCTATTTCGCGTATTTTTCCGAGACGAACGCAATAACGCAGCCCGTTACCCCCAATTCCCCCATCTGAGATTATTTATCCTGTAATTAGTGAATTTTAGTATTAACTAAAATTCGGGGTGTTACATTCTCCCCTCCTTAAAGGATTTCGTCCCCGAAATCTCTTAAGCGAAGGAGAATGCATATCCTACCATCCAAACAACCATCTACTCAAATCATCAACCACAGGCATCCATTGTCCTTAAAACAATTTCTAATGATGTATGAGCATATGCAAAAAGTGTGTGTATATGTTCCCTATCTAAGGTATGAACATATGCAAACCATGATAGTGCCATGCATCCATTATGTATGCGAGAGAACCCTATCGACCCATACAATATCTATATGAGTGCACAATCATTCACCAAAATGCATCATCCATATGATAACACAATCATTAAACATCCATAAATATAGTTTCCCACACACCATTTTATGCAATATGCAATATGAAGTGATTGAGCCGATCTAGTGCCTAGAGTGTGTGTATATGCATCCACGAGCAACCACTAGCAAACACTTGCATCCACTTGCATCCATCATACATAACATGTCTCAAACACATGTTTCAACCATAGGTTTACCCTATCTAAAGGTCAAAAGTACTAACGAGAGGACATACTAAGGATAAGATAAGCACAAGATATGTGATGAAGGAGAAGCAAAAGGATATACCCTCCGAAAGAAAAAGGGTACCTCGAACGCATCTTCGCTTCCGTCTCCCAGGTAGCGTCACTCTCTTCATCTCCCCTTTGTACTTTGACTAGTTGAACCTCTCTGTTTCTCAGCTTCCAAATCTCTGACCCAAGGATGCAAGTAGGAGCTCGTCGAATCGTCGCATCACGCTCTGCTTCCACTTCTCTAAGCAAACTCGGCTCTACCACCTCTGCGGTCTCATGTGGGCACTTCCTCCCATAGAATACATCACTAAGTCTGTCGGGCAACTCCGCCAATGGAAGATGCTCCTCCCATGTACCTCCAAAATCCAAGATACATAGCCTCAAAAGGTCTTCTAAAACATGATTCACCCTCTCAGTCTGGCTGTCCGTCTGAGGATGATATGCGGTACTCATACACAACTGAGTCCCTACCGCCTCTTGCAAATTATGCAAAAACTCTCTAGTGAAGATAGGATCTCGATCACTCACTATGCTAGAGGGTATCCTATGTAATCGAACTATCTCTCGAAGATATACTGAAGCTAGCCATGGAGCAGTCCTCTTGCTCTTCATAGGTATGAAATGGGTGTTCTTAGTAAGTCTATCTACCACCACCCAAATTCCTGTATTACCCTTCCTCGACCTGGGTAACCCGTCAATAAAATCCATCGAGACGCTATCCCACTTCCATTGCGGAACCTCCAATGGGTGAAGCAACCCACCTGGTTTCCTTTGCTCCGCCTTCACTTGCTGGCACACCAAACATCGAGCGACATATTCGGCCACGTCTTTCTTCATACCGGCCCAGAAGAAAACCCTTTTCATGTCTTGGTACATCTTGTCCCCACCGGGATGAATGGTCATCCTAGAACGGTGTGCGTCATCAAGAATAGCCTTCCTCAGACCCTCGTCTTGCGGTACACAAAGTCTACCGTCTCTACGCAAGTACCCCTTATCGTCTAGGGTGTACCTACTCAAATGGCTGGACGACTCCCCCCTTATGAGCTTCTCTACCAACTCAACCAACTGTGGATCATCCCTCTGTGCTCTTCCAATCCGCCCCAAAAGAGTAGGTCTAACCTCCAAGGAGGCTAGCAAACCGGGTACAAAGTCAACGGAGGGTCTAAAGTCAAACTTAGAAATAAACTCTAAGCTCCGTCGTTCATCGAACAATGAACTCAAGGACAACCTTTTTCTACTTAAGGCGTCTGCTACCATGTTACCCTTACTCATAGGATGCTAAGGATCCCATCCACTTTTGCTGTCCTAAGACTATGCGCTCGAAGAGTCTCCAACACTTCCCTAAGATGTAGGGCATGCTCTTCTCCACCAGGATATCATCCAAAATCATCACAACCGTCTCCCACGCAGACCACCCTAGTCGAATTCGGCATCCCCCAAATGCAAGCCCCAAAGGCCTAAACCAATATCAGACAAACACCCAAGGGATACCTCCTTCGAATTCAGACGACCTACGTGAGATGATACTAATAAAAATGGCTAAATAATTAAGCCCTTGACCAATTCTGGATGTTCTCGCCAGTCTCGCTCCAAAACCGTCGTTTATCCTATACTGGCTCTGCTCAGCCTATTGAGCACATACGAAAACTTATTTCGTTCCTAGAAAAGACCAAAATGTCATCCATAAAGACCATCACAACTTATTTAGGTACTCCTTGTACACCCTTCTCATCAAATTAACAAAATATGCGGGGCGTATGTCAAACCAAATGGCATCACCAGCCACTCATAAAAAACATCCGGAGTCCTAAAGGTAGTCTTTTCTATGCTATCCTCAGCCACTCTCAACTGATGAACTTCCGTGGCTGAGTCCACTTCTTAAACACTGAGGCGCCAACCAACTGATCAAAGAGATCATCAATCCTTGGCAATGGGTGTCTATTCTTCTTTGTGAGTTTCTTTAGTTCTCTTTAGCCTACACAAAGTCTGAGGGACCCATCCGCCTTCATAACAAAAACTACTGGAGCGCCCCACTCCGATATACTTCGTCTTATGAACCCCTTTTTAAGCAAATCGCCTACTTACTTATGGAGTTCCCTCCTCCCACTAGGAGCCATGTGGCACACTGGCCAAGATACTGGTTTAGCATTATCCACCAGATATATTCGGAAGTCAATCTCCCGCTTCGGAGGTAAGCCCTTCACCTCCTCAAACACATCCGGGTATTCCCGGACCGCTCTAACAGATCGCAGACTCTAGACCAACGTGTCAAGCGATTCTAGATACCTTAGCATAACAGATTCTATGGGATTACAAGAGATCTCAAGAGTGTCACCCAAGCGGCCCATAAGCCTAACAACTCTCCCCTCAAAATCAAGAACGGCACCCCTACTGGATAACCAGTCCATGCCCACTAACCCATAGCCCGTGAAGCCCAACAAGCATCACATCTAAACCCAACGCTAAGTATAGGAACTTTCAAACCCAAACACATCATGGAGCCCAATTGGGTTTGAAACAACTAAGGGATCTTCTACCAACTGGTGTCTCAGTGCAGTGACTCTACTAGTAATGATGAGATAAACGAACTCAATGCGTCAAAATTAAATAAAGTACGGACAGGATGATTGATCAGAAAAACTAGACTTTCAATAAAAGTAGTTCTACCTCTTTCCCGAATCGCGAGAGCCTGTACTTGCCCCCTAGCCTGACTCGGTGCCATAAGAACTTGCACCTGTCCTCCTGAGGTAGTTCCCGTCCTTTGCTCCTTCTTTGGACAGTCTTTCATCAGATGCCCTGCTT
Source organism: Allium sativum (assembly GCA_030737875.1). Taxonomy (NCBI): domain Eukaryota; kingdom Viridiplantae; phylum Streptophyta; class Magnoliopsida; order Asparagales; family Amaryllidaceae; genus Allium; species Allium sativum. The sequence goes on along the minus strand of CM060925.1, from coordinate 181,463,091 downwards.
CGCCACAGTGGAAGCAGCCAGTCTTAGTCTTCTTGCGACAATCTTTGTTTAGGTGGCCTAGTGTCCCACAATTGAAGCACCTCTTCTTTCCCTTGCCACCGTTGCCTTTCCCACCTTTGTTTTGCTGTTGCTGTTGAGGTCTCTTCTGATCTCCTTTCTTCTCGGGTGCTTTACTAGCATTGGGACCCTTCTCTTCCTTATGCATATTTTCTTCTGCTTTTGAGAGAAACTTTGCCTCAAACCTATGCCTGAAATCCACCCAAGAGTCAATCGGGCGTTCTCCATTAGTGACCTCCCACCAGAACGAGGCCTCTCCTTCCATTAACCAAGCGGCCAACCTGACTTTCTCTCCCTCTTCTACTTCCAAGATTTCCATCAATTCTTCCGTCTCATTAAGCCAATCCCTAGCTCCCACAAAAGGTTTTCCTCCCATAGCCTTAAACTTCCTACAAGTCATAGCAAAAGTATCCGCGCGAGGAGAGACGAGTGCAACGGGTGGAGGAGGAACATTTGCTGGACCTGCAGCGGCGGCCCTAGCCTCTAACAACCTCCTATACCATACTGGTACCGCTACACTATCCGGAAGAAAAAGATCTTCAGCCATGCTGAAACGAAAAAGGAAGGATTCAAAACGGAGAATTCGAAGGATATAGATATGGCTATTGGGGATTATGCTTTTCTTTCAAAAACTTTTCTTTTTAAAAGACATGTTTTTGAAAATATCTTTTCCAAAAATGTTTTAGAAAAATAGTTCTCTAAAAATTTTATCTGTTCCGGTAACCTTTGCTCTGATACCACGTGTAACACCCCACGCCCGCTATGGTCACTCACTAAGGGAATGCCATAGCATCGGTGGAGCATTTTAGTGAATATAGAACAGAAAAATTACAACAAGACAGATATAAATAGTACTTGAAATTTTAAAACATCATCTCATAACAGCGGAAATAAACATGTCTAGTTACATCATAAAACCACGATAAAAGTCAAGTACAATATCCATCAAAATAAAGAAGTACATAATCCCAATCTCTCATACAATAGCCAGAAAAGATAATTGGATAACTGGAGCTTTACATCTACCCAAGCTCCTAAAGACTGAAACAGCAATCCGATCAAGCTCTACTACTGCTAGGATCCACCGTAGGACCTGAGGGTTGGGAAAAAGATAAAAACAACGGGGTCAGACATAAGTCTGAGTGAGCCCTATAACTTTAACAATACAATCATTAAAGTAACCAGAGAAGACATAAACTTGACGTACGGTAATATCTGGGGATGAATGGCTACACTAAGCAGCTTGGTAGACTTAGGATAAACTAAGATAACCGTAAGGACGCATCCACCCACCCAAGGATAATTACTAACTGCACCACCCCAGACTTATTCACCCAAGGGTAATTCCTACACTGCACCACACCAGTTCTACCCACCAAGAGTAATTCCTACTTAAAGGTTGATCCCACTAAGTGTACTTAGTAATTTTTACCCGGTAGTTTCTTGTACCCCTACACAGGTGCCGTCTGCCCCTATTTTTACTAGGTGTACCCACTACCCCAAAGCGATCGGCTCCCTACCGTAGATACCCGTGCTGGTCCCACAAAAGGGGGTGTATCATTCCCCAAAGTGGCTACCATATAATATCACTGTGCACGGCTTTATATCTACACGATGCAACAACGACTTACCAACCAGCCCGGGTCCACACACGCATATGAAACCCGTTGATCCCGCGTTGCCACCGCTAACCCGTTTTGGCCGCTTATAGTCAAGTCCAATATGCGTGTCCCGTCACCCGACCAGAGTCGAGCCCACAAAGATACGTTTGGGATATTGGTTGAAATGGGCCCCCACAAGCTACTACTTAAGCTTGCTACTTTTATCTAGTGCATCCCACTTAACCCTTTAACCATGTCCCCTTACATGTTATAAATCTTGGTTAAGTCCTTTAATCATATTTCAATTGCCACTTAGGGCACCCACTAGATTTCCACATGCCACCCATGGCACTTACTTAACCCCTTAATCATGTTTAATTACATGTTCCACCTTGGTTAAGTATTCTAATCGTATTCTCACATGCCACCCATGGCACTTACTTAACCCTTTTATCATGTTTAATTACATGTTCCACCTTGGTTAAGTATTCTAATCGTATTTTTCTATTGCCACCCAAGGCAACCCACTAGTCTCATCATGCCACCCCAAGGCACCCACTTAACCCCTCATGTCCCACTACATGCTAATTTGGTTAAGTGTTTCTTAATTCATTAATTAAGATCATGACCTCATAAAGACCTCTCACATTAGACCGTCTTTTATGACTGCTGGATATGCCGGTTGGTTCCGGGCAGACTTCTGTCATCAAAAGGGCCTAACCTCGTGTCTTTACTTTAATCATGTATTTAATTTATGACTAAGACCTCTCACATTGGGCCAATCATTTGTAGCCGCTGGATGGCCGGTCGGTTCCGGGCAGACTTCCGCTACAAAAGGGTCCAACCTCGTGTCTTAGTTGATTAATTAAACCTAATTAATCACCCCCATATTAATTATCCCTAATTAATATCAAATTTTCCATAACATGGGTAGACCTAACTCAATAGGTAAATTCCCATGGGGTAGACCTAACTCAATAGGTAAATTCCCACTTATGGTAATTTATTTTTTTATGGTATGCTTAATCATACCCAATCATATTTTTATTAACATATTTACCAACCCCATCGTTCCCCACGTAAATCGTTCTCTTTTCATGACATAAATAAGGGGAAGATCATCGCAAATATCATGGGTTTAGCATACAACTTTGTCATGGGTTAAGAGGATGTCAACTTGCATATATGAGCATATATTAACCCAACTACATTCAACCCAAACTTGCATATTATCATACACATGATTTGCATAACATGTTGCATATGAGCTTGCATATTATCCTACACATATCTTGCATAGCATATTGAACTTGCATATAGGCATTCTCATAACTTGCATAACATGTTAATCATGCATTTAAGCATACACATAACTTGCATAAGCATTCACATACTTGCATAAGCATCCACATACTTGCATAAGCATTCACATACTTGCATAAACATCCACATACTTGCATACGCATTCACACACTTGCATAAACATGCATAACTTGCATATCATGTCTTTTAAGCATATACATATCTTGCATAAGCATTCATATACTCGCATAAGCATGCATAACTTGCATATCACATAGATCTTGCATTTAAACATATACATGACTTGCATAAGCATCCATATACTTGCACATTAACTCTTAAACTTGCATAATGTGTCATCATGAACTTGCATATTAACAAACATGTAACTTGCATAGCATATCTTGCATATCAACATACATGTAACTTTCATAGCATATCTTGCATATTAACATACATGTAACTTGCATAGCATATCTTGCATATTAACATACATGTAACTTGCATAGCATATCTTCATGAACTTGTATAACATGTATATGATCACATAGTCCACAACTAGCATATTTAGCATCATGTAAACATAACATATATCATACTAAACTTGCATAAACGTACATACTCAACATGCATAAACCCACTTGTTAAACATGCATAACCCAACTTGTTAAACATACATAAATCAACTTGTTAAACATGCATAAATCAACTTATTAAGCATGCATAAACCATCTTATCAAATATGCATAAACATAGAACAACATAGAGTAACATATCATTATACATGATTCAAACTCACTAATCCGCATTTAAGACCATAAGTCTCATTACACCTAATCTACTTACTTTAACAATTGATGTTAAAGTGATAGAAACTCACCAAACTCAAGATTAGCAACCTTATGAAGTAGAATTAGTTGCTAACTATGAAGATAATGATGATTAGAGAATGATTTGAGAGGGATTAGCTTGCAACTTTCTTTATGAACTAGTGGAGGCCATGCTCAAATTTCATTTTGCCATAGTTTAGTTACAAGACTTAATTATGAATGAATTAGGGTAGGGTTGGGGTCTTATTTATAGGATTAGGTGAGTGTTTTAGGCCCTTAGATTAACCCTAGATTAGATTAGGACCCTTAGATTTAGGAAACCTCTAGAACCAGCCCTCCTAGCCAGCCTGAAACCCAACCTGGTGCAACCTGGTGCACCCAGGTTCACAGAACGGTGCCACCCTGTCGACAGGCATGTCGACACCCCTGTCGACAGGCCTGTCGACAGCCCTGTCGACATGGGTTGGGCGGGAAGCTTCCCGCCTGACCCCGCCTGGCCCATTCCAAATCTGAATCTTTAAATTTTAAATTATTTTTAGTTTTGAATTTTCTGCAAACTTCATCGGGCCATAACTGGGCCATACGGACTCCGATTCTCGAAAACTCGGACTCTATTTCGCGTATTTTTCCGAGACGAACGCAATAACGCAGCCCGTTACCCCCAATTCCCCCATCTGAGATTATTTATCCTGTAATTAGTGAATTTTAGTATTAACTAAAATTCGGGGTGTTACAAGTAGACCGCCTGATCTTGCATTAGATAAAGACATATACACACACTATGCATATGAACATGAAAGCATTAGAAATCTTTTTAAGGACAATGAATGCTTGTGGTTGAATGGTTGAGTAGATGGGTGATTGGATGGTAGGACACATTCTTCCTAACTTGAAGATTTCGGGGACGAAATCCTTTTAAGTGGGGGAGAATGTAACACCCAGTAATTCTGTAACACTAAGATTCACAAATCAAGGAAGAATTAAATTTTAAAATCAAAATCAAGGGAAACGGGCTGCGCCATTGCGTGCGTCTCGAAATTCTGCATGAAAATGAGTCTGAGTTTACGAGAATCGGAGTCCGTATGAAAGAGATATGACCCTCCGAAGTTTCAGAATTCAATTTAAAATTCGAACAGGTCAAAAAACGAGTTCAAAATTCAAAATCGGACCCAGATTGGCTGAGCGGGAATTTTCCCGCCCAAGACCCAGGTCGACTGGGTAGTCGACCTGGGGGTCGACCCCCCTGCTTTTTCCAGATCTGCAGTCTGGTTCGTTCTTCTGTATCCGGACGCCATTATGACCAGATTCGTCCGCCTAATCCTATATAAACAGCCTTAGTCTCCTTCTCTATTCACAATTCTTTTCTATCCTTATGCTGCCTCTGAGAAAATGTATGAATAAATAAAAATAATAAAATAATAAAATAAACCAAGATGAGGAAATGCTGCTAAAGACTTTCAAGAAGAGGCTCAAGTCAAGCTAGATTTCAAGTGAAGATTCAAACGACTTCAACGACTGTTTTTCTACGAATCTAATAGAATCTCTGTAAGTCAGTTATTTTTAGATTTGAACGTTTTCTCTATTCGTGACATGAAATTAAAGGAATAAAAGAATATGCCAAATCTTTCTATTCGAATCTTTGCCTATATCTTTGGATCTAATTAAGAACTGTTATGATTCGATGACCAATTAGGTATTGCCTATGACTATGAACATTGTCTATGACTATGAACATTGCCTATGACTATGAACATTGCCTATGACTATGAACATTTCCTATGTCTATGAACATTGCCTATGACTGTGACTGTGACTATGAGGATTATTTCCTTGACTATGAACACAAGCCTATGCCTTTGATTAGGAGATATAAACTATTGCCTAGGACATAATAGGGACAACTGTGATTAAACACCTATGATTCATGACTAGGAAAGTGTTGCCTAAGTTTTGTGACTATGAAATTGGGTCTAAATCCATGTTTATCTATTCTGTCTATTCTTGGTTTTCTTTGGTTTTAGATCTTGGGAATTTACCTATTAAGTTAGGTCTACCCATATTCTTGAACCTATACTATTCAACCCTTTTCATGTCGTAATATTACCATATCTATGTGCCTGTGAATTGTCATCTTATGCCAATTGTTATGTCCGTTCTTTCATGGCATTTTGGCTCATTCCCTTCTATCCACGAATCTAGCTTTATTTATGATCTAGGTTGAATCACGATTATACGAACGATGGGAATACGTTTTGGGGAAAAACATGAAATTGACTAAACTTGGAAATTGGCATAATTTGATGAAAATTAGAATAACAAGTCTAGTTTCGACATGAACTGAAATTAGAATATTAAATCAGAATTGGGTGGCTAAACTAAGCATGATAAGTATGCTAGCATAATTTACATACATCGGGCATAAATGGTAAATGGTTTAATGGGCCACAAAATAGGTAGTTGGTATGCAAATTAAGTTTTGGGCATAAACGGTGAACTAGAATATGAAATCTAGTTTGGCATAAACTGTAAACTAGAATATAAAATCTAGTTTTGGCATGAACTGTAAATGGGGATGTTGGATCTAAATTGCTATAAACAGTAAGATAGGCAAATCAAGATTTGGGCCAAGAATACAAGTCCATTAGTAGGCATGGCAAATGTATAGGGTATAGGCCAAATTTATTTTAAAAAGGGAAAATGGACTTTGAGGATAAGTGGTTAAACTTTGAGGATAAATTGTTAACAATTTATTTATATACAAAAGAAAGGTTTATTAATGACATCTCTTTTAATAATACATATACCAGAAAGTTCTAGGGTGACAGAGAGGATAGTGTCTAGGCTTGGGTTTGGAAAATACAAGTTTCCTGCTCTCCCTGGCTATCCCTAACTGATCCGACGGACGGGATGGTTACTTTCAAAACCTGATTTGAAAATTAGTCAAAACCCTTTGAACTTAGAAAATACGAATATACCTAACCCGAGGTTAGACTGAGTTGCGATGTAAACCTGCCCGGAACCAACTGACACATCCAGTATTCGCAACAATATCTATTTAATGTGAGTGGTCGCGGCTTTAATTTATTTAGTTAAAGCTAGAACAAGAATGGTAGGGTTAAGTTAACTAAGACACTTAACCAGACCAGTGGGTGGGGTTAGGTTCATACAGACACTTAACACAGTTAAGCTAGAATGGGAGGGTTAAGTCCATAGGAACACTTAACCAACTTAACACAGTTAAGCTAGAATGGGAGGGCTAAGTCCATAGGGACACTTAACCAACTTAACATGGTAACAAGACAAGATTTGTAGAGGTTAAGTAACTAAGAAAACACTTAGCCAAATTAACATGTTAACTAGACTAGAAGGTGGGGTTAAGTAAAGTTAATACACTTAGCCAAATTAACATGTTAACTAGAATAGAGGTTGGGGTTAAGTAAAATATAATACACTTAGCCAATTTGATATGTTAGCTGGGCTAGACCATAGGGTTAAGTAAACTTGAACACTTAACCATCAGAATGTGATAAAGGAATGGGGTTAAGTCTAAAACATGAAGGGATAATACTTAACCATTAATAACAGGTTAGTTAAAACAGTCGGGCAAGGTTAAGTTAAAAAGGAACACTTAACCAGTACAGGATGAATAGGGTCAAGTAATAAGAAATACTTAACCAATATAACTTGGTTTGTGGTAGGGTTAAGTCAACATGAGTTATTGAATACACTTAACCAGTTTATCAGGATAAATGGAGAGGGTTAAGTTAGCTTGAATTGACTAAGGACACTTAACCAATCCAAATTGGCGAGAAAGAGAACTAAGTAGTAAACCTTAGTTAAAAGGAGCTAAGTAGTAAACCTTAGTTAAGAAAACAATGATTCTGGAAACTAAGTGGTAAACCTTAGTTAGCAGAACTAAGTAGTAATTCTTAGTATAACACGGGAAGGAGCGAACGTCCGTCTGATTAAAACAAAGGCTCCAACGAATTGGGTTACGAATCCCGAGGCTTCGAGGGGACGTGAGGGTACTCTTAGTATTCCTCTGTGAGGCTGCAGATGATCCTCCTGGGATCACAGAGGTTAAGGTCTGCGTTAGAAGAACCAGGGGTATGCCTTGGTTGCAATATATGGCAACCTAAAGACTAAGATGGACCGCCGTGATTCGGCGAGAAATCGGTAGCCCTGTGATAGCAACTCGTCGTCTACCATCCATCTTGAGTCAATCGAGATACGTAAAGAGGAAAGGCAGAGAACTCCAAAAGACCATATACTTGCTATCTAGTTATGGGTGAGGATGGCCATAGGATAGTGGGGCACCGGGGGCCTGCGTATAGTTCTCATTTTTCAAGGTGTGCCTTTCATTAGTTGAGGGAGGGGTCAAGTGGGACCATAGCCACTGGAACAAAAACAGACCTTAGCATCTGCATTGGTAGATATCTGAAAGCTCCCGACCGAGTTCTGTATTCCTTGATTTGCCCTGCCACAGGACTCGGGCCGCACATTACAGGACATGTGCATCTAGACAAGCGATAACGATTCGCGATACATGTGTGGGGAAGTATAGGAACATATACCACTCTAGTTAGTGTGTCCTAGACTTGGGGGCATCGTTCGACAGGTAGCATAATCCCTAGTTGGACTAGGTGGCATAAACCCTGAATCCGAGAAGCGTTCAGCAGATAGCGTAAACTCTAGTTGAATCTAGAAAGCACTTGATAGAAAACTCTAGATTAGATCTAGGTAATAAATAATAAATGTATGCCTGAAGGCAATGGAAAATACAGGGATTGGGATCACGTTATCTTTACTAGTTGGGACACTAGTTAGGTGGTGCAGAGATGTAGAAATCAGTATAACAAGGAAATAGCGAAGCGGCGAAAGTATTAGAGCATATCCAGTTATCTTATCTTAGCATATCTTGTGATTATCTTGTCTAATCTTGCTGACCTTATCGTCATGGTGTTATCTTGTATTCAGTTAATTCATGTCGCTTTGTTTTTCCATGTTCACATGCTAGAAGTTACTGAACTTACTCAGGCTTTATGTCTGACTCTGTTTTTCTTTCGTCTTCTTTTCTTCCGTCCCTCCCCCCCCCCCCCCCCCCAGGTAGTAAAGGAGGGAATAGTATAGCTCAGGTTAAGTTGGGCTGTCACTCTTTCCCAGCTTGAAGATTTTTCGAAGTTTTGCTTGGATTCTCTTTTCAGATGCTAGGGCTGGCTCTTGCTAAAATTGGGGAATATAAATGTTGTTTTATGCTTCTTTATTTTGTAAGACAGATGATACTCTGATATTGTAAAGAAATCATTGTACAAACTATTTTATCAATAAAGCAAAGTTTTATTTTCCGCTGTTTAATTTCTGTCTGTCTTGTAATTTATCTGCATCTTTTACCTAAATGCTCCACAGAACTTAGTGCATTCCCTTTGTGAGTGACACTAACGGATGTGGGGTGTTACACGACTCAGATTATTCACTTTTTGTTTTGTGTCATTACTTCACTTATGAATCATGGTCCACTGTTCGTAAAGTAATGGCTGTAGGCTTTTCCACTATTTACGTATTAACTGTGAATAGATTTGTTAACTGATGTTTCTGTTCAGCGATGTGTATTACGAAAAGTCAAATTGGTCGCAGTATGGAGAAATTATGTATGCTGATAACAGGAATATTTAGGCTTTGCTGGGAAAGAAGGATTTGAAAGTGACAGAAAAGTGTAAAACTATTTGTTGAGATAGAAGTTAAAAACTAATAATCATTAAAATACAATGTTCAAGCTGCCCCATTTGGAATTGGAATTGCCTATTGTGTTTTTAACTGTGCGCGCTACCAGTTTTCTAGCTGCCCTTTTTTCCCCAATCTTGTGATTATAAACTAATTATTATACATACCATTTTTTTTGAACTGTTATACATACCATCTTTTTGAACTATTATCCGCGGGTATATATACCTCCCCCACCTCAATACTGTGTTTTTAGTTGTTCGTTTTGAAAGTCCAGTCAGACCTTACGATCTTTTTTGCTGTTTTCAGGAAGCATACATGAACAAAAAGGTTGAGTTAAACGAAGATGTAGCCGAATGGAATCCGCGACTATGGATGGAAGCTTCTGGGGGACTAACAGGAGGCAGAGTATATAGAGCACCGTACGTAGATGCAAACGGTCTGTTAAACACAGGCTCTAAATCTTCTGTTTTGGCTGATAATACCGCTAACTACACCACACCATCGGATTCATCCACAAGCATGATGTTGACACCGGAGATCAAAAAATTAATTGAAAAGGAAGTACAATTGGCACTGAGTAACAAGTATGGGTCTGCTGCACCACCAGAGCCACCACAACCATCTCAAGAAACACTTCAAGAGCGTTTATTTCTTCAACATGCTAATCAAGTTTCGCAACAACCCAGACAATTTCCGCAATCTTCTTTTCAGTTTCCACAAGCATCAATTCCATATAACCAAACATTAGGAAGCTTTCAGTCAATGCCTATGTCATTTCAATCAACTTTTGGAAACTTTGCGCAACCTGGATCATTCACACAACTACTCGGACCTCTCAACAATGAGTATAACTTCCAACCTGGACAGTATCAAGCAGCAGCCAATCTTGGTACTTTTTAGCGCTCTCTCAATGATGACAACATGGAGTGAAACTGTATTTCTCTTCCTTTATCAACATATTTAGTGTTTGTTTTTGTTTTGGCTTTGATTTGGATACCAGGACATCTTTATTTGTAGTTTGGCTTGTGGTTTATGTAGTGGATCTGCTAATTTAAAGATTACCTTGCTTTTTTTAGTGTACTTGTTCTTTTATACTTTACTGGTATTTGTGCGTATGGTATGGCTTCCTTTGGTGTTATATATTTGCGCTGCTGAGTTTTGGGCATGGGAAGCAGTGGAGTTGGTATATATTTGCACTGTTGCGGTTGTACTTGGGGTTAATTTATTGCACTGTTGCGGTTGTACTTTTATAAGTGCCTGTATATGAATTATTCTAATGTATGGTAGGATATTGCTGCATGATATGTTGTAGCAGGCTTTATATTCACTTCAGGTTTTTTTATACCGTGCTGAATAGGACCTATATATTAAAATAGTGATGTGTCACCTCTTTGTCTCTGCGTGTTGGTCCTTACCGTGTTCGATGGGACCGTGCTGATATCTCCATGGTTGTTAAACTTAGGGATATATTTAAGATAGATTTAGTGGTCTTAAGGTTAACTGAGACATATTTTGCTTGTCTTTAAAAAAATTAGGGACTTGATTCTAAGGACAACATTATTTATCTTAAAGGGGTCTTAAAGAAAAATTAGAGACATAATAAGTTAAGTTAGAACCAATATAGGTTGTCTTAATTCATTATAATTTTTGTAGTGCTTATCCCCACTATTACTTGGATTTAGGAGTGTATTTCAACAGTTAATTGCTCTATCGTCATAGTTATGGAACTTCACGCACTAGTGCTGGCTTTTTTAAAGGGGAGCAAGGAATATGGTAGGGTGACCCCATTTTTGCTTACTTATTTATCATAGTCATGGAACTTATCGCACAAATGCTTAAAAATCTGGTGAGGCAGAAAACTTTTGAGCTTCCTCCTAAATGTAAAAACCCACAGATCATATCCCAAATGTTTGCTGTTGACTTGGTCATTTTTTGTAAACCTAACATTCAAACTATTCAGGCTATCTTTGAGTGCTTTGATACCTTCTACTCGATCACTGGTCTTAAGATTAATTTGCTCTGAGAAGAAGAAAGTCATGGATATTATGATCCATAACTACAATACGATGGATCTGTACGCTGTTGAGCATGAGACATTGGGTTATATCCAGAATGAACCGAGCTCCTCCAAGCCTTTGTCGCCAGTATTCAAGACGGGGTTCCAGAATTGCAATAGCAAGGAAAGCAGGATCCAAGTTAGCTCTAAAGAAGAAATCTCTTCTAAAGCTGCTTGTAGCGGCAGTCCTATTACCCCTGTTTCTGGTAACAAAGTAAGTGAAAAATCCAAGAAGAAATATGGTCTGTATGATCACATTAAACCGCCTCCTGGATACAAAGCACCTCCGGAACCTATCGTCAACGCGTCGATTGTGGTAACCTCTTCTGGACGTACGTTGGGTAGTGCGCCAATTACGAGAAGCAAAAAGATTGAGCTTCTTAAAGGTGTCGATGACGACATGGGCTGAATGCCGAGAACAAACTTTCCTTCTTCATGCCATATTGTCTTGTAATTCTATGATTTAAACATGTAATGTTACTGTATGTCATATTTGCTAGCTTTTGGTGCTTGGGTGGACCTTTAGTTGATATGTTGATTTCATATCACCTGGACGGATTTGTAACTTTTTATTTTGTGATAAATAAAAGACAGACGGCCTTGCCAAAAAAGGATTAATTTGCAAAATTTGAATTTGTTTCTACTGGTTTTAGCAGAGACCAAACTGAGAATATTGTCAATGTCACTGGGTTAAAGGAAAATCAAGCTACAATGACCTAACTTGGTCTCCCACTTGACACATCTAAAATCACCACTAAACAATGCCTACCTTTATATGAAAAGATAATAGCAAGACTTGAATGTTGGTCTAACAGATTTTTAATTCTTGTTGGTAGGATCACTTTAATTAAATCTATTATCTTCTCTATGCAAGTTTATTGGGCTAGAACCATCATCATGCACCTCAAACTTATCAAAATGATAAGGTCTGCTATTATGAGATTTTCATGGAAAGGAAATATCACTAGTAAATACATTGCCCCAATTTCCTTTAAAACTATTGTAAAACCAGTGAAAAAAGATGGGTTAGGCATACACAACATTATTTTGTGGAATAAGGCAGCTCACGCAAAACATCTAGATAGTTTCCTAAACAAAACAGAGAGCATAAGGGTCCAATGGTCTAGAAAACACATACTCAAGAACAAGCACTTTTGGAGCATGGAAGTCCCCCAAAAATGCAGTTGGACATGGAGAAGCTTGTTGAAAATCAAGGAAATCCATCTTCCTGTAATTAAATACAACCTGAACTGCTTTAACGATGTGAAATTTTGGCAGGACCGCTGGCTTAAATTTGGTAAGATAATAGAGAGAACCATGACACATCAGGAAATAAATCAATTGTGTATTGCTACTTCAATTTCTATCAACAGTTTGATCAGAGGGAACACTTTCAACATACCAGTGAACTCAAACCTAAGAATCAATGCAAAATGGAAGCGAATCAGGGAGTATAAGCCTAAGATGAATCACTCTGCGCATTTTAGCTGGAAGAAGGGGTGAGCGTTCGGTTGGTTTTTAAGGTTAAAAATCTCAAACCAAATTGAAACCGAATTTTTTTCAAACCGAACCAAATTAGTTTCGGTTAATTCAGTCGGTAACCGATTTAACAGAACTTGAAGGACGTGTTGCTATTTAAATAATGAATTCACTCAAAGTAAAAAATAAATTCATATTTGGAGAAATTTTATATAGTAAACTTCATGTTTATAACAAAATTTGACATATTTGCAACACATACATTTGTATTTTATCACTAAATAATTATTTAGAGTACTACAACGCTGTAAAATTAGAAAATAAATTGAAAGTTCGGTTGATTCGGTTAAACCGACAACCAAGAAAAATTATTTTACGAATCGAATTCAAATCGATTCGGTTTTGAAACCGAAATGAACCGGTTTGATTGGTTAACTCGGTTTGAACCGAATATTGCTCACCCCTAGCTGGAAGTAGGAAGGTGGTAAATTCAGTATAGCAATTGCTTATAACTTTATAACAAGGCCTGATGAGTTTGAAAAGTGGAAATGGAATAAGAATGTATGGAAGAAGAAATAAGACAACAATGCTAAAGGGAACTACTTGCTTTGGAGGGTTCTCAATAATGCTCTGCCTACCAGAAAAAAATTAAGAGACAAGGGAATGAATGTTGAAGTTCAATGCAAATTTTGTGAGCAACACAACGAAACTATTCAACATCCGTATTTCGAATGTCAAGTAACAAAGGATATGTAGAGTATGCTAATTCTTAGAACAGGAAGAGGAGTTGCTTGTTATAATTTCAATGGAGACTGGGATGAGTTATTTAAAGACATAGATACTAAAGATGATAAGAAAATGTTGGAAATAAACTTGGTTTTTAAGGAAACATTGATTATGTGACAAATTTTATTCTTGTATTTAGGGAAGCACAAAATAAATGGTAATAAATATTAGAGTTATCAAAATAAGATTAGAGAAGAATCTAGACTAAACAAATATGTGAAATGAAGAAAAGTCTAGAGATTCTCTCTTATATAAATTATGATGTAATCGCTCATTCGTATTAAGCAATATCAAGTAATGTATTAAAAAATCCTTTTTTCTCATAATCTATTCCTCTTCCTCCTCTAAAATTCTAACAAAGTGGTATCAGAGCTAGGTTAGATAATCAAGGAAGATGATAAATGAAACGTCATTTTTTCAAATTCCGTTACTGAAGAATGATAATTATAGCGCTTGGAGCATCCGCATAAAGAAGCTGCTTAAATCGCAAGGCTTGTGAGATATCGTAGAAAATGGGTATGAAGAACCCGTCGATGTCACCGCTCTATCCCAAATTAAGAGGGATAAATTGAAGAATTTGAAGACGACTGACTTACAAGCATTAGTCATCATTCATCAAGGCTTGGGTGATGATATGTTTGGAAAACTAATGGATGCATCTACAAGCAAGGAAGCATGGGAGACCTTGGAGAATGACTTCACTGGAATTACTAAAATGAAGAAAAATCGATTCCAAAATATGCAATGTAAGTTTGAATCTTTACATATGGAATTTTCAGAATTAATTGATGATTATTTTTCTCGAGTTTTTTCTCTTGTAAATCAATTGAAAAAATATGAAGGAAAAATGGAAGATTCTAGAGATATTGGGAAAATTTTACGATCTTTAGATTCCAAACTTGACAACATAGTTGTAGAAATTGGAGATTCTAAGGATGTAAAATCCATGAATATTGGTCAACTTTTGGAGATTCTTCAAGTTTTTGAAGAAAGATTAAATAGGAAAGTTGAAGAGAAGATCAATCACGTTGAAGAAACATGTTCAGAAGATGGTGCACTGCTACTAGCTCACAAAGAAAATGAAGAAGAGGAAGGCAAGAAAAATAGCATTAAGGAAGAAATTCATGGAGCATCTAAGAATGTGGAGCGGGACATGAATAAAGTTTGCAAGGGTGTTGATGTGGACAAAGCATCCGGTGAGGAAAATATAAAGAGCACAGAAGAAAAATGTGTACCTAAAGGCGTGATTGTTGAAGAAGGAATTGGTACTGAAGATGCGAAAAAAGATAACAAGACAAAGGAGGAAAGAAGTGGGAAAGAATTGCAAAATGACTTTGATGAAAGTAAAGTGAAAGTGGATGAAAGAAAAACGAAAGTGAAAGGGTCCACTTATGAATTTTATGAAGATAAGAACAAAATGGTGAGCAAAGATTATAACATTCCTATTTCAGAGAACTTTATTTTCCAATCAATATTTTCTAAAATGTCATGCAAAAGTCATATTTGGGAAGTATGCAAAGCAGTTGGATGGATAAACAATTGTAAGAATGAAATTATGGAAGAATGGAAAGATGACATATATGACTCATTCAAAGTTTATGACACCGGAATAAGATGGAAGCTACAGCACACACTGTTTGGAACGTCTTGTTCGAATGGAGGAGGACAAAATGAATGGAGCACCATTGAAAAAATTGCATTGAAGATCTTCATATTGGGAAAGAGGAAGAAACGAAAAAAGAAAATTTGGATAATTTCTTTAGTCCTGCCAAAGCACGTAAAATACAAAGAATCAAAATCTTGCATCAATTTGCAAAACCAAGTTTACGGGGGGATGTTGGAAATAAACTTGGTTTTTAAGGAAATATTGATTATGTGACAAATTTTATTCTTGTATTTAGGGAAGCACAAAATAAATGGTAATAAATATTAGAGTCATCAAAATAAGATTAGAGAAGAATCTAGACTAAACAAATATGTGAAATGAAGAAAAGTCTAAAAAAAGAAAAGTCTAGAGATTCTCTCTTATATAAATTATGATGTAATCACTCATTTGTATTAAGCAATATCAAGTAATGTATTAAAAATTCTTTTTTTATCATAATCTATTCCTCTTCCTCCTCTAAAATTCTAACAGAAAAGACTTCTCAACTTTATAATTAAAAAGTTTATTTCAAGTATTTGGAAGAAAAGAAATGTTTTGATCTTCAAACCAGAAAAGAAGAAAAATGTTGTTAACTTGAGAAGATGGATTCTCCATGAAATAAGAGACGGTCTTGCTTTTGCTAGCTTTGCAATTGAACCTGAAATTATGCAGCACTTCTCTTGATTTTTGTTGTTTTTTCCTTTCTCTTTGTATTTTTCTTTTTTTGTTCTTCCAATGTATTGGGCATCTCGTGTCTCTTGTAATCTTTTGCTTGAAGGATTGTCTTCAAGCATTTTCTTTCTTTTTTGCAATCTTTGATGCATCAATAAAATGGTAAAGGTCCACTTAACCTCGTCGACCTTGCTAAAAAAATTGTTTTTTATAACTTTTATAGGATAATTTTACACTTTACAACACCGAAATGTGAAAACGTGGATTACGCCGCTCTAGCCCTGTCCTCCTCTCCTATCAATTCATGTTCCTTCTTCACGTCTCTCTCTTCAAAAATGTCCCCTCCAGCCGCTCTAGCCCTGTCCTCCTCTTCTATCACCGTGCAATCCCTACCACTACCCCACCCTGTCCCATCCATCAACCTCAACCTACTCCTCTTGTCCCTCCTCCGATTCCCTCCCCTCATATCCCTCCTTCCATTTCCTCTGCCTTACCAAACCCTTCTTCCTTTGTCTCTTTGTTTCAATCTAAACCTAGAAATACGGGGATTTATGTTCCTACCCAATTTGATGTCCCCTACTTTGGCAAATCGGTAGACCCTCCTGAAGTGGTAATTGATGGGGGAATTAAAAACTGGTCTGACTGCTTAGTGGAATCGTTTTTGGTTGGCAATGTAAATTTTATGGCAGTTAGAATGCATCTGGGAAGGAATTGGAAACTTAAAGGTCATTACGATGTCTACTTTGACAAGCAAAATTACTTCTTCAAATTTGCATGTGAAGAAGACATGAAGTTTCTGCTTCGAAAGGATCCAATGTTCATCAGAGGTCAGATGTTCATCATTTCCAGATGGACTCCCTCTCTGTCTTCTGTGCAGGCAGGAATTAAAGCTGATCCTATTTGGGTACATTTATGTAAAATTCCAATCATGTTGTGGTCTTTGGTTGGAATTAATTGGTTAAGTTGCCACCTTGGAAAATTGATATGCTTTGATGAAAATACTGAGAAAATGAAAAGATTTGAATATGCGAAGTGCTTGATTGAAATTATCCCTGATAAGGAATTGCCTCAAACCTTGGTTGTTAGTGATGATACATGCCCTGATGTTGATATTGAATATTCATGGAAACCTCTTATTTGTACTAAATGTAAGATATTCGAACATGACATCGAACATTGTGAAAAGGGAAAAGCTGGAAAGGAGGCTATAGATAAATCTGTTAATGAACGCAAGAGTGATAATGTTGAAAAATTACAAGGTGGAAAGGATAAGAGATTGGATAAAGATAAATGGAAATTCGTTTTTAGGAATAGAAGGAAGGCTGGCAATGTCAAGAGGGTATGGAGAAGAACTGGAAAAAATGCTATGAATGATAAGGACATTGGTGAAAATTGTGATACTGGTACAAACAATGGTAATTATGTGCATCCAAAAGTCAGCAGACATAGTGCGTTTGATTTACATTATGAACAGGATAACCTTTTAACAAAGAATGGTGCACCCATTGACAAAGTGCATGGTAATGCAAATGCTGAATTAAGTGATGATATAGTTACAGAAGCTTCATGAATCTCATAACAAACACAATGGTGATGTACATACTGGAGACATCAATGTTCAGCTAAACACCTTATCCATGACCATGCACTCCTCTGCAAACCATGCAAATCAACCTTCTCCCATTCTTATCTCACCATCCACTGCATGTTTTGACAATATCTTGCACAACACTTCATTAACTGATGTGAATGCTGGTGACACCACTTCTCATCCGAACACATCTGCCATTTCCATGCACACCTCTTCAAACCATCAACCTTCACCAATTCTTAACTCTTCATCTTCACCCTGTAATGACCCTTCAAATCATGCAATGAATTCTGGTCCTCAACAAATCAATTCTACTTCTCCTTATAATGATCTGGCCTTACCTCCCCATCTCTTCAAGGACATTTCTGTTGCTAAATCCCCAGTTTCCCTTCCTCCGCCTCTTGTTTCATCATCTCAAAGGAAAGGAGGTAGAAAGAAAAAAACACAGTTTTATCTTTTGTTACTACTCTTGATAAAGGAAATGACTTTCCCTTTGGGCATTCTGGTATCCTTCCAATACCATCAACTAAAGACTCCCTTCCCAATCCCTTTGGTGTAAGGACCAGAGCCTCTTCTTCCTATTGATTTTAATGATTGATAATATTACTTTATGGAATATTAGAGTTGCCAATTCCATTGATAAGCAACTCGACATTGCAAACCTTGTCACTCATTATGAAATTGACCTTATGATCATTGCTCAAACCAAGCTCAATCATGAAACAACTATCAAAGCAGTGCAAACTATTAGACATAACTGGGTTTACTTACATAACCTCTCTCAAGCTCCCTTTGGGAGACCACTCCTCATATGGAACCCCTCTATCTTTACCATTTCTTCTCATACTATCCATAGGCAATTCATCCATTCTCAAATATTACTGTAACACCCCACATCCGTTAAGGGTCACTCACAAAGGGAATGCCTTAACTTCAATGGAGCATTATGGGTACTGGAACAAAAATATTACAAGACAGACATATATAAAACAATGGAAGGTAAAGTAGAAGTATTTCAAATTATTTATTAAATATAATCATTTACAATAAAAGCCCATCAACTTCCAATACCCAATTACATAGCTAGAATATTTATCTTGCTCAAAAACAAAGAAGCATAAAAATAAATTGCAGTATTCCCCAATAAAGCAAAGCAAGCCATAGCCAAGAGAGGTCAAACCGCACATGAAAGAGCCTTGGAGCTTGGTAAAATCCGAACTAAGCTGTACTCCCACCCTGCGAACCTGGGGGAGGGGGGAACGAAAGAGGCGAAACAAAATAGGTCAGTCATAAAGACTGAGTAAGTCCTAGTGACTTTCAGCATAAACACAGGTAAAGATAACATGGCATGAATAAACTGAAAGTAAACATAAGCATGATGACAAGATAAGCTACAGGCACGATGAATCAAGTTTAACATCACATACTTCCTATCAAGGGTAGCATCTCAAGGTTCCTACCAAGTATCCTATCGCAAGGTCGCAAGATTTCTAAGTTTCACCATTACCCTATTTTCCTTGATTTCCTATATTCTCTGCACCACCTAATTAGCATTTCAATTAGTTTACTAAGTTTCAATTACAAGATAAGTGATCCCCCATAACCCACATGATAGTTTTATAGGTACATATCCCACGATGAGGGTCCCCCCTCATATTGACAGTTTCATGTCCCCACCGTACCTACCTTAATTGATCGGCTCTTACTTACCATGTTTTACATGTGTTATATACTAAGGTTATCCTAACCCCATAGTTGTGGTAGCCTTTAGGATTACATCTAATATGAGGATTTTTCCTTAACCAGCCCAATTACCATGAATGTGTTAGATGTATCCTTACTACCCTAATCGATCGGCTCCTACTCGACCTAGTTCTTGCGGCCCCCTACTTGTAGATACCTGTGCTGGTCCCACCCTAGGGTGTATCAATCCCTAGGATGGCAACCCCGACACCCTTTTTGATGCACAGCTTTATATCTACTGATGCCCAGTGGCTAAATTTTCCACTCCGGAATACGTGCACGCCCGTAATCCGTCGGAACCTGCACCGCTGCATTCCCTGTCGCTGTTTTGACCGCTTACAATCAGCCCAGTAATCGTGCCCTACCCTGCCTAGCTCAGGGTACCGTTGATACCTAATGTGGGTTACTGCTGAAACGGGTCCCGCTACTAGGGTTTTCCTGGGGTCTATTCGTATACCCCACAGGTTGGTTAAGTGTTATCAATTTAACTTAACCCCGTCCCCCATCATGATACCGTGGTTAAGTGTTCTCTCTTATGTTACTTAACCCTACCGCATGTCTTGTTATATCGGTCAAGCGTTCTCCCCTGTGTTAACTTAACCCTTACCACACCTCATGTTAGATTGGTTAAGTGTATGTTAACTCAACCTCATCCACTAGCCATTTTATAATGGTTAAGTGTTACCCTCGTGTATTTACTTAACCCTACTACACATCAGGTTATATTGGTTGGGTGTTATCAACCCATTCAAGTTAAACCAACCCAATTAACTTAACCCTCTCATTCGTCAGATTGCATTGGTTAAGTATTTCAAATAATTCGTGGCTTAACCTGCCCACGTATCATGTCAAGTTGGTTAAGTGTTATCTAGTGATTCATAACTTAACCCCGCTATCTTAGCATATCAAATTGGTTAAGTGTTTTCAAGTAGTTCATGACTTAACCCGCCCACGTATTATGCTGAGTTGGTTAAGTATTATCTATATGTTCAAGTTGACTTAACCCTGCCACGCGTCATGTTATATTGGTTAAGTGTCATTAGTCTAGTCATATTACTTAACCTACCTATTCATGTCATATTGGTTAAGTGTCATTAGTCTAGTCATATTACTTAACCCACCCATTGGTCTGATTAACAGTTATGTTGGTTAAGCCCACATTTATAAGTTTTACATGTTCTTAACTCATACCGGTTAGGTCCACACTTACATGTCAAATTTCCATGTATCCCACCTAACCCTCTAACCATACCAACGTCTTATTATGGTTGATATTCCTTGATTCATTCATTATGACGAACGAATCATGACCTCTCACATTAGACCGTGCACTTTGTGGCCGCTGGATTTGTCGGGCGGTTCAGGGCAGATTTACACCAAAAACTGGGTCTAACCTCGTGTCATAAATCGTTACGCCTACAATTCGACCTTTGACCTCTCACATTAGACTGACACTTTGTGGCTACTGGATTTGTCGGGCGGTTCCGGGTAGATTTACACCACAAACTGAGTTTAACCTCGTGTCAAAGGTTCATTAATGGTCGTATTCCCCTCAAAATCTCAATATCAGTTCATGTGTTTAACATATAGAAATGTTCATGTTCGTGTTCAAGTCAATTATCCAATACACAGTCATTTTCATGTTTCAAATTCCCAACTTTACATATTAATAAACATATGCCCAAGTTCCAAAATTACATGCCAATTTATATATATATATATATATATATATATATATATATATATATATATATATATACCCAATTCTAGTCAGTTTACATATGTCCAATTCTTGCCTATTTACATGTATGCCACGTTTATGCCATTTAACCCATATCAAGTTCTAGCCAAAATTGCATGTATCATGCCCAAATAAACCCAAATCATGATTCATGATGTAGTTATCCCAAACTGTAATCTTTTTATTACAACACACGCCAACTACCCAAGTTCATAATACATATTTATGCCAATTATCAAATTTACAATCGCTTTTATATTCAAATTCCCAATTCTACGTATGCCCAATCGTAAGCCTAATCTTTTGATTTAATTTACATAGGCCCGAACTCGTGGTTTAATTTACATGCCAAATTAAATACATGTTATATATACCAAATCTCATGTTACATTACATAGATCCTATTTGTGCCAAATTCCATGTATATAATATTTATGCAAAAAAATTCATAACAAGATTATACCAAAATTTACAGATCAAGCCCAAACTTGCAAATACAACGATAATATCCAATTTCATGTTGCCAATTATTACATCATATTCATATAGGCAATAATCCCATAATTCCCCCGTATACATATCGTACGCAAATCGCGATTTTAGGCCAAGGTCCGAAATTGACCAAGGTTCATGAAAAGAAAATAAATTGGGGGAGAAAGAAATTGAATAAAAATGAGATCAGAGGAAAACATCATCATAGGAATAAATATTACAACTTGATGATAACAACATTACGAATCAAGAAAACTGCTGAATAGATCATAAACTTGTCATGAGCATAAAGATAGACAAGTCCCAAAACAGAAGATTTAAGGAGCAACAGAAATAGATCAGAATCGATAAACATACTTAAATCCAATTCCACTTTATTCCATGGCCACATCATAATTAAATATTTAGATCTGAAAATAATTAGAACTTACAGAGCATGGCTAAAATTGTCGTAGAACGTTGCAGAGACATTAATTTATCTTCTTGAATTGTTGTAGAATTGTTGTAGAAGCTTTAATCTCTAGTTTGAATTTAGTTTGGAGGCTAAGAGAAAAGTTTAGAGGGCGGCGACCATGATCAAGAGGAAGTCCAGCAGCATTTTGGTGTCATATGAATTATTGTATGAATTAGGTTAGGCCTTAGGATGTTTATATAGGTGTAGGAACTAGTTTAGGCCCTAGGATAAACCCTAGAACTGATCTGAACCATCCAAATTCGTCACAGGCCCGAAAACAGACTCAGCCAGCCAACCAGACCAAACTAGGTTCGGACTCAGAAATGAGGGGGGGTTCGACACTAGGGTCGACCTGGTCTGGGGAGGTCGACACTAGGGTCGACCTGGGTCTGAGCTGTTTAAATTTTCCTGGAACTTCCGAAGGCCATAACTCCTTCATCCGGACTCCGATTTTCGAAAACTCGGACTCTATTCCACGCAGAATTTCGAGACGAACGCAACGGCGCAGCCCGTTTGCCATGATTCTTATTTTAAGATTTAATTCTGCCTTGATTTATGATTTTAATATATTATTAAAATTCGGGTTGTTACATTCTCCCCTCCTTAAAGGATTTCGTCCCCGAAATCTTCAAGTTAAGAAGAGTGTGTCCTACCATCCATCATCCATCTACTCAAAACATCATATCCTCAAGAAATCATTGTCCTTAAAAAGATTTCTAATGCTATATGAACATATGCAGAAAGTGTGTGTATATGTTCCTTATCTAATGCAAATGATCAGGCCTGATTGATCTTCTAGATGCAAAATATGTTTAGTGCCATGAGTCCAACATGTATGGAAATAGTCCTAGTCACATAAACACTATATGTGTGCACAACATCCATCCATATGCAACATTCGCATGATAACACATTCAATTTCATCCACAAACAAGTATAAACACTCATGCATATGCAATATGAAAGGTGACGGAGCCGATCTAGTGCCTAATGTGTATATGCATCCACGAGCAACCACTAGCAACCACTTGCAACCATCAATCATAACATGTCTCAAACACATGTTTACACCTAGTTGTTCCTATCCAAAGATATAGTCGAATGATAGAAGCAAGTAAAAACTTTGTGCCCATTAGGCAATGTCAAAATTGGAAATCTACGCCACATATATACTGATTAGGAGAAGAACTCCCTAAGCATCAGCCTCGAAGACCGAAATCAACATCAGGCTGACGCCTAAAGAATTACTCAACCCAACGGACACCCTCAAGCCCCAACATGTATTACTAACAAATGATCCCTATGGGGTTTTGCAACAGAAATAGGATTGAGAATAGGACCGAGAGGTTATACTTAAAAGATAGCATACAAGTAAGCTCTACAGGAAAAGAGGGATCAAGGATATACTCTTAAAAAGAGATATGATGCGCGAATCTAGTCTTCAATCTTCTAAGTCGCATTTCCTTGAGCTTAACTCCATTGTGCTTTGACCTTCTTTAACTTCACAATTTCGTAGCTTCTTAATTCTTGTTTCCAATATATGAGTTGGAACCTATTTCATTGTTGGCTCTCGTTCCACTTTCACTTATTCTTTTTCTAGTATACTCGGCTCAAACATAACTGCGTACTCATGGTTTCATGCAAGCTCTCCAAAATTCACTAGTGAATCCTGGATCTCGTTTACTTACTATAAGGTATTCCACGTAGAAGAACTATCTCTTGAAAACAAACAAATGTCGACCATGTTACCAAATGTACTTACTAAGGTGATTTTCCATAACTCATGCATAAGCGAAATGAACCATCCGCCTTAGTGGCGAGCACTACTCGAGTGGATCAATAAATGTATCAAGAAATTCTAGGTAACTAAGCATGGCAGAACCCTAAGGGTTACACTAGACTTCGAGGGCATTACCAAGGCAAGTCAAGAGTCTAACTACCCTCTTTTCATACTCAAGAATGGCACCAGTACTGGATAACCACTCCATCCCTAGAATTAACCCATAGCCCAAAAACATAACCATTTCTTCTAAACTCAACACTTAGCATAGACATTCTCAAATCCAAACAAGTCATGAATAAATGAGCCGTTCCCCAACAGGATTTGAGACAAAAATGGGATCATCTACTACGCTAGTACTAAGGTGCAGAGACTCAACTATCGAAGAAGAATTAAAAGAATGCGATGTACAGAAACAAAGTTCTAACGGGATGATAGAAAAGAAAAGCTAAACCTTTAACTGAAACGTTACCACCCCTCTTAGGTACACTAGTAGTGAGAGCATACAATTGCCATCTCGACGATCTTGTACTTTATCCTCGTTCTTACTATCCTTGCATGGCTTGTTGACAAGTCTCTCGAAAGCTACCTCCATTGCACGGCCACCCTACAAAGCTTGAAATAAGATTAGTCGCAAGTAAAATTACTGCGGTTACAGATGGAGGTTGGGCACTCCTTGCCCTCCGACATGTGTCGTACGCCTACAAAACTATGGTGAAAAGAGAGAAAGAAGATATTCAAAGAGAGAATCAAAAGATAATGCATATGGCTTTGGGGAATATGCCTTTCGTAAAACAAAACTTTTCTTTAGAAAAGTGCTTCTTTGTAAAATTTTGAAAACTAGTTCAGAAGGTTTTTGAAAACTTTTGCCCAGTCTGGTAACCTTCTGCTTTGATATCAAATGTAACACCCCACATCCGTTAAGGGTCACTCACAAAGGGAATGCCTTAACTTCAATGGAGCATTATGGGTACTGGAACAGAAATATTACAAGACAGACATATATAAAACAGCGGAAGGTAAAGTAGAAGTATTTCAAATTATTTATTAAATATAATCATTTACAATAAAAGCCCATCAACTTCCAATACCCAATTACATAGCAAGAATATCTATCTTGCTCAAAAACAAAGAAGCATAAAAATAAATTGCAGTATTCCCCAATAAAGCAAAGCAAGCCATAGCCAAGAGAGGCCCAAGCCGCACATGAAAGAGCCTTGGAGCTTGGTAAAATCCGAACTAAGTTGTACTCCCACCCTGCGAACCTGGGGGGGAACGAAAGAAGAAGAGGCGAAACAAAATAGGTCAGTCATAAAGACTGAGTAAGTCCTAGTGACTTTCAGCATAAAAACAGGTAAAGATAACATGGCATGAACAAACTGAAAGTAAACATAAGCATGATGACAAGATAAGCTAGAGGCACGATGAATCAAGTTTAACATCCCATACTTCCTATCAAGGGTAGCATCTCAAGGTTCCTACCAAGTATCTTATCGCAAGGTCGCAAGATTTCTAAGTTTCACCATTACCCTATTTTCCTTGATTTCCTATATTCTCTGCACCACCTAACTAGCGTTTCAATTAGTTTACAAAGTTTCAATTACAAGATAAATGATCCCCCATAACCCACGTGATAGTTTTATAGGTACATATCCCACGATGAGGGTCCCCCCTCATATTGACAATTTCATGTCCCCACCGTACCTACCTTAATTAATCGGCTCTTACTTACCATGTTTCACATGCGTTATATACTAAGGTTATCCCAACCCCGTAGTTGTGGTAGCCTTCAGGACTACATCTAATATGAGAATTTTTCCTCAACCAGCCCAATTACCATGAATGTGTTAGATGTATCCTTACTACCCTAATCGATCGGCTCCTACTCGACCTAGTTCTTGCGGCCCCCTACTTGTAGATACTTGTGTTGGTCCCACCCTAGGGTGTATCAATCCCTAGGATGGCAACCCCGACATCCTTTTTGATGCATAACTTTATATCTACTGATGCCCAGTGGCTAAATTTTCCACTCCGGAATACGTGCACGCCCGTAATCCGTCGGAACCTGCACCGCTACATCCCTTGTCGCCGTTTTGACCGCTTACAATCAGCCCAGTAATCGTGCCCCACCCTGCCTAGCTCAGGGTACCGTTGATACCTAATGTGGGTTACTGCTGAAACGGGTCTCACTACTAGGGTTTTCCTGGGGTATATTCGTATACCCCACAGGTTGGTTAAGTGTTATCTATTTAACTTAACCCCACCCCCATCATGATACCGTGGTTAAGTGTTCTCTCTTGTGTTACTTAACCCTACCGCATGTCTTGTTATATCGGTTAAGCGTTCTCCCCTGTGTTAACTTAACCCTTACCACACCTCACGTTAGATTGGTTAAGTGTATGTTAACTCAACCTCATCCACTAGCCATTTTATAATGGTTAAGTGTTACCCTCGTGTATTTACTTAACCCTACCACACATCAGGTTATATTGGTTGGGTGTTATAAACTCGTTCAAGTTAAACCAACCCATTTAACTTAACCTTCCCATTCGTCAGATTGCATTGGTTAAGTATTTCAAATAATTCATGGCTTAACCCGCCCACGTATCATGTCAAGTTGGTTAAGTGTTGTCTAGTGATTCATAACTTAACCCCGCTATCTTAGCATATCAAATTGGTTAAGTGTTTTCAAGTAGTTCATGATTTAACCCGCCCACGTATCATGCTGAGTTGGTTAAGTATTATCTATATGTTCAAGTTGACTTAACCCTGCCATGTGTCACGTTATATTGGTTAAGTGTCATTAGTCTAGTCATATTACTTAACCTACATATTCATGTCATATCGGTTAAGTGTCATTAGTCTAGTCATATTACTTAACCCACCCATTGGTCTGATTAACAGTTATGTTGGTTAAGCCCACATTTATAAGTTTTACATGTTCTTAACTCATACCGGTTAGGTCCACATTTACATGTCAAATTTCCATGTATCCCACCTAACCCTCTAACCATACCCACGTCTTATTATGTGTAACAACCATGATTTTTGGGGCCAATTTAAAATTTTATTTTAAGTGATTTTAAAGAGTTTTCGATATTTAAAATAATTTACTTAAAATAAAAATGATTGAAAGTTGATTCAAATCGAAGTTAGAATGAATAATTTAATTATAATTATAAAAAGAGTTAGAAATAGCGCGGTATTTTGAAAAGTCAAATTTGAACTTTGACTGACCATACAGGATGCAAAATTTAACGGATTTTAGTGAAACCAAAAATATTAGAATCTATTTAAAAATATTTTTCTAACGAATCTGAAAAATCGAAATTTCATAGCAGGAATCAAAAGTTATGTCAAAATTAAAATTTAGAAAGCTCGCTATGAAATTTATAAAGGTCAAAAATGCCACTTTTTGCGTACGAAAGAATTTGGACTCTAAACCACTTCCATTGAGTTCAGAATGATGTTTCTGCATTGAAAAACAGTAAACACTTATATATTTCGAGTTTCGGAAATTTTCGGTATACAAATTTATTTTTAATATTAAATACATACGCCTTGAAAATTGAGATTTTGCAAACGGACTCCAAATTGAACGAAATTAATTTTCTTGGATTTGTATCGTCAAAAAAAAGCTAAAAATGATTTTTCTGTAATTTTTAGAATTAATATGTAATTATTATTGATTTTACAGTGAAAAAATGACTTTAAAAATTCATTAAAAATACATACGGACTCGAAAAATTACGAAACCAGTTTCTATAGGTTCGTATTGATTAGAATTGGTTGCGTTCCGAATTTCATCGAATTTGGAATCAGCACGTGATCATACGGTCTTAAAAACTGTGAAATGTACGTTAATAATAGCATGAAGGTTATAATTAAAAATGGGTTTACACACATAAAGGCCCAATTAAAATTGAACACGTCTATATATTATCTCATAGCAGCCATAACGTAGACCTAATTCAATTTTCTAAACCTAATGCTAGCCTCCACCTTCATCTCTCTAATGGCGACTCCTCTCTTCACAATATAAATCATGAAAATCAAATCTCTCCAAACCATAGCAAATTAAATATCAAAACGAAGGTCTCAACGATACGAAGCTACTGATACCATTAGTTTTGTCATACAGCGCTCGGATTCACCGAAATTTTGGATCAAACTTTCTGATTTTCGAAATTAAAAAGCAGTAGACGTAAATGATTTGTTTCCCGCTAATCTAGGAGGAACTGGAAAAAGTTGTCAACATGAAAGTTCTTCGACTTCACGTTATCTAGATGCTGGAATTTTTTCAGATTTTTTGGAGTTGGGGTGCGGCCTGTGGAGCCCACGAGGCGAAATTCACTCTCAGGCCAGATTCCGGCGACCGGAGCATGAACGGCGGCTGCGATTTGGTGAGATGAGGCAGCTTGCCAAGACGAAGAGATGAGCGGTGGTTTCAGGTCAATCGGAGGTCGGAGGTGGAAGTTATGGACGGTCGGAAGAGGAGGGTTGACCGAAAATTTGGGGTAGAATTTGAATTTTAATCTATTTAATTTTATTCCAATCTTTGTAAATGTATATCTCTCTCATACGAAGTTGAAATTTGATGATTTCAGATCCGCCGCGATCGTGGCGACGAGACGTTCGCGTGGACACTAATTTCGTCCAATTTGGAGACAATCAAAATTTTAGGTATTTTTCGAATTTTAAATAATTAACTAAATTGTCCGAACTTCAAAAATTCATAACTTGTTGTAACGAACTCGAAATCGCTCGAAACAGGTTTTGCCATGATCAGTGAATTTTTAGCTTCGCATAGACATCAATTTTGCCCAATTCTGAGCAAGTTGGATTTTGGTCAAATTTTGGCTCTGAACAGCGCAGAACTCAATATCAACGTGAGATTTCTATTTTTTTAAAAATCAAATTTAATTATTTATTTCAGATATGAAATTATATTTATTTCATGTTTATGTTGTATGTATAATCGTTGAAATGTTGATTTGTGCTATAATTGCTTGAATCGCTAAACTGAATTGTGTGTAATCATGTTTGACATGACTTTGTGTGTACGACGAAACAACATTTTATTGTATGTATAAAATATACAATATTCATGTTGTAAAAAATTTGCGTATGAAATAAAAACAACATTTTTATTTGAAATGTGTTATGCCAATTAAAATAACATTTTTGATTAGAAATTTGCTAGAAAAATATGAGTGAACATTTTTATCTCATTTTGTTGAACTAGTTTTTCAACAAAATATGTATACATATTTTTGTGTAATATTGTTTACGTTAATAAAAAAAACGCTTTGTTAGCAAATATGATATGAAAATAAAAATGCACATTTTGTTGGTAGCGTCATATGAGAATATCATTTTTTATGTCAATATGTTAGAATATCATTTTTATGTCGACATGTTAGAATTATCATGTTAATGTTAACATAGTAGAATTTGTCATTTTAAGGTTGATATAGTAGAATTATCATTTTATGAAATGTCAACGCTAAATATTCATTTTATGTTATGTTAGAACCGTCAACACATAATCACAATTTAGTTAGAATATTTTTGTGTAGAGAAAAAGTACATTTTTAATATAAAATGTTGCATTAGATAATAACGTCATGTTATGTTATTTAGAAATGAATAATTTCACCGTCATGTTATGTTATTTAGAAATGAATAATTTCACTGTCATGTTATATTATTTAGAAATGAATATTTTCACCGTTATGTTGTGTTAATTAGAGAAACAATATTTTTACCGTCACGTTATGTCAGGTAGAAATGAACATTTTTGCCAATGTAAAGTAGTAGCGACAAAATCACATTTTTTTTGTCAATGTAATGAAGTAGCGACAAAAATCATATTTTTGTCAATATAACATGGTAGCAAATGAAATTTACATTTTTATTATGTAAACAAAAGTATAAACTTGCATTGCAAATAAAATTTATATTTTAGTAGGAATGTGCATTGATAATAAAGATCACATTTTTATTTTGTAACTTAGAATGAGAACTTGCATTGCAAATAAAAATTTCATTTTTATTTGAACCAAAGATATAATATTTGCTATGCAAATAAAAATTACATTTTTTTTTGTAACTATGGTATGAAATTGGCAAGCGAACAAAATTTACATTTCCCAATGTAACTATGAATGAGAATTTTCTATGTAAACAAAATTTACATTTTTTTATATGTAACTATAAATGAGAATTTGCACTGTAAATTAGAATTACATTTTTATTATGTAATTATAGTATGATATTACATTGTAAATTAAAATTACATTTTTTTATATGGAATTAAACATGGTTTTGCATCGTATGTTAAATATTACATTTTATACGTAATGTATGTATGAAATTACACCGTAGGATAAAAATTTCACTTTTCCATGCAGTTAAAAGATGCATTTACATCGTATGGTAGAATTCACATTTTTTATATGTAACATAGGAGGAGAATGAACATGTGAAATGAAATTCATTTATTTTATATGTAATAAGATGTAGGAATGGGAAAGAATGATAAAACATACATTTTTATCGAATGTAAAAGAATGACAAAAATATTCATTTTGTTAAATGTGAAAGAATGATAAAAATATACATTGTTATCAAGTGTAAATAGAGGACAAAAATATTTATTTTGTCAAATGCAAAGAATAAAATAAAACACATTCATTTTTGTTCGTAATAAAAAAGAAACATTCATTTTGTTTTTGTTTTGAAAGTTAACACACAATTTTCATTTTTGGTGAAAGTTAAAAAGAATATTTTTAATATTCTTTTGTTAAAAATGAAAGGTCATATTGTTTATCACCATTTTTGTCAAATTAAAAGATTTAACCTTTGGTTTATACTTAAAAGGTGAAAGTTACATTTTTGATGTAAAAAGAAAAGTATACATTTTAATGTGAATAAAATAAGGAAAATTACATTTTCATGTAAATGGAACTTGAACTAAGAGATTTACATTTTAATCAATTGAATTTTTATTAAAAAGGATAACGGTATGAAATTTACATACCCATGTAAAAGAATTTCAGTAAAGATTATAACGATGAAATTTATATTTTAATGAATTAGTTTTTCATTAAAAGGATTAAAGATATGGAAATTTCATTTTCAGGTAAATAGATTAGTACACAAAATTATCATTTTGCTTGTAATGTAAAATTATTATTTTTGTGTTTTGCATTGAAAAGATAACAAAATTATCAATTTTGTTACATTGAAATAAAGAAACAAAAATATTCATTCTTGTAGAAGTAAAAATGGATGAACTAAAATATTCGTTTGTTTAAATTGAAATGAAACCAAGAATGTCTATTTTTGTTGGAATTGGTATTATACGCAAAATACATTTTGTGTAATTCGAAAGATGAAACAAGAAAATGTACATTGTTATGTATAAGATGTGCATGTGTATGAAAATAAAAATAAACATTATGGTGTGTACATTGTACATTAATATTGTATATACGAATAGGAATGTTTTAATTAGCAAAATGTAATGAAATAAAATAAATTTCATTACACATTATAAACATTTCGATAGGTTGTGAAGCAAAACATTCACTACTTGTTATGTAATTACGTTAATGAAATGGAATTTAATTATTTATATATATATATATATAAATAAAGATAAATCATTACAAATTACTAATAACGATATGAAATGATTTCCAACTTATATATATACGACAATTATTTGGAAAGTCCGAGTCTATCTCATTTCAAATAATTTGAACGACGTTTAAAATTCAAGAGTTGAAGACGGCGATTGAAAACCGACGATCTTCATATCGAATGGACGACGACTGCCGATGCCCGTGATTGGAGTAGCTACCTTGAAGGGGCTACAGTAGTGGCCGTCCGGACGTAGTGTTGATTAGTACGGATTTGGCTTTCGCTCAGACCCAGAGCATAAGCTTATAAATGGATTGTGTGTCTGACGTCGTACTGCATTAAATATCATGTTATTAATCTTCTGTCGAATGTATGGATGTTTGGTGGCGGAGAATTTATTCTCTTGCTTAACACCCGTTCATATATTTCGGAAAAGGATTGGTAGTGTGATATGGAGTGACGATGTGGCATGCTAAGATGCATATGATCAAGGCTTTGTTGAAAAGCAGGCCTTGTGGTTGATGATCAAAGCATAGTCTGTTTAGGTATAGCTTTGTGTATAGCGTGACTTCGCGAGCCTCACACACCGTTGGAGTCTAAAACGGGAGAAGGGAACGCAGGGAGAGCAGCAGGTTTCTTTCTAACTAGAAGTGGTGTTTGGGCTTTAACACGACCCGGCATTTTACTTATGTGGATGATGGAATGAGGCGCCTCGGATGATAGGTCCTATAGGACTGGGAAACGTGTGTTCAGGAATAACTAATCCGCAACTCGTATGGTGGACCGGCCCTGCAGCTTTTCAAGGGTTCACTGCCGGGGATCCTGAGACATTAGCTAGAGTGTCTCGAATCGGTAGGAGCTCCTCCCTAGCCTTGACTCATGATGGAAACCAAAATCCAAATACGACCCTACGAATTTGATTGTATTACTAGTATGGAGGCATAGTGGTATGGGATACTATTCTTCCTAGGATTTATACATTTACTTTGAAATGTTTTGATATATACTAATAATAATAATATTAAACTCGTATTTGCCGTATTTAGCATGTTTAATCACTATAAGGTAAAACCCTATCCTCTGGTTTGTGTTGCATTGTGTGATGGGACCTGGGTCTTATGTTGATTCCATTTTTCTAAAAAGCACAACGTTGTTGTACGATTTACGTATTAGTTATTTTTTGACACTTTTATGCACGGCAATCCATTAGAGCAAACCCGTTCCGCGTTAGCGGCGTGGTCTTTGGATTTGTCCTATTAATAGTGATTAATTAATTAAGAATTCTCACACCAGTCCCATGACTGACCCGTTGTTTGTTTCACTTTGCAAACTCGGGTGCCCTCTTTCCACGCGGGCAGTCGAGCAGTTTGTCTACAGGTTTATCTCTTTAGCAGGATCCTGTATCGAAGCTTAAAGCTGTGTCCAGAACATTGGAGTCTTCCGCTGCCTTAGTTATTTTGTTTTCCGCTGCAATGTATTATAATATTGTAATTTATCTTCTGTTGTAATTTTATTCAATATACTCTGATATTCTGTACTCTGATGTAACATTTATTATTGATGTTATAAAAGTCTGTTGTTATTCTTCTGATGTGTTGTATTCCCAAAGTTAACGTAGGCGGGATTTGAACGGTCTTGGTCGATTTTGCGATCGATTAAGGCCGGGAAAAATACGACTCGTTACAGTTGGTATCAGAGTTTTGGTTAGCTCAAATCTTTGGGGTACAACTCATTAGAACTGAACAAAAGGCTGATCAGAGATTGGATTAGTAATATGCAATAAGAATACTCATTAGAGATAGGATCAGCAGTATCCTAGAATGAGAAAACTCATTAGAGATGGGGTTAGTAATGCCCTAGAATGAGTTGAGAGTAGCAAGCCTATAATATACGTATTTGTAATTATGCTTTATTTTGGAAAATATGATTTTTAAATATATAAAAGTTATATATATTTTAAAGGTTAATCAACTAATAAAATTATTGAGATTAATAAAGAATAAAAAATAGAGTAGGATAATTAAACACTTTAGCTTCGTTCCATTTCGAGGACGAAAAGTTTTTAAGTGGGGGAGACTGTAACAACCCTGATTTTTTAGGCCAATTTAAAAAATTATTTTAAGTGATTTTAATGAGTTTTCGATATTTAAAATAATTTATTTAAAATAAAAATGATTGAAAGTTGATTCAAATCGAAGTTAGAATGAATAATTTAATTTTAATTATAAAAAGAGTTAGAAATAGCGCGGTAGTTTGAAAAGTCAAACTTGAACTTTGACTGACCATACAGGATGCAAAATTTAACGGATTTTAGTGAAACCAAAAATATTAGAATCTATTTAAAAATATATTTCTAACAAATCTGAAAAATCGAAATTTCATAGCAGGAATCAAAAGTTATGTCAAAATTAAAATTTAGAAAGCTCGCTATGAAATTTATAAAGGTCAAAAATGTCACTTTTTGCGTACGAAGGAATTTGGACTCGAAACCACTTCCATTGAGTTCAGAATGATGTTTCTGCATTGAAAAACAGTAAACACTTATATATTTCGAGTTTCGGAAATTTTCGGTATACAAATTTATTTTTAATATTAAATATATACACCTTGAAAAATGAGATTTTGCAAACGGACTCCAAATTGAACGAAATTAATTTTCTTGGATTCGTATCGTCAAAACAAAGCTAAAAATGATTTTTCTGTAATTTTAGAATTAATATGTAATTATTATTGATTTTACAGTGAAAAAATGACTTTAAAAATTCATTAAAAATACATACGGACGCGAAAAATTACGAAACCAATTTCTATAGGTTCGTATTGATTAGAATTGGTTGTGTTCCGAATTTCATCGAATTTGGAATCAGCACGTGATCATACGGTCTTAAAAACTGTGAAATGTACGTTAATAATAGCATGAAGGTTATAATTAAAAATGGGTTTACACACATAAAGGCCCAATTAAAATTGAACACATCTATATATTATCTCATAGCAGCCATAACCTAGACCTAATTCATTTTTCTAAACCTAATGCTAGCCTCCACCTTCATCTCTCTAATGACGACTCCTCTCTTCACAAAATAAATGATGAAAATCAAATCTCTCCAAACCATAGCAAATTAAATATCAAATTGAATGTCTCAACGATACGAAGCTACTGATACCATCAGTTTTGTCATACAGTGCTCGGATTCACCGAAATTTTGGATCAAACTTTCTGATTTTCGAAATTAAAAAGCAGCAGACGTAAATGATTTTTTTCCCGCTAATCTAGGAAGAACTGGAAAAAGTTGTCAACCGTCTACACGTTATCTAGATGTTGGAATTTTTTCAGATTTTTTGGAGTTGGGGTGTGGCCTGTGGGGCCCGCGAGGAGAAATTCACTCTCAGGCCAGATTCCGGCGGCCGGAGCATGAACGGCGGCTGCGATTTGGTGGGATGATGCAGCTTGCCAAGACGAAGAGATGAGCGGTGGTTTCAGGTCAATCGGAGGTCGGAGGTGGAAGTTATGGACGGTCAAAGTTGGGAAGAGGAGGGTTGACCGAAAATTTGGGGTAGAATTTGAATTTTAATCTATTTAATTTTATTCCAATTTTTGTAATTGTATATCTCTCTCATACGAAGTTGAAATTTGATGATTTCAGATCTGCCGCGATCGTGGCAACGAGACGTTCGCGTGGACACTAATTTCATCCAATTTGGAGACAGTCAAAATTTTAGGTATTTTTCGAATTTTAAATAATTAACTAAATTGTCCGAACTTCAGAAATTCATAACTTGTTGTAACGAACTCGAAATCGCTCGAAACAGGTTTTGCCATGATCAATGAATTTTTAGCTTCGCATAGACATCAATTTTGCCCAATTCTGAGCAAGTTGGATTTTGGCCAAATTTTGGCTCTGAACAGCGCAGAACTCAATATCAATGTGAGATTTCTATTTTTTTTTAAATCAAATTTAATTATTTATTTCAGATATGAAATTATATTTATTTCATGTTTATGTCGTATGTATAATCGTTGAAATGTTGATTTGTGTTGTAATTGCTTGAATCGCTGAACTGAATTGTGTGTAATCATGTTTGACATGACTTTGTGTGTACGACGAAACAACATTTTATTATATGTATAAAATATACAATATTCATGTTGTCAAAAATTTGCGTAGGAAATAAAAACAACATTTTTATTTGAAATGTGTTATGCCAATCAAAATAACATTTTTGATTAGAAATTTGCTAGAAAAATATGAGTGAACATTTTTATCTCATTTTGTTGAACTAGTTTTTCAACAAAATATGTATACATATTTTTGTGTAATATTGTTTACGTTAATAAAAAAAAAAAAACCGCTTTGTTAGCAAATATGATATGAGAATAAAAATGCACATTTTGTTGGTAGCGTCATATGAGAATATCATTTTTTATGTCAATATGTTAGAATATCATTTTTATGTCGACATGTTAGAATTATCATGTTAATGTTAACATAGTAGAATTTGTCATTTTAAGGTTGATATAGTAGAATTATCATTTTATGAAATGTCAACGTAAAATATTCATTTTATGTTATGTTAGAACCGTCAACACATAATCACAATTTAGTTAGAATATTTTTGTGTAGAGAAAAAGTACATTTTTTATATAAAATGTTGCATTAGATAATAACGTCATGTTATGTTATTTAGAAATGAATAATTTCACCGTCATGTTATGTTATTTAGAAATGAATAATTTCACCGTCATGTTATATTATTTAGAAATGAATATTTTCACCGTTATGTTGTGTTAATTAGAGAAACAATATTTTTACCGTCACGTTATGTCAGGTAGAAATGAACATTTTTGCCAATGTAAAGTAGTAGCGACAAAATCACATTTTTTTTGTCAATGTAACGAAGTAGCGACAAAAATCATATTTTTGTCAATATAACATGGTAGCAAATGAAATTTACATTTTTATTATGTAAACAAAAGTATAAACTTGCATTGCAAATAAAATTTATATTTTAGTAGGAATGTGCATTGATAATAAAGATCACATTTTTATTTTGTAACTTAGAATGAGAACTTGCATTGCAAATAAAAATTTCATTTTTATTTGAACTAAAGATATAATATTTGCTATGCAAATAAAAATTACATTTTTTTTTGTAACTATGATATGAAATTGACAAGCGAACAAAATTTACATTTCCCAATGTAACTATGAATGAAAATTTTCTATGTAAACAAAATTTACATTTTTTTTATATGTAACTATAAATGAGAATTTGCACTGTAAATTAGAATTACATTTTTATTATGTAATTAAAGTATGATATTACATTGTAAATTAAAATTACATTTTTTTTATATGGAATTAAACATGGTTTTGCATCGTATGTTAAATATTATATTTTATACGTAATGCATGTATGAAATTACACCGTAGGGTAAAAATTTCATTTTTTCATGTAGTTAAAAGATGCATTTACATCGTATGGTAGAATTCACATTTTTTATATGTAACATAGGAGGAGAATGAACATGTGAAATGAAATTCATTTATTTTATATGTAATAAGATGTAGGAATGGGAAAGAATGATAAAACATACATTTTTATCGAATGTAAAAGAATGACAAAAATATTCATTTTGTCAAATGTGAAAGAATGATAAAAATACATTGTTATCAAATGTAAATGGAGGACAAAAATATTTATTTTGTCAAATGCAAAGAATAAAATAAAACACGTTCATTTTTGTTCGTAATAAAAAAGAAACATTCATTTTGTTTGTGTTTTGAAAGTTAACACACAATTTTCATTTTTGGTGAAAGTTAAAAAGAATATTTTTTATATTCTTTTGTTAAAAATGAAAGGTCATATTGTTTATCACCGTTTTTGTCAAATTAAAAGATTTAACCTTTGGTTTATACTTAAAAGGTGAAAGTTACATTTTTGATGTAAAAAGAAAATTATACATTTTAATGTGAATAAAATAAGGAAAATTACATTTTCATGTAAATGGAACTTAAACTAAGAGATTTACATTTTAATCAATTGAATTTTTATTAAAAAGGATAACGGTATGAAATTTACATACCCATGTAAAAGAATTTCAGTAAAGATTATAACGATGAAATTTATATTTTAATGAATTAGTTTTTCATTAAAAAGATTAAAGATATGGAAATTTCATTTTCATGTAAATAGATTAGTACACAAAATTATCGTTTTGCTTGTAATGTAAAATTATTATTTTTGTGTTTTGCATTGAAAAGATAACAAAATTATCAATTTTGTTACATTGAAATAAAGAAACAAAAATATTCATTCTTGTAGAAGTAAAAATGGATGAACTAAAATATTCGTTTGTTTAAATTGAAATGAAACACAAGAATGCCTATTTTTGTTGGAATTGGTATTATACGCAAAATACATTTTGTGTAATTCGAAAGATGAAACAAGAAAATGTACATTGTTATGTATAAGATGTGCATGTGTATGAAAATAAAAATAAACATTATGGTGTGTACATTGTACATTAATATTGTATATACGAATAGGAATGTTTTCGTTAGCAAAATGTAATGAAATAAAATAAATTCCATTACACATTATAAACATTTCGATAGGTTGTGAAGCAAAACATTCACTACTTGTTATGTAATTACGTTAATGAAATGGAATTTAATTATTTTTATATATATATATATAAAAATAAAGTTAAATCATTACAAATTACCAATAACGATATGAAATGATTTCCAACTTATATATATACGAGAATTATTTGGAAAGTCCGAGTCTATCTCATTCCAAATAATTTGAACGACGTTTAAAATTCAAGAGTTGAAGACGGCGATTGAAAACCGACGATCTTCATATCGAATGGATGACGACTGCTGATGCCCGTGATTGGAGTAGCTACCTTGAAGGGGCTACAGTGGTGGCCGTCCGGACGTAGTGTTGATTAGTACGGATTTGGTTTTCGCTCAGACCCAGAGCATAAGCTTATAAATGGATTGTGTGTCTGACGTCGTACTGCATTAAATATCATGTTATTAATCTTCTGTCGAATGTATGGATGTTTGGTGGCGGAGAATTTATTCTCTTGCTTAACACCCGTTCATATATTTCGGCAAAGGATTGGTAGTGTGATATGGAGTGACGATGTGGTATGCTAAGATGCATATGATCAAGGCTTTGTTGAAAAGCAGGCCTTGTGGTTGATGATCAAAGCATAGCCTGTTTAGGCATAGCTTTGTGTATAGCGTGACTTCGCGAGCCTCACACACCGGCGGAGTCCAAAACGGGAGAAGGGAACGCAGGGAGAGCAGCAAGTTTCTTTCTAGCTAGAATTGGTGTTTGGGCTTTAACACGGCCCGGCATTTTACTTATGTGGATGATGGAATGGGGCGCCTCGGATGATAGGTCCTATAGGACTGGGAAACGTGTGTTCAGGAATAACTAATCCGCAACTCGTATGGTGGACCAGCCCTGCAGCTTTCCAAGGGTTCACTGCGGGGGATCCTGAGACATTAGCTAGAGTGTCTCGAATCGGTAGGAGCTCCTCTCTAGCCTTGACTCATGATGGAAACCAAAATCCAAATACGACCCTACGAATTTGATTGTATTACTAGTATGGAGGCATAGTAGTATGGGATACTATTCTTCCTAGGATTTATACATTTACTTTGAAATGTTTTGATATATACTAATAATAATAATATTAAACTCGTATTTGCCGTAGTTAGCATGTTTAATCACTATAAGGTAAAACTCTATCCTCTGGTTTGTGTTGCATTGTGTGATGGGACCTGGGTCTTATGGTGATTCCATTTTTCTAAAAAGCATAGCTTTGTTGTACGATTTACGTGTTAGTTGTTTTTTTGATACTTTTATGCACGACAATCCATTAGAGCAAACCCGTTCCGCGTTAGCAGCGTGGTCTTTAGATTTGTCCTATTAATAGTGATTAATTAGTTAAGAATTCTCACACCAGTCCCATGACTGACCCGTTGTTTGTTTCACTTTGCAAACTCGGGTGCCCTCTTTCCACACGGGCAGTCGAGCAGTTTGTCTACAGGTTTATCTCTTTAGCAGGATCCTGGATCGAAGCTTAAAGCTGTGTCCAGAACATTGGAGTCTTCCGCTGCCTTAGTTATTTTGTTTTCCGCTGCAATGTATTATAATAATGTAATTTATCTTCCGCTGTAATTTTATTCAATATACTCTGATATTCTGTACTCTGATGTAACATTTATTATTGATGTTATAAAAGTCTGCTGTTATTCTTCTGATGTGTTGTATTCCCAAAGTTAACGTAGGCGGGATTTGAACGGTCTTGGTCGATTTTGCGATCGATTAAGGCCGGGCAAAATCTGACTTGTTACATTATGGTTGATATTCCTTGATTCATTCATTATGACGAACGAATCATGACCTCTCACATTAGACCATGCACTTTGTGGCCACTGGATTTGCTGGGCGGTTCCGGGCAGATTTACACCACAAACTGGGTCTAACCTCGTGTCATAAATCGTTACGCCTACAATTCGACCTTTGACCTCTCACATTAGACTGACACTTTGTGGCTACTGGATTTGCCGGGCGGTTCCGGGCAGATTTACACCACAAACTGAGTCTAACCTCGTGTCAAATGTTCATTAATGGTCGTATTCCCCCCAAAACCCCAATATCAGTTCATGTGTTTAACATATAGAAATGTTCATGTTCGTGTTCAAGTCAATTATCCAATACACAGTCATTTTCATGTTTCAAATTCCCAACTTTACATATTAATAAACATATGCCCAAGTTCCAAAATTACATGCCAATTTATATGTATATATATATACCTAATTCTAGTCAGTTTACATATGTCCAATTCTTGCCTATTTACATGTATGCCAAGTTTATGTCGTTTTACCTATATCAAGTTCTAGCCAAAATTGCATGTATCATGCCCAAATAAACCCAAATCATGATTCATGATGTAGTTTTCCCAAACTGTAATCTTTTTATTACAACACACGCCAACTACCCAAGTTCATAATACATATTTATGCCAATTATCAAATTTACAATCGCTTTTATATTCAAATTCCCAATTCTACATATGCCCAATCGTAAGCCTAATCTTTTGATTAATTTACATAGGCCCGAACTCGTGGTTTAATTTACATGCCAAATTACATACATGTTATATATACCAAATCTCATGTTACATTACATCGATCCTATTTGTGCCAAATTCCATGTATATAATATTTATGCAAATTTTTTTCATAACAAGATTATACCAAAATTTACAGATCAAGCCCAAACTTGCAAATACAATGATAATATCCAATTTCATGTTGCCAATTATTACATCATATTCATATAGGCAATAATCCCATAATTCCCCCGTATACATATCGTACGCAAATCGCGATTTTAGGCCAAGGTCCGAAATTGACCAAGGTTCATGAAAAGAAAATAAATTGGGGGAGATAGAAATTGAATAAAAATGAGATCAGAGGAAAACATCATCATAGGCATAAATATTACAACTTGATGATAACGTCATTACGAATCAAGATAACTGCTGAATAGATCATAAACTTGTCATGAGCATAAAGATAGACAAGTCCCAAAACAGAAGATTCATGGAGCAACAGAAATAGATCAGAATCGATAAACATACTTAAATCCAATTCCACTTTATTCCATGGCCACATCATAATTAAATATTTAGATCTGAAAATAATTAGAACTTACAGAGCATGGCTAATGAATTAAGAACTAAAATTATCGTAGAACGTTGCAGAGATATTGATTTATCTTCTTGAATTGTTGTAGAATTGATGTAGAAGCTTTAATCTCTAGTTTGAATTTAGTTTGGAGGCTAAGAGAAAAGTTTAGAGAGCGACGACCATGATCAAGAGAAAGTCCAACAGCATTTTGGTGTCATATGAATTATTGTATGAATTAGGTTAGGCCTTAGGATGTTTATATAGTTGTAGGAACTAGTTTAGGCCCTAGGATAAACCCTAGAACTGATCTGTACCATCCAAATTCGTCACAGGCCCGAAAACAGACTCAGCCAACCAACCAGACCGAACCAGGTTCGGACTCAGAAATGGGGGGGGGGGGGGGGTCGACACTAGGGTCGACCTGGTCTGGGGAGGTCGACACTATGGTCGACCCTAGGGTCGACCTGGGTCTGGGCTGTTTAAATTTTCCTGGAACTTCCGAAGGCTATAACTCCTTCATCCGGACTCCGATTTTCGAAAACTCGGACTCTATTCCACGCAGAATTTCGAGGCGAACGCAACGGCGTAGCCCGTTTCCCATGATTCTTATTTTAAGATTTAATTCTGCCTTGATTTATGATTTTAATATATTATTAAAATTCGGGTTGTTACAATTACACTTACCCTCTTCCACTTCTTGTCGACTGTTGTGTATGCTGACAACAGTGTTTCTCAAAGACAAATTTTCCTTGACTCTCTCCCCTCCCAACAACATTCCTCTCTGCCATGGATTTGTCTTGGGGACTGGAATTGTATGCAAATGTCTACATATAAAAAAGGTGGTGCTCCCCTTAATTTTAAACAAACTACTCCTTTAAACCGTGCCATATATGATGCTAATCTTTTACCTATCCCTTCCACTGATGAATTCTTTACCTGGAATAACTGTAGTAGATCTGGAGTTAGAACTTACTGTAGGCTTGACAGAACATACCAAAACCTTACTGCCCTTTCCATGTGGCTTAACCTTACTCCTATTATTCCACCTCCTTCCCTTTTTGATCACTCTCCTTTAATCCAGGATTGGGGCTTAAGTCAGGAGAGAGGACATCCCTCATTTTCATTTTTTAATAACTGGGCGAAACATCCAAATTTTTTAAATATTGTGCAAGATAGTTGGAACATTAACTTTTTTGGCAATCCTATGTTTATTTTGTAGGCTAAACTCAAGCAACTAAAGATTATTTTAAGGAAGTGGGCAAATGACAAATTTGGTGATGGACATAAACTATCTTCTACTACTAGAGCTAAATTACTTCAGGTACAGTCTGAATGCAGGAAAGCCTCATTAATCATGTTAATGGTAGACTTGCTGAAGAAGAATCTTTCCTCTCAAAGATGTTATCCACGGCTCTGATTGAAGAAAACAATATGGCAAAACAGAAAATCAAACACGGTTGGCAAGTTAATGGTGATAGGAACTCCTCTATGTTTCACAAAACTCTTAAAATTCAAAACTTCAATCAATATATTACAAGCATTAAGGACAAAGATGGATTGGTGTGTACCTCTCAAACTGCTATTCAAAATGCTTTTATTGACTACTTTCAAAATTCTCTTGGATCTGCTCACTCCTTTGCCACTTCTCTTGATCAATTTGCATGTATCATCTTCCACCCATTTCTGATACTATGAGTAAAATGCTTATTGAAGAAATAACTGATGAGGAAGTTAACATGCTATCTTTGGAATGAAAGCAACTAGTGCTCCTGGACCAGACGACTTTAATGCTTACTTTTTTAAAGTAACATGGACCATTATTGGTGAAGATGTGACTAAAGCAATTAAGAACTTTTTCAGGCACAATCGTATGCTCAGTAATATTAATGCAACAAGGTTGGCGTTAACACCCAAGATTCCTCAGCCCACAAATGTTACACAATTTAGACTCATTGCATGCTGCAATGTGGTTCATAAATGTATTGCTAAAATTCTATCACAAAGATTGAAGTGCGTTATTTCTGATATTATATCTCCTTATCAAAGTGCCTTCATTCATGGTAGAGATATCACTGACAACATTTTACTTTCTGCTGAATTATTGAATGGATACAATAGGAAAAACATTTCTCCTCGATGTGTGCTTAAACTTGATCTCCAAAAAGCTTATGACTCGATGCATGGGAAATCAATTATTTACATCTTATTCAACATGAAATTTCCGATGTCATTTCTTTGTTGGATCTTCACATGCATATCCACTGTTGACTATTCCCTCAGCAGTAATGGTTCTACTTTTGGATATTTCAAAGCCACTCAGGGTATTCGCCAAGGTGACCCTATATCACCTTATCTTTTTGTATGTGTCATGGAACTATTTACTGCCATAGCAAAGCATGCTTATTCCAACCAATTATTGGATTTTCACCCTATGTGCAAGTTATATCTCTCGTCTTTATTATTTGCTGATAACTTATTGCTTTTCTCTAAACCTAATCATAAATCTATTTCTGGGGTTATTTTCTGCCATAGCAAAGCATGCTTATTCCAACCAATTATTGGATTTTCACCCTATGTGCAAGTTATATCTCTCGTCTTTATTATTTGCTGATAACTTATTGCTTTTCTCTAAACCTAATCATAAATCTATTTCTGGGGTTATTTTCATATTAGACAAGCTTTGTTATCTCACTGGTCTACCTATTAATAAAAACAAGTCTAAAATTAGGATAGCTGGTGTAACTGAGCTTGTGAAAACTACCATTTACACTGCTTCTGGTTTATCCCCTTTCAATGAGAATGAGACTTACCTTGGAGCTCCGATGTGTACTTCTAAAATTAAGACAGCTCAATGCCTCCAACTTTATGAAAAGATCACTGAGAAAATATACAGTTGGCCTAGTGCTAAATTTTCAATTGCTGGAAGGTTGGTTATTATCAAGTCTATTGCTACATCCATGTGCATTTATTATGCAAGAACTTTCATCCTTCCGTCCAAGCTTATCAATATGATAAATTCAACACTTAATCACTTCCTTTGGCATGGTAACCCGTACTCCCAAAAAATTGATTTCTATATCTTTTAAACATGTTTGCTGGCCTAAGGAGAAAGGGGGTCTTGGGGCAATGAATGTTAAGAAATGGAACCAAGCGCCCTTGTCTGCAAGGTT
Source organism: Allium sativum (assembly GCA_030737875.1). Taxonomy (NCBI): domain Eukaryota; kingdom Viridiplantae; phylum Streptophyta; class Magnoliopsida; order Asparagales; family Amaryllidaceae; genus Allium; species Allium sativum. The sequence goes on along the minus strand of CM060925.1, from coordinate 181,418,596 downwards.
TGATAAACTTTTTAGATTTGATAATAATCTATGGGCTTCTTGGATTAGAACTTATCTTATTAAAGGTGATTTCTTCTGGACTATGATGCCGAGAGCTGATTGCAGTTGGGCTTGGAGGAATATATTGAGAAATAGGAGTGATTTTCTACCAATGGTGCAGATTGGTATGAAAAGCATGGATAAAGTAGCTTTTTGGCATGACCCATGGATTGCTAAAGGTCTTATTCTTAGTGACATTGTCACGCATGAGTAGAGAATGATGGCAGGGATCCATGATAATGCTAGTGTAGCGGATTTCTGGTGTGATGGAATGGTCACCCTTCCCTACAGTAGCTCTTTTACTGTTAGATCAGCTTGGAATATTATTCAAAATAATGGCTACAACGTTACTTCTATGTATGCTGCATGGAAAGGTGGTGCTCACAAAATCAGTACAATATATAAATTCTCGTTAAATGATGATAACTTGGCTACCTTTCTTTGGCATGCTAGGATTTGGGACTGTGGTGCTGCGCCAAAACATAATATGATGATGTGGAAGGTACTTAATAATGGGTTGTTTACACTAAGCAGGTTGAAGAGGATGCACATTATTGATAATGCAAGTTGTTATCTTTGTGGGAGGGGAGAACAGTCAGTTGCCCATCTGTTTTTTGAATGTGGTTATTCATATTTTGTTTGAGCTAAAGTGCTTCTGCACTTCCATCTGCATAGGCCATCTCGCGATTCAGGGATAGAATGGTTCACAATTTTTAAATCTACAAGATGGAAAAATGCAAAAGGGAAATTGTTATTAAAGTTGATTAAGATATTTATATATTTATTATGGATGGAGGAACATTATAGTGTTTAATGGGGTTAATACATGTAAACACTCAATGGTGCTCTCTATCACTAGACATATGAGCTGATTTTATTTATTTAGTGTACTGGCACTTCAGCCCAGTTTGAGTTCTGAGCCTGTTCAGTAACTTTCTCCGCTTTCCTTTTCTAATAAAAGTGGCACGACCCACTATAAAAACCGGCTTGCCTTTAAAAAAAAATGGATTAAGCTAATAAAAATCAGGTTACATAGACATTTCCATTTTCAACATGAACATACTCGGCTCATAACTTAACCAAGTGCTATAAAATATATTTTTTTGCAATTACCAAAGTTGTAAACACGATCCTCCTTAGTCTACATAAAATTTGCGACCAACCACAAAGTTAAAAAGGTATAATAATTGAAATGAAATAATGGATAAATGTTCACGTGTAGATAAATTGAATATAAGATACTCTTCTCAACTACAATCACATGCAAAACCCTTTCCATATTCCCTTATTTTCTAATATCTAGTTGCTTGCATTTAATCAAGTCGATCATTAATTTAAATATTTAAATATATTCAATTATGTAATATTCATTAATATATATATATATATATATATATATATATATATATATATATATATATATATATAGTCATGTAGTCTTCAAATCTATTGGTTTTTAATTGAATGGGTAAACTTCCTTAGCCATTATCTTCCAAATAAATGATAAAATTTGTTTTTTTATTGGTATATAAAAAATACATGATATATCATACAGCACCAACTACTTAACAACACACAACACTAACAAATCATACATATACACACATGCACTGATGCATACAACATTATTCCCTACAAAATACTTGGTTAGCAAGAGTCCATCAATTTATTATTTTAGATTATAAATTTGTTTACTTCAATAATTCATCATATATTGCTCAATTTTTATTACTATATTTTAACAATGTCATTGTGTGGAACGCATGAGTTAAACATTAGTTTTCTTTATTGGTAAAAACACATACAAAAACTTAGCATATGACACATAATACATCCTCTCAAACCTGGATTCTCTCTAGCATGGAAACACCATATCAAGATGTACATAAAAGATGAGCACTAAAAGACATACTTTTCAAACCATATCATCATCGTATCTCAATAGGAACTAGGTAACTACGAAATAGGTTCGGAGCAGTAAAAGGCAATATTTAGTGTAGTAAGCATTATATCTCTCCATCTTTACTGTTAACAAAGAAAATTCAATCAGCATAAATTATAGTTTTTGAAATTTCGAAAACACCCCTGATTATCAATGAAATCTCACCAAAGACCTACAACATTCACATCCAACCACTTATTTTTTAATTAAAAAAATCTTTGAATATTACGGTCATGTAAGTGCATTTTATACTAATAGTAACAGAAATAACAAATTCTGGCAGAAAAAAAAAAAAAAATACGAACAATACATAACAGTTACATGAAATTAAGGGACTTATAATTAGCATTCTTATTGAATTACATGCAGTAAAGTCAGAATCAAAATTTTAATAAAGAGTCACTAAATGATGAAAAAACTAAAAAATATGATGTTATTCTTACTTTTGCTTATACTGGGGAATGTAGATTATATCTTCACATCAATGAAAGCAACATGAACTTGACGTAATTATGGATGCGCTGGAATGCTTCCTCCAAAAAATGTGTCTTCCGATCACAATCATTAAGCTGTAACTGGTTTATTTATAGAATGAGACACACCAATGTTAACCTGCCGAAACAAGAAAAAGATCTAGCTCACCATAAATACAGGTTAAGATTTCATAATAAGCATTTACAAGAGAACAAATCTGGAGGCCATATGATTTTAGACTGGGTTGTTAAATGTTCAAGTGAATAAAACATATGTAGTTACTGCAAACAGCATTTTGAAGACCCAACCCAACCACGGTTCGACCATGGTTGACCTTGGACCTTAGCGCGTGAAGGCTCTAAAAATGGAATAACTTTATGTATGCATAGTCTAACCTTAGAACCCTTTTAAAACATCTCAGCCAACCTCTTTGAACATTCTTCAACTTTGAGGAAGTTTCACTCTTCATTTCATTCACATAATCAGTTAACAGATAATTTCATAACCTTAGTCACCAAATTATAAGATTATCTGATCAGCTTTTAATGACATCATATATTATCAATGCACACGTTATGAATCATCGTTGGACCGAGTTTTCTCATGGCTAAAAATGAAAAATGAAACCCACACTTTTGCACAAAAAGGATTATTATAAAACAATTCCAGTTAATATTTGCTACCAAATATTCAAAAATAATTTTATTAACTCAATACAATAGTTATAATTGGCTAAATTTTAACATTAACTGAAATAATTTGAATTTAAATTAGAAAATAACAATCAATGAGTGTTTACAGTCTAACAGTTCGGTATTCAAAATTGGACAAATTTTTGGATTAGGCCTCTCAAAACAACTTATATAGAAACAGGCCTCTTTCGTAACTTATTATGAAAGTAAGCATGTTTTCTATCAAGGCAAAAAACTTTGCGCATTCCATTTTAACGCAAGAACAAATTTGTTCTTACGCAAAAATGGAGTGCGCAGGTTTTTATTTATTTTTATTTTTTACACTTGCGCACTCCATTTGTGCGCAAGAACAAATTTGTGTCTTTTTGGGAGGGAAAAAACAGTGAGTTTGCATAAGCTTTCCTTCAAACTTTGAAGGAAAAAAAATTGAGCACTCCATTTTCGCGCAAGAACAAATTTGTTTTTGCGCAAAAATGGAGTGCGCAAGGCAAAAGTGCCCTGATAGAAAACAGACATATTTTCATAATAAGTTATGAAAGAGGCTTGTTTATACAATAAGTTATTATCAGAGGCTCAAACCAAAAATTTGTCCTTCAAAATTATAATTGCATGCGTTAAGTGAAGTATGCAGACCAGTATGATGCCAAAGAGAAGTTGTTTACTTTCCAAGAGACTGGTCGAAAAAAGGATATGATCAAGATACTTTTGTGTGCAACCATGGTATAAGTTGATATTATCTAATTCAGTATGTTAAAAGCAGTGCTAAAAAGCATACTCAATATGTTGGCCTCTAAACCACACAACGACACAATACATTAAAAAACGATATGAAAACTTAAAATGGAATGATAAACTATACAAATCATGCATATTTGATTATTTTCAGCCATCAGCTCTTGTATTGGTATTTTAAATTTGAGTTGTAAACATCAGATTGTACAGAAAAACCAAACGATATACATTCACAATAGATTGCCAAACTATTTTTTCCCCCTTACCTAAGTCGAATTTAAGAAAAGAAAACAAACTGGGTGCTTATGGGGTGGTACAATTATGTACTGTAAGTCCAAGATTGTGTACGGATGTTACAAGTTGACATATGTCCAGTGGTTTGAATGAGTCTCTGCATGATTTGAATATGTGATCTCACGAACCAAAGCCAAAGCGTCCAACCATAACAATTAGCTTTAAAGACCACAACCCATTGATAAGACACTTAGGACAAAAGTTTTGAGGTCACGAGTTCGAATCCGGTGAAAACTGATTTAAATCTAGGATATATTAGGACTTGTGGTATGCATATGCTATGGCTAAGACATGTGATACCAGTAGGTTACAACCCTCTATTAAGTACAAAATTTCCCAAAAAAAAAGGAAAGAAACTTCTAAACCTTAAAATGGCTAAACATAAACGATAGGACCCCGCCGTCAGCAAGAGGTAGAAATGTTACCGTTTGCCCATGAATTATAGATTACCACCCTCTGTCATGTGACTAGACTATTGAGTGGTGATGAATCTATGTACGATCCAACTTGGGACTATCCCGGGTCCAACATCTAATATCACTCATCATTTTCTTTTTCTTTTTTTAAATCATTGGAGTCGAGCATGAGTTTCTTTTTTCCTTAATTTTTTACTATAAGCCTGGCTTTAGTTGAATTTAACCTTTTGAACATCCTTGTTCTTCGTGTATTAATTCAGATAATTGTCAAAAGGATTATGCTTTTCGATTAGGAGGGGGAAGTTTTAAAAATTCAGTCAGAAGACATCGTTAAGAAAAAAAATTAGACCATGATTGGTGATCCACAATCCAAAAACTCACCGAAATTCAGTGACCATCCCCATCGAAATCCGTAATTATCCAAAAGTGGACTCCCTTAAAAATGCTGTTAATTTAATCCTTCCTTTTAGTCTATTGTAAACACCCTATTCTATTCTCGAGGAAATTGGGTGTTGTGATTTGTGACATAAAATCATATATGTTGATAGAGACGAGGCGTGGATGTGCTTGGCGGTAGAGGAGATGGTGCAGCAACAGAAAGAAGGTTAGAAGGAGCAATTTGGCGTTTGAGCGGATTTATTGCTGGATTTTGACCCGGTCTTTCTGTGACTTATCTGCAAGTATTGAGGGGATATATTCCTAATATATTCTTTCACTTTCTCAATAAGGTTATTGATTCTTGTAATTTTGTTTATTATTGGTTCTGATCCATTGAGTGTAAACAAAATTTGTTTTTTTGAATCAATAAAGAGGATGGTTGGGTGGAATATCTTGTGTTTGTGCGTATGATTTCATATCTGCGTTTGTTTCCATAGAAATCATCTTTAAGTAATTGGGTGAAGAAGATCCTGATCGCTTCCGCAAAGGCGCCGTTTTCATAACATTAGGCTGAAGAAAAACCATGAGAACAATTTTAGGTTGAAGGACAAGTTTTAAAATTTAGTCTGAAGGAAAAAGAAAAAAAAAAAATCATAGAGCATTACACATATATAATACTATATTCATACAGCATTACACATGTAAATGTATATTTTCAGAAGAAGCAATCTCTCTTATGAATATTTTCAGAAACATATTTAATAATTTTATTGTTCTACTTGCAGCAATTTTGTTCCATTCTCCCTGGTTTACAGTAAACAGCCTGGCTATAAGTATTGGGTGGAAAATGAATTTTGTGAGTTCTTCACACCTAATAGCAGGTTTACAGGCCATATAGTTTTCATGTTCACATGATGTTTACGGTAAACTTAGCTTTATATGTTGTGTTGCTGTTGAGTTGTTCCAAACCTATACTGAAGATAAATGTTTGTTCTCAACGAATATTTTTGTAATTTGTCATGTTTACAATTCAATTATATCAAAGATAACATATGAGAATATTTGTCGAATGTTAGATCTACAATAACTTAATAGTTTGTAGGAAAAGGCTGAGATATAATGTTTCATGTGAAATGATATATGAATATAGCATTATATTTCGGTAATGCTATATGAATATAACAACAACAAAGCCATATATCCCAAACAAGTTGGGGTTGGCTAGATATGGAACCCAAAATTAAAATAAAATAAAATTAATAATGATGATAATATATATATATATAAAGGGTTTTAAATAACCAATCAAATAAAAAGTCGTCCGATAAAGGGATTTTTAAAATAATAATAATAATAATTAGTAAAAATGTTCAATAAAAGTGAAATAAAATCTAAAATAGTAATAAAAAGTAAAAGGTTCAGTAAACGTGAAAAAAAAAAACTTATGGTTCTGGCACATAGATTGTCAATTTCCATGCACTCCTATCAACTACCAGCTCTTCCGATAAACTCCAGTTACTTAAATCGCTCTTTATTATCTCCTCCCATGTCATTTTAGGTCGACATCTACATCTCTTTGGGCCTTCGGCGCGGCCTGGAATTCCAGCGCGTACAGGTGCATCGTATGGTCTACGTTGGATATGTCCAAACCATCTCAAGCGGTATTGGACTAACTTCTCTTCAACAGGTGCAACTCCAAGTTTTTCCCGAATATCCTCATTTCTAATCCGATCTCGTCTGGTATGCCCACAGCTCCAACGCGGCATTCGCATCTCTGCTATACTTATCTTCTGGACGTGTTGCCTCTTAGTAGGACAACATTCTGCACCATATAACATTGCAGGCCTGATTGCTGTCCTATAGAACTTTCCTTTAAGCTTCTGAGGAATCTTCCGATCACAGAGAATGCTAGATGCTAGTCATCATTTCACCCATCCTGCTTGAATTCTAAAACTAACATCCTTATCAATCTCTCCATCAAACTGCAACATAGATCCTAAGTATCGAAACGATTCCTTCTTGGGTACTACTCTACCGGCCAGGGTAACATCTCTGTCATCTAACCTAACACTGCTAAACTCACACTTCATATACTCTGTTTTAGTTCTGCTAAGCCTGAAACCCTTTGATTCCAAGGTCTCCCTCCACAACTCCAGTTGTCGATTAACCCATATTCTACTTTCATCAATCAGCACAACATCATCGGCAAAGAGTATACACAAGAGAATCTCCCTTTGTATATCTTTTGTGATTTCATCCATCACTAATGCAAAAATATAGGGGCTCAAAGCCGAACCTTGATGTAACCCTATATTAATTGGAAAGTCTCTGGTCTCACCATCGCATGCCCTAACACTAGTCACAACCCCCTCGTACATATCCTTAATAAGGGTAATATACTTTGATGGCACTCTCTTCCTTTCTAGCGCCCACCACATAACCCTTCTCGGTACTCTGTCATAAGCTTTCTCTAGGTCAATATATTATTTATTTATTTTTTTGGGTACTTCAGACTAAATTTATATATGAATATATTGTTTTTTTGTTTGTTTGGTACTTCAGACTAAATTATAAAACTTGTGTCCTTCAAACTAAAATTGTTTCCAGGTTTTTCCTTCGGCCTAATACCCTGAAAATAAATTAACTCTCCCCTAGTTATGCTTCTTACATTTCCACACCGCGATGTACGATGACTGTTGTTTTCTGAAAAGTACTACAGAACTATTATAGGTTACCAATGATAATTATGGAAGCACCTATAATAAAATGGAAGGCAATGGGTGTAGGTAGCAGAATAAAAATAAGAATGATATATGCCATATAGATTTTGCAGAGCTTAAACACAACGAATTAACCAAGGTATCAGGTTCCGACTGGAACCAGGAGATTCCGGTCATCTCGATTCGGTTCCGGAAGGAGGCGATCAGATCCCGTCTCGTTACCTGTCAATATAAAAGAAAAATACAGAAATTCGTCATTGTTGTACTGGTTGTGAATAAGGGTAAATGACACCATATAGCAAAGGAGAATTGAATCTAACTCGAATTTTTTTTAACTTACCTCAGAATTGAGTTGGCCTTCGCCCTCAGAATCTTCAACGGCTTCAACTTCGACAAACAGCAAGAGAACTTCGACTTCGAGATACAGCGATGAGAACTTCAACAGCGAACATCGAGTCTGAGTTCTTTTTCTTCCATTCCTTATTGTTAGCTTGTCATAAATGTTGTGGTGCTGAGACAAACTGAGCAGTCGATGTTGTATTTGGGTTGGGGTAGGATGGGCTGAATGATGATGGGCTTATAGATTTAGTTTGAGCCTTTAACTTATATGTTTAAATGAAAATGGTAGTTGATAATGGACTAGGTAATTATGCTAGGGTTAACTTATTTTTATTTTAGGGTTAACTTGTTTTTAAGTTAGGGTTTAATCAAATGTTCACCTGAGTTTGTTTATTTAATGGTATCCAATGTTGTATTATTATCACTTTATAGACAATATTTATTATTTTATTTGGAGCGTTTATCATTACTTTTCCATTAAAAATAAAAGATGGTAATATCAGGAGCGAAACCGAAACAAAAAACAAAACTTACGAAGTTGACTTTCAAGTGACCGAAACCAATTTCTCCAATTTTGGAATTTACACGTATAGGATGCCATGCACAATATGTAAGGCAAAGTACTGAGTACAGAGACAGTTCAGCATATCAACTCAGATAAAAGAATCAGCAATGTCAATATTTTCAAGCGGTAAAGCCAAACAATTATATTTGGTCATAATTTCCATTCTACCAACTTACGAAGCACTAATATTCAACATTTCTATGTTTGAAGAAATATTCTGGTATAACCACCCACCACCACCTACAATGGTTTCACGAAATAATCAAATGGCATTGTTCAATTTTTAAGCAATTTAGTGTTATATGCCACTTGAATATGCAGGACTATGATGTAAGAAACAAAAGGAAAAAAATCAGTAGCATCAGAATGTGAGTAATGTGGAAAAGAGATGTACCTTTGCAGATTTGAAGAGCTCATCAAGAACTTCAGATAAGGTTGGATGGGCGTGAACAGCAAATTTTATGTCCTACAAAGCAATTTTCGAAGGATATTTTATCAAATTTAGAAGAATCCCAAATATAAGTTACTCAATCTTTGAGCATAAGAAATCTACATATACTTTTGGATGTTTCTAAAACCAAAGAAATATGAGAGCAACAAATTATGCAAATAAAAAAAATGTGTGATAACTAAGTATCAAATTACTCGAGCACCACCTCACCAATAAGTTTACCACAACAGTGAGTGACCTAATTAATATTTTATTAGCATGTAAATAATTGAAACTGTGGTCGTGCCATGTCATTTTTCCTAATTTCTGTGAAGTAGTAACCAAATCGCTTTGTCATGCAATTTGAATTATTAACTCACCAATAAAGCCATGAGACCATGTCTCCTTTATAATCATTTTACAGTTTATCTATAACAAAAATATGTTGGAGCTACACATATCATTGAAAAAATTAGCTGCAGAATTAGGTATTCTGCACAAAAATAAAATCACCTGGATAGGAGTTCTTAAGTGTATAGCATTGGATGCCTCATGGATGAGATCTGCAGCATGCAACCCTAATATGTGAACTCCGAGAATTTCTCCAGTATCAGGTCTATAGATCAACTGCAAAAGCATGGTTTTATAACCTTAGCCATTATTATGACGTGAATGCAATGTTAATACAAGTGTTTAAATTATTTACAGGAAATATCATAAAAATACTTCTTATTTGGATGAGTTGATCAGCAAGTATGTCTCAACTTTCATGTTACAATAAGGTCATGTTGGCACTAAACGACTTTTTTAGGAGAGCTAAAATAATAAAGTAACCCAAATTCTCAACAAAAGCTGGATGGATTACTGTACCAATTTTCAGAAGAAGAAAAAGGCTCATAAAACAAGAAACCAGATGTAACAAAAACAATGAAATAAAAATGTTGTGAAATTGGCTTAATAACTATAAACCCTTAAGACAGGGATTCCAGGAGAAGAACTACAGGCATAAAACATTATACATAAAACTCGGTTGAGCATGAGGTTAATATCATAGATAAAAAACTAAAGAAATAACCAAAAAGAAGAAGAAGAGGAAGAAGAAGAAGAAAAGTTATAAACTATTTGAAAGCACGAATGAGCAAAAGCAACATAATATCTAGTACGATTAATTTCAAAATAAACACCATCCTAAGATTATCAAGTCTCAACGGAAAGCTACAATAATGCTGATAAATGATAGTACAGGTATCCTTGAATGATTAAACGTTTAACATTCCACTCCAGGTATTTTCATGGCAAAGATGCCAATCTTCACTATTTGAGACAATGCAACTGCCGCAGAAATACTTGAAAATTTACCTTAGCCAACCCATCTCCTTCGTTTTCCGCTAGAGCTTTAGTGTTTGCCTTGAAACTTGTCTTAGCAATACTTATTTCAAATCCTTCTCTCTCAGCTTTCTCTCGTGCTTGAGGCTGCAAATTGAACCCAATAAGAAACAATATATTACATATCTATTAGCATAAATGAGCAAGTAAATAACTTTGATTGTATCATCCAATGGATTGAATAGAAGATGTGCCCTAATCCCTATCTTGTTCACATCGTTACAGCAAGGTTTTACTTTGATAACTGACTCAACATAACAATAACCTTACACAATAACATTACTTGGAATTGAGGTCAAAATTTGACAAGAACTACTTGGTACAAGTTTGCTACTAACATGCTGGGTGCGTTGGTTTTTCATTGGTGAATTCGCATTAGTATGTTTGAATATTGAAAATAACTGTCTGCCTTTGTTCCAATGAGAGTGCTTAAAAACATATATTCATGTAAGGATTTTATCATGTATGAAAAAATATTCTTGCTTATACAAAAATTCATGTGAGGATAATAGGTCCTACCGACCAGGTCACATTAAATGTTATCCGAGAGTGTGTTTGAGCTGAATATCGATAGGCTTGTCTTGATAAACAAAGAAAAACCAATGCAAACTTAATTCACATAATCCATCATCATAAAATTTGATGAGAAGTGGATTTCTACATCAAAAAACTCATTGGAGTCATGGGTACATGTCTGTATTTGACATGACAGTAGCATAAGCTGCACGAGCATAAAGCTAAACAGAACTTATGTTGCCAATCAAACTAAAATGTAAGAATTCAAAGACTTAACCTAAGATAGTGACTGATGAAGGGTTTGTTTTTTGTTTTCGTATTTGTGGCAATTAGGTTCTGGCCCTTTTTTCCAAACTTAATATGTGAAATCCTCCTCCCAATTAAACTTGGTAAATTACCCACCTCGAAGTATTTTTGGCAAAAAAAATCTTGTGAGTTCGTTCAAAAATTTCGATCTTTTTCCTCCCCCCAATTGGATGAGAAATTGAGTTTCGATGTTTACTGATGATCTGGACTAATTTTTAAAAATACGAGCATAATTTAAAAGGTTTTATTGAGAGGAATGTCTATTTTGGTACTTTTTAAGGAGTGGATATAAAATCCCCTACTTTTTTAAACACTATGAACCAACAGTCCTAATGAATCAACAATGTAATATAATCCAGAATTTGGTGGAATACTAATGCTATGCTTCTGTGCTGCTATTCGGTGTTGTGTAAACTAATAAGCGTGGCAACCAAGACATGCACAAAGCATATTGTTGAATACCTCTGTTAAGCCAACCATACTGATCTCTGGGTGAGTGAAACACGCAGCTGGGATGCTCAAATGATTTAGTACATTGTCCACTCCACAAATATTCTCTATAACTGCATGTGCAGCGTAATGTAAACAAGCGAGTGGTGTTTGACAGATGCAACCATGATTATTAAGATGTGAGCAGTTTGATACCTGAAATTCCTTGGGCACTGGCTGCATGAGCAAGCATCAATTTCCCATTAGCATCCCCTATACAATATATGTGTGGAACCTACAAATATACTTATTTCAGATAACTTAAATATGTGGTTCAAACAAAAATTTAATTCCAATGTAATAATGAACAAAACTGGCATCTCTGTCAATCGCAGAGCACTTTAAATGCATATTATTGAAGTTCACGACGAACCAGCTTTCCGTCAGCATCAACAACCTGCATGCGCTCATTAACCGGAATAAAACCACGTTGTGTAGCAACATTTATCTGCAATACTACAGTTTATTATCATCATTTTGTAGAACAATGGTATTTATTTGAATCCATTTACCAAAATTAGAAAACCTTACATTTTCTAAGCCAAGACCTTTGGTGAATGGAGCTCTACCAGTTGCTATAAGAGCTGCATCCAACTGCAAAAGCCAATATGATGCAGATACATGATTAAGAAAATCCATGTGTATGTGTGTGTAGTGGTATATATGTGCAAGAGAAACCAAGTAAGAAAAGGGAATTGTTCCATTATAATTATTTCATAATAACACTTGAATTAAGTGACAATATTTAGTTTGGATTTTGAACAGTTTTTTCTATTAATTGTCTGACTGTAAATTTAATTTTTTGCGTTTGGACATTGCGTGTTTTGTTCAATAATAACAGTGCAAATCAACCAACGAAAGCAGTAACAGGATGATTAAAAGAAAGTTACTTCTAGAGTATCTGTTGGTTCCTTTGTTTTAGCATCAATAAGTTCGATCAGAACAGGTTTTCCATCCTTTGCTGGTGTAATCTACAAATTTCAATAGTTAATATACAGTGTCAAACATTTGTCACAACAAGACATCCCGCGCACAGAAGATAAGATGATAGTCAAGTCCGTACCTTCTTAGCAAAGACCCCTGTGTGGTAATCAATCTTTCTAGGATTGATTAGGATTCTTTGTGCTAATTTTCCTATCTCAGGATCAAATCCTGGCATGAGCTGATCTAGAGCCTCAACAAAAGTTACCTGCTCAGTAAACCGTAAATGTTACTGAACTTGGATATGATGGGACATAGTGATGAACTGCAATGGTTATAACTAGAAACTTGTATATCACGATAATTTAACAATATACTATGAAATCATGCCACTGAAGCATGAATTTAATTGAGGGATCATTAGAATTACCCTATTGGTTATAACTGGAGACTTGTATATCATGATAATTCAAGAATACACTATGAAATCGTGTCACTGAGACGTGAACTTAATTGAGGGGACAAGCATCCTTGTCTCGGCTAGTTAAGACGTTGGGACAGGGTGCAAGAGGTCATGGGTTTGATTCGGTCAAACCCACTTGTCATGGTAGTATGATACATATAAGTACCCAATTTCAATATAATATTATATATATATATATATATATATATATATATTATTGAGAGATCATTAGGATATACCCTAGATATGATTAGACAGTGAACAATTGATAACTAATGACCTGTTCCAGGATTAGCATTCTGTAAATATTTTTGATGCAGTCGACATCTTCGTAAATCTGAGGGAGGATCGTCCATCAGTCCACGAACTAAAATATCTCTTTGAATGCAACAAACAATACTTTGGGACTCAACTCTGAAGGTAATCACTGGTTGGTAGTGATATAATGATAGTTACGACATGTTTCGTTGATAACAGAAAATTAAACATCGCAGCCAGTAGCTTGGGTGTTCCTGAATTAGTCATTTGTTCTTTGTATAATCTCTTTTGCAATCAATAGATGTCTATTATCATATGACACATGTATTTACATGAATATAGTAAAAAGCGCTACATGTCCATGTTTTTTACGTTAATATAAGAAAAGTTCATTTAGTAATGAATATGTAAATCAGGTTCCTATTTTTTGAAAAACGCTATTCCCGGATCTAGGGGGAATACGTAATATGGAATCATTTCTTAGACGTATTACCATATCCCCAAGGGTTGGAACCACTTCTTACGGGTCAGCATTGTTTTAAAAAACTCGCATCAATACCCGCCCTGAGTCTTATTCCAAAAAGCTCTATACCTTTAAAGCTTACGCCTCAACAATTTGAAGCATACAAAGCGCATAAAGTGTACGCCTCACACGCCTCAAGTGCTGAGGCATGACTCGGAAATCTTTTTACCTTTTGTTGCAGATATTGACACAGATAAAAGTCATAAAACTTCAATTATTTAATGGAAAAAAAAATAAGAAAATTTAAGAAAATAAATGTAACAAACCGTAATTTTGAATGGTTTTAGAATAATATATTATATGAAATTTTGAATTAACTAGTTTGAGATTAAAATTCTATGATTTCTTAATGAAAATAAGTTCGTATTATTAATAAAATTTCTATTAAATTGATTATAGTGGTTCAATCAAAAGAAACCAAAAATTAAATTGTTGTTTGTGTACGTTGTTGCGTTATACTGAAGTAGTGTTTAATTGAAATTAAAATAATATATTTTAGAAAATAAATTATACGTTCTCATTCTTAAGTTAAGTATAATTTTACCCAAAAAAAATAATTTGAATGAAATTGCTTAAATAAAAATAAATTATGATTTTAATTTAGTTGACAAGCTAGCATCGAAATATAAATTAACGTTTTAATTAAAATAAACCAAATACTAATCGTTGCTTACGTTGTTGCGTTAAATCAAATTAGCGTTTTAATGGGATTAAAATAATACTTTTATGAAAAATAAAATATACGTTTTAGTTTGAAGTTGAGTGTAATTGTACATAAAAAAAATCTGAATTTGAGATGATAGTTTACGGCCGTTAAATAACAGTCGTAATCGATACGAAACGATTTAAACGTTAAACATTAAACTTGAATTTGAATTCAGGGTTGCATGTGTCTGGTTGAACTAAATAAATTTAATTGCTCATTAAACGCGAAATTTTATTCAACTTCGAAGTGTTAAAGTAAAATCAATTGATAATAAACGATTCTAGAAATTTATAATTAAAACGTAAACATTTATTTCATCGAATTTCAATTTTGTTAGTTCTATTTAAGTCGTTTGTATAAATGGTTAGCGGTTGTGGTAATCTATATAACGTATAACATGAAATTTTATATGAACAATAAAATAGAAGTTACAGTGTGTTATCACGTTCATATTGGCATACCGAATATAATGATATTTCATTATGTATGTTTGGACACTGGATTTGGGTTATACGATGTGAAATAAATTTAGATGTCTTTGTTTAGTTAGACTCGTCAGTATTAGTACAACAACACTAGAATAATTTTAGGATATTTCGAATTTAAGTACTTAAATGGGTGAAACTTTTACAAAGTCGTTCTATGAATAGGCAATGCTTAAGAGCAAGATCGTCGTTTACCAATTTAATATTGTTCAAAGTTATCTTTTCCACTTTTATCTCTGCCACGTTTACCACGTTCAATTGTGTTGCTTTGTTCGTATGTACAAAAAAAAAGGAAAGAAATCACGAAGCTAGCCAATCCTCTCCAACTTCTCCTCCAAATTTCGAAACTTTCAGATCCGATAATTAAAATAAAAGATATCAAACCCAGCAGCCTACCAATCTCCATCTCATCCACCTTGCTAGCCTTCACTGACCTTGGTTCCGCCTCACCTAGTGTCAAGACCATTCGCCTGCCTGCCCAGCAACCCGCATCGGATCTGAAGCCCTCCCATCACCGCACACCAACGCCTACACGCCCTCTTGCGCAACCACTGGCTCACCAACCACTGACCTCTCGTCCGCCTTGGCCATCACCGATGCCACTTCGCCCATCCTCTCTTCTTCCCTGTCTGTAGTCGGCTCTAAAAAAACGAGATGTGAAACCCAAAGCTTTCCTCTTGATATAATTAGCACCATGGTGTTTTAAATCAGGAGTATTATCCATAGCTCGGTTGTATTTTATCGGAGTTTTGAGTGGAGTGAGCATTCGGTCGATTCGGTTAGTTTTAAGGTAAAAAAACTCAAACTGAATTGAAACAAAAAAAAAATTCAAATGCATCGAACCGAATTAATTTGGTCGGTAACCGATTTAACCGAACTTGAAGAATATATTATTATTCAAATGATGAATTCACTCAAAGTAAAACATAAATTCATGTAGTAAATTTTATGTTTATAATAAAAATTTGATCTATTTACAATAAATACTTTTGTATCATATCACTAAACTAATTATTTGAAGTACCGCAATACCCTAAAATTAGATAAGAAATCAAAAGTTCGGTTAATTTGGTTAAACCGATACCAAAAAAAAAAAAAAAAAATACAAACCGATTTAGTTTTAAAACTGGACCGAACCGACCGAAATGGACCGGTCTGGTCGTTTAATTCGATTTGAACCGAATATTGCTCACTCCAATTTGAGAACTAATCTCCAAAAGCATAGTTGTTACTTTATACAGGGGACATACTTCCATGTAATCACTTCTAGACGTGCAGCAACTCCTTCCCAAGTCATCATGTAAGAAAGCCTTCTTCCACTGGAACAGATCCAGTTATGTTCTATGCTCTTTTGACCACTACTTGTCAATGCGTGTTAGGATTTTGCCTTGACAATTCTCGGATTTGACATTCGAGCTATCCTTCTAAGAGACACTGCATCTAATCAGTAATGGTATTGTATGTCACGAAATGACAAATGCTACAGCTCGCATTAATGCTTCATTCTAAGTGCAGCTCTTTCCATCTTGGAATATGTATTCATATGCAATCTGAGTTTTTATCGTGCATGTGCTTATCTTTAAGTACATGTATCGGCAGTTGTTGTCTGTCACTATTCTGCTGTATTATATGTCCGAGTTGTCCATGGGTGTGTATCTATGCATGTGTCGGTGTCCGTAGGTGCATCTGCGCTTTCTCGATCATCGCTTGTCTCCTCTTAAACCACAAAAGGTGAGTGTTTGACTCGCGATTTATATATTCTTATGCTAGATAAAAAATTTGAATTCACGACGAATATGTTGCTATGCTAATTAGTTGATTAAACTGTCGATTGGTGATTTAAATTTATACAGACAATTAAGGTTATTGCTAGTTGACACCCATATTAGAATTGAATTGATTGATTGTTGGTTGATTTGTGTTGATTTAATTTGATAATTAAATTAAATTGAATTGTGTTTATTGTGTTGAATTTAAAATGAATTAAATGAATATTTTGGTCATTTTAATCATATGTAGGAATCAGCGTTGAATTTGAATTTATTGACTTACAATATTAAATTGGAAAATATTGAATTTCACGAACTTGAGATTCAATGAATTAAATTTTAACTTAATATTTATATTAAATAGTATCGATAGTCAGGAACATTGATTGTTGTATCGTATGTTCGTTTGTATCTTGATTGTATGCTTGAATTGATGGATTGTTATGATGTTTGTTATTATGGTTGTTATTAAGATATATTCCTATCACCGTATCATTGGTTATCGAAATGATGTTGGCTTTGAATGGTTATATATATATATATATACCATACTCGGACTTGGAAACCCGAATTGAGTTGAAATGATATAGACACTTCTATTTATATATTTTTTGTATATTGAATTATATAAGTTTAAATTTGATGACACGGATTAGTTAATGAAAATGGTTGAAAATTAATTTGAGAGTTAATTTGGAAAATATAGTTGATTTAATGAAAATTTGGCATTTAAACTTGTTGTGAAGTTAATCGGAAATTTAAATCAGTTTAACTAATTCTAAGTAGTTTTGAATTACCTTAAATTGGATTTGAATTAATCTAGAATGTTTTGTTTTATCCTAAATAAGATTTGAATTATTTAGTTTAAATGAATTTTGAATAACTCAAATTTAAATTACTTTGGAATAAGTTTTGAATTATTTCATTCAAGCTGAATTAATTAACCTAGTTTGAATTTGATATTAATGATCGGTTTCTAAGAAATGAAATATAAAATGTGTTTTAGATTAATTGAATTATGGATTTGTTTAATTCAAGATGAACAAGACAAATTAGATTAAAGTAAGTTTGAATTTACTGAAACTTAAATGGTTTCCAACTAATATTGAAATATAGGGTGCGCATATAAATAATGTTATCGAATGGTTTAATTAAAAGATGATATCAGATGCGATAAGAATATTTGAAATCAAATATTTTCGAATTTATATTATTTATGTAACTGATATATAAAGACGTTATCAACAAATGATATTTTTGAAATGTCGTTTAGAGAATGTAAATCCTATAAATTTGAAATTTAAATGATTTTGGAAAATAAACGACGTTTAGACTTTCAAAGGGCTTATGAATATTTTCAAAATTGTTTGCAATTTCGACTAACCATTGACCTTATATGTTACTAACGATGTGGATAACCCATATTGAGAAATGGGTTTTGATCCAAGGGTTCCTTTGGAACCCATGCGTAATCAGTCAAGGATATACTTCGCTTGATTTATTTAACTCGATAGGCTGTAACCCGCTGGTCTTGTTAATGGGAGGAATCTCCCAATTTGGTTTTATAATTCTGCATATGATTGTTCGTAGTCTTCTAAATTTGGATTAACCATATTTGTAAAAGAATTGGTTTAAATCTTGAATATAAAAATATATCATGAAATTGAATGTATTTTTATTATAATTTTTTTGAAATAAACTGGATTTAATTTGAAAGGATTATCATCGAAAGGACTATTAAATTGGAAATTTAGGTAATTATATTTCTCTTGAGTTAACCTTGAAATTACCGCACTTTCAATTTCTAACTTAATATGACTAATATAAGAATATATAGTCTTGACTCGAGTGTTTTGTTTTTTGCATTACGCTCGGATCAGCCTCAGTTGTTTTAGTTATTGAAGACCTTAGACTTGAAGACAAAGCTGGAGTCTGAAGACCGTATTTATTACTATTTTATTTTGCTGCATTATTGATATGTTCTAGTAAATGTGTAATTCTGAGATATTGTAAAATGAGATCAAATGTATACTGTTTAACAGTCTTATTGAACTGCCTATGTTAATATTATATTTTATCGTTTGACTGTTAGATTATGTGTATTGTTTAGTTCATTCTCTTTTTCTTTTTTTCTTCTGTTAAAGCCCATTAATAATTCATCATTTTGGATGGTTTGAATTGGACATATGTGGTTTATTGTCGACTTAATCGTCCAAAAAGGCGGGTTATTACAGTGGGTATTAGAGCTTTGGTTAAGCGAATACCAAAGCATGTTGGGTAAACTCATTAGAGAGAGGGTTAATAATACCCTATAATGAGTTGAGAGTATTATATACGATAGCATATTTGAAATTTATAAAAATAGTTTTCAAAGTTAATGATTTTATATATGTATATAAGATTTGTAAATATTTTGAATTATAAAGAAAATGTTTTATATGAATGATTGAAAGAAACATGGTTGATTTTAACATAATACAAGTAAAGGTATAAAATTAGGAGTACTAAAGGTAATGGAATTAAAACGAGTCTTGAAACTCTTGAAAACATGAAGACGGTAAAGTACTTTAGAATTTTATTGAGAACCTTGTTAAGTAAAGTGAGCATGAACCTAAATTTCAAATATTTTGAAGTTGTGTTTGTGAATAAAATTAGATGTATATGATTTAAGTGTGAAGTTAAATGGTGTATTTCTCGAATTTACGACTTTGAGGAAAGTATTTATATAAGTAATGACTTAAAGGAATGATTCCACAATGATTTTAATTTAAATGGAAAATGTTATGAACATATATTAATATGAATGATCTTTCTAAATGAAAACGAGAAATATCGAAAAGAAATTGGTATGAAAAACCAATATAATAAAATACGTAAGTTATACGTATATCATTTGTTGCCTGATATAAAAGATTCTAGTACGTAGTTTCGAGGTGATTCACACGGATCTGAATAACAACTTTTAACTTGATTCTTGACGGCGAGCATTTAATATAGATTTTTGATATGATTTTGAAGTTTCTTTATCGTAGTGTATGGCTATGTGAGGAAAACCGAGAAATCTAATCAAGAAGCTAGATTAAAGTTCGCACTAGTTCGGAAGAGAAAATATGTAATCGAATGAAAGATCAGATTTGATTCGGCATAAGGATGACATATACACATCACAAGAGTATAAATAAATAATGAATAATATGTCGCTGACTTTTGGAAGTTAAGCAAATAACACTTCAAATGGTTCATGGTAGTGTGAATAATCGGCTAAGCTAATACCGAGGTTGTCGAACATAAGGTGTGTGGTAATTTCTGAAAGTACTTGTTAAAGATACAATATTAAATTATGGAACTCTAGTTCACTAATTTTGAAATTTACTTTGATATGATTCTAAGAAAACGATAACTCGTAACTAGAAGAACGATAACATTAATTTGAGAATAACGGTAATTGAACATGAAATAACGATGTTAATCAAACTGAATGTTAATAAAGCAAAGATATTGATTTGAATATGAATTCTTATATATATGCAAAGTACATATTGAAATTGAATATGGGAATAGTATGCATAAACGTAAATTTCGTTACGGAAATTGATGAATCTTACAAATAACTCTGTAAGTAATCGAACTTGGAAACTATTCACTTGACGTAAATGGAATAGTTATGATGAAATTCCCCTGTTGAATTTTATGGAAAATGATTTCTTAAAGATATTGAAAATATCGAGAATGGATGTTATTCGAACATGAAACAAATCCAAACTATAATTTCTAAAATGTTAGAATTTGAAAATTAATGATCGTATATTCATATAAGTGTGAAACTGAAATAATTTTGGAATTTATTGATTAGTAAAATCTTTGAATTCGACAAAGATTCGATATTGAATACATGTGATTTTTATATAAAATGGAAATTATATAAGTATGTTGTGAATTAGACACTACTGATTTGAGAGATTTTGAATTGAAAAGAAAGAAAAACTTATGTAAACGGAATTTTACATAAGCACGATATATGCGATATGAAATGAAAAATAATATATGTAGTATTATATTATGTTTTGAAATTGAAGATATGGAAAGTACCTTCCATCGAAAATCGTAATCCTACTTGGTATGATTGCGTTGGAACTATACTCGGTAGTTTCATCGGAAATTGGGATCCTACTCGATAGGATTGCATCGGACTCTCATTCGGGGAGGTTGCATCGGAATCTCACTCGGGGAGATCGCTTCAGAATCACACTCGATGGGGTCACATCGGAGTCCACTCGGCGGATTCAACTTGAATTGATTATATCTATTTGATATTAATAGCGTATATCGGGGGGTGATTGTCTACAGTACTATTGGTTTCTGTTGGGATAGCATACATAACCAACTGTGTATTGCGAGCTATCAGGTTTTGTTTCCTAGCGTAAATCTAGGGCAGTGATTGTATACAGTACTATTGGTTTCTGCTGGGATAGCAGGCGTAACCACTTGCGTACTGCGATCTATGAGGTGTTTTCATGGCATAAGTTAAGGGGCGTTGATGCCCACAGTTACAAGCGATTCCACTGATATAGTGGTGTAACCACCGCGTAACTGCAATCCATGAAAGGATGTGTTTTCCATATCTATTTTTAAATATTTTAATTATTTTCACTGGGTGTTCAACTACATCTCTTAAGTACTTAGAGATTTTTAGACGTGCGCCTGATCAACAGACGTCTAAATTATGTAAGAATGAAAATTACTTGTTAAGACACCTAGTTATAAAAGTATGTTTGACTTGAAATAACCAACCAATTAAATGGAATTATAGTATTACATAACTACAACATGATAAACTAAGAAAGAAATTTTAAATGTTTTCGGAAATTAACTGTTTAGAAATCTATTCAAATACTGATGTTTCGTTCCGTTCCATTTCGAGGACGAAAAGTTTTGAGTAAGGAAGATTATAACAAAGCGTAATTTTGACTGGTTTTAGAACAATAAATTGTATGAAATTTGAATTAATTAGTTTGAGATTAAAATTCTATGATTTCTTAATCAAAATAAGTTTTATTATTAATAAAATTTACATTAAATTGATTATATTCGGTCAAAAGAAACCAAAACTTAAATTGTTGCGCACATTGTTTGTTATACTGAAGCGGCGTTTAATTGAAATTAAAATAATACTTTTGAGAAAATAAAATATATGTTTCCATTCTTAAGTTAAGTATAATTTACAGGAAAAATTAATTTGAATGAAATTGCTGAAATATAAAACTAAATTATGATTTTAATTTAGCTGAGCTAGTATCAAAATTAAAATTGATTAACGTTTTAATTAAAATAAACCAAACATAAATCATAGCTTACGTTGTTGCGTTAAATTGAATTAGCGTTTTAATGGGATTAAAATAATACTTTTGTGAAAAATAAAAGTTTTAGTTTCAGGTTGAGCGTAATTTTATAAAAAAAAGTTTTAATTAATTCTGAATTTTGAATAATATTTTACGGTTATTAAATAACAGTCGTAATCGATACGAAAACGATTTAAACGTTAAATATTAAACTTGAATTTGAATTTAGGGTTGGTGTCTAGTTGAACTAAATAAATTAACTTGAACGCGGAATTTTATTCAATTTCGAAGTGTTACAGTAAAATCAATTGATAATAAACAATTCTAGACATTTATAATTAAAACGTTAACATTTATTTCATCGAATTTCAGTTTTGTTAGTTCTATTTAAATCGTTTGCATAGATGGTTAGCGGTTATGGTACCTTATATAACGTATAATATGAAATTTCATATGAATAATAAAATAGAAGTTATAGTGTGTTCACATTCCTATTGGCACACTGAATATAATGATATTTCATTCTGTATGTTTGGACACTTGATTTGGGTTATAGCGCATTGTAAAATAAATTTAGATGTCTTTGTTTAGTTGGACTCGCCCGTATTAGTACAACCAACGTTAGAATAATTTAGGATGTTTCGAATTTAGATACTCCTTGAATGGGTGAAACTTTTACAAAGTTATTCTATGAATAGACAATGCTGAAGAGGAGGATCGCCGTTTACCAATTTAATATTGCTTAAAGTTATCTTTGCCACTTTTATCTCTGCCACATTTACCACTTTTAATATTGTTGCTTTGTTCGTACGTATAAAAAAAGGGAAAGAAATAACGAAGCCAGCCAATCCTCCCCAGCTTCTTCTTCTCCAAATTTCGAAACTTTCAAATTCGATAATTAAAAAAAGATACAAACCCAGCAGCCTACCAAACTCCACCTCCTCCACCTTGCTAGTCTTCATTGACCTTAGTTCTGCCTTAACCTAGTGTCAAGACCGTTCACTTTCCTGTCTAGCAACCCACACCGGTTCCGAAGCCCTCCCATCACTTTCCTGCCCAGCAACCCACACCGGTTCTGAAGCCCTCCCACACCAGCGCGTGTACCTCCTCCTGCACAACCACTGATATATAAAGATGTTATCAACAAATGATTATTTTTAAATGTTGTGCAGAGAATGTAAATCCGATAAATTTGAAGTAAAATTTAAATGATTTTGAAAAACAAACGACGTTTAGACTTTCAAAGTGCTTACGAATATTTTCGGAATGTTTGCAATTTCGGGTAACCATTGACCTTATATGTTACCAACGATGTGGATAACCCATAATTGAGAAATGGATTTTGATCCAAGGGTTCCTTTGGAACCCATGTATAATCAATCAAGGATATAATTCGCTTGATTTATTTAATTCGATAGGCTATAACCCGCTGGCCTTGTTATTGGGAGGATTCTCCCAATTCGGTTTTATATTTTTGCATATGATTGTTCGTAGTCTTCTAAATTTGGATTAACCATATTTGTAAAAGAATTGGTTTAAATCTTGAATATAAAAATGTCATGAAATTGAATTTGCTTTTATTATAAGAATTTTGAAATAATCTGGTTTTAGTTTGAAAGGATAATCATCGAAAGGACTATTAAATTGGAATTTTAAGTAATTATATTTCTCTTGAGTTAACCTTAAAATTACAACACTTTCAATTCTTGATTTAATTTGACTAATATAAGAATATATAGTCCTGACTCGAGTGTTTGTTTTTTGCATTATGCTTGGGTCAGCCAGAGTTGTTTCAGTTATCGAAGACCTTAGACTTAGATACGAAGTTGGAGTCTGAAGACCGTATTTATTACTATTTTATTCCGCTGCATTATTGATATGTTCCAGTAAATGTTTAACTCTGAAATATTGTAAAATGAGGTCAAATGTATATTGTTTAACAATCTTATTGAACTGTCTATGTTAATATTATATTATTTTTCATTCCATTGTGAGGTTTTGTGTATTGTTCAGTTCCTTATCTTCTTCTTCTGTTAAACCACATTAATAATTCATCATTTTTGGATGGTTTGAATTGGACATATGTGGTTTATTGTCGACTTATGTCGTCCAAAAATGCGGGTTGTTACAATAAATATTAGTTTTTTATTTTTCAGTTTCAATATCGACATGATCAGTAACATTGTCTATGAAACAACGATCAAGAGCAATGTAATGAATTTTCTCACTGTTGTTTGTTTTTCAATAAACTTTGTTAAACATTGGAATAAATTTTGTAGATCGATTTGAATTGATAGTACGTATCAAAATTGGAGTGTAATGGAATCTTTAAATAGTTTTGAGAAATCGAAATTTAAATCTTATGAGTTTCGATTATTTTAATCTATAATAAAAATATATACTTGTTTCAAGTCCATCTTAAATTATTTGTTTTTCATTTTTTGCATCGGTCAATTTAAAATGTCAAAATCTATTTATATGTTTTACATTTTATTTTTACCTGAAAAGCTTACGCCTCAACGTTTCGAGGCTTATGCCTCGCACCGTTGATCTGAAAACGCCTCATGTACGCTTTTCGAATTTTAAAACTTTGCGGGTCAGTGGAATCTTTATGCATAAAACCCTAATTCCAGTACTCATTTATTTGGTACTCCCAAAGAGCAGGAACTGCAGCTCTAACTCTTCTTGGGGGATTCCATCCACAAACGGAAAGTTTATGGTTGACCGATTAACTTTTATTTTTTGGAAGTTGGGAAAGAAATAAAATTCTTTACAACTCGATAATGATGAAAAACCATAGTTCCAAATAGTTAATATTGGTATCGAGCACGTATCGGTTAAGTATCGATGAGGTATTTTAAAATGTCACGATAACACTGAACCGGTAAACTATCGATCATGTCTATAACATATTATAAACGATGTTGTATTACATTATGATAGGTTTTAAGATATCTAGACCTATATTTTCAAATTACCACTAACGACTGATTACATGTATTTTACGTAGTACTATATATATATATATATATATATATATATATATATATATATATATTGGGATATTCTATTAAATACTAGTCATAAAATAAGCTAATAAAACTAAAAAAAAGTATAATGTGCACTTCAATTTTTTTTGTTTTATATTATATTCTTTGTTTAAGGTGGTGCCTGGCGCAAACGGTAAGGTTACCCGGCTGGTAATCTGGAGCGCACAGGTTCGAGCCCCGGCCTCTTCACATAATGTGAGGGAAAGGCTGCGCGCGCTAATCGACTACCCCCAGAGCCCGGAAAGCCGTGAGAATAGTACCAGAAGGGAGACTGCCTAGGAAGTCCTCACGCTTGAGTACGAGAGCTTTCGGCACTGGGTATCCACCACCTTTATTATATTCTTTGTTTCTTCAATCTTCCAATCATCTTTATTATTTTTCAAAAAAATCATGTTGATAGTTTTTTGAGTTTCCATTTCACTTAAATTATCGAATAATTAATATTGATCGCTACTTCTAACCCTTTCTTTATCGATGTGCCAAGTTTATAACTTTACTGCACTTCAACTTTTAATTTTTGGGCATACTAATAATTAAAACAAAACAAAAAATTCATAAGCTATCTTACCAACTAGAAATAATGAACAAAGAAAAGGACTAAAAAGAGGTAGCTATCATACGATAAAGATTTTTGTGGTAAAGGGTTCATACAAATAAAACATACGAAATTTTGAATAAGCACAGAGTTCTATTCATTAAAAGACTGATGAAGAAGACTAAAAAAAATATGGTTAAAACTAAAATTTAGTGCATCACAATGTTTTAAAAAAAAACATGCATCGACGTTCGCCTAAAGGAGTGTTTCAAGGCAAGGGAAAATAAAATGCCTTAATGTCTTAAGGCTTTCTCAAAAAGTTCGTTTACTTCTGAGGCTTATGGCTCGGCAACTCCAGACGTACGAGGCATACAAAATGTACACCTCAATCTGCTAAGACATGCCGACTTAATAATTTTTTTCCCTTCAACTTTAATTATAAATATCAACAGTAAGACCTACCAGAAATTACAAAACTTCAATTACTTAATAGCAAAAAAAAAAAATGAAGTTAGTGTATTTTTATTTTTCAATTTCATTATCGATGGATTAAGATTGTTTTTCAAATAACGATCATTGTTTAATAAATTTCTCGAATGTTAATTTCTTAATTGTCATCACTGAACCTTTGGATAAATTATACAAATAGATCCAGATTGGTAGAAACAAGAAAAAACAAAAATAATACTCCCTCCGGTTCTTATTATAGGACATTTTGTTAAGTTTTTTGTTTTTCAAAATATAAGACGTTTTTATCCATAATAAATTATACATACTTTATTGACTTGCAATGAAGTACTTTTATTGGCTCATGTGAGTAGGCGACTCCTTAGGAAACCCCAACTACTACCTTTTTGTACATAGAAATAGAGAAAGTAACTAAACTTTGCATGAAAAAAAGGAGTCAACCCACCAAAAAGAAGCATTTGAATCTTTTCTTAATTCCTGTGCAAATCTCTAAAACGACTTATATTATGAACCGGAGGGAGTAACTTGTAAGATTTCATATTACTTGTAATAGATATAGACTCAATCAATCAAAGGTCATTTTCAAAGGAAAAAAACGAAGACGAAGGAACAAAGAAAAATAATACACACCATTTTGGAGCTGAAAACTGAATATGACTTTTTCAAACGTAGGGTGTGCATAATCAAGCACACATTGGGACATCAATCATGTCTATTTTCCGTGTTTAAATAGATTTGCCCTTTAATATTTATACCTTTACGAATGAATAATAAGAAAAAATTGAGTGAACTCTTAAGAGTCGAGCATTTATTGTTACACATTTATAGTTCCATACGATTAATAGTTAATTTTTATTTGTCAATAAAAAACGATAACAAAACAATAATAACTTATGCATCAATGTCTACCTGAGCAACTTACGCTTCAATATTTTGTGGCCTCGCAATTAAAAAAATACCTCGTATACACTTTCACATTTTAAAATTTATATAATCCACGTATTGCTATTCATCATATGCTAAAACAAATAGTAAAAATGTTAAGATATTAATTGGTAATTTTATTTTCTTCAACACTCATAATAACAAATGATATTCATTAAAAATATCATGTATTCTACACTAAATATCGAAACAATAGCATACATCAGATGATATTTTTGCGAAGGTATTTTAAGCAATGCTTTGAAAAAATAGGTCAACGAACGATATAAGATATATCAATGATACACCAGAGTCGGAAATTGGCTACTTTATGTTCAATTCTAGGTAGTATATAACATACTCATGGTAAGTGGGTTAAATCCCGCAAGATGGAATTCGAATCCATGGCATCTCGCACTATGTCGAAGTATCTTAACTAGTGTTTTCAATCTACAAACAAAGAAGTTTACTCATGGTAGTTTCTTTTCTCGATATTAACTATATAATGGAATTATTAACAAAAGTTATATTTAAATAACAATTTTTTCAATCTACAAACAAAGAAGTTTGAGTTTTCAAATTTTGATAATGTTTTCAACAGCGCAAGTTAACTTGCATTTTCCTAAAATAGTACAAGTTATTTTGCACTTCCTTATTTAGAAAAACGCGAACATAATTTACATATTCATTGTCACTAAAACTTTACTTATAACAACAATAGAAATAGAAACCTAATGTGCAAAGCCCTTCTGAATATGTGTTACTCAAACTATATTTTATTATCATTATAACATTATATATTCAATTATTTCATTGTACTCCTCTTGTGCTCAGCGCCCGAATATATTCCCCCGTTACTTCAAGGTTTTTGGAATTGGGTGCAGAGTTGATGAAAACGAGGCTTAGGAATATAGAAATGGGACAAGAGAAATGGTAAAACTTGAAACTGCATAGCTGTGTTATAATGTTAAAAAAAACATGTATTTTGTTTTACTTATAATGTTGAAAATCATCAAAGTTAGGGATTATTTTGCAAAATAATATAAAGCAGATCCCCACCCCCGGAGGGGTGTGGGAGGAGGGATGGATAATCTATGGGGTTGTACACTATGCAAAACAAGCTAGTGCGTACAATGGCAAAGGTCAAAACCACATATTTTTTTGTACAAAATTGCCAAATAATAATAACATGATCGCATTAAATTGATGGCACTTAAATTTTGCATGATTATCATCACTGATCACTCTCATTATTTATAAAAATAAAGTTGCATGCATGACATGATTGTATCTGATGCACGGGTTCTTATACTGTTGGCAGTTATGTGATAAGTTCACTAGTAAAGGCAATAGGCATTGCACACATGGGATAGTAATGAAATCAACTATCTATACAATTCTTTGTTATGTCAGGCCCTCCATTGATAACTATACAGTCGTAAATGGCCTACCCAGATATGAATTCGGACTAGAATTTGCTTAAAATCAAAAATATTTTCAAGCTCTATACGTCTGATTCCCCCCTTCTTGATGGTACATGCATAAGTATACATAAGACATGAACATACCTCGCTGCCTAAGGCAGTGTAGACATCACTGAATTCAAGTCCGATATAACCACTTCCAACTATGGCAATCCATTCAGGAATCCATTGTAGTTTGAGTGCTTGATCACTAGTAAATACGGTTTTCCCTGCAAGTAAAGCAGAAACTCCAAATTTTAAGGAAAACAATGGTAAATTTTAAGGTAAATAATGCAAGACCATTCCGATGAGGGACAAAAAAATATCAACATCTAGATCAGCAATATCAATTGTTCATTGTATAAGACGAGAAGGGAAAAAATATGGCATATTGCATTTGCATGCATTGCAAATAATGCATAAGTTTAATGGTATTACCAATTTCGTAATTTCTCGTGAAAATAGAATATGATGTTACTCTTTTAACATGGATCAAATCCAAACTGTTAGCCCATGATGCTAATTAATGCCCAAAAAGATTAGTAAGGATTTCACATATAGCCGAACTATCTCGCCAAAGACACCATATGTGAATTTTCTAAATGATGCAAGCCCCCTTCAATAACAAAGAAGAGTGAGCTTGCATGATAATCTTTATTATCATTTTTACAAGAAAAACAATCATTGCATGGTCAGTTTGCACTAGCATATCCTGCTGAGTCCAAGTGCATTAATACCTTAATATAACTTGCTTGTCAACACAACATGAATAAAGGTTTCATCGTGAATTAACATTATCTTACACTCAACAATATCATCCACACCAAGGTTCGAGAACTCGGTTTCAATCATTTGAAATTTTGTTAGTTTAGGATGATTCCGTAGATTTCAGATGTTTTGATTTCGGTCCAGATTTTGATTTTCAACGGTTTATTAATAAACTTGTAATAACAAGCTTTATAAATAAAATATAGAATATAGTCTATAAAGAAATACAAGACGTGCATTTCTCTGTTGTAGTTCGAAACGCACAAACTAGGTCATGTATTTGTTAATAAACATACACTAATTTACATTCATTCCTAATACACTAAATTAAAGGCTCAAAGCCCAAATAAAAAAGCCAACCCAAATTAGACAACATGTATTTCACCGCGGTAGTTGGAAACCAACAAATTAGGGCACAACAAGCTGGAAAAACACTTTAAAAGCATGCATATAATTATTATAAGGTGCTGCTTTTGATGTCTTTGCTGGTTTCAATTCTCTGCTGCTGAGCTGCCGATTTTTTTAACTTTTTTGGTGTTTATTCCTTTAATGTAGGGCTCATTCGATGATTTCGATTTTTTGAACCAGATACCCGATACCGACTTTCAGCCCTAATCTCGGCTCGGTGATGGTCAGCACCAGTACAGTACCCCCGAAATTTCAGGATACCAGCCGAAATCTTAAACCATGATCCAAACTCATTATAAGCTATTCCATAGACAAAAGGTAACTATATTTAGCAATCGATATAACAGCCATACCATCAACTTCAATGCCATTAGGAACAAATGGAACAGATCCAGTAGCAATGATTATGTCCCTGGCTGTGACTGTTTTGTCCCCATACTTTGCCTTGTGTGGGCCCTGGAAAAATAAGATGAACAAAGCTAACTGTAAGCAAAAAAAAATTATGATGATGCTAATTTGATCAAGTGTCACTTATTAATCAACATATAACAAGCTTTTAAGCTGCACAAATATACGATGCCAAAATATGCCCAAACAAACAAAATATTATTGCACATACAAACTTTAGAACAGGTCTATCACATCAGCACATTTTACGTGCGGAAAGACAATAGATAATTTAAACTTAAACATTTTGCATTAAAATCAAGATGAAGTTGTGACACCAATGTGGCAATACAAGATTCGAACAATTTGCAAAAAAGCAAATTCACACACAAAATTTTAGACTGGTAAGTTCGTAAGTGCTCAACGGCCATTATTCTTTCTTTTATTATTCAATGATGAATGATCCCAAATATAGATACAAGCTTTAGGAATTTGAATTTTCAATCCTCTTGCGGTTGAATGGCATCAGATATTTATGGTGATATCAGTATGGCCTTGCACTTTTGTCTCCAATAGTAATTTTGATGGGGAGTCCCTGATTTCATGCCACTTTCAACCGGACCAAGTGGATGCCTTTCGGTTGTGGAGATCATGGTCTGGTATTGTAGGCAAGCATACCAATAATAGATTGATGGAAACATCATCTTTGGTTGCCTTGGTCAATCAGGCGAGCTGCGAGCTACTATGTAACGAACTGATAGCTTCGCTCTTGCGCTGACTTCGGTCTGCTACCTACTAACTCCTCGGGCTACAGGGCGAAAATACCCCCAACAATGAGAAAGTTACATTCAGCTTGAAATTTTCACTCTTGTGCCAATGCATCGCATCTCATTGCCAATCAACTATATCAGAGAATATTTAACCATTCCCAATGAAAATTGCTAAGGAAGCAAAGCAATTGCTTTTTGCTAAGGAATTGGTGTTTGTATGTGCCTAGTTAACAGCCAATATTGCATTATCATATGGCCACCTTAAAAAAATTCCTAGCACTTCTTTCTCAAAAATCGATGGCTCCAGGAGAATGGTTGAAGTCAATGGCCAATTAATAATGATTTTATATCACACCGAAAATCATTCGTGTTCGTATTACACATAATTAATGACCATTAGCCAATTCGTAAGTTCCTAGTCGCTGTATAGCGTAAGTACTTTAACTAAATCAATCCACATAAAGTTCATGTAACAAAATGCTTAATATAACAACGCTTTAGTCAGCAAAGAAAGTGAACATTTAGCAGATAAATAGTCGACAAGTGCAGCACAAGGTTTGGATAAAGGAAAGCCACTTGTACAACATGCAGCAAAGTACAATATGATGACATTCTGAAATCCAAATGGTCTGCAAGACCCTAGAGACCAAAGAATAAAATGTAAGTTGTACACTATACTGTTAACAGTGAATGAACGAGCCATGTGTCAGAGACTTACTATAATAGAGCCTGTACCAATCAATATATCTACACCTTTTGCTTTCATAGAATTGGTTAATTTACCACGAATATCCGATGCCAAATTATTTGCATGATCAGCTACTCCTTGTCTATCATAACCAGGAGATGCAACCTGTTAGTCAAAGAAATTATCCGTGAAAAATAAGAATATAAATTAGAGATAAGCTGTAAGCAATATATTTTAATGATGTCTTGGTAGAGTAATCAATAAGTAGAAAAAGCTAAAGGTAGATGTCCAAGGTTTATTTTTCTTTAAGATGCACAAAAATCAGGTACCGACCGACAGTACATACATTTGGCCATAGTTACTCTGGAATTCAACGTGACTCGCAATAAGCACATGGAAATTGAATGTGACATGCACAAGTGCACTTCGTTTTTTTTTTTTTTTTTTTTTTTTTGATGAGGGGGAAGGGGGGATTCAAGTTGGTGCATCATTTTGGAACGAAAAAATAGTCGGGCATTTGAAACACAGTTGGTTCTGCATTAGCAATATCAACAAGTAAGTTTTATCGAGCACATTAATAAATTTAACTACATGGTCACAGGGCCGGTCCTGGCCTAGTGCGAGCCGTGCGACCGCACAGGGCCCATTAGGTCAGGGGGGCCCAAAAAAAAACTTTATTATCTTTACTAGAGCTGATTTTTCTTGTTACGATGCGTGTACTTAATAGTAATTTATCTATGAAAAAGTAGATATGATTGTATGCTTTGTTGACATCAATTAATATATTAAAATGGAGATGTGGCTTGTGTGGACCTCTAGTTGACAGATTAAAAATGTGGGTAAAAACTTTATGAATTTGCTGAAACACGCAATTTTCTCAATGGAGATGCACAGTAGAAAAAACACATTTTCACTTGAGTTCAATTTCATAAAAATAAAATAAAATTTAAGAGCCCAAAATTTTGGGTCCGCACTAGGCCCATAAATTCTCAGGACCGGCCCTGCATGGTCATCACTATAAATACAGCTAGACAAATCTTCATGTAGACAATCGATGTTCTGATTATAACCGGTTCTCCAACAAATACATACCATTCTTTCGTACGAAACCAAAATTTTGTTGTAAATAGTTCTCTTCATATGCTTTAGTCTTATAAAGCAAAAACACACAAAAAAGAACTCTATAAATTTATAGTCAACAGTTGTAATGGAGAAACGAAGAATAATAACCTCCAAACCCATTGACTTCAGGTGATGCTCATTTTGAAATTCGCGCATCCTGCCGCTCACAGCTAGAAGGGCCTTAGAAGGCACACAACCTCTGTTGACACAGGTACCTCCTATAACATCACCCTCAACAATGGCAACTTTCAGACCCTTTAATATGCACAAATTAGTATAACTATTATCAATATGGTTCTTAGGCTAAAAAGGAAGCATTTTGACTAGAAATAACATGAAGTGCCTACACTCAATTCCAGGAATCGCTTAGAAAGGCAATAAACTAATAGAATTAATGGTGGATATTTTTCTGAATTTTTAAGAAAGCAGATTTCCATTTTAAAAACTGGCTAATAGCTTAAAACTTCTATATAAAGTGACTTTGTTCTACACAATTATATCACATGTTATATTGTTTGAAAACCCAAAAAAAAAGTAATGGAATGAAATAAAAAGTTCACATTAGCTATTTTACATTGCCCGTACATAAATATAACAAGGATACAGTTAAGATCAAAAAACATTCCCACAAGACTGGTGCTTTGGTAAAGATTTCATGCAGCTTAACTGTCAACAGAAAAAATGTGCCATGAAATTTCATATGATTTGACAAATTAGTAGAATCATAATAAATGTCTCCTGCTGTATCAATAAGCTATGTATACATCTAATTGAACTTGTAACTAGAAAGAGTTCACGCTATTTGGTTGTTGAATTATCCACTGCTATCATGCAAGTATAAGAATACATATACTACATCACCCATCATTCCTCAAGTTCACAAAATTAATTAATCAAGTTTAGGCTTGCATTAAAAAAAAAAAAAACACAACATAAATAATTGCTTGAAATCTTAAATTCCATCTGATGGTCTACCTAAATTTGGAAAATAATTCACTGCACAATGATAAACACTAAAAAACACACGGGTATACAAACACCAAACCTTCTCAACGGCGTGAAGAGCAGCTCCATGTCCACCAACACCAGCACCAATAATGACAAGGTCGTAATCAAAATTTCCTCCACCCACAGCCGCTGTGGCAGCTCCATTATTACTACAAGAGGTCACAGCGGAAACATTAAAGCTTTTAGCTGCTGATCTCTTCTCATATCGAATCCTACTCGACCCGTTTAGTGATTTAGAAAGCGCTCTATCTTGACGACGAAAGCCACAGAAATGGAGGGATGTGGAGTCGGATCTAAAGGACGCTGATTTGGGAGAAACAAAGGAGAGAGAAGAGAGAGCGAGTGAGGACGCCATTGATCGATAATGATGGATGTGGTGCTGTAGTTACGTTAGTTTTGTTCCAGGTTAACGAAATACAGGAAGAAGAGAAATAAATTTTGGAGCATTGAATGATCCGTCTCTCGGCGGAGTACACGAAGAGCAGAGGAAACACTTGGTGAGTTTTCTGCTCCAACAACCGGGCACTTGGACACATTTCGGGAAAAGAAAATGTGTTTTTGTGTGAATCATTTTCTGGAGATTCTCAAGGGCATGAGAAATCAGTGCATGTTTTTAGTGCGGTAGCTAAAGGATACTTAAAATACATGACTGCTAAATGGAATAAAAATTTTCTCCATACAGTAAATGGCAATTACAGATTAGCCCTTGCTAATATTAAATGACCTGATGACTCATTACCATTTTGCAAGAAAGACACTAATAGTGATTACTGCATGGAGGAAATTTTTACTGCATGTAGCAAAGGCACAGAAAATAAGTGAAGGATATTACAGTAAATTAGACCAATTTTTGATTACTGCATGGACGATACTTAAAATACATCTCCAGTCGTTTGGACCAAGGGTGCAAAATTAAGGGAACACTCTCCAGAGGTTGAGTTACGCCTTAAAATTAAGGCTGCGATTCAGGATCCACTTCAGGATCCTGAATCAGTTCCTGACGCCTATAAAAATAGACGCCAGAAACCCACCCTCCACGTGCCTGCTGCTAAACCTTTATTCGGTCCCCATTACCCCTTCTAACGGCTATAAACGGTCAAATATTTGAACTACCAACGGCTATAAACAGTCATACAGAAGTTACAACGGCCATAAACGGTCATTTTTTTTCTATATATACTGGTATGAGTAGTTCATTGTAAAACACACAAACTTCTTCAAATCCACCATACTCTTTATCTACCAACAAACAATGTCATATTCATTCCAGTTCGACAACGAATCGAGGAATACGAATATTTGGGATTACGATTCTCAACCAGTCGAAGATCTTACCCCTCATTCTGCTCCACCACTCTCGTTTCATTCTTCTGCGTCGTGGACCGGTGACGAAGATAAAGATCTATGTTTAATGTACTGCCACTTTTCAAACGATTCGGTCAAGAGAAATGATTAAAGCGGTCTGTCGAATGACTGAATAGGTCTAATAGATAAAAACTGACCAAAGGGACTGTGCTGCAGGCTATCTTTAATAGGAGTAGGAAGTGCGTCATAAAATGTAATGCATTTCGGCCAACTACATCTGCAATGAATGTACTTGTCCTATATATAACGAAATAAGCAATATTTTTCAATTCAATAACACCTATCTAACTTGTGCGAAGATATAACTCGAGTAATACTAGAAATCATTAACGTTTAAATTATATCTGAATCGTGGACAATGCAGTATCAGCTCTGTGATGGTAGCCCTCCGGAAGATCATGAAGGACACGAAGCTCATCAGCTGTTACTCCAGGAGCCGGAGGTGTGTGTGAAATGGTACCGCTTGCTCGTCTGACGGCTTCCGAGCAACTCTCCTTGCAAGTTTAGTGGGTCGCGACGGCATTTCAACTCAATTTTCTATTAAAAACAAAATAAGATGAGAGCTTGAAGAGGAAACAAATGAACAAAAATGGCGGACGGGGGGATTTATAGGGCCAAAATCTTGGCGCCTATTTTATAGGCGCCA
This sequence comes from Allium sativum, assembly GCA_030737875.1. Taxonomy (NCBI): domain Eukaryota; kingdom Viridiplantae; phylum Streptophyta; class Magnoliopsida; order Asparagales; family Amaryllidaceae; genus Allium; species Allium sativum. The sequence goes on along the minus strand of CM060925.1, from coordinate 181,382,812 downwards.
GGGTCTGGCGCCTATAAAATAGGCGTCAGACCACTGGCCCAGCCTCTCCGATTCAGGGCTGAATATTCAGTAGCCTGAATATTCAGCCCTGAATCCACTGGAGTTGCCCTTATATTCATATCCGCATTCATTTTCAAATATCGTATATGCTTACATATAGACACAAACGGATATCGAATAATGAACTTCTCCATTAACGATTAATGAATAAAGGAACATAAATAAAAAATTTGAGTTTCATGTGTGTTTTCTTCAATGTCTAAATTACAAAAACATACAAAATCAATAAGTATATTGGTAACAAATAGTTTAAGAAGTTAACATACGTTAAATGCATGGAATATAAACTATTAACTTGATAAAACAGTAACTCACATCATTTATTGTAGGGGTGGATTCGGCTCGGTACCAGAACTTTATATTCAAAACCATTACTATACCAACTTATATGGTAATAAAAAAATCGAACCATTACCAGCCAAAAAAATCGGTTACCAGCAGTTCGGTTCATGGTTGGTAGAGGTCGGTAAATTTTTTTTTGCCGTTTGATAGTATGAGATCATTTTGTTTACGATATTTCACAATAGAATATTAGATATAAAAATTGTTTTCTTTTTGTTATTATATTATTATTTATCTATCTTATTTTACGTAGTCAAGCATGCGAGAGAAATTGTGGATGAACTAAATTACCATATAAATTATAATGTTTTAAAGATATATGATAAAAATTGCATTCAATCTTGTATCATAATGTATTTTCCTAGGTATTTTATTAAATCATTACATATTAGAAGTTCGACGTTATGTAATAAACATATATGATGAAATATATGAATAAACGTTTGTATAGTTTAAGATATATGGTAGGTACACTACAAGAAAAATACCCTATTGCAACTAGCTATTTGCAACAGGCGATAAATGACAGTTGCAGTAAATGATATTTAGCAACAGACCTATTATAGCAGTTGCAATAGATAACATTTAGCAACATGCCATTTTTATCTGTTGCGGAAAGCATATTTTTAGCAATTGCGCTTCTCTTCCTGTTGCAAAAGCATACTTTTAGCAACTGTGCTTCCATATCAGTTGCAACAAACATATTATTTGCAACTGCATTTCCTAGCCAGTTGCGAATAAATATCTTTAGCAACTATTTTCGCTAGTTGCAATAACTGTATTTTTTTACAAGCGGTAAAGTCAGTTGCGAAAAACGTACTAAAAATAAGTATAAGGTTTTATTGATTAACTTTTAATAATTAGTTTTAAATAGTTACCAATTAAATGATTAACTACTGGTAATTATATAATAATTAAGATTAATATTTAATAATTATTAATTAATAATAAAATTAAAGTATTTTAAAGTGATATTTATAACTGATAATTAAATAATGATAATTAATAATTAACATTTAAAAAACAATAAGATAGATAAACAAGTATTAAATAATAATAAATTAGTAATTAAAAACTAATGGATAATAATTAATTTTAAATATGAATATGTTTAAATATTAAATAATTAATAAATTATACATAATACATTATATTTGACAATTAGTATTCGATTATAATTGAGAAGTAAAACTACTAATAATTAAATGTAATTAAATTAATTTTTAATAAATAACTTTTCAATAAATATTTACTAAATTACCAACTATATTAGTAATTACTTAATAGTTAGGATTACAATTTAATATAATTATTAATTAACAAATTTTTTTATAAAGTGATATTTATAGTTAATAACTCTATATCAGTAATAATTAACAGTTATTTATAGTTAATAACTCTATAATCAATAATAATTAACCGTTTATATGCTCCAGCCCTTGAACTTTGGCTCCAGCACTCTTGTTTGGCTCGTTGAAATCAAATTTTAGCGGCTCCTTGAAATTTTGGCTCCATCCGTAAAACTTTTTTGGCTCCAACCTTAAAATTCGCCACGACATTTTTCTCTCCAGTCCCCGCCTCTTTTCTAGCCTTCACCCGTTCACTCTTTATCCTTCTAAACCCTAGATCCCCAAATCTTCCAGAATAAGCTTTCATTTTCTAAACAAATCCGACCAAATCTTGGCTTATATGGAATCCACCTACGCTCCAGTCTCCCCCGCCGCCTTCTTGGATAAAAATTACTTACTGTAGAGCGACACCGCCTCTCTTGCCTTCTAAAGAAGAAAACTGCTACAATTTCCGTCGTCGTATCCAAGTCAGGTGCCGTCAGCACCGCCACTGATGCCATCCTCAACTCTATTACCGCTATGGTCTTTCTCTCGGAACGGCGAGCTTCTTCTTGCCATGGAAGAATCGCGGAGCAGCAGGTTTCTGTCCGTTCCTAATTTCGTAAGATGTCAATTAATATTTCACTTGTTCATCGATTGCATGTTTATGTTATTTATTATTGTGTGTAAATCAGTATTTTCATAAATAATCAGTTATTTTATGCTTGTTTAAGGAATTTTTTTCATCGGTCTATGTTCAGCTTGTTATAATTCAGCTTGTTATAATTCCATGTTTAAGGAATTATTTTATTCTTGTTATAATCAGTTATCCCCAAACCTTCCAGAATGAGTATTGTGTGTCTGCTGTCGATTTTATAGCTAGGAGATCTCGACTTGCTTTCCTCGACACTGATGCAGCAGGAAAAGCATTGCCCAGAGTGATTGAAATCATGTCTGTTGAACACAGTTGGGACAAATCAAGGCAAAAGCTCGAAATGAAAAAAGCAAGGTAATTTTTAGAAACCTTCAAGTCGTCTAAAAATGCACAATTTCATGATGGGAAACATACTGGCTAGTAAATACACGACATTTCTTACCATACCCATTACAGCAACTTTTTTTTGTAGTAGATTGTAGCAGTGAAAGTTGCATTTTTTTAAATGGATTAGAGACGGTACTGTTTGTAATATGTTTATTGCTGTTGCTAATAATTTCAGCAATGGATTATGTATATCAAAGTTTCCCCGTTATTAAGGTTCATGTAATATGCAACTCAAACTAATGCAGCCTTGATGTTAATTTAGCATTGATCTTGTTAAAAAAAGAATATTATCTAATACCATTGCACGAAATTTCATTATAGGGGCATCATTTGATAAATTGCACTGGGCATTGTATATCTCAGGACCTGCTCTGGGTTAGATTATAGCTTGCTTTGCCATCCATGATTCTTGATTGGTGTACGCAGGATTATAGCTTGCTTTGCCATCCATCACAACAAAAAATTGGTTTGCACTTTTGTTCGAATACCGAGGCTTGTTTAAGTACTTGGCCATGAATCAAAGCAGCAACTGTTAAGTACCATGATGTTCATGATCGACAGCAAACATGGAGCACAAACTGCATATTTGTTCTCTAGTGAACTGATGATATTTGTTTTCTTGTTATAGTATATGTATGATAGAGTAGAAATATGATCAGAAAATACTCTATTCTAAAATAATGTGTTGTGTGAGAGAAGAAATTGTTATACATGAATGATGTATGAAAATTGTAGAAATTTTTGTTGTAATCGTTTGTACTATTAAAACTTTGTTAAAATAAAAATTTTGTTTGTTTATTTCATTTTGTGATATACGCTATCACTAAAACGAATACATTTAATATGTAATATCTATAAGCTGTAATATTTTTTTTTATAGATTTATGGATCTATTGCAACAGGCATATACTGTTGCAAAATGATCTGTTGCAACAACAAAAGCCTGTTGCAAAAAGGTATACCGCAACAACTTATTGCAACAGGCCGAAAATGTTGCAGACTTTTAGCAACTTCGGCTATACCAACAGGCGCAGGCCTGTTGCAATAGGTCTACTGCAACAGATATCGCCTGTTGCGAAAAGTGTTTTTTGTTGTAGTGGTATGATAATTACCATTGTTAATGTTCAATTACCATAACCATACCGCATATTTTCATGACTGTACCGATCAAATCGATGTTCGGTACCACTTTCGTTGGTGGCGGTTGGTAATGGCTGGTAAGTGGTAATATGGTAAAAATGTCCAGCTCTAATTTATTGTGCTAGAATGTCTATAAAAATATCTTATAATTTTAATTAAACCTGAACGGATGATTTTCATATGTGGATGCTTTGTATCTGCATTCGCACCCCTTTTTTAGGATATTAGGTATTTATCCTTTTTTGGATACAGATGGATTACGAATTTTTTGGGTCTCGGTCGACATTGCAAATCTTTTAATGCTAAATGTGTCAACCCTAGGGTTAATTCATTGTAATTTAAATGACACGTCATTATTTAACATTCTCTATTAAAACGTTATCATAATGTTTTTTTAATGATTAAACGGGAAACCACTTGAAGTTTTGACGTTGTCCTTTCCACTGTCTAGTACCACACATTCAACTTCGCATGACACATCATTTTTTCTCTCTTTACTGGTGCATTTTAACCAAAATATTTTTTCTTTTAATTAAGAAAATTACACCTTGGCCTTTTTTTGTATGTATGCTTTTGCAGTGGACAAAAAATATAACTCATGAACATTAAGTGCTTTGACATCATCTTAACAATGCGTAGTAATCTTTACCACGTAGAATTTAGATGACAGTACATGAATATAGATTGGAGATGCTTTTATTTATCTCTAACGTATTTTGGCAAATTTATTCAAGTTAAATTTTAGGCAAAACTTTGAATTAAATGAAAAAAAAAGGTAAAGGATAGCATAAAATGGACCATATATTAGAAGCATGAAAAAGTAAACGGCATATAGGAATTTTATACTGGTTTAACAATAGCTGACATAAATTTATCTTTTATTATGAGTCCTCATTTATGATTGCTACAACAATTGTTGGACCTCTTTGGGCCATTTACAGCAATTGCAACTGTTTACTCACTAGATTAGCAATTCTAATATCAGGCACTTATAGTTATTGCATTTAGAATTATAGTGTTTTACATAATTGAGAATGAGAAATTTGGTTGGAGTGGTAAATTAGCCATACATAGTTTTGGATACGTAATTATGTATCTTGATGTTCTTTTATTGTATAATAGTACTCCAAGTGTTATTTGTCGGAGAATGGAGTTTTAATGACAACAACTTTATTTCAATTATCATTATTAATTGATTATAAAATATATATACTAACATCTCTATCAGGAATATATATATATATATATATATATATATATATATATATATATATATATATATATATATAAAGGTTTGTATATAGGACTTAAATACTGAAGACTGTACAGTTTTAGAGTGTCAAGAGATTCGGGATTCAAAAGAGATTCAAGACTCATGAGTTATCAAGATATCAAGATTTCAACAGCTCAAGAAAAATATAGTAGTTGAGTTTAGTTTATATGTAAGACTCTGAATTGCACTCCAGGTTCAAATTCTGATTTTCAAATTTTAAATTCTGTTTTCAAAAATTCAAATTCCAATTTCAAATTATTTTTCTAAATGATTTCAAACTATTATCTTACTTATGATTCAAACATATATATGTTTATAAATTTTGAATATATATATATATAAGTTTAAAATATATATAGTTTTATAGTTTTAGATCTTATAACTCTATAAATATGTTTATATAATATATTACTATGTTTCCATATGATTTTACACTTTAGAATATTCATTTAAATTACTAAGTTTTGATTCAAGAATTTCCAGAATAATATATATGTTTAAACACTTGAAAAATGGTTTTAAAAAGGCATATGCCGACATACATAATTACACATGCCGACATATAACTGTTAGATTTTCAATTTTCAAAGGAAGTGTCTTTTCACTATCTGAACCGTTTCAAAAACGTTGCAATCTTTGAGACACTATAAAAAGGGGTTAATTTCGAATTTTTAATCGTTCTTTCTTCTCCATCTTCACCCCTTTGCTTACCACCATTAATATATATTATTTTCTTGATTTCTACACTTATATTCTGCCAATTTCTACTCAGATTATATCAAACTTCTTCTCTTCTCAATCTCTATCTAGTGTTATCAATTTGGAAGTGCTATTGAAGAGTTCTAGGGTTGTAATTATTTGGGAAATATTTGGGAAAGGGTGTGTTCCTTGTAGCCTTGAAATCAAGGAAAGGGAGCGGTGTTAACCTTGTAGCCGTGAAATCAAGGGTGTTTGAAGCGGTGTTAACCTTGTAGCTGTGAAATCAAGGGGTTGTACTTGGATATTGATAATAATAAAACTCTGTGCAAATCCAGCGTTGCCTAGGACTGGGCGTAGGAGTAATCTGAACCAGTATAAAATCTGGTGTGTTCTTTCCTTTTCTGCATTTTATACTTATCTATTTCTGTGATTGTTTCTGTGTTTGTGATCATCTCTGGTGTGATAATCATTATGCGATTCATATAGTAAATCAAATAAGTTTAAGATTTTCATATATTACTTATAAACATTATTCACTCCCCTTTAGTATTTGTTTGCCTTAAGATCTGCATTCGCATTTCCTAGCAATTGGTATCGAAGCAAGGTTTTCAAAAAGTTCATAATCTGATTTTTGAAAATATTAAATGACAACCAACACTAGTAATAATAGTTCTTTTGTCGAGGGTCGGTTCACTCTTGGGCCACCACTATATAATGGCAGTAATTATTCATATTGGGCATGTAGAATGAAAATATATTTACAATCAGTAGGATTAGACACATGGAATAGCACACAGACTGAATATGTAGAACCCACTACTTATTTTGCACAGAGGACTAATGAGCAAAAGACTGCTGCACAAAGTAATTATAAAGCCATGAATATGTTATTCTGTTCGTTAGATAGAAATGAATTTAATAGAGTATCAATTTGTAAATCTGCTTATGAAATATGGAGAACATTACAAGTTACTCATGAAGGAACCAACAAAGTTAAACAGACAAAGATATCAATGCTAATTAATCAGTTTGAGTTATTTAAAATAAATGAGAATAAATCTATCTCCGATATGTATTGAAGATTCCAGGAGATCGTGCATTTATTAATAGCATTAGGGAAAACTTATTCAAAAGAAGAGCAAGTCAAAAAATACTTAATTCATTGACTCCAGAATAGGATCAGAAAACATTGGCGACTGAAGAAGCTAATAATGTTAATGAAATGATAATTAAGGAGTTAATTGGGAATTTGATGTCGTTTGAAGTTCAATTACGAAAAAAAAGAAAAATAAGCCCATAGAAAAGAAATCTATAGCATTCAAAGCAACAACAAATGTTCTGATTCAAGCAGTGAGGATGATGAAGAAATTGCTCTAATGACACGGAATTTCGGAAAATTTCTAAGATATAAAAGGAGAAATAATTTTCAGAGAAACAATCAACGGAATTCGGGAAGAAATGATGATGGATGTTATAACTGCAACAAACCAGGTCATATATATAAAATGTTTCCATGTCCAGATAAATCAGATCAACAAACAGACAATAGTAATTCGTCAAAGAAGAAAAGATAGCATATGTAGCAACTCTAGATGATTCAGATTCATCATCAAGTGAAGAAAAGCCAGAAAACGGAAATTCAAATATGTGTTTCACAGCGATTCAGAATTCAGAAAATGTCGAAGAAATGGATCTAAAAACCAGGTATATCTTCATTAATTTTTATTTTTTTGGATGAATGGATGTTTTGTTTGTTTGCCTTATTTGAATCTGAAATTTAAATTTTAAAATTCAAACTTGAACTTTAAAATTCAAATTTTGAAATTCAAAATAATAATAAAATAATAAATTATAAATATAATAATAATATAATTTTTAGATGTTTTGATTGGATTAATATTATTTTAAGAAATAATAAAACCTGAAATATAAAACATTAATATAATAAAACAAAGTCAAATCAACATGTCTTTTGAAAACCAATATGTATGTCGACATGTCGACATATAGGCCAGTAAATGAACATCGAATTTTGAATTTCAAAAGTTTAAACTTTTAAACTTCCCTCCATCTTTCCACCAACTCCCAAGGTCTGAAAAGGTGTCTTTAGTTTCAGAAAAGTAGTGCCCATTTAATCTCTATTTATTTATCTATTCAATCTTATTCTCTCTACCTTTCATCCAAATTTCAAATAACTTTCTTCATATCTATACTCTTCAAAAACAACTCTTTAATGGTCTCCTCAAGCACACCACAAACAATGAGATTAACCAAAACCGTCAAAGGTTATCTCTACAATGATAGAGAAGCAATCAATGCCTATGTTGACTACTTAACAAATGGAAAAGTCAATACAGGAGCTTTCGCCATCTTTGAAGATTTTCCATCTTATGATCTTTGTTCTTTTTTCGAGCAAAATGGAGATTTGAGTCTAATAGATTCATGGGATAACAATGAAGTATGTTATCCTAATCTAGTAAGAAAGATTTGTGGAAATTTGGGTCTTGGTTTTTACGAAGGAAATGAGAATCAAGTATGGAGCAGTGTGAAAGGAACCAAAAATCGTTTTAAATAATGATATTTTGGAACAATTTTAAATTGTAAGAAAATGAGCATGGATTTCTCGGATTTTGAAATTGATGAAACGGATTTGGAAACATTCCATGACATCTTTGAAAGTGATGAACACATAGAATTTGAAAATCACTTTTTCCGTCCTACAGCAAGAATCGTTAACCTCCTCCTTCAACATACCATCACTCCCCATTCCGAAAACTTCAACAACCCTACCCTCAAAGTTCAAAAAGCTCTCTTTTCTATGGTGTTTATGACATCAATTGGGTCGATGTTATTTTAAAAGAATTTAACCCCAAGAAATGTCCACAAAAGAAAATACTCTTTATCATGGAGTTTATCTCACCTGCATCTTTAAATATTTTGGAGTAGATCTTAAAGGAGAGGAATTTTATCAAGGAAGGTCTTTAACTCGGGAAATATTTCCCAAATGCAAATTCCAATCACTTTTAAGCCATATGAAACAAAAGCATCAAGACAAGCCCGAACGGAACAAGAGGGGAATCCTATGGAAATTGAAAAAGAAGAAGAAACCTCTTTGGAAAGTATAGAGTGTCCATCTAACAGTAGAACCATATCCAAGGAAATGCTTGTCCAAAATCAAGTCAAGTTAGCCAAGAACCAAAAGAAGATAAAGAAGACACTTAATAAAATGTCTTCTAAAATGAACAATTTCTTTGGCAAAGTAGGAAGAAAACTTGGATTATCATCTTCCTCCTCATTATCCGCTGAAGTCTAAGCTTATCTAGTTTATGTTATCTTTCGTATTTGCTTTCGAATCTCGTATTTAGTATCGTGCAATCTTCCATATGTACCTTCGTTTAAGTACTAATATATAATCTTGTTTGCTGTCAAAACTGATCCCAAATATTTGTAAAAACATTAAAATTATATAAAATAGTATAATATAATAAGAAATGATTCAAAAATTAAACAAAAACTCAAATAATCAAAAATTAACATAGGTAAGTCGACATACATTTTTCAGCATGTCGACATATAACTACCAATTTTTCAAATTTGTTCAAAATTTAAAATTTAAATAACCAACTAGTGTCTCTTCATTTTAAATAAATTCTAGACCCTATAAATACTTCTTTCTTCCAGAAAAACTTATTCTACACTTTCTCCTTCTTCTCTAATCATTCCTTTTCTATAATATCAAATTATGGCAAATCATATTCACGATTTGAGTGAGAATCTTGAAGAAACATAGAATTCATTTGAGAATATACTATCTATAATACTTCGTAATCAACATCATCTCAAATTGAGTCAAATAAAGATGGTTGAATATCAAGAGAAGCACTTTGATGTCATTCGTTGGCTAATATCTTCTTTTTTCAGAGATGAAGACAACAACCTCGCTAAAGCACCACCCACAAAAGGAGATGAAGATTGGGAAGTCATCAAGAAGGATCCAATCTTTGGAGGAGACAGATGGGTGGAAGTTCCATGAGATATTTGAATTGTTTGGTATGATTTGCTGGATTGGTTTGTTTGATTTGAATTTGTTTGAACTTGCTTGTAAATATTGTCTGGTTTGGATTTCAAACTTTGTATATGTATGGATTGAAATATTTGTAAATATTGACTATAATACTTGGATTGTTAGATTTGTTTATTCTTTTAGAATTAGGATAATAAAGGTAGGAATTTAGGGGGAGTCATGTCTACTAGTGTAAAATTAAGTATTATAACCTTAGAATAGATAGATAGATATAGGTTATTACTAGTTATTTATGGTATAGATTTAGGGGGAGATATTTAGAGGTTCATTTTGTTAATGACAAAGGGAGAGAAATTATAAAATAAGGATTAGTCAGGGTTAATTTAAGGGGGGAGTATGTAGGATTCATGGTGAATGGGGGTGCATTCAAAGAACGAGTTCAAAAGGTATCGACAGGTATGAATAGGTATGAATATTTTGTAAATCAAGGTTGTCATCATCAAAAAGGGGAAGATTGTTGGAGAATGGAGGTTTGATGACAACAACCTTATTTCAATTATCATTATTAATTAATTATAAAATATATACTAACATCTCTATCTTGAATATATATATATATATATATGCAGGGTTTGTATACAAGACTTAAATACTGAAGACTGTAAAGTTTTAGAGTGTCAAGAGATTCAAGACTCATGAGTTATTAAGATATCAAGAATTCAAGAGCTCAAGAAAAATATAGTAATTGAGTCTAGTTTATATGCAAGACTCTGGATATCACTCCAGGTTCAAATTCTGATTTTTAAATTTCAAATTATGTTTTCAAAAATTATAATTTCGAATTATTTTTCTAAATGATTTCAAACTATTATCTTACTTATGATTCAAACATATATATGTTTATAAAGTTTTAATATATATAAGTTTATAATATATATAGTTTTAAATCTTATAACTCTATGGATAGGTTTATATAATATATTACTATGTTACCATATGATTTTACACTTTAGAATATTCATTTAAATTACTACGTTTTGATTCAAGAATTTCCAGAATAATATATATGATTAAAAACTTGAAAAACGGTTTTAAAAATCAAAATAAAAGGCATATGTCGAAATACATAATTAGACATGTCAACATATAACTGTCAGATTTTCAATTTTCAAACGAAGTGTCTTTTCACTATTTGAAATGTTTCAGAAACATTACAATCTTTGAGATATTATAAAAGGGGTTGATTTCAAATTTTTAATCATTCTTTCTTCTCCATCTTCACCCCTTTACTTACCACCATTATTTTCTTGATTTCTACACTTATATTCTGTCGATTTCTACTCAAATTATATCAAACTTCCTCCCTTCTCAATCTCTATCTACTACTATCAATTTGGAAGTGTTATTGAAGAGTTATAGGGCTGCTGTAATTATTTGGGAAAGGGTGTGTTCCTATAGCCTTGGAATCAAGGAAAGGTGTAACGGCCAGAAAAAATTCGACGCTCGAAATTTCAAGAATAACACAAAATCCTGTATTACTTGTCAAAATCCCAAGTATCGAACTCTGACTGTTAATAGAAAGAAGTTAGAGGATGAGAAGAGAAAGAAAGAAATATTAGAATAGAAGAATAAGAAGATCAGAGTCTCACAGCGGAACGAACAAAATATAATATATCAAAATACTTTATACAAAAGAAATGTATATATATGATTACAACATCAGAGTATTCATTCATATCAATCAGTAAACACAGCGAAGATAAACTAGTACCAGTAAATATATGGAATACGCCTCGACTTCAACTCCATCTCTGGAACTCCAAGCGGAAACCGAACCTGGAAATATACTCGGTCTGACCCGAGCACATTTGAAGCAAAACAAAATTCACCCGGATCAGTTTGGAATACTTTCAGTGATAAATTCATACAACAACCAACTTGTTTAACTTTGAAAATCCTTTTGAAAGAAAAGGATAATAGTAAGACCATTCCACACATAAACACGGACGGTTTTTACCTTACTATAACCCAAAACAATTTTGATATATCAATATCCAGTGATATTATAATAATGTCTATTGCATCTCACGCTCTACATATTTATTATATAATCGAAACCGCAAGGCGCTTATTGGAGATTGGATTCCGACTACGACAAGCTATGGGACCACCTTTCGATTAGTGTACTCTAGAGGGATATACACTGGGGTTCAACAAGAACGTCTTGCAACCCGGCCACACATGACCGACCGCTCATTTAACTTGAGTGTATCGAATATATTGCCACCCTACAGCTTTTATTGCGCGCCTGCTGCAATTCCTGGGAGATACAAAAATGAAAAGAAGTAACAAATATGAATGTTCTATAGATTGGTGACAATACACCCTGCTTAGGTATGACCCACCTAGCCATGCTACCTGCCCGATTTTTGTCATTTCTCGGTTGATGAGGCTAGAGGCTACGTTTATCTTCTTAGAATATCTGGCCATCATTCACTTTGAATGCCACATCGTCAGATCCGTCAATTCACTAATTGACGACCACAAATACACTCTGGGTGTTAAGCAAGAGGATTTCTCCGCCACCAAACTTGGTATATTTGTAAAAATCAACGTCGTGAGTTTTTAGGAAATATTCTATCAGACATTCGTCCATACCAGCCATCCAGGAACAGGATGAACCAAAGGTACCCTCCTGCCGCATCCTAGGAATCACCCAAAGGATCAATAGCTAGAAGTCCTTGCAACCCACAAATTTCAACCACGACAGAATCACAGTATATCTCCAGGGATCAACTAGAGATTGTAAGTAATTCTTCCATTTTATGAAGATCTATGGTCTTCAATGCTCCATCTTTATCCTTGCATATTAGTTTCGTACGCAACGTCGATTCGAAGTGGTTTTAGGTCTAGTTCCCATCCCGGTCTCTTCGAAACAACACGTCAAAGGGGTCAAGTAATAGATTCCATTGATAGTTTGGTGTTTTAACTATCAATCTCAAAACAGTACGGTCAAGTATATTGGCAGCTCAGGTCTTTATTATTAATAATCCTCCATTAACTTTTGATTAATCTTTCTAACCATTTTATCGAATTTAAATCGACTTCAATTTCATATCCTGATTAAGTCACGTTCTTAATGCTTATGAATAACCATATTCGCCAATCTCCCATTTACATTCTTCACTTCGAGAACATCACCACATTTTCTAAAACTTCTTCCCATTTTCTTTATTTGAAAATATTACTTTGCATTATCAAATTTTCCTTTACTTAGGACACATTGATATATATTATACTTTAGGTTATAAACCAATTACCGCATTATTATACGACCGTCCATGTCAAATTTCTTATTTAAAACCTATAGCCTTATTTATATTTAAAATCTTGCAACTAATGTGCAATATTCTTCATATGGAATAATAAATCAATTTCAACATCCTTCACTATTACAAACTAGTTCCATTCCTCGATAATAGCGAAGTCATTCAAGTTGGGGTATTTTATTTACCTCTCATACCTTGATCAACAACGTTCTTATCTTAGAATAAACAATAGTTTGTAATTCAAATCTCCACATCATAATACCGCAAAACTTATTTTCTATTCTATTTAATCCATGGTTTTATAATCATAACCTTACTTTGAAAACTCGGTCGATTATGACCATTTAACATTTACATTACGTTTTACACTTCGTTATACAAATTCACTTTATAATTGGAATAATCTTGCGACAATCCATTTCGGATTACTTATCCCAAATATTGAATATCACATTATAAAACTATTTAGGATTTTATAATTAAAATCCATTTAACGATTTTATAAACCATTCCCATCATCCTTCGTTGTCTTACCGTTCTTCTCTTTTGATTCAAATCAATTACTTAGTTCAATTTTAAGTAAGCATTTTATCTAAGACTGTACTTTAATTCTTTTGATAACTCTTCCTATAATGTTTGGAAGAGAGCCTCTTTACACATATTTCAAAAATACATTTAACCCTTAGTTCAAAATCGGTCGCTTTCTTAAATGAATATCATTTAAGAAATAATTATTTTAATGATTATTAATTGGAATAATAATCACTTTCCTACCCATTATTGTAAAAGTAGATTTTATAATTTAAAATCCATTTAACATTCTATAAATAGATTATATTTGGAAACTTTCCTTCTTTATCTCGATTCACTATTTAATCGAATATTTATTTCAGTACTTATCGCATTAGCCCAATTTTTTTTATAACTTCATTTATATTATTCAATCTTTTCCTAAATCCCTTTCAAAATTAGTCAATCTTATTACATGTTCGATTATCTTCTTAAATAATTTCATTTTAGAAGAAATTACTTCAATTATAATTAACTTCATTATTTATTGAAATAAAAACAATTTATTTCTTCATTAACTAAACTCGCTCAGTTAATCATCTTTGAAATTATTAAACAATATCTAATTATGGAAAACCAGTTCCTAATATCTATTTATTTTTAACATCGTTATATCGTATAAGATATAAATAAAATTCCACTTTAGTTATAAAATAAATATTATAACTTCACTTTGTTAATTCGCCTAACGGCAAATTTACGTTTAAACAATACGGTGGATTTTGGACCACTTACTGCCAATCCCTCAATCAATACTATATAATGATTCAAATCACAACAACATTGAAATTCAATTCAACGATTAACAATCAAACAGTTTTTAACATCAATGGGGTTCAATCAGTTCATAATATGAAATAAACAGATATTAAATAGTTGAGCAATCCGGTTTGATTCCTCCAACCTGTCCTTCCCTGTATCACGGTTTATTATAACATTTTATAATAGCATAGAATTTAAATGACGATAATATAATTAACGTCACCATTAAAATCAACCATAGGCATCTAAGCAACCAATTATCAACAATTAAACTTAATTATATGAATCTAATCACATCATATGATTTCAGAAGGTGTGAGAGTTAACTCACCTTATTTCGATTAACGGTTGTCACGTTATCTCGTTCTGAACCCGGTCAACAGCGTAGTGCTCTCTATTATGATTCCAGCGCTTCCGGTTTTTTGGCGGTTCTGATAATATATGGTTGAGTTATCATTATCAGAGTATATTTATATTTATAAATTATAAATTAATTAATTATCATATTAAACAATAATTACGTTTATTTACCGTTAATGACTCATAAGTCAGGCGTTGGTGCTCCCTCTCCCTCGTCACTGCCCCCGCCAACCGCCATTTCCTCACAACTTGAACAAAGCCTCCATTACTTCGTTCAAAACAAAATGGGAACAATGAAACTTCCCCCCAAGCTCCACGTCCTTCCTTCTTTACCATATATTTCAGCATCCTTTAATTGTTATTATTTTTCTTTCTTTTGATAAATTGGACCAAACCAAATGATGTCATCCCATTTTCATATTTATCTGAAGCAAAACCCGCTTCTTCTTCTTCACAAAAATAGACGCAACCCATTCCTTCCTCTTCATAAAATCATACCGCTTACACCTTCCTCAAACCACTTGCCGTACCTTCTGCCAACTTCTCCCTCACTCACCTTCTCCATCCTTATTTAGACAAACTCGATTTTCCTCAAAGCACTTCCATGAACTACTCCAGATTTATCCTTCCAGTCCCCCTTTACTTAAGTAAAAACACCACGTTTATTTCCTTAAACAAAATTAAGCCATGCAAGCTACTATTGGCGCAAATACCTCTTCTTCTTTCTTTTGTACACAGCCTTAACGTTGCACGTATTATAGACTTGTGTCTCTAGGTGACCGATTATATCAGCCTTTTGCCTTGTTCACCATTCCAGCGCCCCATGTCACCAACTTCATGAATCGCAACTTCAGTCCTAAAGACGTCCTCCCCTTTCATGTTTCCGGGCCACTTGCTCCACTAAACCCCGCTCCAACATTGTTGAACTTCCAAGCTCGTACCACCAGAAAGTCGGCACCGACGGTCACGCTACCCAGCTCCTATGACTCGCTGCTCCTCTCACTTCTCTCTGTGCTCACTGGTGCACTGCGACAGCACCAACATGTCTGTTGTTTCTAACCCGAGCCTCTCCATACGAACCTCCTTAATCCACCCGCAACTGACATGTTACTTCTAATCGTCTACTGCTTCAACAGCAATGCACTAACTCCGGCTCCTCCCTACTCGAAGACTGCACCCCTTGTTCTCCTATAATTTAAAACTACCCTCAAACTGTACATCCCATGCTAAGATTTCCTTTTCCCAAACATGCACAATCCTCTACACTGTTTGAAAAACCATGACACCATTCCTTTTCTAAACCCACACAAACTCTCCATTGTGGACCCTTCATCAAACAATATTCCTTCCTGCTCCTCGCTATTCTCGAACTGACGCCAGTGTTTGCACTCCACTTCATCATCCGCGAGTTCAGACAACTCGAACCGACAACCCATGGTCACAGCTAATCGTTGATGTGAAAGCTCCGGCAAATGAAAACCGCTCACCCCAGTTTCTAGTTGTATGCATACGAGGCCCAAGCACTCACGATCCTAATAAATCGAATAGTTTCCGTTTTCGTCATGTATTTGAATTCATATTAAATCTCAAAGTTTTCGAAAATAGAAGAATATATAGGAAATGTTGTGGTTTGGAATGAATCAACAAAAAGGTGAGGGTGGTTAAATAAGTAGAAGAGGCAACATGAAAGCTCGTGTGAACCCAGAAAAGAAGGAAAAAATTTCCTTCACAGTATGGTGTCGTTTCTTAAAGGTGAAGGTGTACACAGTGGGCTAAAATGAAATGATTGTGTAGATTTTGGAACAAAATTGCATAATGTTTGAATATGTATGTGATATGGTTTTTGTTTTGTCGCCTTTCAATATTCACTAAACTAAACGATGCAGAGATTTTTTCTTCATGGCTATAAATTTTGTACAGCCAAGATAGGAGAGGTTTAGCACGTGTATTAAACTGATACGCTGAGCATTGTTTTAGTTGGGATTGTGCACAGTGTTGGATAGATTTCCAGCTGAAGTGAGCGTACGATTATTATTTTTCTTTATTTTATAATCGTTGCTTTTGAAAGTGATATGGAACGATTTCCTAAAGATTAGGCTAAGATAGGTTAGATTGGCTAAGACTATTTTCGATTTGCATTTATTATGTATGGGTTGCGCAAGATTATGTCACCCTGAAATGGACAAGCCAAGACTTTTGTATGTAGATTTGCTGGGATTTTATTTCCATTTGTACAGAATTGGTACGTATTTTTATTGAAGGTGGTTTATAACGTGAAATTAACGTTCTACGTTTACTGCTCACACAAGCACATATAACGAACGATATCAATTATAAATTATACGCGCTAACATTGTTTGATAAACGATATTGTTAATAAAATTCAATTATAACTCTGTTAAATATCTCCATATTGACCAATTCATTGAATACTACAAATTCAACTAATTTGATTATTTCGAAATTATATAATTATCATAAACTGTCCAAGATCTTTAAATTTAACTATTTAAATTCCAAAACAACATTTAAAACTATATTTAAATATTAAATAATACCATTAAAATCTGGGACGTTACATACCTTCCCCCTTAAAAGAATTTCATCCCCAAAATTATTAGAGTAGGAGAAATGTTTGCAAACTCCGTAATATTTCCAAAATCTAGTTAATCAAACTTCACTTCAGCTTTTTAAACCAAATCAGTTAGTTTTAATTCGAAAAGACCAATTAATCTATGTAGAAAATAGATTCCAAAAATTTCCAAAATGATCATAATTTTTTCTAACACTTCTAATTTCGGAAAAATTTCGGTAGAGTTTCCCCTGTACGGAGGGACTTCTGCAACACTGCAGGTACAAAATAAATTCCATCAACCAATATGGTCGGAATATCTAATTCAAAACCCAAATCAAAAACCAATAATTTATATTTGCATAAGCATACCTTTCTACAAGCGTAATTACTCGATAAGCGATAAATTATACTTGAGCTAGCTTAATTATTCTAGAGCTCTAATCTACTGGATCTAATTAACTCCAGAATTCAATCAATATTAGCTCTTGTACCTGTTCTAAACTCATATGGAATTCATTAGCTTTATAATCAAAAATTAGTTTTAAACATCCCGGCTATCCATTCCAAACAGTTTTTATACATACCATTCCATTCACACGAGATTTTATTCATAACCAACTCCTTATTAACCTATGTATATTCCATTTTATTTAAACATTATTTCAATCTATTTACCCACAATCAGTTCTCAATCAGGTTCAACTCATAATCATGCAATACATTTAAACATATAGTCAAATTGATTTCCAATTTTATTTGGATTCATTAACTTCCATGTAAATTTATAGGCCAAATTCTTACTATCGATTTTATTTACGACCATATCTTGTTATTCCATTAAGATTACCAATCAATCCCATTCTGATTTATTTACTTGAATTTTATAACCAATATCATTCTATTTCATTTGACTTGAATTTATTCATCTATTGGTTCTTACTCCAATTCAAATCCATATTATTTATTCCAAACACATTTTACATACCATTCAATTCATTTTCATAGCTATTTTTAGCAATCCATTTAGATATATCAATCAATTCCTTATATTCCATTCCGATTTATTTACCTAAATCAATTCCATTTCATTCAGGTTTGTTCAAACCAAGTTTATACAATCAATTCCAACTATACCATTTAACTTGTTTCCAAATTTTTCATTTGGGATTTATTCACTTTCATTTTTCTCAACCACATGTCAAATTCTTGCTGACTTGTCTAAATTCCAATTCATAAGATTTATTTCAACACATACAAGTTAAATTTAATTATCATTTCATATTTGAAATGTTTCCAACTTCATACAGATTTTGAATCTTATTCAACAAATAATAATTAGAGAAGATTATAAATTTTACCATCTCAAAAATATATCAGGTCAAAATAGTATAAAAATAATTTTATATTCAAATTACAAATACGCGCTCCCGTATATATATATAAACTTAAACTCAATCTAGGGTATTACTATCCCCATCTCTATTGAGTTACGCCACAGAGCCAAGGTTATCAATAAACCATTGCTCTCATACCACCTGTAATGGCCAGAAAAAATTTCGATGCTCGAAATTTCAACAATAACACAAAATATGTATTACTTGTCGAAATCCCAAGTATCAAACTCTGACTGTTAATAGAAAGAAGTTAGAGGATGAGAAGAGAAAGAAAGAAATATTAGAATAGAAGAATAAGAAGATCAGAGTCTCACAGCGGACGAACAAAATATAATATATCAAAATACATTATACAAAAAGACTGTATATATATGACTACAACATCAGAGTATACATTCATATTAATCAATAAACACAGCGGAGATAAACTAGTACCGGTAAATATATGGAATACGCCTCGACTTCAACTCCACCTCTGAAACTCCAAGCGGAAATCGAACCTGGAAATATACTTGGTTTGACCCGAGCACATTTGAAGCAAAACAAAATTCACTCGGATCAGTCTGAAATACTTTCAGTGATAAATTCGTACAGCGACCAACTTTTTTAACTTTGAAAATCCTTTTGAAAGAAAAGGATAATAGTAAGACCAGTCCACACATAAACACATATGGTTTTTACCTTACTACAACCCAAAATATGTTTTGATATATCAATATCCAGTGATATTATAATAATGTCTATCAAACCACAAATAAATAATCATCTAGTAGAACGCTTGCATCTCACGCTCCACATATTTATTATATAATCAAAACCGTAAGGCGCTTATTGGAGATTGGATTCCGACTACGACAAGTTATGGGACCACCTTTCGATCAGTGTACTCTAGAGGGATATACACTGGGGTTCAACAAGAACGTCTTGCAACCCGGCCACACATGACCGACCACTCATTTAACTTGAGTGTATCGAATATGTTGCCACCCTATAGCTTTAATTGTGTGCCTGCTGTAATTCCCGGGAGATACAGAAATGAAAAGAAGTAACAAATATGAATGTTCTCTAGATTGGTGACAATACACCCTGCTTAGGTATGACCCACCTAGCCATGTTGCCTGCCCGATTTTTGTCATTTCTCGATTGATGAGGCTAGAGGCTACGTTTATCTTCTTAGAATATCTGACCATCGTTCACTTTGAATGCAAAATCATCAGATCCATCAATTCACTAATTGACGTCCACAAATACACTCTGGGTGTTAACCAAGAGGATTTCTCCACCACTAAACTTGGTATATTTGTAAAAATCAACGTACGTGAGTTTTCAGGAAATACTCTGTAACAACCCGGAAAATTCGAGCCAGTTTAAAAATTTTATTTTGGCAATTTTGATGAATTTTGATTATTTAAAATGAATTATTTTAAATAATAACGACGAGAAATTTATTTTTAATAGAAATAGAACGTATATATTTATATAGATCGTCATTAGAATATAAATATTTTATTTTAATTATAAAAGGAACTGAAAATGGCGCGGTAGTTTGAAAATTCGATTTCAAAGTTCAAATGAATGTACAGGATTCAAAATAAACCGGATTTTAACGAAACCCAAAATATTAGAATCTAATTGATAATATCTTTCCAACGAATCCGAAAAATCAAAATTTCATAGCCGGAATCAAAAGTTACGTCTAGTTGAAAATTCAGAATAGTCGCTATGGAATTCTGGCCCTTGAAAATGGAAATTTTGCAAACGACCTTGGTTTTTGACGAAACCACTTTTGTTGGATCCGTGATGTCATGTTATTGCTAGGTTTCAAAATTCGTATTTTTCTGAATCAATATGTGAGCGTGGCGAAGTAAAACGCGTTTGACCAGTTTTAGTTGATTTTAGTCGACTGAAAAATGACCACTTTTTCAAACGGTCTCAGAATTTGACGAAATTAGTTTTATTTGGACCGTATCGTCAATACGAAGCTAGGAAATATTTTTTGGGAATTTTTAGAGTTCGTATGTGGCCCCGGTAAATTGAAATGTGCGTTCAAATTCAATATATAGATTTGTATTTTGATTTTGATGGAAAATGATCGAAACAGCCGAACTGGCTTACGATACATATCCCATTGTGTTCGAAATGGGGGTAATTAGCTATGGACGACAGTCGGTGGGCTTGATTTCGAGGTCGAAATAAAAAGTAACTTTATGGATTATAAAATTAATAAAATAAATATATATATAGTTATATAGTCTCCCTACCCCTCTTCTCTCTCACCTGTCACTCATAAATAAAAAAATTAAAAAAAACCGAACTGTTCCCCCGTCGCCCACCCTCCCTCCCCCCCCCCCCCCCCCGGTTCAGATCCGTCGCGCCTGGTGGAGGAGCCACCGGCCTCCCCAATCGCACCCCCTCCCTCTTCCCTATCCCTTCCTCTCTTCCCTCTCCTCTCTGCGGTGAACCCCGAGACCCTAACCCCCTTTTTTTAGTAGCCGCCGCCCCCTCCAGTCAATGGCGTGCACCCCCTCCCGTGACCCCCACCGCCGGTCTCCATCACCACCTCCGACCCCTCCTCACCCTCCCCCTCCCCCTCCCCCTCAGCCTTAAATCGAAAGGAGAAAGCGCCACCTCCACTTCAACGGCTTCGACCCAGGGCTGGTGTCCATCACCTCAGCGAGCGCCATCCGCAGTGAACCCGTCCCTTCCTCCGATCAAACGCAATGAGTTTTCTGATTGTCGTTTTATTTTGTTGTATATAAAATCCGATTTTATTTGTATGGAAGATTATATTTTTTAAAAAACAAGAAAAGTCTATATTTTTATATAGGAAAGATTTTTACATAGAAAAGTTTAGATTTTTATTGAAATAAAGTTAGGATTTTTAACGGTATAAAAATTTGATTTTTATATATGAGAATAGAGAATAAAAATATGATTTTTATTCATATAAGTAGCGTTAAAGATATGACCTTTTATATATGAAGCGAAATAAAAAAATTCGATCTTTATTATGTAGAAGGTATAAAAGTATGATTTTTATTAGGTAGAGGAAGTAAAAATACGATTTTTAGTTATGTAAAAATATAATTTTAGAGGATAAAGATGTGATTTTTAAATAAACAAAGGTCGGATTTTTATTTATATGAAAGGCGATATTTTTAATCATAGAAAGGCGAGATTTTTATTATGATGTTAGCATGATAAAAATATGATCTTTATTATGTGAACACCGTTATAAAAATAGAATTTTTATCTATATAGTAGCGGTACAAAAATATAATTTTTATCTATATAGTAGCAATATAAAAATGTGATTTTTATCCATATAGAGTGATTATAAAAATGTGATTTTTATATACATAGCAACAATATAAAAATGTGATTTTTATATATGTAGTGAATACGGGCAACGAAAGTGACGAAAGACGAGCATGACGAAGGTTTCCTACATATGAAGAGTCGTGGTGTTTGGTTTAGCTCTCGGTGAGAACTCCTCACTTTAAATCCTGTTTTCTAGTTAAAAATATATACTGGGATGCAGACGGTGCTTAGCAGCACCAGACACCCGTTGTCCACAGACCATGGACGACTTGTTTGACTTTGTTGTGTTGTAAAAATTGATTGTGATGTGAAATGAATGGAAATATATTCATGTATTGAAATAAATTATTTATCGTTAAAAATATAAATTTAACGTGAATGTGAATAAATATTTATAAATAAATCAGACGATTTGTTTATGTATACCCATTTGAAGGATATTGATTGGGACGATAAATTTTACACATCGCCCAACTGCACAAATTAAAATCTGTGTTTGTTGACTGAAACCCTGCACGGGTATTGGGATGATATTTGACGTACACTAATCCCGATTGTTTAGTTGTATGTCAATCGATAGGTTGACAGACAGTTGTGTAGTGCACTTTGGATGATGGTTGATTTTTTGTCATTGCTATTCTATACATGTGTTGTATGGAATCCATATAATTAACATTATATGGTAATTGATTGTGCCTCATTCCAATTTGGAAAATTAAAGAATAAATATTCATGTGTTGAATAAAATATATATTCATGTGTTGAATAGAATAAATAGTCATGTGTTGACGATGCTCATGTGTTGAGAATATTCATGTGTTGAAACTTATCATGTGTTGAGTAAAATATTTTAACAATAAAAATTTACATCTTTATCATATATAAAATTAGAAACTAACTGCAAATGAGTTAAGATGAGTGGTTTCCTGGGTATTGATCTGATGTTGGTTTCGGCCTTCAGGGTTAATACTTAGGGAATTGTTCTCTTGCTAATTTACAGTTAGAGTCTGGTTAAGAATTAAACGATAAAACACAATTTTATCAAATATATTAAATAATAAAAATAGTCATGTGTTGACGATACTCATGTGTTGAGAATACTCATGTGTTGAAAGAAATATAGATTCATGTGTTGAATAGAATAAATATTCATTTGTTGAATAGAATAACGAAGTTATTGAAATATATAAAGCCGTGTTGATTAGATTTGCGCCATTTTGACGCGAACGATATTTATATCGATTATATTCGTTTTTATAATGAATATAGAAAAAGAAGTGATTTCAAAATATAACGTTTTGAAAATATTATCATTTATATATTAATGACATGGAATATTCAATTTTGATCAAAAATTGAATATGAAGTTGAAATCGTTTTTAAAATGATTTTAAACGATTTATAAAATACGTTTTGAATTGAAATCGATGAAATATATATATATTATATATATTAAATGGCCTGAATAGAACGCGCCGCGCCGCGGCAGTTCGTGAATTTCGACCATTGACTTCGAATTGACGTTGCGGGAGATCCGACCGTCGGATTCTCCTGAAACTGGAACGTTGGGTTCGTATCGAAAAGAGCTTTCCAATGAATATTAGAAATCTGAAATCTAACGGTTGGATTTGGAATTATGTCCAAATCAAATTTGGAAAAGGTCGTTGTAAGTGCAGTTCGACTACCGTTATTGGAAATCGACTGTACGGGCCTTGATAAAATTATTAAAAATATCAATAACTTGTGTAAAATCATAATATATGAATTGGAAAGAACTGAGATGAAAAATTCCATATTTGAAAAGATAAAAATATATTTTTATCGAAATGAACTAGTTTTGAACTAGATTTGAAATGGTTTTAAAATAATCAGAATTTCCAATATACGTATTGGAATGGATTTGAATCGAAATTATCTTCGGAATATTTCGATGTTGGATTTCGTGATTATACAGATATGGTTGAGGAAATTTGAAAGATATATTTATATCGTTATTTCCAATACGATATTTGTTTGTTTTAGAATTTGATATTGAATATAAGCCGATATATTTTCTATTCAGAGCCTTGTATTTAATATCAAATGGGATTTTGGGTTCATCGTGAATAGTGTCTTAAATAACACTGTTCTTGAACCCAGTTTAGAAATGAATAAATCTTTTAATTTAGATTTAGTGAAATTGTCCAATTAATTAGTAGTTAATTAGAATTGAATTTAAATTGGTTTTTGGGTTTATCGTGAGCGGTGTTTTGAGTAACACATGTTCTTTAACCCAATTAACAATGGGATGTGATTTTGGGTTTATCGTGAACCGTGTTTTAAATGACATCGGTTCTTTAACCCAGTTAAAGATTAAAACTAAGTGTAGTTTTAATGAATCTTTAATTAGATTGAAATGATCGACAATGGAGTATCACCAGTTTTGCTCCAAGCGATAGTTAAATTTTTAATTAGATTTGAACGTGAAATGGTAATTAATATTTACCGATAACACCGTGGTTTTAGATATGGAGTATTACCAGTTTTGCTCCATGGGATGAATAGGTTGGGTTGAGAAATAAAATAAATAATTACTTCGGTGTGGTTCGCTAATCCCGACTAGTTTGGAAAACCTTAACATGGTTTGAAATGATATCCAAAGGAAGATTAAAGAATAAATTTAGAAGAATTTATCTTTGATAAAATTAATGGAAGCCTTTCCCTAAGAATGGAATATTTGAATAAAAGATTATTCTGAATTAGAATGAGGCGTATGTTGCGTTTGTGTAACACTTATTTATTATATATGCGGGTTACTTGGAAAGGCCGGGTTTATACCCATTCTGAATAACCGATTCGACGATAAGTCGAAGATGAAGACGGTGGTTGAAGACCGGAGGTCATCACGTCGTTTGGATGATTATTGATGATCTTGATTGGGCTGTACACCCAAGAGGAGGGAATCAGTTGGTGATCGTCCAGACATACTTGGAGATCGATGGATATGCGAGGAATAAGGTTCCTCCGGTTTCGTTCAGACCCAGAACGAACTTGTAAATGGACTGTGTGTCTGACATTGGATTTTATTCTGTGTGATTGATTTCTATTAAATATATATCTGTTTGGCGGCGGAGAATTTATTCTCTTACTTAACGCCCTTCTTTGAGACGTGCGAGCTTAGAGGTTATATATCGATAGATATCAATCACATGAATTGCCTGTGTGTCATGCCTAAGTGGCAAATGATCAAGGCTTCTGTTGAAAAGCAAAGTCTTGTGGTTGATAATCAAAGCACGACCTGTGTGGCATAGCTTTGTGTAGAGCGTTAGTTCGCGAGCCTCACACCTCGGTATGAGTCAAAAACGGGATAAGGACCCAAGGAGTGCACGACGTTTCTTTCTAGCTATGGGTGATGTCAGTGACCCACCAGCCCTGACATTTATATACTTTTTACCTGTGTGGTTGTTGGATGCGAGGCGCCTCGGATATAGGTCCTATAGGACTGGAAACGTGTGTTCAGGAATTGCCAATCCTCAAAAGTAAGAGAGGACCGGCCTTGGAGGATCCAAGGATCGCTGTGTGTGGTCCTGAGACATTTGCTAGAGTGCCTCGAACGAAGAGGAGCTTGCCCCTTGCCTCGACTCATGATGGAATCCAATTTCCAATACGTGACATTGCGGTTTTATTTGTAGAGCCTAGTATGGCGACATAGTGGTATGGGGAACTTATGCCGTCTATGATTTATACTTATGATTGAAATTGTTTTCTTCACTTATAGTAATAATAAAAGATGAAATTTAGTGTATCAAGCATTCTTTGGCTATTATAAGGTAAAAACCCTATTCTCCGGCTTGCGTTGCATTGTGTGATGGGACCTAGGTCTTATAATAGCTTCATTTTTCTTTATTTAGCGCTGCGCTGTTTGTTTTATGCACTGGTATTCTTGGGAGGAAAGCCGTTCCGTGTTATACGGCGTGGTCCCTTGATTTACCTAACTTTAAAAATTGAACTAATAACTGTGTAGTTCTCATACCAGTCACATGACTGACCGGGAGTTTATTGTTTTAACCTAAACTCTAGGTGCCCTTATTTTCCGCACGTGCAGCTAGTAGTTTTGGTTTTGTAGATTTATATTCACAGGATCCTGGTATATAGCTGAAGTGATATTGGGAAAGCTCTGTATCCGTGTATTTCTTTCAGTTATGTTTTGTATTATTTTTCCGCTGTAGTAATGTATTTAAATCTCTGATAATTATCAAATGTGTAATATTTATTCATACTCTGTATATTCTTGTATTCTGATGGAATTGTTGTAATTAACAATGAAATGTTCTTCTGTTTGTGTTCCGATTCGTCTTGTCCTCAAAGCAATTCGTGCTTTCCTTACCGAGGAAGTTCGGGTCGTTATATACTCTGTCAGACATTCGCCCATACCTATCATCCAGGAACATGATGAACTGAAGGTACCTTCCTACCGCATCCTAGGAATCACCCAAAGGATCAATAGCTAGAAGTCCTTGCAATCCACAAATTTCAACCACGACAGAATCACAGTATATCTCCAGGGATCAACTAGAGATTGTAAGTAATTCTTCCGTTTTATGAAGATATATAGTCTTCAATGCTCCATCTTTATCCTTGCAGATTAGTTTCGTATGCAACGTTGATTCGATGTGGTTTTGTGTCTAGTTCTCATCCCGGTCTCTTCGAAACAACACGTCAAAGGGGTCAAGTAATAGATTCCATTGACAGTTTGGTGTTTTAACTATCAATCTCAAAACAGTATGGTCAAGTATATTGGTAGCTCAGGTCTTTATTATTAATAATCCTCCATTAACTTTTGATTAATCTTTCAAACCATTTTATCGATTTTAAATCGATTTCAATTTCATATCTCGATTAAGTCACGTTCTTAATGCTTATGAATAACCATATTTGCCAATCTCCCGTTTACTTTCTTCACTTCGAGAACATCACCATATTTTCCAAAACTTCTTCCCATTTTCTTTATTTGAAAATATTACTTTGCATTATCAAATTTTCCTTTACTTCGGACACATCGATATATATTATACCTTAGGTTATAAACCAATTACCGCATTATTATACGACCGTCCATGTCAAATTTCTTATTTAAAACCTATAGCCTTATTTATATTTAAAATCTCGCAACTAATGTGCAATATTCTTCATATGGAATAATAAACCAATTTCAACATCCTTCACCATTACAAACTAGTTCCATTCCTCGATAATAGCGAAGTCGTTCAAGTTGGGGTATTTTATTTACCTATCAGACTTTGATCAACAACGTTCTTATCTTAGAGTAATAATAGTTTGAATTCAAATCTCCACATCATAATACCGCAAAACTTATTTTCTATTCTATTTAATCCATGGTTTTATAATCATAACCTTACTTTGAAAACCCAGTCGATTGTGACCATTTAACATTTACATTACGTTTTACACTTCATTATACAAATTCACTTTATAATTGAAATAATCTTGCGACAATCCATTTCGAATTACTTATCCTAAATATTGAATATCATATTATAAAACTATTTAGGGTTTTATAATCAAAATCCATTTAACGATTTTATAAACCATTCCCATTATCCTTCGTTGTCTTACCGTCCCTCTCTTTTGATTCAAATCAATTACGTAGTTCAATTTTTAGTAAACATTTATCTAAGACTATACTTTAATTCTTTTGATAACTCTTCCTATAATGTTTGGAAGAGAGCCTCTTTACACATATTTCAAAAATAGATTTAACCCTTAGTTCAAACTCGGTCGCTTTCTTAAATGAATATCACTTAAGAAATAATTATTTTAATGATTATTAATTGGAATAATAATCACTTTCCTACCCATTATTATAAAATTAGATTTTATAACTTAAAATCCATTTAACGTTCAATAAATAGATTATATTTGGAAACTTTCCCTCTTTATCTCGATTCACTATTTAATCGAATATTTATTTCAGTACTTATCGCATTAGCCCAATTTTCTTTTATAACTTCATTTATATTATTCAATCTTTTCCTAAATCTCTTTCAAAATTAGCTAATCTTATTACATGTTCGATTATCTTCTTAAATAATTTCATTTAAGAAGAAATTACTTCAATTATAATTAACTTCATTATTTATTGAAAAAAAAACAGTTTATTTCTTCATTAACTAAACTCGCTCAGTTAATCATCTTTGAAATTATTAAACAATATCTAATTATGGAAAACCAATTCCTAATATCTGTTTATTTTTAACATCGTTATATCGTATAAGATATAAATAAAATTCCACTTTAGTTATGAAATAAATATTATAACTTCACTTTGTTAATTCGCCTAACGACAAATTTACGTTTAAACAATACGGTGGATTTTGGACCATTTACTTCCAATCCCTCAATCAATAGTGTATATTGATTCAAATCACAACAACGTTGAATTTCAATTCAACAATTAACAGTCAAACAGTTTTTAACATCAGTGGGGTTCAATCAGTTCATAATATGAAATAAACAGATATTAAATAATTGAGGAATCCGGTTTGATTCCTCCAACTTGTCCTTCCCTGTATCACAGTTTATTATAACATTTTATAACAGCATAGAATTAAAATGACGATAATATAATTAACGTCAGCATTAAAATCAACCATAGGCATCCAAGCAACCAATTATCAACAATTAAACTTAATTATATGAATCTAATCACATCATAGGATTTCAGAAGGTGTGAGAGTTAACTCACCTTATTTCGATTAACGGTTGTCACGTTATCTCGTTCCGAACCCAGTCAGCAGCGTAGTGCTCTCTATTATGATTCCAGCGCTTCCGGTTTTTTGGCGGTTCTGATAATATATGGTCGACTTATCATTATCAGAGTATATTTATATTTATAAATTAACTAATTATCATATTAAACAATAATTACGTTTATTTACCGTTAATGACTCATAAGTCAGGCGTTGGTGCTCCC
Organism: Allium sativum; assembly: GCA_030737875.1. Taxonomy (NCBI): domain Eukaryota; kingdom Viridiplantae; phylum Streptophyta; class Magnoliopsida; order Asparagales; family Amaryllidaceae; genus Allium; species Allium sativum. The sequence goes on along the minus strand of CM060925.1, from coordinate 181,353,620 downwards.
TCTCCCTCGTCACTGCACTCGCCAACCGCCATTTCCTCACAACTTCAACAAGGCCTCCATTACTTCGTTCAAAACAAAAGGGGAATAATGAAACTGCTGCCAAATCTTATGCATAACCAAACTTTAAAAGCCTCCCCCAAGCTCCACGTCTTTCCTTCTTTACCATATATTTCATAATCCTTTAATTGTTATTATTTTTCTTTCTTTTGATAAAGTTGCCCAAACCAAACGATGTCAGCCCATTTTCATAATTATTTGAAACAAAACCCGTTCTTCTTCTTCACAAAAATAGACGCAACCCATTCCTTCCTCTTCAGCAAATCATACCACTTACACCTTCCTCCAACCACTTGTCGCACCTTCTGCCAACGTCCGCCTCACTCACCTTCTCCATCCTTATTTAGACAAACTCGATTTTTCTCAAAGCACTTCCATGAACTACTCTAGATTTATCCTTCCAGTCCCCCTTTACTTAAGTAAAAACACCATGTTTATTTCCTTAAACAAAATTAAGCCATGCAAGCTATTGTTGGCGCAAATACCTCTTCTTATTTCTTTTGTACACAGCCTTAACGTTGCATGTATTATAGACTTGTGTCTCCACGTGGCCGAGTATATCAGCCTTTTGCCTCGTTCACCATTCCAACGCTCCATGTCACCAACGTCATGAATCGCAACCTCAGTCCTAAAGACGTCCTCCCCTTTCATGTTTCCGGGCCACTTGCTCCACTAAACTGCGCTCCAACATTGTTGAACTTCCAAGCTCGTACCACTAGAAAGTCGGCACCGACAGTCACGCTACCCAACTCCTATGACTCGTTCGTCTTCTCACTTCTCTCCGTGCTCACTGGTGCACTACGACATGTCTGATGTTTCTAACCCGAGCCTCTCCATACGCACCTCCTTACTCCACCCGCAACCAACATGTTACTTCTAATCGTGTACTGCTTCAATAACCATGCACTAACTCCGGCTCCTCCCCCTTCGAAGACTGCACCCCTTCTTCTCCTCTAATTTAAAACTACCCTCAAACTGAACATCCCATGCTAAGATTTCCTTTTCCCAAACCTGCGCAGTCCTCTACACAGTTTGAAAAACATAACACCATTCCTTTTCTAAACCCACACAAACCACTACACCAGAAAATGCCTTTAGCAGCGTTTAAAAACGCTACCAAAGCCTACGGTAGCGTTTTAGAGAACGCTACTACAGGTCCCGCAACTAAAAGTCTGTTTTTTTCTGTTGCGTTTACATAAACGCTGCCAAACTAAAGCAACCAAAAATTTTCTGTAGCGTTTAAAAAATCCAACCAAAACTAACATTTTTTGGTTGCGTTTTTGCTTGGTCCATTTCTTTGATTTTCTGTAGCGTTTATTTTATGTAGCTAAAAACTTTTCGTTGCATTTATTTTATGCCACTATAAATTCAGATAGTATTTTACGTTTGTTTCAGTAGCATCTGAGAAACGCTGCTGAAATGTATTGATTGTTTTGTAGCTTTTTTTAAATGCTACTATATACTGTTCATGGCTTACATTGTTTCCAGCAACCAGCTTTGTAATAGTCATACCAAAATCAGCATCAATCATATAATTATCATATTCAAACCAACAATGAACCAATCATAAAGTCAACATATTCAAATAATTGATAACACGTTAATTACATAAGTACTACACATAACCATTTAGATAATAGTTGTTTGACAAAAACGAACAAGTTCATATACCATAAGCATTCTCAAAGGGTTTTACTTAAGTACCGACTAATATCATAATACATATAACAATTTAAATCACGTCGGTTGTTGATGATGATCTTTACTCCGGAAAAGCTAATTACCTGTAAACACATTCGATAATCATCAATAAGTATTTGTCATGAATTATCAAATAATATTCTAGTAATTAATAATGCCCAGTATTTATTAAACAAAGATTCATACTTAACAAACAGCAAAGAAAGATGATGGGATTAAACAAGGCTTGGCATTTAAACCAAGTTACCTTGCAGTTACAGGGAATGTCAATTCCCCATTCCAAGAATTTTGCATTTGCCTGCACCGCCCCATATGTTATTCGCATCATACTTGTACCCTCTCTCCTATTTTTCTATTATACAGACATCTAATATTTGATCTGAACATATATGGCGCAAATAAAATATGCAGGGTCACTTTACTAATACCCAAGCATGTATTGAAGCGGCAGAGGTAATAGGAGTACATGCAGCATGTACATGTAGTACATGAATAATGGCCTGGTGGCAAGACAAAATAAGGTGCCTGCATCAAAAGATGCAACAGCAAGTGGTGGAAAAACAGTCCAATACCGATCACGCATTTAAAATTTCATGTAGTAGAGAGAAGCATGAACAAAAGCAAAATTTGTAGAGATGAGCTCATGTTGTTCTCTCAGCATGTGAGTATCTTATTGTTATTATTATTATTTTAAAATTTGAAAATAAACTGGTTCTTCATTATCAGTTGGAAACTTTACTTGATATGATGTTTTGTGGATGTTTCATCAGTCCCACTTTCATCAGTCCCACTTTCATCGAGTTCTATTGAAAAAAGTTTGTACTGATTTGTCTCCAAATTCTATAATGAGATATCACTAAAATGTTTCCTTAAAATATGAGATGTTAGATGGACATAAATTCGAAAATGAATGTTTTCGAAAGTGCTAATTTCTACCCAATTGTTAAGTAATGGCAAAGTCAATTAAAATCTGTTAAATCAGAGTAGTTTTCCGTGGACGAAATAAAATTTGTGCTATTAGCCATAAACAGTCATGTTGCAATGCTGGTAATTGGGTTTATAAGGCACCATTTGAAGTTAGCAGCAATCTGGATTTTAAGTACCAATAAAAAGGTGCGAAACAAGGAGATCAATGTTTCGCGTGAGTGTCATATGTGTTGAACTCAAGGTAAGGGCATATGTTAACATTTACCTGGACTGAATGACATATGTGTAGAATTCAAGGTAAGGACATATATTTGCATTTACCTCGAATTTAGTGCAAGGACATATGATATAATAAACAGTAAAGTAAATCTTTATGAAGTGATTTAAAATAAAAATGTTGTCCGCTTTGTCAATGAAACGAAACGATCATAATGTTTTGCTTTTGTACATATCCTTCATCAGAAGATGAACGCATGCTTCTCTCTACGATCATGATAACATGTAGTTACTTACGAATTCGTCCATCATCCTCTACATACACTATTATGTTATCTTGACAAAAAATCATATATGTTTGTATTAAAAACTTGGGTATTATTGAAGAAAAAAATAAATAAATTAGACTGAAGAGATTTAAGTGAAAATTTTCAAAAATATTACTTGTATTTTTGGCTTCACACAATTCGATTTGACAGACTTATAGTAGATAAACTTCATTAATGATCGGTTTGATTATCCACTACAACTCCATCCAAACCATCTCGAGGACCCTAGGCTGCTAATTTAATTTTTCAGTTTTCAACTGAAAATTGTGAAATAATTATCTAAAATAACAATTTCCTTAAGCTTAACTAACTGGTATAATTTGTTCTTTATTCTATGATGATAAATTCTTGGCGAACAACAACGTATTTACTGTTATACTAACTTTTCTAACTCTAAACAAAATGATTGCTCTTGAAATTACTAGTGTTTGTTTACGAACAGTCTGATAGGCAGATTTCATAAAAAAATATTGTTAAACTGAAAAATAATACTTACTTGAGCTTGATTCCCCAATGACATATGCCGTCGGCCAAGCTACGGTAGTTCCAAAAGCATCTTCCATGTATGTACACTCCGACGTAGGTCTCCATAGTAATGCGTCATTAACTCTCACAAAGTCTACCCAAACTTTTACCGCATCGTCTTCTAAAGGAACACAGTGAACCGTTGATGCCGGATCAGTTGAAGCGATAGTTCCTTCGGCCACTACTCGTCCCGTTTCAGCCACATCAATCAGCTTGCATTTATTATTTGCTACCAGAATCGAGCTCTTCTGGATAAGTAAACCAAAGTAACATTTTTTACAAAATAGAGCAGTCAAAATATTATGTAAACAACATTTTTTTTAAATGAGCATATGTACATAATGGAGTACTCGCCCATGTAAACAATATAAATACAATTTATTTTACTTCTTTACCATGATAATTCAATGTCCAATAAATTACCTGACGAGTTGATTTAGCATTGCAAGGAGAAGTTGAAATGTTTGTTGTAGCCTTGAAAGGAGGAGACGAGATGCTTGCTTTTTCAGCTACAACTTTTGACTTTGGCCATGCTATTTTCTTGCCAACGGCCTCTTTAATACATGACATATCTATTGTGGGGCGCCACAAGTAAGCATCCTCTTTTTTTGCACAGTCTACCCAAACCACTACGGCTAACGGACCAAGCGGAATACCGTTCACAATCATTTTTGAATCACTCGAGCAAAGTTCCTTCGGCAACCAACGTCTCACCCTCGTTCCAATCATAAAGCTTGCATTTGTTGTTTGTGCTACTAGTTTTACTCTAAAAAGAACAATAAATGTGTTTAACAGAAAAGAAATATACAACTACAAATAGTTACCGTGAATCATAAATTTTACCGTAATGTCTTATATCATGTGTCCTCCCAGCGCAACAACACGATTTGCAGGCCATGCCACTGACTTATCCTTGGCTTCTCCTAATACTGATAAACTAGATGTAGGCCTCCATAAATAAGCGTCTGGTCTCTTTATGCAATGTATAACAACTTTCACAGCATTTGGTCCAATACGAATGTCATTGACAACTTCATTTGGATCGGTGGACACTACTCTCCCTTCAGCAACAATTTCATCGGTTCCATCCCAATTCAACAGCTCACATGTGTTGTCATTATTCTACAATCATTCAGTCAAAAATTATGTTGATTATAGGATTTAAAACTAACCTCTAAATGGTGTTATATCAATATATAAGTGATTTATACCATTTCAGGTGTGCTTCCTTCTTTCGAACATTCATTACCCTGCCAAATTGTCAAGGTAAAATACATGTTACATTCATTGAGCAGTGCATCAGGGAACTATTTTACAAGATATAAGAGTGGCTGAACTAAGTTAAAATGACCATAATTTCATGGAATATTTGAATATCAAATAAATACTGAGAACTGATTAGGGAATTCTTGTGTTATATTTATTTGTGGATGAACAAAATATGCTAGCTGCTGCCCCAATTCAATGGTTGTAGCACTAAGACTGGAGCATGGGAACAAATGCAGTGACATGATGTCCATGTTCAATTAGTATACAGTCTGAACACAAAATGCATAAATTAATATATTGCGCATTAAAATGTATACCTGTTTGTTTACTAGAGAGCGAACCACATTCTCCAATTCTGAAATTCTTTTGTGACACTGAGTTATCTGAGTATCCCTCGATTGTGCCAAAGCTAACTTGGTTTTAGTATACCCCCTTCCTAGTGCTCTTAACCGTCCGGGTTTATCTTGTCCCAAAATTTGTACAATTGCATCTTCTTGGATATTATTTATCGAGTCGGACGGTTTCGCATTTTCAATTTTTTTAATCTCTTCCTATTTAAATTAACATACATGTATGTTATATACAAAGGTAAAAATGTCACAATATTCAATTAGTGACAAAAAATAAAAATACTTACAATAACATTTGCAACATCCGTATTCACTGGTTCACCATTCTTTTTAGTATGAGATTTAACCCAAATATCTGTTCTAGTTATGGAAGATGAATCTTGACTATGGTTTTTCTAAATTTAAAAACACAAAAAATAAATCAGTTGATATTTATTAGCTAGCTAGATAAATAACGCTACGTTTAATTAACTAACCAAATCGTCGGTAAATCGAGCCATTCCTCTACGTCCAGTTGTGTGCGGCAATTGTTTTTGCCTAATGGCTCTATATTTCTCACTTTTTGCCTGAAAATACATAATTTAGCCTTAGACTCTAAACTTGTTAATCCACAATTTAGCTTTAGAGTAAATAATTTTGAATAAAATATATAAGCATACCTTAAACTCCAAACTTAATTTCGCCTTTACAAACGATCTCCACTCGCTCATGTTTTTTATATTGTAAGGTTTCAAGCTAAGTCTTTCCTCTTCCGTCGTTGCATTAACTAACTTTCGGACCAATTTGCTTTTTGATGATCTCCAAATAGTTCCCATTTGTTGAAATATGGAAGTTTTTTGCCATTCTTCCACTTTGAATCTAGCCTACAAGTAAGCAATTTGATAACATGCATTATTTTCAGTTTAGTGACTATTAGTGACTGAAATAAGCAAGCAATTTCATATTAAAAGAATCTAGTAATATCTAAACTATATACATAAGTTTAGATTTGGGCACATGTAAACATAGAAAACTAATAGGCATTCTACTGCTTGTGATTTTAATGCCCTGCCAATATTTTTGAAGACACCCCAAACCCAATTTCGTTTCGGGTTTGCAAGCGTCGATTTGGTTGATTTGTAAGCAATGTACTTAAAGATCTCAATTTACACCCACTCTGCCATTTATATATGTAACTTTTATTTTTAATTTTCTGTCCCCTTAAGGTATTAATTGAAATACAATCACATCTACTTGTATACATAATATAGTATGATGTAACATGTGCGCGCGCACACACATGCAGCCATTATTGATGTAAAAAGATATCCGATGCACAACTTAGAGGGCCTCGCCCAAAAGACAAAAAAAAAACCTGTCTAATATTAAGAATACAGATCACCGTTGTTGGAAGTGGTTATTTTAGGCACAACATATTTTAATTTTTGAATCTCGTTGTGTTTTCGTAATGGGTTGAATTTGGGTAAAGATTTAAAAGTTTAGTTCCATTTTGTCACATATTGTGCCACAAGCTTGTGTCTTGATAAGATTGCATTATGTTTGCAAAAGTGGTCCCTGTTTATTGAATGGTTCAGATTGATTTTATATCACAAATTATGCTGCTATTTTTGCGTTTAAATGAAAGTTACTATGTATATAAACACAGTATGTGTAATATTTGGTGAGTAGTATGGTTGACGCACAAGGTAGTCAAAAATTATAATATATATTTGTTTACACTTTAAAATGTTTGTTATTTAGTTTTAATTTAATCAATAAGTTGTCATAATTAAAATTCAAATATTTCTATTTTAACCAAGTATGCGTATCAACTCGACGTCGAAACCGAAATTGTTATAGACTTCCCTCAATAAAATTATGTCCTCATAATTTCTTATAGGGAATAGTAAATAGCTTATACCTCGATTTTTATGTATTCAACATGTCATGTATATATCATTCTTCTTTGTGGCTTTTATATTCTAACTCATTTTGTCGTCTCCAAAGAATTTCAAATTAATTAGTTTAAATATTTTTATTAACCACATACAAATTATTATTATTATTCTTTTGTTTTTGTGAAAAATTTTCTAATTTCCAAAAAAAGGGCATAGTTCTCTCTTTTTGTACAAAGGGACTTTTACAATTTTACAATGGTAATTAAACAATATGCACCAACCACAGTGTCGGAAACACAATATATACATCAATATTTGTAATTTTACAGTTTTTAATCCAAAAATGTACCTTTGTATAGTAGTTATAAGCAAATTAGTCTATTATTAAGTTATGCGTAAGCACGCAAAAGCGAGCGACAGCTGCAAAAATCCCCATAAACTCCGAAATGTGCCTATTGTTAATCTCAGCTTAAATATCAGTATCATAGAATAAATTATAAGAAGTATGCATTAAATATATTGTACAACAATTTTTTTCTGTTGCTGCTGCTGCCAATTGCTGCAGCAAATTTTCTTTTCTATTTTTTAGACTATGATCACTTGCATTATCGCCACATATTAACCAAGTAGACAAAACAGTCCTTTTTAGCATATTTAGTTGCTGTATTCCTGGTGCTACAAATATCATAACCTATTCTTACAAAAACCAGTGATACAAGTTGAAGCAGATCTTAAATTATGACTGCATGTGCATGTGCAAGAAAACAATCTAACACTTATAAAAGAGGCTTTCTACACAGCCTACAATCCAGAAAGGATTGGTGATTTTTTTTTTATGAACTTGTAACTAAGGTTCATATGGACGTGTGCAGAGATGTATACAACTGATTTTGGCAGGCATTCATAGTACAGAGCGGCATAATGTATATATGCTTGGTTATTAGCAAAGGTAAGTAAATATAGTTAAACATATGAACATTGACGATAAACACAAATGCGTGTACAACGAGTGCTCAGGTGTGACACATGTGCATGAACATTGACGATAATTCATCATGCAGTAAACGATAAAACGGTTTGGCTGCAGGTTAAAATAGAAATATTTAAAGTTTAATTATGACAGCTTATTGATTAAGCAAAGCAATTATTAAGATCCCATACCTGAATCGAATCCAACAATACATCTTTCAATTCATCGCTTAGAAACCTCCAATCGGCAAGTGTAACCGGTACATGTTCTCGTACAAGCGGCCCAAGATAAGAAGATAAATGTACTGAGCCCTCTCCTATGGGTATGGCTACCTCATTGACTTCAATTTCAATTCGATTCCCAAGATTTAGCGGAAGTTTTTTTGCTCTTGTTGGACCTCTAGGACGTTTTTTCACATCGATATTTGCAGTTTTAACTTCATTTGATCCATTGATTTCCTCTTCGACATCAACATTTTCTTCGGAAGCTATTTCAACTTCTTCACGTATTTCATTTTCTTCACGTATTTCATTTTCTTCATGGAGCATTTCAGTTTCCTCATGCATTTCATTTTCTTCACAAGTCATTTCAATTTCTGCACATGGCATTTGTAATTTCTTGTGCCGTAATTCTAGTTCTTTGTCTACATTGCAAGCTTTAACGGTTGGTTTGTTGTATTTGGATTTTGGCTTATACTTTCGGGATTTCTCGTTCTTCAACTGTTGGCGAGTACGTACTAAGCTTATGTGCATATCCTTATCCTTTTGCCGTGAAAACAATATCAACAAACACAACAAAATTAGATGAGCGCTCAACAAAATTAGATGACCGCTTTGAAACTCATCACAATGGCTGTGATCTATCATCAATCACAAACAATAAAGGTGAATATCAGAAGATACAACAACTACAAAATTCAACCGAGAGACCTTGGATTACCTTATAAACAAAGCCAATATAAACAGTATATACGAGAAATTTCATAGTAACAATCGAAAGAAGGATATTGCTACAACCAGAGAGCTTGTGTGTAAAAGTCAGAAATCAATGTAAAATAGATCATGGACAACCTTGATAGGAATTACAAGCAACTACAGTAATAATATTGAGTGGAACAACATATGTTGAAGAAGATAATTTTATGTCTTAACCAAATTTGAATTATGATGTGGGAAATAAACATAACCTGCTTGATTATCAACTTTTTTAGTCGATTTTCGATAAAAGTAGATGTTGGTGTTGATGTTGCATTAATTTTCACAATTAAGAAGGAAACTTTTGCAAAAAGGGAAGGACTTTAGTGATAAATAACTTGGTAAAGTCACGATTAATTAGAGCAAAAATGAACGTGTGATGGTGTATTTCTATTAACTTAATGGCAAAAACAGAAGAGCCATGCTGATGCAGTATTCTAAAATAGAATTCAACAGTGAGGACATACGTATGTTATAACATCCTTGATTTATCACAAGTTCCTATGAATACCACAATTACTATTCTATATGAAATTAATGAAAAAACAGAAATTTACCTGGACATGAATCATGCAGTACAGTTGTGCATAGATTATAAACTAACATATCAAATAGGGAAGGATGATTATTAAAACAACATGTGTAAACGAGTTTTTTTATGTATTTATGTATAGGGGAGGCTATTTGGATACAAAAATTTAACATAAACTGAATGACACAAAATAATCTAGACGAATGCATCATCATTCATAAATTAAACTGGAAATTTGAAAGGTGAAATTAAGAATTATGCTTAGGAAACAACTAGAGATTCAATGCTATTATATGATAAACTAACTTGACATATTTCACCGGGACAAAAGCGATTTAAAGCTAACTTCATTCATACCTTCATGATCAAAATTATGAGCGTCTTCAAATATGAAAAACTCTATGATAATCAATAACTCGATGCCTGCATATATAAAATAACAAATTTTATGAGATATATAACTCAATAACTCTTCTAGTGATCACCAACTATTCATAATTAAATGTATCTTATTGATTTAAATATTGAAATGGAAAAGATGATGTCAAAATCATTTATATAAATCAACACATATCAAACACAATAATTATTGCATAAAAAATAAAATAGTCAAATATAACTAAACAAAAAATGCCTTGCGTGAAGGGTACGTATACCTCTTTTAATTAATGCATGTAACAATTTTTATTGACTATCCATAGGGTAACAAATTCAGCAATATTGAGTTTTTCGAGTATGCCTTCGCAGTCCTCTCTAACATAGCTAACATTGTCAACTTCCATATCGGTTACATCGAGATCTTCTGGAATATTGATAGTTTCTTCTACATAATCATTTGTTTCCGAATCAAGAAAACCTCTAGGCGGTGCTTTCATTACAACGTACCAAGTTGAAGAATCGTTTTCTCTTGAATAAAATACTTGTTTCGCTTGAGATGCAAGGATGTATGGATCTTTTGAAAATGATGCTTGGTTTTGATGTAAATTGACAAGAGTAAAACCATCTTCATCATCTTTTACTCCATTTCCAACATGCGCCCAATGACACTTAAAAATAGGAATATAAAACACGTGATAATCTAATAAAATTATATCGGTCAATATTCCATAATAAGTGACCACATCAGCTACTTGAGAATTATCTTTTGCACTTGCTCTACACAAAGTAGTCGCATCGTAAATCACTCCACTATTCTGAGTTTGTCTTGCTACATCTTTTATGTGAAACCGTTGTCCATTGATGATATATCCTTTGTAAGACAAAGCATCATTCTTCGGACCATATGCAATCCACTTCAGCATCTCATCGTGATCATTGGAGTTAATAGGTATCTATAAAAAAGTTTGATTTACATTGGTTATTTTAGAATAATATTCTTTAAAAAAATGAGTGTATTTAAATAAAAAAATGTTTAACCCTTTTTTCAATCCAATCAGCAAAAATTTTTGTATGCGTTTGCCAAAGCAAAGCTGAATTTCTCTCCATGCGCTTGTCTGAATTTTGTAATTCCTCTAAGTGCAAACTAGTATAAAACAAGGAACTTAAAGTTATATTTACTAGTAGAAACACAGTAAAATAATTGAAACATAATATAATATATACTTACTCTAAAAATGGTTCAACCACGCCCCTATTCATTAATACGGCTAAATGAGCACTTTCTTTCTCATTTGGGGATAACGTAATTGTCTTAGACGCTGAAATTGGGCGTCCCTCGAGTATTACATTGCTTTCGTAATCTTCATTTCGAGCATCTGTCTCCTCAATGTGCCCTGATTTTTTCAAGAATTCACTAAAAAAATTCATGCATTCCTCCGCAAGATAAGATTCAGCAATACATCCCTCGGGTCGTGAGTAGTTTCTTACATAATCTTTGAGTGTTTTCATATATCTTTCAAAAGGATACATCCAGCGAAATTGAACCGGTCCACATATAAGTGCTTCTTTACCAAGATGAATTGACAAATGGACCATTATGTCAAAAAATGAGGGTGGAAAATATTTTTCAAGCTCACATAGAATTTCTATAATCTCAATGTTCATTTGTTGCAATTTTTCTCTGTCAGGGACACGTTGACATAATTTGTTGAAAAATAAACATAAGCGAATTATTGCTTTTCTTGCCTTTTTTGACAATAACCCTCTTACTGCTACAGGTAATAAGTGTTGCATTAAAACATGATAATCATGTGATTTCAAGCCACCAATTTTACAATTCTCCAACGATATACGATTTTTCAAATTTGAGCAGTAACCATCGGGTCCTTTGAAATCATACAGTCTTTTGCAAAATATTTTTTTCTCGGAACTTGACAACGTATAAGGAGCCGGCGGAAGATATGTTTTCTTCCTACGAGGTTGTGCATAAAGCTCATGTCGAATTCCCCAATCCTCTAAATCCTTTCTGGAGTTCGTTCCATCTTTTGATTTGTTATCATGCAACATTGATCCTAAGATGCTTTCACCGATGTTTTTCTCCACATGCATTACATCTAAATTATGTCGTAACGGAAGTTCCTATAAAAATAAATAATGTAACTCATAATTATATTATATTATAATTTTAAATTATTAAAAAAAAACTACCACCAACCTTCCAATATGGCAAATCAAAGAAAATCGATCTCTTTTTCCACCTTGTTAACTCCAGTTTAATAGGATCTTTATCTTCATCATATTCATCTTCCGTATCATGGACAATCTTCATCTTCCTCTTCTTCAACTTGATGGATTTTATTTTAATGGCCTTTTTCTTATTATTCCTTTTCTTCTTCTTTTTCTTTTCTTTCTCTTTTCCAAAATTATTTGGAAAATCTTTTAACAATTCAAAAATATTTCTTCCAGTTAAAATTCTAGGCGCATTACCATTCTCCACGGTGTTATCAAACCAAGTCTTTTGTTTCCTCCGTGCATCATATACAGATAGATATCTTCTGTGACCCATGTAGACATTCTTTCGACTATAATTCAACCAACGATGATGAGTATTAACACCACATAATGGGCAAGCTTTTTCTCCTTTCACACAACATCCAGCTAGATTTCCATAGGCTGGAAAATCATTTATTGTCCAAAGCAAGATTGCGTGCAGTTTAAACAACGTTTTACTAAATGCATCATAAGCATCAATTCCATCACTCCACAAGTAATGCAAGTCTTCAATCAAAGGTGCCAAATATACATCAATATCGTTTTCGGGTTGTTTCGGGCCGGGAATAAGTAATGTTAACAAAATATTTTCCTTCTTCATACACAACATAGGTGAGAGGTTGTATGTCACAAGCATTACTGGCCAACAACTATACTTAGAATTTAACATAGAAAATGGATTAAATCCATCTGTAACAAGACCAAGTCTAAGATTGCGTGGATCGGCAGAAAAAGGTTTCCATCGTTCATCCACCATCTTCCATGCCATAGAATCCACAGGATGACGCATTTTTCCATCATTGCTTTTATTATTGAAATGCCATCTTAAATCTTCTGCCATTTTCTGAGAACTAAACATTCTTCTAAATCTTGGAATTATCGGAAAATATCTCAAGACTTTAGCTAGAACACCTTGTACAATCTCCTTGGTATCTTGATTTATTTTCCATCTTGAAGAACCACATTTTGGACAAGCATTTAAATCTTTGTATTCTTTTCTGAAAAGACAACAGTCATTCTCACAAGCATGTATCTTCTCAAAACCCATGTCAAATGCTTTAAGAATTTTTTTTACTTCATATAAGGTCTTAGGAAGTACGTTGTCTTTCGGCAAAAACAATTGTTGCACATTTAGAAGCTTGTCAAACCCACTATCTGATAGACCGGTCTCACATTTAAGATTATACAAGACAGTGATGGCTGATAATTTTGTATGATCTGTACAGCCAGGATATAATGGAGTTTCCGCATCTTCCAAATTTTTAAGCAACTCATCCTCTCTTCTTTGAAAATCAACATCATCTTCATCATCAGCAACAAAATCATGATCCACAAAATCTTCATCTTCATAGTGAATCATCTTGAATAAATCATACGTGTCGGACGAATTTGTCTTTTCATCTACATTTATTTGTTCGCCATGGCTATACCACTTACTGCTCTTGTATTTAGGATCCATTCCTTTTATAACTAAATGCTCAACGATGATGTGGTCATCATGACGTCTAAGATTTCGACAATCCCTGCATAGGCACAAAATTTTCTCCACATTTCTCAGATTTGTCTTTGCCACATGTACGAAATTCAAAGCTCCTTGCCGATACTCTACACTAGTTCTATGACAAAAATTAAAAACATAAAAAAATTAAGTTTTAATATTAACATATATGTGTTAACTCTTAAAATAAATTTTAAGTATTATATACTCACCTGTTTAAATTCACCCAATCTTTTTCCATCGGCGATATAGGCAGTCAAGCAATTTCTCAAGCTTTGATGTAGAATATGTTTTTCTGTTTTAATCAAACAAAATACTACATGTTTCATAATTCAAATTTATATTTTCCACTTCAAGATTCATATTAGGATTTTTAAAACTTTTTTAAATGATAAATCATGAGCCGCTATAAGATTTTATATTTGAAAAAATGACATCAACTTTATTTAGGTTTTCAGTCGGTCGTGCTTGGTAGTGTATGATAAATTTAGGTGGTTAATAAATTTATGAACCTAAACTAATAAATAAGCCTAAAATGAAAGAAATATTGGTTATGTAAATTGTCAGTTTGGATCCGTAGTGTATCACATGCAAACTAAGAAACACGGGAGGACTTTAACTCTATATTTCAGCAGCTTATGGTTTTAACTCCCAACTACAAAGAAATCAGCTTCGGAAACATTTGTTAAAGCAGGCTCCCATAGACGACACACCTTGAATAATCACGGGTGACTTTAACGATGTTTTATACACTTCTTATAGGGTTAATGCCTCCAAAACAGTTTCTAATATTAGTAATGAGTTTTTTCAATGTATATCTCAACTTAATGTCACGGCAGGTTGCAAAGATAGGACACATCTTGAATAATAACTTCAAAGTTCTTTTTGAAAAGTAGCTTCTACGAATTTGGATACACTTTACCTTTTTAGTTAGAATACATTAATATATGTATGATAAGTTACTAACAAGAAGCAAATGTATAATAAATTACCTAATTGGATGTATCTATATACACCAGACATGGATTTGTTACAAAAATGGATGGTTATTTCATTTGCTAGTTTAAAATAACTTATGAAATGCCTTTTTTAAGTTGTAAGCAAAAAATGGCTTAGGAATTTCTATTTCTAAACTTGCAGCTCCTTTACAATGAGTTCCTAAACACTATAACTCAGATAAGTTATACGTTACAAGTAGATTTGACTACTGGTAGTGAGATGCCAAACATGATTTAAAAAAAAAAGGTTAACTTTGATAATTTTAGTAATAATTTAGCATAAACACGAGACTACTAATTATCAACAATTGATTTCGATTGAAGGATGCTTTTTGTTATATGGGCATACGAAAAATATGTAGGACACTAAATAGGGTAATATGAAACTAATCAATGGGAGTGCTAGCCATTTTAGCGCCACTACATTAAGTTCAAACTGTACCATCCTTTGATTAAATCCGGTGTCCTAACATGTATGATCCATCATATAATTACTGCTTTAATATTGTGGAAGATCATTTATTCAAGCTACAAGTGTTAAAATCAGTTAAATAGGGTGAGAAAGTAGTACACAACAACTACACGCCTTATGTAGTATATAACATACTACACGGCAAGTAAGTCCAAATCCAGCAAAGCGAGATTCGAACCTATGACATGCCACACCATGTCAGGTTTAAATGGAGTTACATCAATTATTACAGCCAACACAAATATTACCCAAAAAGCATTAACTATTCAGCATATGTGGAAACTAAGCAGCGCAGCAAAGGTTAAGCACAAAATCACAACTGTCATTGAACTTAACATATTATAGGAACTAATTCTATCAAAATTTGAAGGGGCAAAATTGTAAAACTGAACTAGTTAGAATTGTTTTTACATTATTTATTCATCACATATGAAAGGAAAGAAACCCAAGAATATTTCAAAGTAAACAGACAAACTGATGATAAGTTCTAAAATGCTAAACGGCCGCCAAACAAAATTTTCAGCATTCCAAGAAATGGAAAGTTATACCAAAGAACTCTTCAAAATTTTGCAAGTGAACCTTACTTCACTTTGGATATGCACACGGTTCTGTGGGTATATGAATTAATACTTCAACTGAGTTTAGGCTGAACCTGCCGTGATCAAATTTATCCTACACACTTTGCACTTTGCAAAGGCACAGCACAATGCCTTTGCAATTTGCAAAGGCACATTTTGCCCAGTGCCTTTGCAATTTGCAAAGGCACACAGCACAGTGCCTTTGCAATTTGCAAAGGCACATTTTGCCCAGTTCCTTTGCAATTTGCAAAGGCACACAACACAGTGCCTTTGCAATTAGCAAAAGGCACAGCACAGTGCCTTTGAATTTACAAAGGCACATTTGCTCAGTGCCTTTGCAATTTGCAAAGGCATATTTTGCACAGCGCCTTTGCAATTTACAAAGGCACACCACTGCCTTTGCAATTGCAAGGCAGTGCACGGGTTCCATTTCCATTTCATTAGCATGTGTTGCTTTTTTTTAAAACAAAAACTGACATAAAATTAAATTAGCAACCAAATTAAATTAGCAAAGTTGCAAAAGTTATAAACTAAAACAATAGCCTGTCTTCACATTTCAAACATATGTAGTTAATATATCTACTCCTATGTTACTTAATATTGGCAGAATAACTTTTTAGATAGTTAAACTTTCATTTCGCCTAGGAAAAATCAAGTTTGTTTTTATATGTCTTAATAAATTATCACTAATCTTCATAAATGCCAATAAATGCATAGATTAGATGACTTGACTCATACACTAATGCATACAACAAATTTTATTAACTGAATGTTCAGTTTCTGTTGAAAGAACGACATATTTCGCAAGAAATTGGAGATGGCCTTCTTTTAATTGTTTATATATTTTCATATCTATTTTCCCCTGACAAGAAACAAACAGTAATATGTTTCATACTTCAAGCCTTAAACCAAATTCATAAATAATGCATGAACGATGGTCCATCTGTTAAGAATGACCAGCGATTAAAAACCTACATATAATCACACCTTCTCCATTGAAAACCACTTGAAAATTCGATTTACAAAGAACTTATCTCAGTTTCTCAACTTATCCATCCAAAACCTATATAATTAGTAGTTTAATCTCAAGGAAAAACCAATCAAACATATATATAAATAAAGCCCTAAAATATTTTGATATCTTCGTATTCAACGATTGCACTAGAATTAGGGTTATTAGTTTATACCTGAACCTGAAATCAATCCGTGCTAGTAGAAATCAATCCACCTGAGAAAATCAATCGGCGCTTCAAAACCACGCTTCAGGAGATTGGATTGAAGGAGAAGTTGGGATTTGTCGCTGGATTGAAGGAGAAGTTGGGATTTGTCGCTGGATTGAAGGAGAAGTTGGGATTTGTCGTTGGATTGAAAGAAACGATATGACAGTAAAGAGGAAAATAAATCAGCCTTTGGGAAAGTAAATCAGCCTTTGGGGGGAAAACGAAATAAATGGGGGGAAACATGAACGCAACCGTACCAGTGAAAATAAAAAATTGGATGCAGTCAGACGTGAACGCAACCATCATTAGCAACCATATCCAGATTTTCTTGTAGTGAACTCTCCATTATGGACTCTTCACTAAACAATATTCCTTCCTGCCCCTCGGTTTTCTCGAACTGACGCCGCTGTTTGCACTCCACTTCATCATCCGCGAGTTCAGACAACTCGAACCGATAACCCATGATAACAGCTAACCATTGCTATGAAAGCTCTGGCAAATGAAAACCGCTCACCCCAGTTTCCAGTTGTATGCGTACGAAGCCCAAGCACTCATGATCCCAACAAATCGAACGGTTTCCGTTTTCGTCATGTATTTGAATTTATATTAAATCTCAAAGTTTTCGAAAATAGAAGAATATATAGGAAATGTTGTGGTTTGGAATGAATCAACGAAAAGGTGAGGGTGATTAAATAAGTAGAAGAGGCAACAGTGAAAGCTCGTGTGAACCCAGAAAAGAAGGAAGATTTTTCCTTCATAGTATGGTGTCGTTGCTTAAAAGTGAAGGTGTACACCGTGGGCTAAAATGAAATGATAGGGTAGACTTTGAAACAAAATTGCATAGGGTTTGAATATGTATGCTGTATGGTTTTTGTTTTGTTGCCTTTCAATATTCACTAAACTAAACGATGCAGAGATTTTTTCTTCATGGCTATAAATTTTGTACAGCCAAGATAGGAGAGGTTTTGCACGTGTATTAAACTGATACGCTGAGCATTGCTTTAGATGGGATTGTGCACAGTGTTGGATAGATTTCCAGCTGAAGCGAGCATACGATTTTTTTTTAAATATAATTGCTGCTTTTGGAAGTAATATGGAACGATTTCCTAAAGATTAGGCTAAGATAGGTTAGATTTGCTAAGACTATTTTCGATTTGCATTTATTATGTATGGGTTGGGCAAGATTATGTCGCCCTGAAATGGACAAGCCAAGACTTTTGTATGTATATTTGCTGGGATTTTATTTCCATTTGTACAGATTTGGTACGGATTTTTATTGAAGGTGGTTTATAACGTGAAATTAACGTTCTATGTTTACCGCTCACACAAGCACATATAACGACCGATATCAATTATAAGTTATACGCGCTAACGTTGTTTGATAAACGATATTGTTAATAAAATTCAATTCTAACTCAGTTAAATATCTCCATATTGACCAATTCATTGAATACTACAAATTCAACTAATTTTGATTATTTCGAAATTATATAATTATCATAAACTATCCAAGATATTTAAATTTAACTATTTAAATTCCAAAACAATATTTAAAACTATATTTAAAAATTAAATAATACCGTTAAAATCTGGGACGTTACAAAAGGGAGCGGCGTTAACCTTGTAGCTGTGAAATCAAGGGTGTTTGGAGCCGTGTTAACCTTGTAGCTGTGAAATCAAGGGGTTGTACTTGGATATTGATAATAATAAAACCCTGTGCAATCTTGCGTTGCATGGGATAGGACGTAGGAGTAATCCAAACCAGTATAGAATTCGGTGTGTTCTTTCCTTTTCTACATTTTATATTTAAATATTTCTGTGTCTGTAATTGTTTATGTGTTTGTGATCATCTCTGGTATGATAATCATTGTATGATTCATATAGTAGATCAAATAAGTTTATGATTTTCGTATATTCCTTATAAACACTATTCACCCCCCTCTAGTGTTTGTTTTGCCTTAAGATCTGCATTCCGCATTCCCTTACATTATTAGGATCTAAAAATTATGGAAAATGAGTTTCTAGAAATTAATCTATGTAGAGGTGATGTTAAAGGCTATTTGTTAAATCAAAATTTAGTCAACCTTAGAGTTATAAAATTTGATTAAATCTAAAACAAGTTAGCTAAAAATTCTTAATGTGTACTACCGTTATTAAAATAACACTAAGAAATGGAATCTGAAACGGCTGTATAGAGTGGTTTGATTGAAATGGATTAGATCCACTGGGATTCTTCTCTTTTTATTGATTGTCATTTACAGAAATTGGAACAAATATAGTAACCTTATTATATATATATATGTGTATATATGTATCCTAAGTTGGAGCTTGTCATTCTTTATGTATGGAGGAAGAGAGTGAAAGTTTGATCTTTTAGATGATGTAGATGCAAGCGAAGGTCCTTGAGTTGATGCTTGCGTTGTAATTTGGATGATTCTAATATAGTATTATTTCGTCAATGTGATCAGTATGGCTTAGATAAAGCATTGCTCATTATTGTTAGGACTTTGATGTTATATTTTATAACAACCCGTATTTACGAGACTGATCAAGCTTATAATGATTTTCGCTCATCTCATCTCAAGAGATATGATTTATTGGACTTTTAAAACATTACTAATCGTAGTTATAATAGTAAATTATAATGCATTCTATACTTTTGTATTTCACAACAGAAGGAAATAAAATATAAGAACAAAAAATAGACATTTTAGTAAAAATAGTCTTAAAATGCTTAATTTACATATACGGTATTTCCATAGTACAAGATAACTTTTGAAAGCATTTAATACAATATGTAACTACATAAGGAGCAATGAATGATAAAAGAACTCGAATATTAAGCTTCATTTTCACCTTACTATGCCCAATCATATTTAACATGTTATTCTATGGCAAGAGAAAATTTAAAACAAGGGAAGAATCAAACGAAAGTTAAGTGGGTGAGTATTAATTTAACTTGTGATGGTCATAAGCAATAAACTTTAAGTAATATTTTATATGACATAGGTTATGTTACAAGTGTTAGTGATTTTTAAGGTACATTACCTACTAACAGCATCTCCAACGAAGGTTTATTATTACGATTATGTAAGAATTGCACTCAAACAAGCCTCCAACAGAGTGCAATATTTTGGATTGCTTCATAATTCAGTGTTTTTATCATAAAAACGTAATTGCGCGGCGCAGCTGTTCGACAGGCGCCCTGTATTGGGGCGCCTGTTGTAACGGCTCCCAAATCCAGGAGCCTGTTCAACAGGAACCTGGTCTGGGACGCCGTTTCAACATGTGCCCCAATACAAGGCGCCTGTTGAACAGTTGCCCCGCGAGATTATCTTTTGATTTGCAAACTCCGACTACATTGCAACAACATTCAAAGTTCGATTCGATAACTATGTTTGCTATGAGTACTGAACGATGTAACGTTACACACTAAATTCAATCAACTTAAACGTGCAGTACAAATTTTAAAATAAAACTGACTTAAAAAGGAATTCAAACAACATCATTAAACGAAATATAGTAGCATAGAAAAAAACATGATAACTAGCTAGGTTATTGATTGCCACAAAAGTTCCAGATATGATTGGTCAGATCGACTTGTAGTCTTTTGTGGAGCTGAACACTTCGATATGCCATCTGACTAGAAACATGAAACTCGAGTTCAATTTCACTACCAATCATATCCGCATGACATATATCTGGAACATCTGAAGCACCCTCGTAGACGTAGTCTTATTCCATATCTCTTTCATCCTCTAGGATCATATTATGCAAAAAAAACACAAGTATACATTATTTTTGTCATTTTAAATGGATCCCAGAGTATGCATGGGTTACTAATTATAGCAAATCTTGATTGGAGTACTCCAAACGCTCTTCCACGTCTTTCCTTTGGCCTTCTTGCATTGCTGCAAACTTGGGTTGTTTATTATTTATTGGAGTAGGAATTGTCTTCACAATAGTAATCTTTAGGGTATATGCCATCCCCAAGATAATAACCATGGTCGTATGTGTTACCGCTTAAAGTAAACGAACATGGGGCCGACCTACCATTCGCTAAACCATTAAATAACGTAAATCGCGCGATTACGTTTAGGTCATTGTTAGAACCAGGCATTCCAAAAAATGCGTGCCAAATCCATAAATCATACGAAGCTATGGCTTCTTGAATTATTGTTGATATATAAGACTTGCCTTGGTATGTTCCGGCATTCGACTTTGGACAGTTCTTCCATTCCTTGTGCATACAATCGATACTGCCTAACATCCCCGGCCATCCTCTACTGCCATGCATCTCGGTTAATCTAGCAATGTCAGATTCGTTTGGTCTTCGTAGGTACTGATCACCATAAATGTCCACGATTGCCTGACAAAAATGCTTGAGAGACTCAAGCACGGTGCTTTCACCCAAACGCAAATTTTGTCTATGGAATCGGCTAGTCCGGCATACGCAAGCATGTGCATTGCAGCTGTCATTTTTTGGAGATGGTAAGTTCAATTGTACGCGATGCATTTTGTTTGAATATGAAGTAGTTATCGTGTTGTTGAACTAACTGTAGAATCCTCAAGAACAAGGGTCGTCGCATGCGAAATCTATGTCTGTAATCAACATCACTATATGTTGGATTTGGACAAAAATAGTCTTCTATTAATCTCCGATTGTACACAGAATGTTTTCGGTTTTTGTAGATACGACCTTGTACAGAACCTCCGTGTTTTTACTAGATTGACCTTGTTGAAGCGTATACATAGCTATAGCTCCTTTTCACGCTGGAAGTGGTCGTCCATCATTTCATCGAAGTTGTCATCATAGTCGTCGAAAAAAATTAGATCTTCAGCTACCATGATTTGATTTTGTTATGTGGATATGTTTTTGAAGTGATTTATGGTACGTAAAGTGTAAAGAGTGTGACACTCTTATTTGTCCACACCAATATAGTAGTGTATATTACAATATTATAAAATAGTGGATGATTTTATAATACATAATAAGGAAGTAGTTGCTATAGTGTGTGTTGGATGTGTAGTGGCTACAGTGTGCGGTAGAAATAAAAGCAGTAGTAGGTATAGAGATAATAGTAGCAGTGGAAACAGTGGCTGCAGTGTTTACAGTGTACATATGTCTTTAATCAATCACATCATTTTTAAAGCAAATTTTTATTTTACTTCATGCACCTTTAGCAATTTGTAAAAGTGAACAATCACTTCATTATTAATCAACCGGCAGCTTTGGAAATCGCCCAGTAAATGCTAACGAATCGTTACTTATGCCGTAAATCAGAACGAATCGATTTTCATTCCAAAATAATAATGTTAAACTGATAGGAGAAAATGTCTATCCAAAATTGGTCTGCGGCAGAGTTACTTATACTAATGGAATCTTATATCGAGTTTGATAGATTACATGATGTTACGCTATAAAATGGTGGTGGCGTAAGCAATGAACTGTTTTGGATTCTTATCCAAGACATTTGCAGTAATCATCCCGGCTACACCACGAGGAGGTCTACTATAGATGTTCATACAACGCATAGCGCTTTTTGGGCTGAGTGTCATCTTTACCGCAAGATTATCAAGATGGTAGAAGAGGAAGATATATTTCAAGCTTATCGTCCCACTTTCGGGGCACGATTTCGAGCAGAACATGGAAGAGATTTCATCGGTCATGACACGTACGAGGTACACTAGAGCTGGCTAACACGATTTGGATTTGATTAAGTCTTAGTGGTTGCATTATTGTATCATTGCATCATTGGATTAAGTATCTTATTTATTATATTATTACATAAGCAACTATAGCTATTTCACTTGTCAAAAGCTTTGTATCTCAATGCTTACACGTTGACTAATCAAATCATGCCAGTACATAACAGTGTATAATCACATCATCTCTTGTCATAAAAGTGCAGTGCATAAAATAGATTTGTTGCACTCGGAAGTAATGTGTTGCAGTGCACGATAATACGAAAAGCAGATTCTCTATAGTTTAACATCAAACGCAATAGTGAATAATCACATCAGCACTTGTCTTATTCTATTGATATTGTTGGGCTATATATCTTAAGAGGTATTTCTCTTCTCTAATCACTAAAACAATTTTTTCCTACACCTCTGAGCAAACAAAAAAACATGCCTTCGTAGCCATCGTCTATGGATTCTGACTTTCCTTGGTCTTCGGGTCAACCTCCACTGGATAGTCCAAGAACGGATATTGATTTGCTAATAGAATTTCAAGAGCGACACTACACGGAGGTCGAATGTGATTACCCAGATCTTATCCAAACCCGGTTGCTAGAACCTTTTGATAATGACATTGATTATCATCAGCATGTAGCTCAACCGCAATTTGAACAGGAGGTGCGAGCGATGATAGTTCCTCAACCACCAACTCAATCAGTGTTAGATAATTTCTCCATAGTTCAACAACATCCGTTGAAGCAAGAGGTACGATCTTCTTCAATTCAAGAGCCTCCTAATGATCAGGAGGTTAACTCATATCCTGTTTGTTGCCATTGGGTTACGCGGTGGAGGTAGTGGTGAGGGCCGACGGAGAAAACATTGGTCGCCGCCTAATATTATGCTCATTATGGCCAAACGGCTGCGATTACTCTGAATGGATTGATGACCATTTGTGTCCAAGAGGTATTTCTTATTCCAACGAGCTAGAACAGGAGATTAGGCGACTCCAAACTGCTTTAAAGACACTAGAGATTGAACGTGACAATTAGTTTGCCTGCATAATTATTTTCCTCATTCAGACATGTTGTGTCTATAGTTGTAGTAGCGCCTAATTAAAGTACGTTGTTTCAAATGTTTTAGTTGGCTATTTCAAGTTAACATCTTTTATATTCGACGTTTTAGTACAAATTTCGTTGTTTACATGGGTCGTCCTCTTTTAATTTTAAGGTTCATTTATTAAAGTATGGTATATATGCATAATTCACTTGGAAAATAGTTCAGTTGGAAAATGGGTGGGACATGGAATTAATCAGGCACCTATTGATCAGGCGCCTGTTGAACAAGCGCTTGAACATCAGGCGCCTGTTCAACAGGCGCCCTACCCGGAAAACTATTGGGAGAGGGAGGCAATTACGTTTTGCAATTGATACGTTGGTAATTTTCGATCTCATGACCGTTGGAGATACTCTAATATAAGATTTGAACAACGATCACTCATAACTAACAACCGGTCATCGCTCTTGGAGCTACAAAGAAACGCTCTTAAGTTACTTTAGAAACTCGTTTCCATAGATATCATCACATAATATTCGGAAGTGCTCTAACAATAATACTCATGACCCAACAGTGCTTGGCGAGGAAGAACATGAAATATTGATTCATCTTATCATTTGTACTTGAGTTTCCTTCTTGATCGTAATGTGTTGCCTTTTATTGCAGTGTCGACATCCACCGATATCTTTGTAATATTTCTAATTTTCAAAGAGATTATTTAATAATTTAATTGGGTGATTAAATAAGGATAATTTGACGGATGATTCAATGAAATTTGTGCCAACAAATTAATTAGAAGGTTGACCTTTATAACCAATTAAACTAATTAAAATGCGCATAAGGAAAGGAGACACGAGGAGGGCAAAATTGGAACTTTCGGCCCCATGTGTATGTGTACATATATCATGTTTTGAAATATTTCATTCACTATACTCATGCTTAAAAATAAAAATAAAACTAAAAAAATGCTAAAGAAGACTATCCATTACAATCTAGAAGAAGAAACTAAAGCAAAGAAAAACATAGAGCTGCAACGTTGAGTCAAAAAATCTCATCACCTCTGTCCAGCCAAGGTGAATAATATATTTTATCTCTATGGTTTCGATTATCTTGGTATATCTAAAAGTTGTATTGATTGTTTATACTTTATTTCTTGTTGGTCTTTATGCTCTATGCTTGTTTTGATATACATATGCTTAATTTTATGCTATATGTTGGTTTCATAAGATGTTAGTGTACATGAAAATAACAAAGTTATAGGTCGAAACCCTTAGATAGAGATGTCCAAAAAAATATGAAACTTTTGTATGATGTGTGTTAAATGATTATGAAGATGAGTTTCAGATTTCATGAAATGTTATGCTTGCATGAATTTTTTATGAATTTCCTAAGGGTGCATGCTTTAGGGAAGATTATACGTTAATTCTAGTATTAACATATATGATGATATAACAAAGTATTTTGTATTTTATGCAGTAAATTAGTACTCGAAAATTTGTGTATACTTTAATCAGAATACTTTTTTATAAACCAATAGAATTCTGACATATATGGCGGGATGTGTATAAAGTAGCGCTTCAAAAGGAAATAAGTGAACTTTTCTTTATTTATTGTCGGTGTCATTTCCGGACCCGAAAGCACTTCCGACAACAACTGGAACCATCCTTGGGTAGTGTTGAATGCTTGAAAAATCACAAGTATGATATCTGAAGTATTCAGGCTTCTGCCTCTCATTTTTTGGTTTTGTGAATTAATCATGATACTTATAAATATTTGGATTTTGAAAGATAACCGCTATGCATGAGGCTTCCATTTTGACTCTTTCGACTAGGCCGAAGGTTTTTTTTATAAAAGAAAGATTTGTAAGTGACTCCGAAAGGAGTAGGATATTTACGCCTCTGGGTCTTTCATTGGAACCGTAAGGGGCTTCCTATCGAAACATATGCTTTCGAAACCTTTTAAAACCCTTGAAGTCGTTATCTATGCAGACATGCCTTTGCAACCGCTTTCCATAAACTACTTCCTTAGACATTGAAGGGGTTGTTAAGGAACTTATCTAAATAAAATGTTTTGAGGCTCTGCCTCCATGGTTGTTAGCGTGGTGATAACGACAAGGAAACTTTTATCTAAATTCTTTCTAAATAAAGGAATAGAGGTTCTTCCTGCATTTCTGCTTGTCGTATTCACAGGACGCCAAACATTTTTTGGCAAAGCGCAGGATGTCAAGCATTGATTGTTGTTAACAAGCGAAGCCATAAGTGTTTCCCTTTCAGAATAGCATGAACATGGACTTTAACATCATTGAGGGAGTATATTGAGGTTAAAGACCACATAAGTGTTGCATCCATTATAATGTAAGTTGGATTTTGACTAGAAACCCTGGAAATGCTTATGTATTGGTAGTTGTCGTTGTTTGGACATTACATTTGTGTAAGGAAATATTGGGAGGGTCCCATGGGTGGAAATTGAAATTTACTAGATAAAATATAATGTTACTAATGTTATCTGAATTCTTTTTTCACGCAGTACGGAGGAATTTAGTATGATCCTTCAGTTTCGTGTTAGTGGAAAGATACTCTACGAAGCACTGGAGGAACCAGAGGGGACATTGGTTCCATGTAGGTGGAATACGATACCATGAAGCCTAGATGCGAACCAACAATAGAATAATGTGTCTGCTCCGTTACCTAGCAAATCAGTTCTTTGTGAAAGCACAGAAAAAGAGTGAAATTGAGGGAGGGGATCCATTGTGTGTTGCATGATAAATATTGTGATTATTGTCGTATGTTTCTATGTATTGTTGTGATAATTGAACTAACCATTGAAACAAAATGGCGTAGAGTTATTATGGTTTCATAGTATGATTCTAACGAGAGGGAAACTTATTCTACTATATAGGTCTCGTTAGATACCGATGGTGTCAGATAAATAAGTTATTATTTATACTAGTATTTTTGACTGACTTATAGTTTATGTTTTTCCCTTAAACTTTCGGGTACTTAATTGAGCAGTCTGTGAGTTAAGGCCTTTCAGGTATCATCTATGAATAAGCTTCGAGAGGTGAGCAGGAGATGATAGCTATGTAGGTGTTCCGCTTTGTCTTGTTTTATTTTGTTCAGTCTATTATATCTATTGATGGATATATTGGTATGATTTATGAATGACGCTATATATACTCTGGTCACCGGAGAGGATATCTTCACATGTTGGTCTCGGTGTTATTTTGTAATAACTTATATTTCTTTGAACAGGTTTATGCAAAAAGTTGTATGAAATGAGTTACTGAATCAACGAATGTTCAGGGAAATTTTCATACTTCCATGTTACTTGATGTTAATATTGATTAAAATTGATTTTCTATCACCAAAGTTGAAACCAGACATGACTCCAACATCCGTAGCATTAAGTTTCTAGTCTTATATAATAGAGCGTTACAAGCATGTATCAGAGCATAGGTTTATGTAAACTTAAATAAACCTTACTCAATAAGATTTTTCTAACTAAAACCCAAAGAATAGAGGAATGCACTAAGGGTTGGGATAACAAAACTATGACGTATTTGTATTTTATATATATACGTATGTATATACCCTACAGTCTTAGGGTTATCCTTCAACATCTTACTAAAGTTTATCTACAGAAAGGAAATAAGATATGGGGAGAAGGAGTGTGAGGCTTAATATTGGTAGTGGAAGCACCACAACCAATGGTAATGCTCTACCTGATGCTAACGGAGGTCAGGGCCGAAGGGCAAATGGCAATCAAGGTGTTGCTGCTTCACCAGTAGATATGGGTTTTTTGTTCCATGATTCCGTTCACTGTTGCAAGCCGGAGTTGTTGTTGGTCCTGGAGGAATTGATCTTGGAGCGCAATTGGAAACAACTATGCGAAACTGAGTAAGGATTATGCTAGTAGGGATCATCCCGGAGGAATTAATCATATTTACCATGTTATCCTGTGGCAAGAGAAAATTCAAAAACAAGGGGAGGATCAAACAAAAGTTTAGTAAGTGAGTATTAGTTTAACATGTGATGGCCATGTGTAGTTAACTAAAGTAATATTTTATATAACATATGGTATGTTACAAGTGTTCGTGATTTCTAAGGTACGTTACATAAGGGTTTCAACCTAATAAGAATCGAACTACGATCAAACCTCATAACTAACGATTGGTCATCCCTCTTGGAGCTACGAAAAGATGCTCATAGGTTACTTTAGAATCTTGTTCCCATGGATATCACCGCATAATACTATTATAAGAACTGCTCTAACAATAATTCTCATGACCCAACAATGCTTGTGTAACACCCCACAAAATATACCTAAATATATAAATAATAATAATTAATAGAAATAAGCAATTAAATATAAACAGGTTGAAAAGCGGAATTTTGCAGCATTAAGGATTTGGCTACACAAATCTTTTATTTGGGTTCATGGTGAAATTCTGATACATTTTCATCTATGATATGTTGAAAACGGTGTTCAAATAAAAAATTACAATCAAAAGAAATCAGACGGTAAATGTGTATATATAAGTGGTTGGATTAATAATATATATAAGGGATAAATAATTTGGATAAATATAATATTCCCTTAGGCAGATTTGAATTTCAAATGAAAAGATAAAGATAAGGGGACAAAAATAATATTTATAAGGTAAGAAATAATCCATATCAATTAACGTTATATATATTAAATATCTCTAGCCTTACGTACGTTTATTGGGCGATTCAGAGACTAAGAGGTCGACCGCCCCTCTAGAAGGGGTGTCTACCGTCGGTCGACCGCATTTCTAGAGGGGAGGTCGACCGCTTGGTGTCTGAAATGCCCAATAAGAATAGGTTTGGTTAGGTTTTTGGATTAATTTATAAAGATGAACAACCAGGATTAAAATCTAAATAATTTGACGGTTCTTGTTTACATAAACAACTATAAATAACTCTTTAGACTCTATACCTAAACCTAGCCACTCTCTCTATTTGTGCCTCCACTCTATCGCCACTGATTCCAGAGAAACATTAAAATAGGTTTTCTTCTTCTACAAATTTATTCTTCTTTCTATAATCTTTTCTTATAAGAGAACATAGATCTGGAATCACGTGATTTATATATATAAGAATTTTAATTATTTTATTCTTATGTATATAGATCTCTAGTGATTGGAGTTCACATCAAATAGGCACAACAACGTCAGATCTACGACATTTCCAATCACTGCGAGTGGAATTAGTATTTTCTTAGGCATATTCTACATTTGTAGATTACAACATGGATTTGTATGCCTAAGGCGATTTGGTATAACGACAATATCAAACTACGAAATCCTCAAGTCTCATGTTTCTATCTATTATATTGGGTTTGTGG
Source organism: Allium sativum (assembly GCA_030737875.1). NCBI lineage: Eukaryota > Viridiplantae > Streptophyta > Magnoliopsida > Asparagales > Amaryllidaceae > Allium > Allium sativum. The sequence goes on along the minus strand of CM060925.1, from coordinate 181,324,376 downwards.
ATTTTGTTTTAGTAATGGATGAAGAACAATTGGGTGATGTACTTTTATTTTATTTGATTTATCCCTTTTTCTAAATCTTTGATTGTAATGTAAAAAGGTTTAGATTTGATTAAATTTATTATTTGAGTAGGTTTGGATTTCTATTCTAATTAGATAATCCGAACGTATACATATTTGAAGCCAATCAAATATGAACGTTTTTACGAATAACATAAGAAGGGGTAAATTAGATAAATAAAGGTTTATGCATATGTATGTATATACATATATATATGGATATGTATGATTTAAGAAATTTACACCCTAATCTTGATTCATTACTACAATTATCCGTACAAGCCTTGGATGCAAGTTTTAATTGTATGTAGTATTTTTCCATTACTGCTATCTGTAATTATGCAATTATGCCATGAATGTAGCGGTTGAATGTGGAAATTAACTTAATGCCTTAAATTAGACCAAGTTGGCAATTTTACCTCATTAAAACGTTCCCTCGTTTATACGAAAAATTAGCGTACTAAATATTCTACTTATATAGCGTAATTAACGAATTAGCGTAATAATGACGTAGTAAATGCGATTAGGATAAGATTTGAATTTGAAATGTCCCCATATATTGATTGCTTGTGTGTGCGTATAGAATGGCTTATATAAATATTAAATAATGACATGTAGACACGAGGTTAGTCGTCATTTGTGGTAGAAGTCTGCTCGGAACCGACCGACAAATCCAGCAACCATAAGTAGGTCCGACTAATGTGAGAGGTCTGAGTGCCATGGACCATTCAAGTTTAGCATACTATGACACGAGGTTAAACCCACTTGTAGTAGAAGTCTGCCCGGAAACGTCCGGCATATCCAGCTTATATAGGTAGACGACTTAATGCGAGAGGTCTAGTGTGTGTATATATACCTATTGCATGTGAAAATAGGCAGGTTTACTATGCCTTGGGAAGGTCTTAAGTGGCTGACTCTCTTCTTATCTAGTTTGGGTCTTAGGTGGTTAGGACTAGGATCCTCTCCAAAGGTTTATTCCTTGGATAGGTACCAAAGTCATGGGGCTTACCCTTATTAGATTCAAAGTAAGTTTGTGGGTCCTCCTTCTTTGAAAGTGGTTAGGCATAATGGTAACAGAGTAAGGTAGTTCACGGGGGATTTCCACTTCCTCTAGAAGCTTATAAGGGCTAAACTAGGGACAAGACTGGTTTATATTTGATATGTGATCGTAGCATGCTCACCAACTATCTTAGGGAAGTCTTAAGCGGCATAGGTGTTCTACATAATACCAGTTAAGTAGTAACGTTCGAAATACTACTTCTCATATTACTTAAGAGAGTATGAACTTAGGAACTTTGACGTATTAGGACGGGGTCTTAAGGGGCTAGGGTCTGCCTCAGGTTTATAAGAATTCATAAGAACCACCTTTAATAAGGGCCTTAAGTGACCGAGGATGCCCATCTCGTTGGGTCTTTACCCTAAATGCACTAATGGAGGTCTTAAGCGATTGATTCAGATTTCCACCTCATTGGTTAGATACTTTATGTTCATGTGAATGTTTGTGTGTTGCGTAGACATACCTTGATATATATATATATATATATATATATATATATATATATATATATAACTTGCTAAATCTAGGGTATGGTCCTTAAGTAAATACTACATTTCAGTCACACGGGACTTTATATTCTGACCCCTCTCCTTAACATATCCAATAGGTCAGTAGGTGTGGTAGATTCAATGGATGAAGCAATTATGAAGACTGAAGACGAAACTGGAGATATCATGTTATTATTAGTTATCATTGTTGTATTGCTTATGGAAACTTTTAATGATGAGTTTATTGATGTACGTATGGAATAATTGTACCTGTCAATCTATGTTTGAATCCTATGGCTTTTTAATAAAATGGTACATCATATTTTGGTATTATACTTTCTCGTTCCGATGTGCGAGGTTTCCATAACGTAATGTCTATACATATTTATGTGTAAATGTAATACCTTACAGGAACTAACAACCCGTTTAGAGTGGCTCTAAGTTTCGATGGGCCTTTTTTGGGTTGAAATTTAGGCACATTCCAGGCGGACTGTTACAACTTGGAGAGAGAGAATGGGAAATATTGACTCATCGATGTGTCTTATTGCACGTGTTGACATCCACTAGTATCATGTCACATCATAATCATGTATACTTGAGCTTCTCATTATGTCAAGTGGTTTTTTTCTTTCATATATTGCCACTTATCGTATAACACCAGATATGACTATGTATGTCTGTACATAATCCCTCAATAGAACCGAGCACACTCATTTAGCATCCATCAATGTTATGTGTCCAATGAAAAATCTCCCTATGAGTGCTTGTACTATGAAAGACATCAACCTAGTCAAATACTCGACTCCTGCTTGGGTAAACAACATTTACCCAACACCGAAAGAATGTAGCAACCTTTGTTAGGGAAGCTTTCCTACTATCTCTAACGTATACACCTAGCTCAAAATAGACTCAGTTAATAATTTACAACTTATTTAAGTTTTATTACAAAATAAAATTATTAGTAACCTAGGTCTTAGGCCGAGGTTTTGATTTTGCACTTAATGTGTTTACCAATTGACCACTAATCCTAATCGGTCGGTCACTACCAGTTCTGCCACTCGGATCAGGGATTGACTAATCGTTGGCTAAAATTAGGGTTTTGGTTATTTTCTATGTCGATTTTAATTATATTGATTCCGGTTCTTGATTTAGTTTATAGTGAACCTTAGGTACTAATTTGATTGGTCCATATTTTCAATTTCAATTTAAGTCTTAAATATAAGGTTTAGTAGTTTAGGGTTTATAGATTTACAATTAAATAATTAATAGGGGTTTATTAGCATTAATATCTAGTTTAACAATTTATAGTGATTTTAATTCTACACTAGATTACGTACTTTAGTTTAGGACTATGTAGTACCCTGTTAGATTTATAACATCATGGATTAGATAGAATAAATGAAACCAAGCTGTATATAATATTGTATGCTCCTCCTACTTGCTATATTTAGAATTCCACTTTTGTACACTTGCTCTACTTGCTCCTTTTAGATCAAATTGATTGTATTCTTATAATTTGATGCTATTTGATTTTTAAGTAACTTTATGGTTAGAGGAGATGTTAAAATTGAGCAAAGTTTCAGTATAGTAAAGTATGTTGATTTTAAGGACTGATCAGGCTTTGATTTGTATGAATTAGCAATTATTTTGGGATACTAATCTAATGAATCTTTAGGGTCATAACGTACGCTCTTCAAAAACTTAGCAAACAAGCAATGAATATAGATCATACAAACATTTCGTAGAATGCTCGTTTTTATGTCATTGATGGTCAACTATCTTGTTTCGTAGGTAGCCTGCTAGTTGTCGACCATCGGTTACCCTGGGTCGACTGATTGATATATATTTTGTGTTATTTTTGTTTTTAAACTTCTATTCTATTTTCTATTCTTCCATTACCGGTAACTTTTATGCACCTACTCCTACATTGAAATGCCACATATGAATATCATCCAGAAAATCACTATGAATGCAATGATGTCGGTTTTATAGCAAAATTCGGATGTCTAAGAAATTTTTATTTCAGTCTTCATTTTATTTAAATTTGATTATTTCACTGACTTTCCTTTTTTGGGGTGTTACACTCCCCTTTTAAAATGATTTCGGCCCCGAAATACCAAAGGATGGAAAAATGTAATTTATATGTAAAACCATCCGCTTATCCACCATCCATAGGCAACCATTATCCTAAGAAAAATTGTAATGTAATATGCACATGCATATATGCATCGTGAAGTGCACGTGAAAATATATTAATGCAAAAAATTATTAAGTCTGGTTATTCAATTGACCTTTTGTCATGCAAGTTCTAATGCCATTGTAATGACTACCCCACACTTATTACACTGAATGATAGAATAAATGCATTATATACCATGTCAGGTCGATATGGAACGATCATTAAGGCAAAATAAACCTAAACAATAACTATCGTATAACTCACAGCGCATGGATAATATATGATATAATATGTAGTAAAGCATGATAAAGCAGAAATCTCATCTCCAAATGAAACCTTTGAATCTAGTATAACATGTCAAAAATATGAGCCTCACTACAATTTCTCTCAGAGTATATTTATCAAAGAACGGAACAAACAGATAGTTATACGTCAGCCTATAGCTCGTCATCAAATAGAAACATCATCACCAAACCTGTTACTCGGTTTACTCAACAACATTGTTGATAAGAATCCCAAGCTAATGAGTGGAAACATGCCTTGATTTAGACAATAGTCCGGTATAAGAAATAAATGACTACTAACAACTATACTTTAAAATATGAGCTAGAGAGTTCAAATCTCATCCGATACATCCCTACAACCAAAGAGTTAGCTCATAATAACTAAATAAAACATGTTGCTCAAATAACAATAGAAATAGATGCTACACAGACAAGATTCCCAATCTCCACTTCACTTCAGTATCCTATGATGATAGCCTACCCAAAAGAAGAAGAAAGAGAACATTCAAATCAATCGTAGCATCCATAAAGAAATGTCCTAGCTATGACTATTTAAAGCTTTGAATACAATGATAACCCATATGACCAACATCGCTTATGCCATAGGCTAATGGAAAACCCCAGTTCTAGTCGGGTTACCTTATGTCCCATGAATGTTTATCTTCCCAAGACAACTAGATAACTTTCCAAGTGATCCAAGGTACAAGGCCATTGCTACCAGTCCTAATAAGCGTCCCCACGATATCCCTGCTTCAAGTTCGCATCCAGAACACTTTGACTATCAACGATTCCTTGGCACTGCCAAACACATGAATGAGTCACCCACAACTCCGCTTTTACGTCGAGTCCCATTGGAACTAGTCCATTATCTTGTAGCCTCATTCCATCCCGAGCTGCGTATCACCTTTTCCTCTAAAAACTATCGTCTGAGTTCACAATCTAAGAGCTATAACATCTCCAAAACTTAACTTTCATCTTGTAGAAGCTATCGACAAACAAAAAGTTCCAACATGCTCCTGGAGAAGCACAACCACCAAAAGAAGTTGCAACCCCATCTACCCTTATTTTGATGGATTGGTACAGATCCATCCTATATGGACCGATACCGGTCCATTCACTTAGGTAAAATTGTCCATGTGACTTCAGTGGTTGGTTTCCCCCGCCTTTTCTTACTTCTTTGCCAAGTCGTATTCGCATTGGACCATGCATGCCTTCATATGTTGATCCATCCATTTTCAAGTAGTCTGCCTATCAAAATCGAACCAACGTTCTACCATAGCATCAACATGGTCCCATATAGCCATAGAAGAAATTGTAGCTCCATTAGAGCTTTTCCTATGGATCGGTACTGGCCCATGGCAATGGATCAATGTAGGCCCATGCGCTTAGCTATTTTAGAGCTCGAAATTTTTATGCTCCATTTTCATCACCTCCAAATCCTATCTTTAGATTTTCATCTGTTTTTTACAATCTATGCTCCCAATATGCTTTGACCTTTATCTTAATCCCGATTCAAATAATTCTAAAATCAACCGCAACATAAATTTGAACAATCAAACAATAATCACATCCAATTTCAGTTATATACAGACATGCAGTCACATATAATCATGGATGAAATGAATCTCATATTTGACACTTTCTAAGGCAAATCACATATAAAACATATTGGATCTAAAAGTTTACTTTAGCATATGCTATAATTATGTTAGCTTAGGGTTTCTAGATCTGAAATTAACTTGTAAAATCTGGTTTTAGAGTTAAATTAACATACAATGTGTTTAATTGACCTAACTACAACATATGATACAACATAGTAATGTGAAAGATCACTATCACTTAATAAAACATGGAATTCAACACAATTAGATGAAGATTCAATCTGAACAACAAAGAAAATGCACTGTATGATGGACATTATGAGAGGTCTAATCTTTTCGGATGTGGATCTAGCCTCTAGATGCAAAAATAAAATTGATATAACGAAAAAATATAGAGATCTAGGGCTTGGAGAGTAGTAGATGAACCAGAGTAGATCATAGTTTAAGCTAATATTAAAATGGGGAGAAAACTTATATTCTCTCCTTATGGCTTCTATTTAGAACAGCTGCTCATTAATCTAGTGTGCTAACTAATCTCAACCCATTGGCTGTCCTGAAATCTATCCAAAATAAAAGAAAACTTAAATCTGCAATTTCTCCCAAACTACTGAATTGTTTTCTTTTGTGACCACTCTACGGAATGGTCAACCACCATTCCAATGTAATGAGACCAGATACATCACCTAATTTAGTCTCTATACAAAGTTATGGCTTAAACAAGATATCACAAGGGTAAAACGGTCATATAAAGATTTGATAAAAATCAAGGACACATATCATAACCCTATGATCCACATGTAAAATACTAGAATGATACAACCCTTATGAATTAAATAGAATTATTTTACAATCATCTGGTATGTAAAATACAAGTAGATACATTCTTCTCCCTTTAGGAGTTTCGCCCCCAAAATCCTAAACAAACATAAGCAACCACTGCATCTAGCATACCTACAATCCACAAGCAACCAATCTATCATTCAATCTGACATCCAAAAATCCATACAAGCAATTCCTATCATAGCATGAGTTTTTTTAATAGCACATGACACAATGAAACTAGTAGATACGAGATATGAGATGTACCACTCGAAGAGCTCTGAATAGACTGTCTTCATACTCTCTTTTGTCTCCCATATATAATCGTCATTATTCTAGTTCCATTGTACCTTGACTTACCTAACTACCTTCTACTTAATCTGTTTCGTGTCATTTCCAATGACTCGAAGTCGCTTATAAGGTCCTGTGACTTCTGGCTCTACTTCAACATCTTCTAACTGATTGGGATATACCACAATACTCTAGCTATATACAAACTTCCACTGATATGAGACATGAAATATAATGTGCATGTCACTGGACCAAGTCACGTTGAGGAGTGGGAGTAGTGGGACATATCGCTGGGATGTACCCCCTTCCGGTTTGATCATGCTGAACTAGACGTGCCGAATCGGAAATGGATGTTTCATTCAAAAGCCTGATCCAAGGGGGTAAATCCAGGAAGGCCTAACCGAGATGACCGAACTAGGATTACCGTGGAGAATTCCAATTCTTTAAGATATCCAGTGTTTCAATCTAAGAATGTTCGAGTTTATCTAAGTCCATGCTCAAACCTAAGCACTCCGATAGCCAAAAATTCGGAATGTGACTGTCTTGCAAAAAGGTAGATCGACAATTGCCCCACAAAACATGTCTTTCGGTTGAAGAAGTTTTTTGGAAATTTTAGATGTGACACCCCACGTCCCTTAATGTCACCCATAAGAGGATGCATTAAGTTCTGTAAAGTGCAATAATAACACTGAGAATAATCTTAACAAGACAGAATATAAAATGCAGCGGAAAAACTTCAAATTTTTATTTCAAACCAGATATAGCATTACATTTTTCCAAAATGAACCATCAATGTCATAACCATAAACATCTGCCTCATAAACCATCAGAGTACAAAACCATAAAGAAGTATCCATCACATGCCATAACAATAAACATAAAAGAAACTGAAGTAATACGTGGAAAGAGAAGTAATCCAAGTCCAACCTGAATAAAATTACGACCACTACTATTGTCCACCACTTTGAGAACTTGGGGGGAGGGGAAAGGGAGAGAGTGAAGAAAAAACAAAATAGGTCAAACACAAAGTCTGGCGAGTTCCAGTAATTTTTAGCATAAGCACAAGATAAGAAGTATCAAGACAGATAAATGGTACTGGATAAGAAATTACAGCAAAATATACAAGCATGAAGTAAACGAGATAAAAAGGCAAGGTAAAGATCAAGTAAGCTTCTCATTCATACCCCAAGAACAGGTTTCTGCACCAACTATCAGGATTAGGTGTTACCCTAATTACTGCCTATGTGATCGGCTCCCTACAAACACGAATAACCTATGTCAGCCACACAGTAAGGGATATCAGTCCTTAACTCCTCAACTTTTAAGACACAGCCTTATTCGTCGATGTTATAACGTCCTACTTTCCCCTATCAGCCCCGTGCACGCTCATGACTCTGCCGGAATGCTCCGGTACCCACCTCCAAGGCTTTGAACCTCTTACAATCTAGATCAATAAAGCATTCCCTGGCCCCTACCTAGTGCGAGTCCCCGATATGATACCAACAAGGATACTGACTGATACGGGTCCTAAAGAACAACAAGTTTGACACAAGCCACCCTCTAGGCTTGGTTCCCCCAAATAACTAGGATTTTAAGAGTCTATAACTAGATATAAACAGCAAGACATGGAACCTCTTAGCTTATCCATTAAAAGGTTTAACTTAGAAGATTTAAGTTCATTAATAGGAAAGGTTGTAAATGACATTTCCTATAAATTTTATTCTGTGTACAACCCTTCCCCCAAAACAGACTAACACCTGCTCAGATGTATATAAATTAAGTTACATGCTTTACTTAATTACATTTGATCCTCATAACATGTTCTACTTAATACTAAATTAAGTTTAACCTATTCGTATTAACATGTTTTGCATATTATCCCAATTATACAGTCAATTGTTCACATATTACAATATGCTTAATTCTCCTTTTTACTGTTATTACAAGTTATTCCAATTTAACCCAATTCTAACGGACATAGCCAAGGCATTCGATGGCTTAGGCTTAACGCAAAATAAAAAAGGAAAAGGAGAAAATATATATCCAACTTAGAAATACATAAACTAAATAAATAGGCATAAGACTGTAAATAAAACTAAGGTAGAAAAATGGATAATAAGGATGTACATGTTATCAAGTAATAACTGAAAATTGAATAGATAATTAACAGTAAAATAATAACATATAAACACTGTTACTTTTCAGATTCAAATTATTTACTGTCAAAATACTTTTTAAGTGCCAGATCTAAAAATAACTAGAACTCACAATGGTTTGAATTAGATCAAGAAAAGGTCTCTTTAAAATTGATGTTGTAGAAAAACTAGAATTATCCCTTTAATCTATGTTTTGGCAGCACCTCGGCACCTTTTTAATTTTATTTAGAAATAGTTTGGAGGAGGAAGAAGATGAAGATATTTGGGTGTAAGAAAATAGTGAGGCTGCTAGCCTATTTATAGATTAGTTAGGATAAATCTAAACCATAGGATATTAGGTTATTAAATCAAATCGTATACCTTAAGCTGAGTCAGCATATGCATGTTGTGTATAAAAAAGTCCAAGTTCAGGCGCAAGAATCTTCCTTGCATACAGGTGGGTCGACCCACCTACAACCTGGGCCGACGCTAGGGTCGAACCACCTTAGACTCGGGTTGACAACTGTGTCGACCCAGTTAAGGGCTGGGTCGCCCACTTACCATTGCTTTTCTAAGTTGATTTATTTATTTAATTTTAAATATATAACTTCTTTATACTTAGTTCGATTTTCAAAAACCAAAAGTCTATCTGAACCAGATTTTCGTAATGAATGCAACGGTAAAGTCCACTTTACTTAGTTTTGAATATTTTATTTATTAATATTCATTTTATTACCCTTTTTATATATTTATGGTGAATTAAATTATGGGGTGTTACATTCTCCCCTCCTTAAAGGATTTCGTCCCCGAAATCTTCAAGTTAAGAAGAATGTTATCATTCAAATCCTTTACCCATTTACTCATCCATCAACCACTGGCATCCATTGTCCTTAAAATTTATAATGCTTTGTATGAACATATGCAAGGTGTTGTGTGTATATATCCCTATACTAATGCAAAAATCAGGCAATTAACTGATTCAGTTGGCCTCCTAGATGCAATATATGTTTGTGCCATGTATCCAATATATATGCAAAAGAACCCCAATAGTACTCATAAGTTCTATATGTGTGCACAACCATTTACCAAAATGCAACATCCATGTGATGATTTAACCATTTTCATTCATTGAAAATTAAAATGTGCACACATCAATATGCAATATGTAAGTGTTTGAGCAGATCTAGTGCTTAATATGTGTGTATATGTGTCCACAGATCTAGTGCTTAATATGTGTGTATATGTGTCCACAGGTAACCACTAGCCTTGCATCCACTTGCATCCATCAATCATAACGTATCTCAAAACACATGTTTCCAACCATAGGCTTCTACCTAAGGATCGAGATTCAAACGATAGATAAACAAATTTGAATTACAAAGCTTAGAAAGGAATTAAGAACGTACTCTCAAAGAGAAAAGGGTAAGAAGCATGAATCTTGTCCTCAGGTTCCCATGTCGCATCGTTCCGATCTTCTCCCCATTGCACCATTACTAACTTGATCTCCTTGTCACTTAGTCTCTTAACTTCCAATCCAAGAATATGGGTAGGAAACTTCCTAACTGACGCCTACTTCTCAACTTCAACATCCTCATGCGTGCTTGGCTCAACTACCTCTGCTGAATCATGTAGACATTTCCTCTAATGGGAAACATGGAACACATCGTGAACTCCCACCAGCCTCTCTAGTAGTCCAACTCTATAAGCCATCTAGCCTATCCTCTCAACTATAGGGAATGACCTAACAAACCTTGGCACCAACTTCCCAACCAAACCAAAGTGAACAACGTTTCTCAGAGGCGATACGTTGATAAAGACCATATATCCTACCTCAAATTCCAAGCCAGTCCTCCTCCTATTGGCACATGACTTCTGCCTGTCCTGAGCTTCTTTCATTCATCTGCGAATAAGGTCTATCTTCTCAGAAGTCTCTCTTACCATCTCAGGCCCAAGTAGAAGTTTGTCTGTAGACTCCCACCAAAATGTCGGTGATCTGCAAGGTTGGCCATAAAGCGCCTCGAAGAGTGCCATACCGATACTTGACTGATAACAATTATTGTAGGCAAACTCAACCAATGGAAAATGCTCCTTCCAATCCCTCCGAAGTCTAGGATAGACAGTCTCAATAAATTGTCAAGAACCCTATTGACCCTCTCAGTCTTTCCATCGGTCTGAGGGTGATAAGCCATGCTTAGTCGTAACTGTGTACCTAGTGCCTCTTGCAAGCTCTTCCAAAACTCACTTGTGAAGATGGGGTCATGGTCATTAACCATACTAGAAGGTACCCTATGAAGTCAAACGATCTCTCTAAGGTATACTGATGCTAGTCAAACTGTTGTCCTCTTGCTCTTGACAGGGATAAAATGAGCGCTCTTAGTTAATCTATCTACTATCACCCATATACTCGTGTTGCCCTTCCTCGATCTGGGCAGTCCATCAATAAAGTCCATAGAGATGCTCCCCCACTTCCATAATGGGATATCTAAAGGTTAAAGAAATCCTCCAGGTTTTCTTTTTTTAGCCTTCACCCACTAACAAGTCAATCATTGGGCTACGAATTTCGCAACATCCTTCTTCATGCCAGTCCAATGGAAAAAAATCTCTTTATATCTCGATACATCTTGTCACCACCCAGATGGATAGTAATCTGAGAGTGATGAGCCTCCTCAAGAACCGTCCTTAATAAGTCTCAAACTCTAGGAACAGAAACCTTCCAACCTGACGTAGCTACCCCTTCTCATCCATAGAATATCTAGCTATGTGACTAGAGGTCTCCCCTCTACTGAGTCTATCCAAGATATCTATGAACTGCTAGTCCTCTCGCTGTGTGGATCCAGTGCAATCCATAAGAGTAGGTTGCACTTCCAATGATGCCAACAAACCAAGCATAAAATCTGTATATGGCTTAAAATCAAATGTTGAGATAAAATACAAGCTCTGCCTCTCTACGAATAGAGGACTCAAGGTCATCCTTTTCCTACTAAACGCATATGCAACCACATTCCCCTTTCCTGGGGTACAAGCTATCTCAAAATCATAGGACGCAAGGAACTCCATCCATCGTTGATGCATTAAATTAAGATCCTTCGACCAGAACAAATATTTGAGGGACTTGTGATCCGTGTATAGCTCAAATCTTTCTCCAACTAGATAGTGTAGCCAGGACTTAAGTGCGAACACTATTGCGACCAACTCTAAGTCATTGGCAGGGTAGTTCTTCTCATGAACCCTTAATTGCCAACTACCATAGCAGACCACCCTACGTTCTTGCATCAGCATGGCACCTAACCCCATGCCACAAGCATCTGTGTAGATCGTAAACACCTTGCTACCATCGGGAAAAGTCAGAACATAGGTTGATGTTAGATCCCTTTTTAATCTTTGGAATGCATCCTCGTAATCAATGCTCTAAAAGAAAGCCAAATTCTTCTTCGTCAGACAGGTGAGTGGAGTTGATATCCATGCAAAGTCCTTAATAAATTTTCTATAATAACCCGCTAATCCCCAGAAACTCCTTACCTCTTAGGGGCTTTCCAATTGTGTACCACGATAACTTTAGCGATGTCCACCGCTATTCCATCATTGGAGACAACATGCCCTAGGAACCTTACTTTCTTTCTCCAAAAATGACACTTAGAAAATTTTACCTTAAGCTGATACGACCTAAGAGTGTGTAGAACCTATTCTAAGCGAATGGCATGTTCTTCCTCGCTTCTTGAGAAAACCAGAATGTCATCCACAAAGACTACTATAAACTTATTCAGATACTCCCTAAACACCTGACTCATCAAGTCCACAAAGTACGCGGGTGCATTGGTCAGCCCGGAAGGCATGACCAACCACTCAAAAAAAACCATCTGGGGTCCTGAAAGCAGTCTTATCGATACTATCAACTGCTACTATTAGTTGATGAAATCCCATGGCTTAGATCCAACTGTTAGAAAATCGAGGCGCCCACTAGCCGGTCAAACAATTCATTAATCCTCGGAAGTGGATGCTTATTCTTGTTGGTGAGCTTATTCAACTCCCTATAGTCCACACATAGACATAGAGAGTCGTCTGCCTTGGTCGCAAAGACAATTGGAGCTCCGCACTCTGATATGCTCCGTCTAATGAATCCCTTCTCAAATAGCTCACCTACTTACTTGTTGAGCTCCATCATCTCTTTAAGTGCCACGTGGCGCATCGGTAAAGCGACTAGCTTCGCATTCTCCACCAAGTAAATCTGAAAGTCTATCTCTCGTCTGGGAGGTAATCCTCTAACCTCATCGAACATGTCTGGATAATCTTTGACTATGGGTACCGATCGAAGATCGTCTATAGAAGCATCAAGGGAATCTAAGAAACTGAGCATAAATAACCCCCCTGGGTCACAAGAAATCTTGAGATTTCTTCCGTGGCACGTTAGAAGCCTAACAACTCTCCTATCAAAATCTAGAATGGTACCATCGAGATGTGTTTCCTAATAGGAGAGTCCTAATAGGAGAGTCAAAAAGAGAAATCAAACCTGCAACGCTGACTTTCCTACCTCGATCCGGTCCACCATTCTGAGCTGCCTCTAAAGCGTGAACTTGTCCTCTAGACGATCCTGCCTCTGACCTTGCTTGTTGGCGCATTGCCTGGTGAAATGTCCAACTTGACCACAACTAAAACAAACATTCTTTGTTTTCTTATAGTCTCTCACAAAGTGCCACAAATTTCTACAGCCATGACACATAACCTCTGTCTTGATCTTGGCCTTATCAGGTTTTCCTCCCTTCTGTGGCGCCCCCTTCTTGGGCCACCATTTCTTTTTCTTAGCCTTGGGTTTTTCTTCCTCGATCTTAACTTCTTTCTTCTACCCTTTACCGTCCTCATGCATCAAAGTCATGTCAACTAGTCTCTCAGAAGTCGCTTCCATCGAGATGTGTGTCAATGCTAGTCCTTACAGAGGTTGATTCAACCCTTTCGTGAATCTTAAAGCGTTCTTATAGGGAAAGTTTACCAAATCCAAACCGTGTCTTGCTAGTTGATTGAAACTATTAACATATTCCTTTACTAACATACTTCCGTGTTTTAAACTCAAAAACTTCTCCATTTGCATTCCTTCCTCTGCCTATGACAAGAACTTCATTTCAAATCTGTGTCTAAACTCATCCCAAGTGGCTATCGCCTGCCCTGCCTAAGTCACCTCCCACCAGTACGATGCTTCGTCCTTCAGTTGCCAAGCGACCAACTAAATCTTTCTCCTATCCTCGAGCTCCAACAAGTTCAACACATTCATTGTCTCCCTAAGCCAATTGCGAGTCTCCACGAAACTCCCAGTACCACGAAACAAGTTCCTCCCTTCGCACATAAATCCTTGCAAAGCTTAGAGAAGTTGACTACATGATTGGGCGGAGCTACTTCGGCTGCAGTTGGGGCAGGGCATTACCTTGCACTTCGGAAGATGTCATAGCCTCTACATAACTATGAAACCATGTCGGAACAGGAATGCCCTCGGGAAAATAAGGAGCCTCAGACATGTTGAAAAAAGAGAAGAAACAAGGATACAAAAGGGATTGAAGGAATATTGTAAACGACTTGAGGGGATATATTTTTTAAAATAGGTTTTGCTTTGAAAATAATTTTTTTCAAAAATTTTGTCTCAGATCCTATAACCTTAGGCTCAGATACCAAATGTGACACCCTACGTCCTTTAATGTCACCTATAAGAGAACGCACTAAGTTCTGTGAAGCACAATAATAATACAGAGACTAATTTTAACAAGACAAAATATAAAATGCAGCGGAAAACTTCAAACTTTTATTTCAAAACAAATATAACATTGCATTTTTCCAAAATAAACCATCAATGTCATAACCATAAACATCTGTCTCATAAACCATCAGAGTACAAAAAATAAAGTAATATCCCTCACATGTCGTAACAATAAACATAAAAGAAACTGAAGTTATACACTAAAAGAGAAGTAATCCAAGTCCAAGATGAATAGGACACTGCTACTATCCACCACCCTGAGAAACTTGGGGGGGGGGAGAGAAGAAGGAGAAGGAAAAATAAAATAGGTTAGACATAAAGTCTGTTGAGTTCCAGTGATTTTTCGCATAAGCATAAGATTAGAAGTATCAAGACAAATAAAAGGTACTGGATAAGAAATTACAGCAAAATATACAAGTACGAAGTAAACGGGATAAAAAGGTAAGGTAAAGATTATGTAAGCTTCTCATTTATATCCCAAGAACAAGTTTCTGCACTAACTATCAGAATTAAGAGTTACCCTAACTACTACCCATGCGATCGACTCCCTACAAACATGAATCACCTGTGTCAGCCACGACAGTAGGGGATATCAGTCCCTAACCCGTCAACTTTTAAGACACAACCTTATTCGCCGATGTTATAGCATCATAGTTTCCCCCACCAGAATCATACACGCTCATGGCTCCGCCGGAACGCGCCCATACCCACCCCCAAGACTTTGAACCTCTTATAGTCTAAATCAGTAAAGCGTTCCCTGGCCCCTACCTAGTGCAAGGCCCCGATATGATACCAACATGGATACTAACTGATACGGGTCCCAAACAATAGCAAGATTGACACAAGCCACCCCCTAGGCTTGGTCCCCTAAATAAATAGGATTTTAAGAGTCCTAAACTGGATATAAATAGCAAGACATAGAAACCCTTAGATTATTAATTAACTGGTTTAACTTAGCATGCTTAAGTTCATAATAAGTATGATTGTAAATGACATTTCCTATAATTGTTATTCTATGTACAAACCCTTCCCCCAAAACAAACAAGCACCTACACAGATGTATATAAATTAAGTTACATGCTTTACTTAATTACATCTGATCCACATAACATTTTCTACTTAATATTAAATAAAATTAACCTATTCAGATTAACATGTTTTTCATATTACAACAATTATACAGTCAGTTGTTCTCATATTCCAACATGCCTAATTCTCCTTTTTACCGTTATTACAAGTCATTCCAATTTAACTTAATTTTACGCAATTCTAACAGAAATAGCCTAGGTATTTGATGTCCTAGGCTTAGCGAAAACTAAAAAGGAAAAGGAGAAAATATGGATCCAACTCAGAAATACATAAACTGAATAAATAGGCATAAGACTGTAAATAAAACACAAAAACAGGATAATAAGGATGTACATATACATAGGTAATAACTGAAAACTGAATATTTAATTGAAAATAATAACACATAAACACTGGTACTTTTCAGATCCAAATTATTTACTGTCCAAATACTTTTTAAATGGCAGATCTAAAAATAATTAGAACTCATAGTGATTTGAACTAGATCCAGAAAAGGCCTCTTTAAAATTGTTGTTGTAGAAAAACTAGAATTAACCCTTTAATCTACGTTTATGCAGCACCTCGGCATCTTTTTAATTTCATTTAGAAATAGCTTGGAGAAGGAAGAAGATGAAGATATGTTTGTGTGTAAGAAAATGGTGAGGCTGCTAGCCTATTTATATATTAGTTAGGATAAATCTAAACCATAGAATAATAGGTTATTAAATCAAACCTTACACCTCAAGCCAAGTCAGCATATGTATGTTGTGTATAAAATAGTCCAGGTTCAGGCGTAGAATCTACCCTGCATGCAGGTGGGTCGACCCACCTGCTACTTGGGTTGACACTAGGGTCGACCCATCTTAGACCCAGATTGACCCCTGTGTCGACCCAGTTAAGGGTTGGGTCACCCACTTACCGTTTCTTTTCTAAGTTGATTTATTTATTTAATTTTATATATAGTTTATACTTCTTTAGCTCATAAGTTTTTCATACTTAGTCTGATTTTCAAAAACCAAAAGTGTATATGAATTATAATTTCGTAACGAACGCGATGGTAAAGTATGCTTTACTCAGTTATGAATACTTTATTTATTAATATTCATTTTATTATCCTCTTTGTATGGGGTGTTACACTAGAAGTTCATAAGCCGAAATTTGAGAGAAGATTCGAAAGAAATCCAATAGTCGAGTACCTGGAAACCACGATCGCTTTGGATCGTATTTAACAAGGAATTAGAAATCCAAGATTACACCAGAGTGTATTAGTAGAAAACGAGAAATCCGCGATCGCACCGGATCGTATTAATAGAAATCAAAAATTCGGAAAACCGATGAAGTCTCGCAATCTCTCCGGATCGTAACGTAGTCCAACGGTCTCTTTAAATCATATTACAACAGAAAACTAATAGAATCTGATGATCTTTTCGGATCGTATTGCACATAATTCCATGATCTCTTCAGATCATATATGAGAGAAATCCAAATCCATAGCCATGATGGGCCCAGCTAATGCAAGTATAATCCATATCTGCAATAAGCAAAGTAAACTGCTTTGCCAAGTCTTGACAAACAATTCAAATCCAATTAGGTATAGTCCATACTTAAGTTATGATAAGCAATCTTTCCAGATCCTTATAAGACGGTCTAGCCTCTTCAAGCATAGTCCATGCTTGGAAATTCATGACCAATTGATCTTGCCAAATCATGACAGGACAACTCAAGCCCTCAAGCATAATCCATTCTTGGAAATATATGACCAAGCAATTTTTTCAAATCATGATAAGATAACTCGGTCGCTCAAGTATATCCATGCTTGGAAATCCATCCATTTAAGTTCACAACCATTATAAAATCAAAACAAGACACGTTGATTTATCGTTGGACACAGAGCACACTTAGGGGAATGATCCTAACCTTATACGTGAGTAAGTCAACTTAGTATCTTCCGATTACAAATTCATTATTCTTGGAAGTATATGGTTTATTGTTAGGTACAGAGCATGCATAGGGATTAAATTCTAATCCGGTCGGGTATAGAACATGCCTAGGGATTAAATCATAATCCCGTACATGGATGGGTCAATGTACCCATCCAAAACCAAGAGCAATAATTCAGAGAAACCAAACATCCAAGGAGTTCAGAATTCAGAGAGCTGGATTTCCAAGAAATTCATAGAAATCTGTATCAGTCGATAATCAATCCACGTGAGCCTGATCCTGGCTCACTCCTGTTTCGAGGAACAGTGCACAGATACGCTTGTTCCGCCACTATGGTCTAATTTCTCACATATTGTGCCAACTCTCCATGTCTCACACATTCGTTAATAATTCATGCAAATGCCTGCATTCATTTGTAGTATGGTCGTCCAGCTCATGAAACAGGCAGTTTTCGGAATCACGTTCCTTTTGAGCGGTCTCCCTGCCGGGAAGCTTTTTGAATGGAGTCAATTCATGAATATCCAAGTAGATGTCTTTCGACGTGGGATTGAGTTCAGTACACATTGAGAATTTGGATTCTCTTTACTGCTTAATGTTACAATCATTCCTAACTGGGGATTTTCCCTTCCCCTTGTCTTTCCTATTTCCAGATTTCGATGGTTCTCCACCTTTAGCCATGTTAACCTTGAGAATTTCCTTTTTAACTCTCGCATCTTCTTCTCGTAGAAATCTATCTGCTTCGAAACAGGACTCGCCACATTCCTCGGCGAGTCCCGTTGCAATGAAATCTTAAAATCCGACTTATCCAAGGTGCAAGATACAAAGGCTATAAGCACCATTGACGGCTCTGGTTGATCCACTGATGCCACCGACACCACATCCGCATTTAATTTTTCCGGGAAAGAATGCAGAGTCTCTCCGGCTCTCTACTTAATCGATGCGAGGGTCATTACATTTTTAGGTAGAGAAATGTGGACCCTGATAATTTTAACATATCTAACGACCAAAGTATTCCAATTGTTGATTGACTCCGATTCCAGCTGCTTGAACCACATGGCAGTGATATCAGTGTGGTATAGCAGAAAGCATTTGGCTATGACATTTTTTGATGCCGATAACACCTCCATATGACACATGTAGCGCATCAGATGAATAATAGGATCCCACCTATCATCATATACTTACAAAAATGGCAATTTGAAATCCGATGGGTTTCAAGAATTTTTAATATTCACAGTAAAGGGGCTACGATTAGCACAATCCATGTATGTATGAGACGCCCCGCCTTTGGTAAACCATCGAATCACGTCAGCGGTTCGATTTCCATCGTGCAGCAACTGCTGCCAACCTTCTAAACAAACATTGTTGCTCCCTACATTCAATCCAGCAATAGTCTCACACCCGTTCACGGTGTTCATATCCGGATCGACCATGCCCTTAGTGTCCAATTCGGCATGGTCGAACTAGATTTCTTATGCAGGGGTGGCATCACTCCTTTCCATACCCGTACGTGCTCAAGTCAGAGCCACATTCCTAGTATCATTATCCAAAGCGCGATGAGAAATTGTTTCGCCAGCTACACCAACATTTAGGGGCAGTTTCCCCTAGTTCGAATCAGTTCGGCAGGGTTGGGCCGGATCGGATGGGCCATCAAACTGGGACCTTTTTAGGGAACTGCATCCAAGAGGTTTCCTACCTCCATTGTTGCTTTTTTGGGTCATGCTCAAATGATTGCTACTTGGCCTGCTAGTCTTCCAAATGCATCAATTCTCATGAGGAAGTTGTTCATCATCTTCTCCTTCTTGTGGAGGAGCTCATCCTATAGCTCCATGCGCGACTTCAGATCCTTGAGCACTCCATCCATCTCCTCTATGGTCAGATACATAGATGGATTTTCAGTAGAGGAAGCCTCCTGACTTCCTTCATCTCCTACGCCTTCTACTTGCATGTTAGCATCATTTTTCTTCCCTTTAACCATTATAAAATCTACGAGTAGGCTATTTCCTTCAAGTTCAAAATTGAGTTTCGTGCGCCGCCTCCTTCTTGGCACGTCAAAATATTGACTTAAATTTTGGTTTTTCTGAGTACGACACCCAAATTAAAAAATAATCATAGAACCACTACAACATCAATCAGAAAAGCGGGAAAGTAGAAAAAACGCAGATTTATAGTGGTTTGGCAACCAGACCTACGTTCACTTCAAGTAATCTATCGTTCATTATAATGTAAGATTGCAGATATAGTTGATTTTCAATAAGAAGGTAGATTAAAGAGTTGAATATGGCCACGACAATGTATTTGCGTATAAGTGCTAGAGAAAACCAGAATCAAACCCTTGAAATATCTAAAATACATGTATTTACAATTGAGGCCGAATCCAGTTTGGTACGGACACGTAGAGGCCACTCTGGAAGTAGTGGTAATCATGGGCTAGGTCATGTTGAGGAGTGGGAGTAATGAGACTCATAGCTGGGACGTGCCCCTTCCGGTTCGGCATGCCCGAACTGGGCATGCCGATCCGGAAATAGATGTCTCATCTAGAAGCACAAACCAGGGGAATCGATCCAAGAAGTCCGAACCGAGATGGCCGAACTAGGCTTGCCACGGTGAATTCCAATTCTTCGAGATATATAATGTTTCAACCCAAGCATGTCTGGGTTTTCTAAGTCCATGCTCAAGTTCCGAGCACTCAAATAGCCAGAAACTCATAATGTGACTGCTTTGCAATGGATCAATAATAGCCATCAAGTGTAAGGAATAAACATTTGAAGCCTAATCTTGAAATCAAAATAGTAATCAAAGAATTTCAAACAAATTGCTAAAAACGATTATATTGAAAAAAATAGTGAAGTAGAGTTTCATCAAATATCACAACTCTATTCTAAAAAAAGTTAAATTCTTAGTGAACAAATGAATTACATCAAATTACACCAACGTTAACTAGAAAAAAAAAACTAGTTTGACCAATGATCTGAACCTTAAAGCATGAAATTTCAAGGCAACAGGTCAAATTCTTAATGAACGGATGAATTTAATCAATTATACCAACATTAATCAGAAATCAAACCTGGTTTTGAACAACGATCTAAACAAATGAAATTTCAAGATAATAGGTTAAATACTTGATGAGAAGATGAACTCACAATTCAAGGTAATTACTGAAAATGACAGTATTAAAATAAATTAACGTAACAGAAACCTGCATATCACATCCATATTTTTTAAGATAGTCAAATTCTTAATTATATCAATAATGATTAGGGAAAAAAAAAACCTGATTTTCGCAAATGATCTGAACCCAAAACCATGAAATTTCAAGATAATGGTGAATTTATGTTGAGGCTGAATGGATGACATGTCGATTGACGAACGTTGTTTTGCATGATTGATTTAACATCATTAAAGCTATGATTGAGAATTATGTATTCTATGTTGCTTTTACTGTAATATGAATGCTACTACAATCTATGACATGTTGCATCATCAACAAATTAAGATGATATAGGGTTTGATGGGAGAAAGCCGTTTTGAATAGCCATAAAAAGAGTAGAACCTATCTTTGTATTGGCCTTACTCAAATGGTTCAGTAAAACTCTAATTTATAGAAATAAGTCAATTAACCAAAATATGGTAAAGGGGAATCTCCACATGCTTAACAGCCACTAAAAACGTGTTTCTAAACAAAAGGTCCTATCGTAGCTGCTATTGCATATAGAATAGGCACTCTACTGTATCAAACCGTAAACCATTATAAAACTAACTACCATCGATGACAATTACAATATAATAAACCATGAAGAGTGATTATAATAACGAGAATACTCCAAAACGAATTAAACACAATGTCTATAATACCCTGAGTGTAACTGCATTAAATCATAAACAACATGTATCATAAACAACATGTGAACAATGGAGAAATAAAAAAGGATTGGACAAAAAGCATTATTGCTCTGCTTAAGGAAAATATACGAGAACACCAGCGTCGCCCTTCAGTTAAAGACAGCTCCAGTGGTATCAAACCTAAAGAGTCACCATATATGAACATTGCCCCTCCTCTGGGCCACAAATCAAGACCCCTTGAAACTTTATCTGATCAGGTCTCTACGAGTTCTACTGAGAAAGAGTTACCTAAGACTCACATCACTCGTAGTATAAAGAAAGAGATGTTGAAGAACCTACATGATAATGGTTAGAAGTCATGCTTCTGACACAAGGTACTTGTAGCGTGTTTCCCACTACAAGACAATATGAACTTTTGCCATGTTTTTTAAGCATGTATTTGTTTGATGTATTTCGTATGTATTTCGGTGGACGGACCATCCTAAAACCGATAGTTGATATGTGTTTCACATATCACCTGCACTTCATTGTATTTTTTATTTTTTAATAAAAGAGTGTTACGGATCACTATAAAAACCGGTCGGCTTTGCCAAAAAAAAAAACATGTATCATTACCTTAAAACTAATATCACCACACAACGGTAGGAAAACCGATCATTTGTTTTTTTTAAAATATGTTTTCAAATTAACCAACAATAGCATGATTGATTTAAGAGTCTGTTACATTTTTAAATTATTCTTTTTAGATATATCAAAGGATATTGTAGTATAAATAAGATATTAACGTTAGATCTAAAATAGATTCGGATGTAATGATATTCTAAATAAATTTTAGACATCATAATTTAAACCACCAGAATCATGAAAACACCGAGGAAAATATATTTGACTTCTACATCTCTAATTTCTTTCATGTTTATAGAAACTCGAACAATATATTTGCTTCGGAGTCGGTAATGGGTCCATTTTTGATCGTTGAACGCTCCCTGAATGTTGTGATTTGGGCTCTAATAACCCACTAAAGATGTATTAGAAATAAGAAATCATCTTAACTGATATTGAAATACATACTTACATCGGAGGGTGGGTTTTACCTGTTGTCGGGTGGTTGAAAAGCCTATAGTCATTATATAGTGGTATTACAGCGGAAGGTTGAGTGAGAACCTTAGCTTTGTGGGTTAAACTCAGTAAGAATGGTGATGGCGGTTAGCAATCGACGATAGAAGGGGAGGAGGTGCAGTGGCGGATGACTCAAATTAGGGTTTTTATTACTATTTCTATATGAGATAAAGCGATTGAATAATTTAATCTTTGGTTCGTGGTCTATATTTAGGTTGACGAAGGATAGTGTCTATCACTTTGTTTAGATGTACTTGCATCAATTGCTATTGTCAGCCTTTCTAGTCGTTTGATAGCTGGTTTCCACTGATAGCATAAGACGATCTGTCATAAGAAAGAAATATGACCAAACAAGAATGTAGTTGTCTTGCAGATGTGATCTCAACAAGGGTGTTTGCATATTCAAGTTCTTGTTCAGTGGGGAAAATGAATCGAATCAAATGAAAGACAATGTTGTCTCACTCATATCCTAATCTGATATATACTCTTAGCTATCGACCCAACTTTCTTTTATCACATGGCTTAGCTGGCCGAAGCCCATTAGCGCTGTTAGTCTGTTAATACATTTTGTACTCTATATATAATAGTGCTTTGTAATGTGTTTCGGTATGAAGACATTATTTTTAATATTCTCTCACTTCTTTTGTACAAATATTACATAAATAAAATTAAAACATTCTTCTTAAGCTTTTGTTCTGTGCAATCTTTAATTTGGTATCAGAGCCAGAATACCGCTTCACAGCTTTGTTTGAAGTTGCTGCATGGGTTGAGTGTTGAATTACCCATCAAATTAGTTTCATCATTTAGGTAATTTTTCATCAGAGTCGTAACTCATCATTTGAGAGAGAGAGAGAGAGAGCGCGCGCAACAACAAGATCACCAATGAAAGATTACAAGAAACTGAGTACTTTGTAAATTTAACAACAAGATACAAAGGAAA
This sequence comes from Allium sativum, assembly GCA_030737875.1. Classification (NCBI taxonomy): domain Eukaryota; kingdom Viridiplantae; phylum Streptophyta; class Magnoliopsida; order Asparagales; family Amaryllidaceae; genus Allium; species Allium sativum. The sequence goes on along the minus strand of CM060925.1, from coordinate 181,300,814 downwards.
GGGTCAAACTGCAAATAAATCAGAACAGTCATACCAGAGAGGTGGTTGTTCTAATAGATTAAGAGGAAGCGGTAGATGGAACCGTTCTAACAGACCCAAGTACCAAATAAGTGAAAGGATTGGTCATACTACCTTACAGTGTTATTTTTAGGGGTGACAATTAGATCCGACCCGATAGACCGGACCCGACCCGTCGGGTTTAGGCGGGTCGAGTTTTGTCGGGTCTAAACTATACATTTGCAAAATCTGGATCCGACCCGACCCGAGCATCAGTTTGGCTCGGGTCGGTTCAGGTTTGGTGGGCAATAACACTAAAATTACATATACTTCAATGCTTTTCGGTCAGGTCTTTCGAGTTGGATCAATTCAGATTGGGTTTTATCGGTTTTTTATTGTATTTCACCTAGACCCGACCCGAGACCCATCGGGTTCGGGTCTTTTCGGGTCCGTTCGGTTCGGCTTTTCGGTTCTCGATTCTAATTGCCATCCCTAGTTATTTTAGGTACAATTCCAATTACTCTACAAACCAGAACTAGGGCAATAACAACAACTCATCAACTAATGTAGTTCATCAGAATGTCAACAATCCTGACAACCCATGTAGAAAACATTGGTCAGAATGATACAACAAGGATTGAACACATACATAATGGCAGTTTGTGCCCTGATTCGGGTGCAACTAATCATTTAAAAAACAATCTTAACAATTTAAACCTTGTATGCAAAGAGTATAAAGGTAATCATTCCATTTCTATGGGAAATGGTAAGTGTATTCATATCAGTCACATTGGTAATGTTGTTCTTAAGGGAAAGAAACCATTATATTTAAACAATTTACTTAGTGTGCCAAAGATCACTAAAAATCTAATTATTGTATCATAGTTTTCTAGAGACAATAATGTTTACTTTGAGTTTTACCCAAAATATTGTTTAGCTAGGGACATTCTAACTAAAGATGTTATCTTATAGGGTGATCTCTTCAGTGGGTTATACAAGTTTAACAACGTTAGATGCCAAAAGATTGTTAATAAAGGAAAATGCTATAATTTGAATGAATTGGACAAAGCTGAATGCATCAAAAATATTTTTGATCTTTGGCACTGTAAAATTGGACATCCAAGTACCAAAATAGTTCTGAAAATTTTATCTGATAATAAAATCAAATTTAATCCTTCTTCTCTACCTTACGTTTGTGATTATTGTCAAATGGGCAAAAGCCAAAGATTACCATTTAATACCTCATGTACTACATACACTTAACCACTACAGTTAATAGCAACAGATTTATGGAGTCATGCACCTATTTATTCAGACTATGGATATAAATATTATCTCTCTCTTGTTGATAATTACACTAGATACACTTGGATCTATTATTTGAAAAACAAGTCTGAAACTCACAATGCTCTAATAAATTTTGTGACGTTGATAGAGAAACAAACTAATGCTAAAGTCAAAATCATTTAATCAGATGGTGGCAGTGAGTCCAAAAGCTTGAATAGCTACTTTTTAAAGAAACTGAACAACTTGCCCTTATACATCACTTCAAAATGGCCTAGTTGAGGGAAAACATACACATCATTGAGTCTGGTTTGTCACAGCTAGCTCATGCTAGTTTGCCACTAAATTTTTGGCCAAAGGCCATTAATATAGTTGTGTATCTAATTAATAGACAACCCACAACTATATTGAAGAGTCTAACACCTTTAGAAAAATTATACAATGTCAAACCTGACTATCACAACCTTAAAACCTTTGGATGATTTTTATTTTCCATACTTGAGACCATACAGTGTTAACAAGTTAAACTTTAGATCCAGACGGTGTATTTTTCTTGGTTATACTACTAATTAGAAAGGATATAAGTGTATCAATGATGTAGGTAGAATCTATATTAGCAAGCATGTAGTGTTCAATGAAAGGGTATTCCCTTTTAGTAGCAAGGACAATAAGCCTAACTTCAAAGTATACAATGCTAAAGCCTTTATATCTGCTATACCAAGTATTGCTGAAAACTGGCAGCAAGAGGAGAACAATGAAGTTGATGATGCTCACATCTTGCTACCTTTAAAACCTGAAGGCCATGAGCAATTAAAGCCTCCCAGCCACACTTCACATTTACCTGCACAACATCAAACACATCATCAGCAAGAGGAAGTGGATACTAATAATTCTCGAAAAACATGATTGAAGATCAAACCAGTACTGAAAATGATGTTAACTTACACCAAACAGAGCCATAAGTTCAAACTGGCCACCCTATTATTACTAAGACTAAAAGTGGCATTTTTAAGCCAAAAGTTTACATTGTCTTATCCAGTTCTTGAAAACCTGAATTATTTGATTAGGCTATTAATAACAAGAACTGGAAGGCAACAATGGATGTGGAGTTTGATGCATTTATCAAAAATAAAACCGAGAATGTTGTATGCCCACCAACCAACAAAAATATTGTTGGATGTGGGTGGATATACAGATTGAAGAAAAACCTAGATGGGTCCATAAATAAGTACAAGGCCAAGCTTACAGCCACGGGGTTCACTCAGGGATATGGCTTTGATTTTAATCAAACTTTATCACTTGTAGTTAAACACACTACTGTTAGAATTATTCTCACTGTTGCACTATGTAAAAACTGGCATTTAAGATATTTGGATGTTAATAATGCCTTTTTGAATGGCTACTTAGAAGAGGATATATATATTGGAGGCTGGTTAAAATTTATTGATGCTTCGAGCCTAAAATAGGGCCCAAGCCCGAACATTTCAAAACACAGGAAACAAACATAGTAAAACAAATGCGTTAGGTGGAGTAATGATTGACACACACCAACCATACCCATTTACCATAATCACGTTCACTTCAATACACAAAAACCTAAATTCATTTCCCCAATTGGAAAAATTAGGGCGTCGTGGCAGACGGAAATCCCATCCTTCCAAGGTGCTCGTTGCTTTCAGGACATTTTTGGTAAGCAATTTCTTCTTTATTCTACCCAAGAGTATGTTAACGTCGGTGTGAAACAATCTACTAACCATGGTACTATCTCTTTTTTTCTTGTAAAAACACATAGATTTCACTCCTTCAAATATGGTGAACTGAACCTATCAGTGCTATCTGAATCATCTGCATGCGCAATGGCGAGAACTGTTGCATTTTCAGGTAAATTAGTTCAGCTTCTAGATTACCTGAAAATATGGTGCTGTTTTTATTTCTAGTTGTATTCATGATGTCTTCGCTGAATTTACAATCGAAAAATAAGCGGCTGTGTGACTTAGGATGAGAGTTACAGAGAGAACAAGTAAGATCTATGTTAATTACCCATTTATCTAGTCGGTCAGTGGTAGGGAGTCTAGCATTGACAACTTTCTATGTAGTGAAAGCCGTTTTCGAAAAAAAATTACTTTATATCCCATCGGCCTAGTCTTTAACTACAAGCTTGAGTCTGATGTTATCCAAGGTCGAAGAGCCTGAGAATTGACCATTTGTAGATTCCGTCCAAACCCATACGTCCTTGTTAAGGTTTAAGATAATTTAGAATTGATGAATATCTAGTTGCAGAGCTTGATTGCAATTGATATTATTAGTAGCCCAATCCTATTTGTGGTGATTTTGTCCATAATGAAATCATAGCCACCCATAGTAGTAAGCATGTCCCATCCTAAGGTGATGATTATGGTTTAACCATTGAACCAGGGATCCTTCCATAGACTAGTAGTTTTACCATCCGTGAAATTATGGTGTATCATTTGTTTGAGTGAATTTCTACTAGCCAAAATGTGCTTCCAGACTGAGGACGATTTATTGTCACATTGCATAATCCAAAAATTCATTTTGATGTATTTATTCCTCATCCATGTCGCCCAAAGTGTATTATCCTAGATAGTTTTCCTGATCCGTTGGAGTGTGTATGTTTTCTTTAGCTCTTAAAGATTTATTAGGCCCACACCCCCTTCACTTTTGGGTCTGCATAGTATATCAAAGCTAACTTTGTGCACATTGTTGACACACTTTTTGGTAAAGCTGTGACATGTCAGCATTTTGGTTAACAACGTGCTCAAACGTCGAGAACATCGTCAAAAAACACAAAGCGATTTGGTTGAAGTCGCGACGTATTCAGAAAAGAATGGAAACGACGTCGGTACGTAAAATCATCGTCGATGGACTTGGAGAAACTGACACGATAAAAATACGTGATCGACTCGGTCCGATCAGCTCAAAATACATGAGCTTGTCGCTCTGATCACGTGGAAAAACTGGTCGTGGAAAAATATATGGATTTTGATAAAATCGTGTGTAACACCCCGTATTTTCTGAGAATATAAAAAAAATGGTTAATTATGAAGAAGTTATTCAGCCTTGAAGTTTATATGCATATAAGAGAAATATATATAGATATATATAAAAATTAAATAAACATGCAAAAAAGGTTCAAAACAGCGAATTGGAAGGGGGAATAACCGAACCGGCCCATTTTTGAGGTCGACCCAAGCCCTGCTGGGTCGATTAGGGGTTAATTCAGGGTGTTTGGCTGTCATCCCGTGGGCCGATTCGCTCAAATACAGATTTTGCATTTGAATGGTTCTCATGATTCAGGGTTAATCTAATGGTCCTAAATAACTTCCTACACCTATATATACATCCCTAACCTAAACCTAAATCTCATATACAATTCTCTAGCCTCCATTGCTCTCTTCCTCTCTAAAAATAAATAAATCAATGGCGTCTCTACTCCGCTGAAACCTAAGCTAGGACTTGTGCTTCTTCTTCCTCCAATTCTGATTAGGATTAAAAGAGAACAGCTACAACACCTTTTTCTTTTAGAATCCAACCAAGGCAAGTGCAGTTATTTTCCGATATAAACTTTAATCATAATTGTGACATGATTGTAAATCTGAATTTGAGATTGTGTATGTTCTGTTCTGATCTATTTTATTCTGTATCTCTTCTTCTTTCTGTTTTATAGCCAGGCTACTACGAGCCTGCGCCAATCTCCTAAGAGATTAACATACGCTAAAATATTTGGGACAATAAAATGAATAATGCATGAAATGGGCATGACCGATATGTGATTGATTTAAGGAAAGAACATAGGTTGAACTTGGAACTTAGGACATAAATCTAAGGCATATAATTGAACCTATGACTTGAGTTTGTGGCATAAAGAATATTGAACATACGACTTGATAAGTTGGTTAATCTGCGACTGATTTAAGAAAAAGGACATAGGTTGTAAACTAGATTTAGATCTATGCATATTCCGCGAATTGGAAGAAGAGGAACCATGGTATGTTAACATATGACTTGAGACAAAGAAAATAGGGCTTAGGTATAAAGATTTACATTAAGGTAGGACATCTATTAAATGTAAATAAACACCTAATTAAGGGATCTTTGGGATATATGACATGCATAGTAATCGATGGCTATATTTGGTATAATATATATATATATATATATATATATATATATATATATATATATATATATATATATATATGGATCTTCTGTACTATGCAAGTTTAATAAAAATTGAAACATATATGGTATATGATCATATTGTGAATCATGACTATTATTTATGCATATGAACTTAGGCAAGATTTATAATTAGGCAAGATATGTTTGGGAAACTTTAAGGAATGATTAAATCGGTTATATTTGCCTAATTTACTAGTTCTGCTATATTTTCCTAATTTGCTAGTTTTGTTATATTGACTAATCTGCTAGTTCTGTTATATTGCTTAATCTGCTAGTTCTGCTCTACTGCTTGGTTTGCTAGATTTGTTCATCTGCCAAATCTATCTGTTGAAAATGCTAAATCTGCTAGTTTGCTTAATCTGCTAAGTCGCCTAATCTGAGAAATCTGTTATCTGCTATATCTGTTGAGTTGATATAATTAGTCCGCTATTGACATAATCTGAATTGGCTATAGTTATGAATAATTGACATATATATTAGGCGTGGGTATAAATGGTAAATCATTAATTAATTGGACGCAAAGATAAACATGGCTAACTCGAGGTTAGAATGAGTTTGCGGCGTAATTCTGCCCGGAACCGCCTGACATATTCCAGTGGTCGCAAACAATAGGTTCTAATGTGAGAAGTTAGTCATAACGTGCTTGAAACCCGAGGTTAGACTCAGTTTGCTACAGAAACCTGCCCGGAACCAACCGGCCTAACCAGTAGCCGCAAACTGTCAGTCTAATGTGAGAGGTTTGGGCATTAATATTTAATTAATGAAAATCTGATATAATTATGATGTCTAAAACGTGTTGGGTAAGGTTAAACCAATTGGTCCAATGAATCTGATAAACCCGTTTCGTGAATCCGTAGGCCCAATACAAAGTTAGACAATCTGGAACCAGTTAATCTGTAAGCCTGTTAATCCGAACATCTGATCCGTTAGTCTGAAAACCTGTTAACTTGATTGTCTGATCTGTGAACTAGTTAATCTAAATTTTGTATGTCTGAAACTTGTAAACAAGTTAACTGAAATCTGTTAGTCTGGGGACACAAGGTTAGGAGGGGAATTACTTGTGTCATCTGTTGTTTGGGACCCATATTAGTCAGTAACCCTTTCTGGTATCAAAACTTTGACCCAACAGTAGGTAGGGTCCGGGCACGCTTACTGAACTAATTATAAGCGGTTCATTCTGATAATGGCGAGGGGTGTTGATGGTGCGTTCCAACCGGGTCATGTGCGTGCATGGATCCCGGTCTGCCTCTGAGGATGTAAGACGCCGTGACATCTGTAAATAGGTCTGTGCCAATTGGTTGTCACTTTAGGGAGTGATACACCATACTGTGGGGACGACACAGGATATTTATGTATTAGGGAGCCGATCGCTTGGGGTAGTGTTGTAGGGTACACTTAGTTCTGTCTGTTTCTACCGTCTGTTTTTGTTGGGTGGTAACACCTGTCTGTTTCTGCGTGGTACCGTCTGTTCGGGTGGTAAAGGCCCATTGCTAGTGTGCACCTAATTCTACATTCTGTTTCCGTAGGGATTAATCAGTTTCTGCTTCTGTCTGTTTCGGATCGGGTAGTAAAGGCCCATTATTAGCATTCTATTTCTGTTAAATTATTTTGTACCCATTTCTGTTTCAGTTTAGACATTAGGGTGACACCTAATTCGGTTATACTAGTATTAGTGCAGAGAAGTGTAAAATAATAGCTTATATCATTCTATTCTTCTGTTATATCTGTTACACCTGTTACAGTTATCTCTCATCCAGTTTTATTTTCATGTTATGTTATTATTATCTGTTCATAACTGAAAATCACTGGACTTTCCAGACTTTTTGTCTGACCCTTGTTGTTTCGCCTCCTTTCTTCCGTTTCCCCCAGGTTATCCAAGGAGGGAATACTTTAGCTTGATCCGGATTTCTTCTGCTTGAAGTGCTTAAAGTATGGCTTGGCTCTGTATAGCTTCCGTTCTAAGGGGATTATGATTTTAAAACTATGCATTCTGAAGGCTTTTGTACAAGACTGATATTTTGTACTTGAATTCTGAAAATGTGTTTTGAAAGGATGTAACCAAGTTTATTTCGGTTTCTGTTGAAATAAAGTTATAATTTTTTTTAAGTACTATTTTATCTGTCTTGTAAGTTTCTGTTCTATTTACTAAAATGCTCCACCAAAGTTAAGGCATTCCCTTTGTGAGTGACCTTAACGGAGGTGGGGTGTTACACTTGGTATCAGAGCTGAAGGTTACCAGATTTGATAAAAAGTTTTTGAAAACTATGTTTTAAAAAGGAAGTATTTTCAAAAGTAAAGCTTATTTTGAAAAAAAAAACATAATCCCCAAAAGCCATATATCTTTCTTTCGATTCTTTGTTTCGAGTTCCTTCCTCTTTCCCTTTTTGAATCTCTTCCTCCACGTATAGATGTTTTTTCTAAGATAGGTAAGGACTTCCGTGTGATGGGCGGAAAACCTCTTTATGGGACTGAGACGTTGTCGAGGCTAGAAGTTGGCTGAACGAAGTGGAGGATTTGTTGGTACCTTTGAGATAGACGATGGGAGGAAGGTTCAACCAGCTGCTTGGTTAATGAAGGATGAAGCTTCATTTTGGTGGAAGGCCACGAATGGAGAACGTACATGGGAGACATGGATAGGAGACACGATAAGAAAGTGGATCCAAAGAAGGCCGCTTGCTTCAACTGTGGTGAGATGCGACACTTTACTAGGGACTGCCCGAAGAAACGAGGGCAAGGGCAGAAGATAGGACCTACTTTTGGAGGGCAGGCGAACACTCTCGAGGCTAGTGGATAGGATATAATTAGGAAAACTTTATGTGAGAGGTTTAATTTCTTTATCTGATTGTTGAGTTAAAACTCTTTCTGATTCTGGCATTTTGATTCTGTAATCGATACTCTGCACTTTAATACTAGTATTGTTTCTGATTCCGCTGTAGACTCAAACCCATAAGGGTTATGATTAATCTGTTTGTGATAGATTGGGGTTTGAGAGATATCTGTGTTAGGCGTCAAGTATGACGCATACATTCTGAGGTTTTGTGGGATATGATCTTATCATGCTTAGCTTCCTAAGAATCATTAGGGAACCTGATCTGTATCAGTAGTATGTAAATATCTGAATAATTCTGATTTCCAGTTCTGACATTGTCTAAAGAGGTTAATCCTATGGGTGTCAATCTGATGTTGATTTCGGTCTTCGGGGTTGATACTTAGGGGAATTATTTTCTCAACCAATGTCTAATGGGAACCAAGTCTTCGTTTTATCTGTACTCGCTTCCATCATTCGACTGTATCCTATCGATCGAATCTTCGAACTTTAGGTAGAAACTAATGGGTGTTAAACATGTGTTTGAGACATGTTATGTTTGATGGTTGCAAGTGGATGCTAGTGGTTGCTCGTGGATGCATATACACACACTAGGCACTAGATTGGCTCGAAAACACTCTCATACTGCACATGGATGTGTGAGCATTTTCAATTTTTGTGGATGCAAAATGATTGACTCAGCACATGGATGTTGCATTTGGATGAATGGTTATGCACTCATACAGAAATGATGTGTATCAAATAGGATTCCTTGCATACATATTTGGACTCATGACACTAACATGATTCGCATTAAGGAGGTCAACTGGATTAGTAGACCGCCTGATTTTGCATTAGATAAGAAACATATACACACACTTTGCATATGTTCATACATCATTAGAAACCTTTTAAGGACAATGGATGCCTGTGATTGAATGGTTGAGTAGATGGATGTTGGATGTTAGGATACATTCTTCTTAACTTGAAGATTTCAGGGACGAAATCCTTTAAGGAGGGGAGAATGTAACACCCCGTATTTGCTGAGAATATAAAAAAAATGGTTAATTATGAAGAAGTTATTAAGCCTTGAAGTTTATATGCATATAAGAGAAATATATATAGATATATATAAAAATTAAATAAACATGCAAAAAAGGTTCAAAACAGCGAATTGGAAGGGGGAATAACCGAACCGGCCCATTTTTGAGGTCGACCCAAGCCCTGCTGGGTCGACTAGGGGTTAATCCAGGGTGTTTGGCGGTCATCCCGTGGGCCGATTCGCTCAAATACAGATTTTGCATTTGAATGGTTCTCATGATTCAGGGTTAATCTAATGGTCCTAAATAACTTCCTACACCTATATATACATCCCTAACCTAAACCTAAATCTCATATACAATTCTCTAACCTCCATTGCTCTCTTCCTCTCTAAAAATAAATAAATCAATGGCGTCTCTACTCCGCTGAAACCTAAGCTAGGACTTGTGCTTCTTCTTCCTCCAATTCTGATTAGGATTAAAAGAGAACAGCTACAACACCTTTTTCTTTTAGAATCCAACCAAGGCAAGTGCAGTTATTTTTTGATATAAACTTTAATCATAATTGTGACATGATTGTAAATCTGAATTTGAGATTGTGTATGTTCTGTTCTGATCTATTTTATTCTGTATCTCTTCTTCTTTCTGTTTTATAGCCAGGCTACTACGAGCCTGCGCCAATCTCCTAAGAGATTAACATAGGCTAAAATATTTGGGACAATAAAATGAATAATGCATGAAATGGGCATGACCGATATGTGATTGATTTAAGGAAAGAACATAGGTTGAACTTGGAACTTAGGACATAAATCTAAGGCATATAATTGAACCTATGACTTGAGTTTGTGGCATAAATAATATTGAACATACGACTTGAGAAGTTGGTTAATCTGCGACTTATTTAAGAAAAAGGACATAGGTTGTAAACTAGATTTAGATCTATGCATATTCTGTGAATTGGAAGAAGAGGAACCATGGTATGTTAACATATGACTTAAGACAAAGAAAATAGGGCTTAGGTATAAAGATTTACATTAAGGTAGGACATCTATTAAATGTAAATAAACACCTAATTAAGGGATCTTTGGGATATATGACATGCATAGTAATCGATGGCTATATTTGGTATAATTTATATATATGGATCTTCTGTACTATGCAAGTTTAATAAAAATTGAAACATATATGGTATATGATCATATTGTGAATCATGACTATTATTTATGCATATGAACTTAGGCAAGATTTATAATTAGGCAAGATATGTTTGGGAAACTTTAAGGAATGATTAAATCAGTTATATTTGCCTAATTTACTAGTTCTGCTATATTTGCCTAATTTGCTAGTTTTGTTATATTGACTAATCTGCTAGTTCTGTTATATTGCTTAATCTGCTAGTTCTGCTCTACTGCTTGGTTTGCTAGATTTGTTCATCTGCCAAATCTGTCTGTTGAAAATGCTAAATCTGCTAGTTTGCTTAATCTGCTAAGTCGCCTAATCTGAGAAATCTGTTATCTGCTATATCTGTTGAGTTGATATAATTAGTCCGCTATTGACATAATCTGAATTGGTTATAGTTATGAATAATTGACATATATATTAGGCGTGGGTATAAATGGTAAAACATTAATTAATTGGCCGCAAAGATAAACATGGCTAACTCGAGGTTAGAATGAGTTTGCGGCGTAATTCTGCCCGGAACCGCCCGACATATTCCAGTGGTCGCAAACAATAGGTTCTAATGTGAGAAGTTAGTCATAACGTGCTTGAAACCCGAGGTTAGACTCGGTTTGCGACAGAAACCTGCCCGGAACCAACCGGCCTAACCAGTAGCCGCAAACTATCAGTCTAATGTGAGAGGTTTGGGCATTAATATTTAATTAATGAAAATCTGAGATAATTATGATGTCTAAAACGTGTTGGGTAAGGTTAAACCAATTGGACCAATGAATTAGATAAACCCGTTTCGTGAATCCGTAGGCCCAATACAAAGTTAGACAATCTGGAACCAGTTAATCTGTAAGCCTGTTAATCCGAACATCTGATCCGTTAGTCTGAAAACCTGTTAACTTGATTGTCTGATCTGTGAACTAGTTAATCTAAATTTTGTATGTCTGAAACTTGTAAACAAGTTAACTGAAATCTGTTAGTCTGGGGACACAAGGTTAGGAGGGGAATTACTTGTGTCATCTGTTGTTTGGGACCCATATTAGTCAGTAACCCTTTCTGGTATCAAAACTTTGACCCAACAGTAGGTAGGGTCCGGGCACGCTTACTGAACTAATTATAAGCGGTTCATTCTGATAATGGCGAGGGGTGTTGATGGTGTGTTCCAACCGGGTCATGTGCGTGCATGGATCCCGGTCTGCCTCTGAGGATGTAAGACGCCGTGACATCTGTAAATAGGTCTGTGCCAATTGGTTGTCACTTTAGGGAGTGATACACCCTACTGTGGGGACGACACAGGATATTTATGTATTAGGGAGCCGATCGCTTGGGGTAGGGTTTTAGGGTACACTTAGTTCTGTCTGTTTCTATTGGTACCGTCTGTTTCTGTTGGGTGGTAACACCTGTCTGTTTCTGCGTGGTACCGTCTGTTCGGGTGGTAAAGGCCCATTGCTAGTGTACACCTAATTCTACATTCTATTTCCGTAGGGATTAATCTGTTTCTGCTTCTGTCTGTTTCGGATCGGGTAGTAAAGGCCCATTATTAGCATTCTGTTTCTGTTAAATTATTCTGTACCCGTTTCTGTTTCAGTTTAGACATTAGGGTGACACCTAATTCGGTTATACTAGTATTAGTGCAGAGAAGTGTAAAATAATAGCTTATATCATTCTATTCTTCTGTTATATCTGTTACACCTGTTACAGTTATCTCTCATTCAGTTTTATTTTCATGTCATGTTATTATTATCTGTTCATAACTGAAAATCACTGGACTTGTCAGACTTTTTGTCTGACCCTTGTTGTTTCGCCTCCTTTCTTCCGTTTCCCCCCAGGTTATCCAAGGAGGGAATACTTTAGCTTGATCCAGATTTCTTCTGCTTGAAGTGCTTAAAGTATGGCTTGGCTCTGTATAGCTTTCGTTCTATGGGGATTATGATTTTAAAACTATGCATTCTGAAGGCTTTTGTACAAGACTGATATTTTGTACTTGAATTCTGAAAATGTGATTTGAAAGGATGTAACCAAGTTTATTTCGGTTTCTGTTGAAATAAAGTTATAATTTTTTTTAAGTACTATTTTATCTGTCTTGTAAGTTTATGTTCTGTTTACTAAAATGCTCCACCAAAGTTAAGGCATTCCCTTTGTGAGTGACCTTAACGGAGGTGGGGTGTTACATCGTGTTTCGCGCGTTCAAAAACAGCCGATCGACATGGCACGATCACGAAAAATGATTTGCGCAACTCACAACGTCAAAATCTGGCATTTGGCAAAAAACAGCATCGCGCACTCAAAAACGGCTGATTGCCATGACACAATCACGAAAAATGGCTTGCGCGGCTTTTGGCATCAAAATCTTGCATTAGCAAAAAACAGTGTTGCGTACTCAAAAACAGTTGATCGGCATTGCGCAATCACAAAAAATGGCTTGCGCAACTCACGTCATCAAAATTTGGCACTTGACCAAACTCTAGTTTGGCACATCCAAAAACATGTGATCGACACGTGAAAATCATCAAAAACCACGTGTTCATGCTTAGCTGATCACCTCTGGCAAAGTGGTCGATCATCATATTTGGCACGAAAAAATATAGTGATCGGCATGGTAAAACAGCTGAAAACCATGTCTCCAACACAAGCCAAACACTTGGCAAACTTTGTAAATTTGGCAAGGCAAGAGGGATTCGAAATTTAGGATATGAAATCTGTTATGGAAAAAAGGTGGATCGATTCAGGCGGATTCGAAATTGGCACGGCCCCATACCTAGGATTTTTAATGCGAAAAGTGGCAGATCTAGCAAGGGATTTGAAATCCCTAGATTTTGCCAGATCTTCTGGCACAATGGAAAACATGCACGAATCACCTATTTTTGCTTACCAGACACGGGTTTTTAACCGATTTTTTGGATTTGAAATTTCCACAGTGGCAAACATGCTTGATTTTATGGAAAACCCGTTTTTACCATGCTGACCACGTTTTTTGGCCCGATCGAAACGTGTTTACCAGATTTTCCAGTTTTCATGATTTTTTGCTTAACCCTTGGTTTTTGACTCCGATTTTGGGATGCGAATTTTGTATCCCTTAGCGATACGAAATTCGGGATAACACCCAAAACTCACCTATAAATACCTCCAAGCTTGACATTCAAGGGGTTGGTTCTCATTTGATATTTTGCATTTCTTATAACTCTCAAGCATCATTAATGGCAACCACCTTCTTCTCCATGATTATTGGACATAGCATGGACCTCTAAAACGTTGCATACATGTTTTACTTCAACTTTTGGACATTTACACTGCTTTTGGACTATTTTGGATATTTTTTTGATGTTTTGGACATTGAAGCTATATTTTGGACATTGTTGATCAAGCCAACACCTTTTTCACTCAACGAAGAAGAAGAAGAAGGGCATTTTGGTCAAAGTTTAAAATTAACAAATATTTTATTGTTTTATTGTAACGCTTTGAATGCAAATATTGTCCGAACTTGTACAACAATTGTAATCAGCTATTATATGATGAATGATTAATACTATGAAGTGGAATAAGTGCTTATGTTCCATAGTTCGTAATGCGGGACTTGGGGGGAACCTTGTAAACTCTACAGCAGGGCGACGTCGATCCTCGGATCGACACCACTCCTGCTACACTCATGAGCACCCCCATTCCCGATGGAAGTGTAGTTCTAGAAGTTTTGGGTAGTCGATCTATGATCTCTAGCAAAGGCAAATCCCGGAACAGTCACTCAACGGCTAGAAAGAGATCTAAGTTCCTGTCTAATTCAAAACTTACCTACATCCTACAAGATATCTTTTTGGAAGTTCACCCTATCGCTCCACTCAGACAGCCTCTTAGGCAGAAGCCTACTCAGGAGCAGAGAGATTCTGGTCGGTAGTATATTCCATGAGCTCCCCGGTCATAATGCGAACGAGCGTCGGCACCTTCAGGACATGATCGAGGAGCGTGTCAGGCGTGGTGAGCTGGCATGATTTGTTAGGACTTAGGCCGTTGCGCCTGTTCAGGCACAACCTCCAGCTACTACTCAGGACATGCCCGAGCAAAGTTCCCGGGACCCCGCTTCAAACTAAACCCCTTGCGCGCTTTGATGCCCCGGATGCAAGTCTTCATGGCATCAGTATTTTTTGGCTTGTGGCTTCTTGTCTTCTAGCTTAGTGGATACTTTTGTTACCTGGTCTTGGTTCTTCTTGGTCTTCTGGATATTGGTCTTGACTTTCTAGTCTCTTGGTTTTGGATATTTGGTTTTGGTCTTCATCAGTTTCTTGGATTATGGTTTTCTAGCCTTCGGCGCTTTGGCTTTGGATTTCAGATTACTTTGGCTGCTTGGGTTATGGACTTTTGGCTTTTAGTTTATGGATTTTCTAGCTTTTAGATGACGATCGTCCCACTTATGGCTTTCTTACTCTTGGTTCTCTAGCTTTCGGATTTCTTGGATTTGTCAGCTCTTGGCTTCCCAGGATTATGGTTTGGTTGTAGCTTTCTGGACTTGGATATTCGGGCTATAACCCATGGTTTTGGCCTTAAGGACCTCGGTCCTCTGGATGTAGCCTCTTGGTTATTTTGGCTTGTAAGATGGATGAGTCGGCATACCCAAGTATGGGAACCGATGGGGACCCTAGGCATGCCCTTTGTCCGACAACACACCATTACCCCCTCGGGCTATTAATGAAAAGTTCACTTTTCTCAGCTCTGGATCTTAAACGACTAATTTTTCCAACCCATGTAACGGGAACGAATAAGTTCTTAGGCATGCTCTTTGTAAATGATAAACCATCCACTTTCCCTCAAGAATGAATTTGGAATCGAAAAACGGCTATGTCCGCCTACCCATGCACGTGGGCTAGCCAGCCCCCTAGGTATGCTCTCTACGGATGATAGACCATTGTGTTTTCTTTTGTATTTACTAAAAAATCCCTAACTTTTATAACTTTAATAAGAATACTTCGCAAAGTAAGGACGCTTGCTTGTGAAGTATGAAATCGACAATAGGATTGCAAACTTTAATAAGTGTCTGGCTATCTTGGCCTCATGTCCCACATCGACAAGATTGCCTTGATCTATGGCGAGTATAGGATCTTGAGCGTCTTGCCAGCGGATCCTGCTCGTTGGGTTCTAGGTCGTCCTGTTAACATGATTCATATGGTTATATCGGGTGGACTTGTCAGTGACGCGACAAGATTATTCGCTCGTGACTATCTTGGCCTCTTGTCTTATTCAACAAGATTGCCTCGATCTGTGACGAATCTTGGGCCTCTAGCATCTAGTCGGTGGATCCATCTCATTTGGTTATTGGATCATCTCAACAGGGTGATTCATCCGGTTATTCCGGCTATTCTGGTTATTCTGGTTGTTCTGCTTTTTCTGGCTATTATGGTTACTCTGGCTATTTTGGTTATTCTGGTACTCTCTCAAAACGATCAACAGCGATCGTCGACTTCCATTGGATTTCAGGTTTTCTGGTTTATTGGCATTGGATTTATGGTTAATACGATCCGACGTGATCGTGGCTTTTTGGTTTTCCGCTTATAAAAGTTCACTTCAGACTTCTCCTAGCTCTGGTTTCTGAATTTTTTTTTTTTTTTTGCAAAACACATGTTCCTTCGATCTAGCAAGACATGTTTTGGAGGGCAAAGTGTTGAAACGCTTTTTGGGAGAGCTGTCACACATCAGGATTTTGGTTAGCAACACACTCAAGCATCGAGAACATCGTCAGAAAACATAAAGCGATTTGGCAGAAGTTGTGACGTGTTCGAAAAAAATTGGAAATGGCATCGATACATAAAATCGTCGTCGATGGACATGGAAAAACTGGCACAGTAAAAATACGTGATCAACTCGGTCCGATCAGCTTAAAATGATTGAACGTGCCAATCTGATCACGTGGAAAAATATATGGATTTTGGCAAAATCATGTTTCGCGCATTCAACAACAGCTGATTGGCGTGGCACAATCATGAAAAATGGCTTGCGCGACTTACGACATCAAGATCTGGCATTTGGAAGAAAAAAATGTCGTGCACTCAAAAACAGCTGATCGGCATGATACGATCACAAAAAATTAGCTTGCGCGACTCACGGCATCAAAATCTGGCATTTGGCAAAAAAAAAAAAAAAAAAACAGTGTCGCGCACTCAAAAACAGCTGATCGGCATGACACGATTATGAAAAATGCCTTACGCAACTCACGACATCAAAATCTGGCACTTGCCAAAACTCTGGTTTGACACATCCAAAATAGGAAATCAACACGTGAAAATTATCAAAAACCACGTGTTCGTACTAAGTTGATCACATCTGGCAAAGTGGTCGATCATCAAATTTGCCACAAAAAATATAGTGACCGGCATGAGAAAATAGCTGAAATCCACGTCTCCAACACAGGCCAATCACGTGTCAAACTTTTTTAATTTGGCAAGGCAAGAGGGATTTGAAATTGAGATACAAAATCTGGCGTGAAAAAAGGTGGATTAACTCGGGCGGATTCGAAATTGGCACGATTCCATACCCATGATTTTTGTTGCGAAATGTTGCAGATCTAGCAAGGGATTTGAAATCCCTGGATTTTGCCAGATCTTCTGGCACGATGGAAAATACGCACGAATCACCTGTTTTTGCTTGCCAGACATGGGTTTTCAACCGATTTTTGGGATTCGAAATTTCCGAAGTGGAAAACGCGCCAGATTTTATGGTAAACCCATTTTTACCATGCCAATCGCGTTTTTGGCCTGATCGACACGTGTTTTCACTAGATTTTCCAGTTTTCATGATTTTTTGGGGAAACCATAGTTTTTCAACTAAGATTTTGGGATGTGAATTTTGTATCCCTAAGGGATATGAGATTCGGGAAGACACAACCAAAACTCACCTATAAATACCCTCAAGCCTTGCATTCAAAGGGTTTGGTTCTCATTTGGTATTTTGGACTTCTAAGAGCTCTCAAGCAGCATTAATGGGAGCCACCTTCTTCTCTATTACTATTGGACATAGCTTAGATATCTAAAATGTTGTATACATGTTTTCCTTCAACTTTGGACATTTACGCTACTTTTGGACATTTTTTGAATTTCTTGGACATTGAAGCTATATTGTGGACATTATTGACCAAGTCAACACTTTTTCACTCAACAAAGAAGAAGAAGGGCATTTTGGTCAATGTTTAGAATTAACAAATATTTTGGTGTTCTATTGTAACACTTTGAGCCCAAATATTGTTCGAACTTGTAAAATAATTGTAATCAGTTATTATATGATGAATGATTACTATGAAGAGGACGTAGGCGTTAGTGTCGAACCACTATAAAAACTGCGTTCTCCCAGCATTTCATTACTTTGGAATTGGAATACCGTTTTTCTACGAAACGTACACTCGGGCGTTGGCATGTGCTAATAGCGACAATCCCCACGTCAACACACATTACCTCTCCGAATAAAAATTGCAAATATAGAGTTGATTTTATCTATGGAACAGTCAGGAATTTGGAAATTCTGCAACCAAAACCTGACCTCAGCCGTGGTAACAGTATATATGAGCTCCACTCTACCAGAAAAAGATAGTGATTGGAACTCCAATCATTGATTTTGTCCTTTATGCATGCAATCAATTCTCCACACTCTCTGTCAGTGATGATATTAGATGAGAGAGGAACCCCTAGGTACTTCATGGGAGTTGGCTTACTTTCATATCAAGTATGTGTAGGATGGTTTGTTTCTCCCGGTAGAATTTGTTGAAATAGCAGTTATATTTGAAATTGTTGAGTTTCTAGCCTGCAAAATTTTCAAGCTTGAATATATCCTTGATAGTATGGGCTGCCTGCACATTAGATTTGAAAACTATGATCAAGTCATCTAGCATATAGTAGATGATGAACTATAGGCTGAAGGTTGTAAATAGGTTGAAAAAGACCATTGTGACATGCCCATTCCATGCAATGAAAAATAATCCATAGCGATTGCATAGAGGTATAGGGAACGCGGGTCCCTCTATCGTATACCTCGGTTAGAAGTGATGTATCCCTCAGGAACACCAATAATCATGATGGAAAAAGTGGGGGTGGAGATACACTCCTTGATAAGAGTAGAAACTTGGTGAGGGAACCCCATACATTCTAACAAGTGAATAATGAAATCTCGGTTGAGTCTATCGTAAGCCTTATGTAGATCAATTTTTGAACAGACCTTATTAGCACCTTTTTTATCGAATTACCTCACAAGGTCATGTGCCAAAAGTGAATTTTTCGAAATGTTTTTGCCATTGATAAAAGCGGATTTGCAATCCATAATAAGACCAGGTAGGAATTGGATTATACGGTTACATATCACCTTGCTGAGGTTTTATATATCATGTTACATCACACAATGCGCTTGTATTCTTCTATATTGCTGGGTTTATTGACTTTTGTAATGTGTATGATGAATGAATGATTGATTTCTTGTAGTACTTTCCCTATTATAAAAGATTCTTGAATGGCTAATAATAACAGTTGTTTGATATGTTGCCAATGCAGCTTGAAGAACTTGGCATTCCAACCGTCTGGCCCTGGACAGGAGTCGTCATGAACGGAGAACACGGCGGCCCTGACCTCCACCTCAGAGACTGGACCCAATAGCAAACAAGCCCCATCCTCACTGATCATGCGTCGGAAATTCACCTGGGGTAAGTCAGTTATGTTGTCACCATTATATAAATCATAGAAGTATTTGATGGCCGGGTCTTCAAAATACTGTAGATTAGTAACTGGTTCCCCATTACTATTTAAAGCACTGTAGAAATTGTTATAGTTATTGCAATAAGATATCTTAGTATAGAATAATTTGGAGCATTCATCTCCTTGAGTTAGCCAATTAACTTTAGCCTTCTGTTTCAACTCGATGGCTTGAGCCGACATAGCCAATTTGAGTTGAGCCTGAAGCCTAAAGTAATTATCATTCAGAGCATCATCAAGGGGGTTTGAGCCAAGCGCAGTGGGAGCTCCTTCACATTGGGACTCCATTTCCATAAGTGAGCTTTTATTCCATCTTTTGTTCCAATTTTTCAGTCTAGACTTCGCATTTTTAAGCATGCAAACCAGCGAGTACCAACCCCTTCCCTCGGTTATGGGAATTGATCTGAAGTCAATGATATCGTCATACTCTTCGGCCAAGTGGCAGGAGTTCACATATCTGAAAGGGACCCTTTTCGTCTGAGTCAAGTTGTTATTAAATGTAATGTGGAGGGGACAATGGTCTCTAGTTGAGCTGTGTAAAATTTCTACTTTGATATTTGGGGTCTTAACAATCATGTCTGTAATGAGTAGTACACAATCGAGTCTACAACTAATTTTCTTTACTTCTCCACTTCTCCATGTGTATTTCAGGTCCCTATATGGCAAGCTTCAATAAGCCCGGTTGCAGCCACACACCAGTTGAACTCACCAACTTGTGCTAATTTGATGGTAAGCTCGCCTTTCTGTTCATTGGTTTGTAGGATAAGATTGAAGTCACCGAGCACCAACCATTCACTTTGCATGGACTTAGATATGTAAGTTAGGGAATACCAAAGTTGTTTCCTAACTGAGGCCCAATTATGGGCATAAATAAATGAGTAAGTGAAATTTAGACCTCCCACATTTGTGACATGAACAGTAAGTTGTTGGTCATATGCACAAACGTCGTTGATAGTCCAGATGGGCTTCTGCCAGAAGACCATGATTCTGCCAGTGGAAGTGGTTGAATTATTGTTAATAGTACCCCATTCATTGCCGAGCAAACTTTCAAAAGTGGCCAGCGCAGCGACTATGTAGTGACCTGTAACTTCCCTGGTGAGGAAAGCCCGGATTACCTTGAGAACACGACAAAATAGAATGCAAACAGAAGAACATTTCATTGTTTATTACAACAATTCCATCAGAACACAAGAATATACATAGTATGAATAAATATTACACATTTGACGAATATCAGAGATTACAATAAATTACATAGTAGCTGAAAAATAATACAACACACACAACTGAAAGTAATACACGGATACAGAGCTTTCCGAGTATCGTTCCAGCTGTAAATTAGGATCCTGTGAATATAAATCTGCAAAACCAAAACTACTAGCTGTCCGTGTAGAAAATAGGGGCACCCAGAGTTTAGGTTAAAACAATAAACTCCAGGTCAGTCATGTGACTGGCGTGAGAACTAAACCAGTTATTTAAAACTTCACTTTAAAAGAAAGTAATTCAAGGGACCACGCCGTATAACACGGAACGGGTTTCCTCCCAAGAACACCAGTGCACAGAATAAACAACGCAATGCTTTTTCGAAAAATGAAGCTATTATAAGACCCAGGTCCCATCACACAATGCAACGCAAGCCGGAGGATAGGGTTTTCCCTTATAATATCCAAATAATGCTTTGTACGTTTAAAAAAAATAACAAATCATTTGATACTATTATAGGTGTATAGTGTCAAAACAATTTCAATCATAAATATCAATCATAGACGACATGGGTACCATATATCATGTCGCTATACTAGGCTCTACAAATAAAACCGCAATATCACGTATTGGAAATTGGATTTCCGTCATGAGTCGAGGCAAGGGGCAAGCTCCTCTCTGATTCGAGACACTCTAGCAAATGTCTCAGGACCCCACTCCTTTGGAACCTCCAAGGCCGGTCCTCTCTTACTTTTGAGGATTAGTTATTCCTGAACACACGTTTCCCGGTCCTAACAGACCTATATCTGAGGCGCCTCGCATTCCAACAACCACACAGGTGAAAAGTATATATAAATGTCAGCCAGTTTAAGCACTGACACCACCACTAGCTAGAAAGAAACGTCGTGCACTCCTTGGGTCCTTATACCGTTTTTGACTCACACCTGGACCCAAGGAGTGCACGACGTTTCTTTCTAGCTAGTGGTGGTGTCAGTGCTTAAACTAGCTGACATGTATATATACTTTTCACCTGTGTGGTTGTTGGAATGCGAGGCGCCTCGGATATAGGTCTGTTAGGACCGGGAAACGTGTGTTCAGGAATAACTAATCCTCAAAAGTAAGAGAGGACCGGCCTTGGAGGTTCCAAAGGATCATAGTGGGGTCCTGCGACATTTGCTAGAGTGTCTCGAATCGGAGAGGAGCTTGTCCCTTGCCTCGACTCATGACGGAAATCCAATTTCCAATACGTGATATTGCGGTTTTATTTGTAGAGCCTAGTATGGCGACATGATATATGGTACCCATGCCGTCTATGATTGATATTTATGATTGAAATTGTTTTGACACTATACACCTATAATAATATCAAATGATTTGTTTTTTTTTAAACGTACCAAGCATTATTTGGCTATTATAAGGGAAAACCCTATCCTCCGGCTTGCGTTGCATTGTGTGATGGGACCTGGGTCTTATAATAACTTCATTTTTCGAAAATGCATTACGTTGTTTATTCTATGCACTGGTGTTCTTGGGAGGAAACCCGTTCCGTGTTATACGGCGTGGTCCCTTGAATTACTTTCTTTTCAAGTGAAGTTTTAAATAACTGTTTTAGTTCTCACACCAGTCACATGATAGACCTGGAGTTTATTGTTTTAACCTAAACTCTGGGTGCCCCTATTTTCTACACGGGTAGCTAGTAGTTTTGGTTTTGCAGATTTATATTCACAGGATCCTGATTTACAGCTGGAACGATACTCGGAAAGCTCTGTATCCGTGTATTACTTTCAGTTGTGTGTGTTGTATTATTTTTCCGCTGCTATGTAATTTATTGTAATCTCTGATATTCGTCAAATGTGTAATATTTATTCATACTCTGTATATTCTTGTGTTCTGATGGAATTGTTGCAATAAACAATGAAATGTTCTTCTGTTTGCGTTCTATTTTGTCGTGTTCTCAAGGTAATCCTGGGCTTTCCTCACCGGGGAAGTTACGGGTCACTACAGTTGGTATCAGAGCTTTGGTTTACAGAGCTCGAGAACAAGACACATTAGAACCGAACGAAAGAATTCATCAGATATTGGATTAGTAATATCCAATTAGAATGACTCGTTAGAGATAGGATCAGTAGTATCCTAGAACGAGTGTGAAGAGTATATTTTTCAAATGAAAACAATATTATTTTGAAAATTTAAACCAGTTTTTACGTATTTGAATATTTTATTTATATTGATTTGGACAATCCAATATATAAAGATTTTGCATATACGCGTCATGAACGTATATTCGAAATTTTAATATACTGGATAGATATAGAATCACACTCTAGTCGCCCGAAGATGATGTTGATAATGACCATGGCATCATCAATATTTATGTTCGTGTTTCGAAGGTGTGATATCTATATATTTCCATTAGACTGGTGTGAGAACCAAAATTTACTTAGGATTATTTGTTGTGATTTGGCATCAAAAACATGATTTTCTGTATATGTATCAAATTATGAATTTGAAACAATAATTCACTAATTGATTGTTGGTTGTGTTGTTTGTTTATTTGTTTGATAATTTTGAACCAATTAGCCTAATTGAACCGATTATTGAAATGTATTGAAAATGATTACAATTGCATGCATATACATGTACTTACATTGAACTGGTCATAGCAAGGAGGCTAGAGCAGAAGAATAAAATTGTTTGCCCGACAAAAAGGTACATGTTTACCATAATTTACTATTTTGTTTGGGTGATGATGATTTTATGAGCCGATTGGCTAGCCGCTTGGCTTTTTCTTTTTCTTTTGGATTGAAGAAGGCCATGGGAGGCTATATGAGATATCCCGAAGTCCCCGGTGCAGGGGAGGTTATGGCGAAATTTTTCGAAAATTTAGGGTGTTAGCCAAATTTTTGAAAAATTTGAAAAGTTCTTAGAAACTGAAAATTTGAAGAACTTAAGCCGTAACGAAAATAATGGAAGTTGAGTTGATTTGTGAAACAACTTTCAGCTTCGTTCCTTTTCGGGGACGAAAAGTTTTAAGTGGGGGAGAATGTAACAACCCGGAAATGCGAGTCAGTTTAAAATTTTTATTTTGGCAATTTTGATGAATTTTGGATATTTAAAATGAATTATTTTAAATAATAACGATGAAAAATTTATTTTGAATAGAGTTAGAACGTATATATTTATTTGAATCGTCGTTAGAATATAAATATTTATTTTAAATTATAAAGGGAATTGAAAATGGCGTGGTAGTTCGATAATTCGATTTCAAAGTTCAAATGAATGTACCGGGTGCAAAATAAACCGGATTTTAGCGAAACCAAAAATATTAGAATCTAATTGAGAAGATCTTTCCAACGAATCCGAAAAATCAAAATTTCATAGCGGGGATAAAAAGATATGTCCAGTTGAAATTTCAGAATAGTCACTATGGAATTTCGGCCCTTAAAAATAGAAATTTTGCAAACGACCTCGGATTTCGACGAGACCACTTTTGTTGGATCCGTGATGTTAAGTTATTGCTAGATTCCAATTTTCATAATTTTTCGAATCAATATGTGAGCGTGGCAAAGGAAAACGCGTTTGACCTGTTTTAGTTGATTTTAATCGACTGGAAAATGGCCATTTTTCCAACGGTCTCAGAATTCGACGAAACTTGTTTTGTTAGGACCGTATCGTCAATACGAAGCGAGAAATAAATTTTCTGTAATTTTTAGAGACTGTATGTGGCCCCGGTAAATTGAATGTACGTTTAAAATAGAATATATAGATTTATATTGTAAATTCAACGGAAACTGATTGTAAAGTTCGAATTTGCTTGTGAAATATATCCCATTGTGTTTGGAATGGGGGTATTACGCTAGGGACGACAGTCGGTGAGTTCAATTCTGAGTTCAAAATAAAAAGTACCTTTTTGGGGATTTAAAAATTAAATTGAATATTTTGGTCAACCTTTTTCCTCTTTAGCCCCCCCAATTCTCTCTTCGTTCATTACAGAAAAAATAAAAAATTAAGAAGAAAGAAAAGGACGGAGCGACGGAGGAGGGAGCCGCCGCCACCTCCGTCAGTCGCGCCCCCATCCTCAGGCAGTCGCGCCCTCCCATCCTCCCCCCTTCCCTTGACCGCGACGCCCTGAAACCTCCCCTCCCTCGTCGATTTGACCTAGCCGCCAGAGCCCCCCCCCCAAATTGCACGGCCCCCTGAAGCTCCCTAAGCCGACCGCCGGAAGAACGCAGCACCTCCACTCGCCGCCAAGACCCAAGCGCTGCCTCCCCTTGGCCGTACCTCCGACTGTAGACCCCTTTCCCCCTCTTCCACTCTGACTATAAGTCCATTCATTTATTTTACTTTGCTATTTATTTTTGTTTATTTAAAGAAATTGGTTTATAAAAGGAAAGACGAGATTTTTATAAAAGGGAAAGACGAGATTTTTATAAAAGGAAAGACGAGATTTTTATAAAAGGAAAGAAGATATTTTTATAAAAGGAAAGACGAGATTTTTATAAAGGGAAAGATGAGATTTTTATATAGAGAATAGCGTTGTAAAAATATGATTGTTATAATATATTTAGCGAGATAAATTTGAGATCTTTAATATTAGAAAGATTTGATTTTTATTTAAATAACAAGAAATTATAACCTTTGTTTATATAAAAATATGATTTTTATATAATAGACGTTATAAAAATATAATCTTGAACCCTCGGTGAGAACTTCTCACTCTAAATTTTCTTTTCTAGTTTAAATTATATAGTAGGATGCAGACGGTGCTTAGTTGCACCCAATACCCGTCGTCCACAGACCATGAACGGCTTGTATGCTTGTTTGATGTGTTGTGAAATTTGTTTGCGATGTTGATGTGAAATCGATAATATAGATTAATGTGTTGAAATAAATTAATTATCGTTAAAAATATAATTTTTAACGTGAATATGAATATAGTGAATGTGAATAAATAAATATTCATTTACAAACCAGACGGTTTGTTTATGTACACCTATTTGAAGGACATTGATTGGGACGATAAATTTTACACATCGCCCAACTGCACCAATAAAAATCTGTGTTTGTTGATTTGAAACCCCACACGGGTATTGGGATGATATTTGGCATACACTAATCCCAATTATTTAATAGTATGTCGATCAATTGGTCGACAGACTGTGTCAGCGTTAATTATTTATATTTAATGCTTATGTAGTTGTGTGGTGCACTTTGGATGATGGTTGATTGTTTATCGTTGCTATTATATACATGTGTTTATGGAATCCATATAATTAACATTATATGGTAATTGATTGGGCCTCATTCCAATTGGGAAAATAAAGAATATTCATGTGTTGAGAATATTCATGTGTTGAAACTATTCATGTGTTAAGTAAAATATTTTAACAATAAAATTTACATCTTTATCATATTTAAGATTAGAAACTACTTTACGGTTGGAGTCTAATTAAAAATCAAACGATAGATACCATAATTTTATAAAATATATTACATAACAAAAATAGTCATGTGTTGACAGTGCTCATGTGTTGATATTAGTCAGGTGTTGAAAGAAATATATATTCATGTGTTGAATAGAATAAATATTCATTTGTTGAATAGAGTAACGAATTTATTTAAAATATATAAAGCCGTGTTGATTAGAGTTGCGCTATTTTGACGTGAACGATATTTATATCGATTATATTCGTTTTTATAATGAATATAGAAAAAGAAGTGATTTCAAAATATAACGTTTTGAAAATATTATCATTTATATAGTAATGATATGAAATATTCAATTTTGATTTGAAATTGAATATAGAGTTGAAATGGTTTTGAAAACGAATTTAAAACGATTTATAAAATACGTTTTAAAAAGGAAATCGACGAAATATATAATACATATATATATATATTATATAATGGCCTGAATAGAACGCGCCGCGCCGCGGCAGTTCGTGAATTTCGACCATTGGCTTCGAATTGACGTTGCGGGAGATCCGACCGTCGGATTCTCCAATATTAGAAATTTGAAATCTAACGGTTGGATTTGGAATTATGTCCAAATCAAATTTGGAAAAGGTCGCTGTAAGTGCAGTTCGATGGCCGTTGATGGAAATTGACTATACGGGCCTTGATAAAATTATTAAAAATATTAATAATTTGTGTAAAATCATAAGAAATGATTTGTGAAAAATTAGGCTGAAAAACTCCATATTTGAAAGGATAAAAATAGATTTTTATCAAAATGAACTAGTTTTGAACTAGAATTAAAATCAATTTATTTTTGAAATAAATAAATTGAATTTAAAATGGTTTTAAAAATAACCAGGATTTCCAATATACAAAGTGGAAATGGATTTGAAGCGAAATTGTCTTTGGAATATTTCGATGTTGGATTTCGTGATTATACAGATATTGTTAGGGAAATTTGAAAGACATATTTATATCGTTATTTCCAATACGGTATTTGTTGGTCGTAGAATTTGATATTGAATATAAGCCGATATATTTTCTATTCAGAGCCTTGTATTTAATATCAAACGTGATTTGGGTTTGTCTTGAATGGTGTCTTCATTAACACTGTTCTTAAGCCCAGTTGAGAAAAAGATTAAATCCTTCTATTTAGATTTAATGAGGTGTTCCAATTAAATAATATTAATTGGAACTGAATTTAAATGGGTTCTTGGGTCTATCGTGAGCGGTGTTTTGAATAACACCTGTTCTTTAACCCGATTAACAATAGAATGTGATTTTGGGTTTATCGTGAATCGTGTTTTAGATGACATTGGTTCTTTAACCCAGTTAAAGACATGATATTGATTTGTGGGAAGATTAAAACTAAGTGGAGTTTTAATGAATCTGTAATTAAATTGAAATGTGAATTGATAATTTAGATTATCAAAATTGGAAAGTGATCGATCGAGAATGGAGTATCACCAGTTTTTCTCCAAAGCGATAGTTAAATCTTTAGTTAGATTTGATCGTGAAATGGTAATTAATTTTACCGATAACATCGTGGTGTTAGATATGGAGTATTACCAGTTTTGCTTCATGGGATGAATAGGTTGGGATTGGGAAATAAAATAAATAATTACTTCGGTGTGGTTCGCTAATCCCGACTAGTTTGGAAAACCATAAAATGGTTTGAAATGATATCCAAAGGAAGATTAAAGAATAAATTTAGAAGAATTTATCTTTGATAAAATTAATGGGAACCTTTCCATAAGAGTGTGAAAATTTGAATAAAAGAATATTCTGAATTGGAATGAGGCGTATGTTGTGTTTGTGTAACACGTGTTTATTATATACGCGGGTGATTCAGAAAGGCCGGGTTTATACCCATTCTGAATAACCGATTCGGCGATAAGTCGAAGATGAAGACGGTGGTTGAAGACCGGAAGTCTTCACATCGTTTGGGTGATTACTGATGATCTTGATTGGGCTGTACACCCAAGAGGAGGGAAACAGTTGGTGATCGTCCAGACGTACTTGGAGATCGATGGATATGCGAGGAAAGTGCCTCCGGTTTCGTTCAGACCCAGAACGAACTTGTAGATGGACTGTGTGTCTGACATTGGATTTTATTCTGTGCTGATTGATCTCTATTAAATATACATCTGTTTGGCGGCGGAGAATTTATTCTCTTTCTTAACGCCCTTCTTTGAGACGTACGAGCTCAGAGGTTGTATATCGATGGACATCAGTCGCATGGCATGAATTGCCTGTGTGGCACGCCCAAGTGGCAATTGATCAAAGCTTCTGTTGAAAAGCAAAGTCTTGTGGTTGATGATCAAAGCATGGCCTGTGTGGCGCAGCTTTGTGTATGGCATGAATTCGCGAGCCTCACACCTCGGTATGAGTCAAAAACGGGATAAGGACCCAAGGAGTGCACAACGTTTCTTTCTAGCTAGTGGTGGTGTCAGTGCTTAAACTGGCTGACATTTATATATACTTTTCACCTATGTGGTTGTTGGAATGCGAGGCGCCTCGGATATAGGTCTGTTAGGACCGGGAAACGTGTGTTCAGGAATAACTATTCCTCAAAAGTAAGAGAGGACCGACCTTGGAGTTTCCAAAGGATCATAGTGGGGTCCTGAGACATTTGCTAGGGTGTCTCGAATCGGAGAGGAGCTTGCCCCTTGCCTCGACTCATGACGGAAATCCAATTTCCAATATGTGATATTGCGGTTTTATTTGTAGAGCTTAGTATGGCGACATGATATATGGTACCCATGCCGTCTATGATTGATATTTATGATTGAAATTGTTTTGACACTATACACCTATAAAAGTATCAAATGATTTGTTTTTTTTAAACGTACCAAGCATTATTTGGCTATTATAAGGGAAAACCCTATCCTCCGGCTTGCGTTGCATTGTGTGATGGGACCTGGGTCTTATAATAGCTTCATTTTTCGAAAAAGCATTACGTTGTTTATTCTATGCACTGATGTTCTTGGGAGGAAACCCGTTCCGTGTTATACGGCGTGGTCCCTTGAATTACTTTCTTTTAAAGTGAAGTTTTAAATAACTGTTTTAGTTCTCACACCAGTCACATGACTGACCTGGAGTTTATTGTTTTAACCTAAACTCTGGGTGCCCCTATTTTCTACACGGGCAGCTAGTTGTTTTGGTTTTGCAAATTTATATTCACAGGATCCTGATTTACAGCTGGAACGATACTCGGAAAGCTCTGTATCCGTGTATTATTTTCAGTTGTGTGTGTTGTATTATTTTTCCGCTGCTATGTAATTTATTGTAATCTCTGATATTCGTCAAATGTGTAATATTTATTCATACTCTGTATATTCTTGTGTTCTGATGGAATTGTTGTAATAAACAATGAAATGTTCTTCTGTTTGCGTTCTATTTTGTCGTGTTCTCAAGGTAATCCGGTCTTTCCTCACCGGGGAAGTTACGGGTCACTACAGACTACCATTTTATTTTCTAATACAATGATAATAGTAGGATTATACTTATTTCTAATATTAAAGAGGTCAAGCTGACGGGTACACCCATTCAGGCCACTTACATTCCAATATAGTATAGACATTATAAACCAGCTGGTTATCTCCTTGTGACTGGAGCAAAGTTAGCAAGATCGGTCACCATCTTCTGTTTTTCCTTAGCAAATTGTTTGGCATAATTTGGGTTTGGTTTGATGAGGTTTTCAGCTTGCGTAGTATTTGAATTTTCAGTATCTGATTCCTAGGATTCCAATCATATGTTTAGCTATTAAATTTCTTCCATATTTGCATGGTCTGGTGGGATTGGCCTAGTAGGCAGCTGAAGTGCAAGAGGAGGTGGGGTCTAATGGGAATGTTGGGAAGGCACCACCGTGGGGGGAGTGGAAGGATTTCGCGGTGGAGGAGTATTTGGATGTGGATCTTGGGCCGTTGATGTTTCCAACTTAGTCACCACCTCAATAGATGTAACTTCTAAGTTAATATGTACATTATCTTTTTATGGGGTAGGTAACTTTTCTGTCTCTCCCTCCAACATATAGTCAGTGGTTGTTTCTTTTTGGGGCCTGGGATAGTAATAATTTAAGGTCCATATACTTGTTTCTCTTTCCAAACCTGTGTAGGAACATATATATGATTTTTTGGGATAGGGCATTGTATAATGTTGTGTCCAAAACACTTGCACTAAGTGCACATGGGGGGTATGAATTCATATTCAACCTCTTATTAGAAAAATTCTGCCTTGGTTGTCCTTGGCTCCGATGGTTTTTGGAAGTGTGGTACTTGCTTTTATATCAATCATAACTCTGGAATAATTTAGTCTCTTTATATTTCTGGTACATTCATCTTTATCAATTGGTTTGTCGATAATACTAGCAAGCTTACTAATGCCTCTAGCATTCCATAGTGTTATTTGTTGTTTCTTCAATTTAACCCACACTGGATAAGAATCTACCATGTCACGCTCAAAATGAAAATTAACTTCCCATTTATTCATGAATATTAATTAACTATCCATGAACCAAGGTCCTCCATTGAGGATTTTATCCAAATCCTCCACCAGGTTAAATTTGACTAGAAAAACCCATTATCCCATGAATACACTTCGTAGGATCCTTTCAACTGTCACTCACGTTTAATAAATGCATTAAAATAGACCTGATAAGGACGCTTACGAACCATATATATATATGTCGAGTTGTTCCAGAGCTGGTTGGAGTGGAAATGTCGGTTTCATCAATAACAACAAACCGCCCTTAAGAATCAGACAATGGAGTATGGAATTGCATGTTGTTTTTAATATGAAACCGCTTTCCCAATGCGTCGGCCCAAGAACGAGAGCCCAGAGAATAACCAAGCTTCATCGGCAATGGCTTTGCACGGGCTGGACCGGCGGCGGAAGGTCTGGGCGCTAGAGGCAGATGACCTTTCTTCTTAACCTCCTACTAGGCCACATATATATATGCAACAGCGACAAGGCTATATAAAAATCCGAACTATGTCTGCAAGCTAAATAAAGCCATCTATGGCTTAAAACAATCACCAAGAGTTTGGTTTGATAGGCTGAAAAGTACTCTAACTAAGTTAGGATATCAGTTATCAAATCAGACACTTCACTATTCATAAAGTCAAACAATGCACCAGTAACTTATATACTGATATATGTAGATAACTTGATTGTCACAGGTAGTAATATTGTAAACATAAATGAGTTAACCTTATATCTTAACCAGCAGTTCTCAATTAAGGATTTAGGTGAACTATAATATTTTCAAAGCATAGAAGTCAAAAGAACAAATTCTGAATTAAATCTATGCCAAAGAAAGTATATTAGTGAAGTACTGGTGAAGACAAAAATGGATAATACCAAATCTCAATCAACTCCTATGATTGTCAGTCAACATTTTTCAAAATATAAAGGAGAGGCAATATCCAATATTAAACAATATAGAAGTGTTGTAGGTATATTGCAATATGCAACTATAATTAAAACTGATATCACTTTCAGCGATAATAATGTTTCTCGATTTATGCAGAACCCTTTGAATGAACACTGAATGACAGTAAAAAGGATTCTACGATATCTAAAGGGAACTATCAACTATGGTTTAAAGCTAAAGTCAAGCAAACAACTCAATATTACAAGCTATGTTGATGTTGACTTGGCATCTGACCCAGATGATAGGAGGTCTACTATCGGCTATTGCACCTACATGGGAAGCAATCTTATATCATGGTGCTAAAAAAAATAGCCGACTATATTAAGATCGAGCATAGAGGCAAAATATAGGAGTACAACTAATGCTATGACATAGCTAAAATGGATTCAATTTCTACTTGGTGAATTAAATCTTAAATTAAATATGAAGCTAACGAAACAGTGTGACAATAAAAGTGTCATTTACATGTCAGAAAACCTGATTCAACGTGCCAGCCGGACTAAACACATAGAGATCAACTTACATTTTGTTAGGGAAATGGTTCAGAAAGGGGATATACAAGTCAATTACATACCTGATACCTACCAAAGAGCTGATATCTTAACTAAAGCCATATCAATAGAAAACTTTACCAGATTAGAGATAGTCTAAACGCCAATGACCATGAAAAGCTAAGACATAAGCTTTCAAGCGACAACATCAACAGCAAGAAACTATCAAATCACCAGGCTCGTCGTAATATAGCCGACATAAAAGCTCAATAAAGTTCTTCATATCAACTTGATATGAACTTCTTCGTGTCTCTCCTTTCAGATCTCTCCTTTCAAATCGGTGTAGATTAAACATAGATCCAGCGATTGCCCCGCAATACTCATCCAAATTTGATAAATTATTTGGGGCAAAATCTAGGTTTTTGGAAACCTAGTTTTTGAGAGGGCAGAATGAAAGACAGTGTCGACTAGCTCTTATCCTAATCTGATATATATTCTTACCTATCGGCCCAACTTTCTTTTATCACATACTTAGCAGGCCGAAGCCCATTTCCTCCGTTAGTGTAGTGACCCGTAACTTCCCCGTGAAGGAAAGAGCGGATACTTTGAGAACAACACACAAATCAGAACGCAGACGGAAGAACATTTCATTGCTATTACAACAATTCCATCAGAATACAAGAATATACAGAGTATAATTGAATAAATTACATTCGATAAATATCAGAGATTACAATAAATTACATAGCAGCGGAAAAATAATACAAAGCACAACTGAAGGTGATATACGGATACAGAGCTTTCAGGATATCATTCCAGCTGTAAACCAGGATCCTGTGAATATAAATCTGCAAAACCAAAACTACTAGCTGCCCGTGCGGACAATAGGGGCACCCAGAGTTTAGGTTAAAACAATAAACTCCAGGTCAGTCATGTGACTGGTGTGAGAACTAAAACAGTTATTTAAAACTTTACTTTAAAAGAGAGTAATTCAAGGGACCACGCCGTATAACACGGAACGGGTTTCCTCCCAAGAATACCAGTGCATAGAAAAGACAACGCAATGCTTTTTCGAAAAATGAAGCTATTATAAGACCCAGGTCCCATCACACAATGCAACGCAAGCCGGAGGATAGGGTTTTCCCTTATAATAGCCAAACATGCTTGATACGTTTAAAACAAATCATTTGATACTATAATAAGTGTATAGTGTCAAAACAATTTCAATCATAAATATAAATCATAGACGGCATGAGTGCCCCATCCCACTATGTCGCCATACTAGGCTCGACAAATAAAACCGAAATACACGTATTGGAAATTGGATTTCCGTCATGAGTCGAGGCAAGGGGCAAGCTCCTCTCCGCTTCGAGACACTCTAGCAAATGCCTCGGGACTACACACTCTGGGCAACCCCGGATGCGGCTGGGCCGGTCCTCACTTACGTTAGAGGATTAATTATGCCTGAACACACGTTTCCCGGTCCTTACAGACCTATAATCGAGGCGCCTCATTCCAACAACCACAAAGGTGAAAAGTATATAAATGTCAGGGCTGGTAAGTCACTGACACCACCATAGCTAGAAAGAAACGTCGTGCTCTCCCAGCGGTTCGTATCCCGTTTTTAACTCATACCGAGGTGTGAGGCTCGCGAATTCACGTTATACACAAAGCTACGCCACAAAGGCCGTGCTTTGATCATCAACCACAAGACTTTGCTTTTCAACAGAAGCCTTGATCTATGCAACTCAGCGTGCCACACAGGCAATTCATGCCATGTGATTGATATATATCGATATATAACCTCTAAGCTCGTACGTCTCAGAGAAGGGCGTTAAGCAAGAGAATAAATTCTCCGCCGCCAAACAGATATATATTTAACAGAAATCAATCAACACAGAATGAAATCCAATGTCAGACACACAATCCATTTACAAGTTCGTTCTGGGTCTGAACGAAACCGGAGGCACTTTCCTCGCATATCCATCCATCTCCAAGTACGTCTGGACGACCACCAACTATTTCCATCCTCTTGGGTGTACAGCCCAATCAGGATCGTCAGTAATTACCCAAACGATGTGAAGACTTCCGGTCTTCGACCACCGTCTTCATCTTCGACATATCGTCGAATCGGTTATTCAGAATGGGTATAAACCCGGCCTTTCCGAACAACCCGCGTATATTAAAACAAATGTTACATAAACACAACATACGCCTCATTCCAATTCAGAATATTCTTTTATTCACAAAATCACATTTTTAGGGAAAGGTTCCCATTAAATTTATCCAAGATAAATTCTTTAAAATTTATCCTTTAATCTTCCTTTGGATGTCATTTCAAACCAAATTATGGTTTTCTAAACTAGTCGAGATTAGCGAACCATAACGAAGTAATTATTTATTTTATTTCCCAATCCCAACCTATTCATCCTATGAAGCAAAACTGGTAATACTCCATATCTAACACCATGGTGTTATCGGTAAAATTAATTACTATTTCACATTCAAATCTAATTAAAGATTTAACTATCGCTTTGGAGCAAAACTGGTGATAGTCCATCCTCGCTCATTTTCTAAAGTTGATAATTTAGACTATACATTCACATTGCAACCTAATTGCAGATTCGTTAAAAACTCCTTTTACTGGGTTAAAGAACTAGGTGTTATTTAAAACACAGTTCACGACAAACCCAAATCACATTCTATTTATTATCGGGTTAAAGGATTAGTGTTATTTAAAACACCGTTCACGATAAACCCATTTCAAATCCAATCAAATATATTAGAAATTCCGATTATTTAAAACCCCTTTTTAAATCTAATTTATTTATTTAAAAATAATTGGGTTTTAAATTTAGTTCAAAACTAGTTCCTTTCGATAAAAATCCATTTTTATCTTTTCAAATATGGAGTTTTCCACCCCAATTTTTCTCAAATCATTTCTTATGATTTTACACAAATTATTACTATTTTTAATAATTTTATCAAGGCCCGTACAGTCGATTTCCAACAATGGCCATCGAACTGCACTTACAGCGACCTTTTTCAAATTTGATTTGGACGTAACTCCAAATCCAACCGTTAGATTTTGAATTTCTAATATTCGTTAGAAAGCTCTTTTCGATACGAACCCAACGGTTCTTTTTTTAGGAGAATCCGACGGTTGGATCTCCCGTAATGTCCGTTTGAAATAAACAGTCGAAATTCACGAACTGCCGCGGCGCGGCGCGTTCTATTCAGGCCATTATATTATATATATAATATATATAATATATATTTCGTCGATTTCTATTTAAAACGAATTATATAAATAGTTTTGAATTCGTTTCAAAAACAATTTCAACCTCCATTTCAATTCAAAGCAAAATTGAACTCTTCTTTATAAATTCGTTTTAAAATTCATTTCTATTCAATTCAAATTTCAATTCAATTTGAATTCATTTCAATTCGCTTTCTATTCAATTTGAATTCGTTTTCAATTCAATTCAATTCAATTTCAATGTCGTTTTCTATTCGATTCAATTCAAATTGGTTTTCTATTCGACTTAAATCAAATTCGTTTTCTAGTCAATTTAAATCAAATTCGTTTTCTAATCAATTTAAATCAAATTCGTTTTCTAATCAATTTAAATCAAATTCGTTTTCTAATCAATTTAATTCAAATTCGTTTTCTAATCAATTCCTTTCGAAATCGTTTTATATTCAATTCCTTTCGAAATCGTTTTATATTCCATTCCTTTCGAAATCATTTTATATTACATTTAATTCAAATTTCATTTCAAAATATGCGATTTCGAAATCACTTTTCAATATTCATTTTAAAATGAATAGAATCGATATAAATATCGTTCACGTCCAAAATGGCGTCAATCTAACCAACACGGCTTCATATATTTCTATTTTCAAATATTCTATTTCAAATATTTCTTTTTTTCAAATATTTCTATTTCAAATATTTCCTATTCAAATATTTCTATTTCAAATATTTCCTATTCAAATATTTCTATTTCAAAATGTTTCTATTACAAATATTTCTATTTCAAATATTTCTCGTTCAACACATGACTAATCTCAACGGATGAGTACTGTCAACACGTGAACCTTTATTTTATATTGATAAAGAAGTAAATTTTATTATTAAAATATTTCGTTCAACACATGACTAATCTCAATGGATGAGTACAATCAACACATGAACCTTTATTTTATATTATTCTTTATTTTCTAAATTGGAATGAGGCCCAATCAATCACCATATAATATTAATTATATGGATTTTCATACATCACACGTATATGATAGCATTGAAAAATAATCAACCATCAACCAAAGTGCACTACACTGTATAAGCATCAAATATAGATATCTAACGCTTATAACAGCCTGTCAATCAATCAATCGACATATTTAATCAATCAGGATGAGTGAACTTCAAATTTCATCCCAACACCCGTGTGGGGTTTCAAACAAGCAAACACAGATTTTATTTGTGCAGTTGGGCGATGTGTAAAATTTATCGTCCCAATCAATGTCAGTCAAATCAGTGTACATAAACAAACCGTCCGGTTTGTAAATGAGTATTTTATTTTATTCACTTTCACTATATTCCTATTCACGTTAAAAATTATACTTTTAACGATAAAACATTTTATTCCAACACATGAATTTCTATTATTCATTTACACAATAAAATGATATTTTTATTTTTCTAACTTATTTTAGAAAATTTCGGCGGCATAACGGCTCGATACTAGAAACGGGACGAGGCCTAGCCTTATCCCCGGTCTAGTGAAGGCCCACGCCATTCACACATCAATCAAATTCACCAAACAACCAAATTCAAATCAAATCATCTAACTAATTTATGCAACCAAACAAACAAGTCCATGGTCTGTGGACGATTGTGTCGGGTGCTACTAAACACCGTCTGCATCCTAGTATACATATATAAATAGAAATGAAATTGAAAGGTGAGAAATTCTAACTAAAAGCTATCCCAACTCCACGACACTTCTTAAGTAGAGATCTTCGTTGCTGTAGCCACTACATATGTAAAAATCGAATTTTTACTTCGCTTTTCAATATACAAAAATCGAATTTTTACTATGCTATTCAATATATAAAAATCGAATTTTTACTATGCTATTCAATATATAAAAATCGAATTTTTACTATGCTATTCAATATATAAAAATCGAATTTTTACTATGCTATTATATAGATAAAAATTCTATTTTTACATCGCTGCTATATAAAAAGATTTCGCCTTTTCAAATATATAGATGTCGCCTTTTCAAAAATATAGATGTCGCCTTTTCAAAAATATAATTGTCGCCCTTTCAAAAATATAGTTGTCGCCTTTTCAAAAATATAATTGTCGCCCTTTCAAAAATATAGATGTCGCCTTTTCAAAAATATAATTGTCGCCCTTTTCAAAAATATAATTGTCGCCCTTTCAATAATATAAAATTTATATTTTTTCTCGAAGTAAAAATCATATTTTTACTTCACTACTCATTTAAAAATATCGTCTTTTCAACTATAAAAATTTAATCTTTTGCATTTTAAAAATCTAATCTTTTCACTTTTAAAAATCACGTCTTTTCACTTTTAAAAATCACGTCTTTTCACTTTTAAAAATCACGTCTTTTCACTTTTATAATATGAAAATTATATTTATTTTCCAGAAACAAAAATCAGAAAATAAACAAGGCCATTTTAATTTCCTATACCGAATGTTTAAAGTAAATTAAAATAAAACAAAATAGGATAAAATAAAATAAAATACCTGCAGCATCTAGAGGGAAGGGGGGTCTCGAGCTGATGGAGCTCGCGTCGGAGCTGTGGAGGGTCGGGGGTGCCTGGGGGTGCTGCGGCATCGGCGAAGGTGGAGGTTCGGAGGTGGCGCGGGCTGACGAACGGGGGGGGGGGGGCTTCGATTGCGTCGCACGGTCGATGGAGGGAGGGGAAGATGCAGCGGCGGCGGGGGGGGGGGGGGGGGGGCTTCGAACGCGGTGGCGCGCCGCCTGGGGGTAGGCGTGTCGATCCATTTAGTTTTTTTTTTTAAATCGAACCGAAGAATGAAAAGAAAAGGGGGGGGGGCAGAAGGTAATAGGAAAGGAGAGAGAAGGATTTTTTTTAATTATTTAATTCTAAAAGTTGACTTTTACATATGACCTCAAAACGAGGCCCACTACCTGTCGTCCATAGCGTTTTACCCCCATTCCGAACATAATGGGATATGTATCGTAGGCTGATTCGGCTGTTACAATCAGTTTCCGTTAAATTTACATTTAAATCACTATATTGAATTTTAAACGTACATTTCAAATTACTGGGGTCACATACTAACTAGAAAAATTCCAGAAAAATATTTTCTAGCTTCGTATTGACGATACGGTCCTAACAAAACTAGTTTCGTCGAATTCTGAGACCGTATGAAAAATGGCCAATTTCCAGTCGATTAAAATCAACTAAAACTGGTCAAACGCGTTTTCCTTTGCCACGCTCACATATTGATTCGAAAAATTATGAAATTTGGAATCTAGCAATAACTTAACACAACAGATCCAACAAAAGTGGTCTCGTCGAAATCCGAGGTCGTTTGCAGAATTTCCATTTTTAAGGGCCCGAATTCCATAACGACTATTCAGAATTTTCAACTGGACATATCTTTTGATTCCCGCTATGAAATTTTGATTTGTCGGATTCGTTAGAAAGATATTCTCAGTTAGATCCTAATGTTTTTGGTTTCACTAAAATCCGAATTGTTTTGCACCCGGTACATTCAATTGAAGTTTGAAATCGAATTATCGAACTACCGCGCCATTTTCAATTCTATTTATAATTATATATAATTATTTATATTCTAACGACGGCGTATATAATATATACGTTCGAATTATATTCAAAATAAATTTCTCGTCGTTTTTATTTAAAATAATCTATTTTAAATATTCAAAATTCGCTAAAATTGCTAAAATAAAATTTTTAAACTGGCTCAGAATTTTCGGGTTGTTACAATCTCCCCCACTTAAAACTTTTCGTCCCCGAAAAGGAACAATGTCGAAAGTGATTTGATTAATCAACTCTATGTTCGATTTGGCTTCCATTCTCCAACTTTTCAGTTTCTGAGAATTTTCAAATTTTCAAAAATTTGGCTAACACCCTAAATTTTCGAAAAATTTCGCCATAACCTCCCCTGCACCGGGAGCCACGGGAAAATCCCGAAATTGCCATACAGGCCTTCTGATTTCAAAAAGAAAAAGAAAAAGCCAAGCGGCTAGCCAATAGGCTCATAAAATCATCATCACCCAAACAAAACAGTAAATTATGTAGTAAACATGTACCTATTTGTCGGGCAAACAAATTTTATTCTTCGGCTCTAGCCTCCTTGCTATGACCTGTTCAATGTAAGTATATGTATATGCAAGCAAATGCGACCAATTTTCAATAATATTCAATATTTGATTCAATTAGGCATAATGGTTCAAAATTAGCAAACAAATAGGCAAACAACACAAACATCAATCAATTAGTGAATTAAAGTTTCAAATTCATAATTTTGATATACATACTGAAAATCGTGTTTTTGATGCCAATTCACAACAATGTGTTCTAGCTATATAAGTTTTGGTTCTCACACCAGTCTAATGGAAATATATAGATAATCACACCTTCGAAACACAAACATAAATACTGATGATGTCATGACAATCATCAATACCATCTCCGGGCGACTAGAATGTGGTTCTATATCTATCCAGTATATTAAAACTTCGAATATACGTTCATGACGCGTATATGCAAAATCTTTATATAGCGGATTTTCCAAATTCAAAATAAATAAATATTTAAATACGTATAAAACGATTTAAATTTTCAAAACAAAATTGTTTTCATTTGAAAAATATACTCTTCACACTCGTTCTAGGATACTACTGATCCTATCTCTAACGAGTCATTCTAATTGGATATTACTAATCCAATATCTGATGAATTCTTTCGTATGGTTCTAATGTGTCTTGTTCTCGAGCTCTGTAAGCCAAAGCTCTGATACCAAATGTAGTGACCCGTAACTTCTACGTGAAGGAAAGAGCGGATACTTTGAGAACAACACACAAATCAGAACGCAGACGGAAGAACATTTCATTGCTATTACAACAATTCCATCAGAATACAAGAATATACAGAGTATAATTGAATAAATTACATTCGATAAATATCTGAGATTACAATAAATTACATAGCAGCGGAAAAATAATACAAAGCACAACTGAAGGTGATATACGGATACAGAGCTTTCCGGATATCATTCCAGCTGTAAACCAGGATCCTGTGAATATAAATCTGCAAAACCAAAACTACTAGCTGCCCGTGCGGAAAATAGGGGCACTCAGAGTTTAGGTTAAAACAATAAACTCCAGGTCAGTCATGTGACTGGTGTGAGAACTAAAACAGTTATTTAAAACTTTACTTTAAAAGAGAGTAATTCAAGGGACCACGCCGTATAACACGGAACGGGTTTCCTCCCAAGAATACCAGTGCATAGAAAAGACAACGCAATGCTTTTTTGAAAAATGAAGCTATTATAAGACCCAGGTCCCATCACACAATGCAATGCAAGCCGGAGGATAGGGTTTTCCCTTATAATAGCCAAACATGCTTGATATGTTTAAAACAAACAATTTGATACTATAATAAGTGTATAGTGTCAAAACAATTTCAATCATAAATATAAATCATAGACGGCATGAGTGCCCCATCCCACTATGTCGCCATACTAGGCTCTACAAATAAAACCGAAATACACGTATTGGAAATTGGATTTCCGTCATGAGTCGAGGCAAGGGGCAAGCTCCTCTCCGCTTCGAGACACTCTAGCAAATGCCTCGGGACTACACACTCTGGGCAACCCCGAATGCGGCTGGGTCGGTCCTCACTTACGTTACAGGATTAATTATGCCTGAACACACGTTTCCCGGTCCTTACAGACCTATAATCGAGGCGCCTCATTCCAACAACCACAAAGGTGAAAAGTATATAAATGTCAGGGCTGGTAAGTCACTGACACCACCATAGCTAGAAAGAAACGTCGTGCTCTCCCAGCGGTCCGTATCCCGTTTTTAACTCATACCGAGGTGTGAGGCTCGCGAATTCACGTTATACACAAAGCTACGCCACAAAGGCCGTGCTTTGATCATCAACCACAAGACTTTGCTTTTCAACAGAAGCCTTGATCTATGCAACTCAGCGTGCCACACAGGCAATTCATGCCATGCGATTGATATCTATCGATATATAACCTCTAAGCTCGTACGTCTCAGAGAAGGGCGTTAAGCAGGAGAATAAATTCTCCGCCGCCAAAAAGATATATATTTAACAGAAATCAATCAACACAGAATGAAATCCAATGTCAGACACACAATCCATTTACAAATTCGTTCTGGGTTTGAACGAAACCGGAGGCACTTTCCTCGCATATCCATCCATCTCCAAGTACGTCTGGACGACCACCAACTATTTCCATCCTCTTGGGTGTACAGCCCAATCAGGATCGTCAGTAATTACCCAAACGATGTGAAGACTTCCGATCTTCGACCACCGTCTTCATCTTCGACATATCGTCGAATCGGTTATTCAGAATGGGTATAAACCCGGCCTTTCCGAACAACCCGCGTATATTAAAACAAATGTTACATAAACACAACATACGCCTCATTCCAATTCAGAATATTCTTTTATTCACAAAATCACATTTTTAGGGAAAGGTTCCCATTAAATTTATCCAAGATAAATTCTTTAAAATTTATCCTTTAATCTTCCTTTGGATGTCATTTCAAACCAAATTATGGTTTTCTAAACTAGTCGAGATTAGCGAACCGTAACGAAGTAATTATTTATTTTATTTCCCAATCCCAACCTATTCATCCCATGAAGCAAAACTGGTAATACTCCATATCTAACACCATGGTGTTATCGGTAAAATTAATTACTATTTCACGTTCAAATCTAATTAAAGATTTAACTATCGCTTTGGAGCAAAACTGGTGATAGTCCATCCTCGCTCATTTTCTAAAGTTGATAATTTAGACTATACATTCACATTGCAACCTAATTGCAGATTCGTTAAAAACTCCTTTTACTGGGTTAAAGAACTAGGTGTTATTTAAAACACAGTTCACGACAAACCCAAATCACATTCTATTTATTATCGGGTTAAAGGATTAGTGTTATTTAAAACACCGTTCACGATAAACCCATTTCAAATCCAATCAAATATATTAGAAATTCCGATTATTTAAAACCCCTTTTTAAATCTAATTTATTTATTTAAAAATAATTGGGTTTTAAATTTAGTTCAAAACTAGTTCCTTTCGATAAAAATCCATTTTTATCTTTTCAAATATGGAGTTTTCCACCCCAAATTTTCTCAAATCATTTCTAATGATTTTACACAAATTATTACTATTTTTAATAATTTTATCAAGGCCCGTACAGTCGATTTCCAACAATGGCCATCGAACTGCACTTACAGCGACCTTTTTCAAATTTGATTTGGATGTAACTCCAAATCCAACCGTTAGATTTTGAATTTCTAATATTCGTTAGAAAGCTCTTTTCGATACGAACCCAACGGTTCCGGTTTTAGGAGAATCCGATGGTCGGATCTCCCGTAATGTCCGTTTGAAATAAATAGTCGAAATTCACGAACTGCCGCGGCGCGGCGCGTTCTATTCAGGCCATTATATTATATATATAATATATAATATATATTTCGTCGATTTCTATTTAAAACGAATTATATAAATAGTTTTGAATTCGTTTCAAAAACAATTTCAACCTCCATTTCAATTCAAAGCAAAATTGAATTCTTCTTTATAAATTTTTTTTAAAATTCATTTCTATTCAATTCAAATTTCAATTCAATTTGAATTCATTTCAATTCGCTTTCTATTCAATTTGAATTCGTTTTCAATTTAATTCAATTTCAAAGTCGTTTTCTATTCGATTCAATTCAAATTGGTTTTCTATTCGACTTAAATCAAATTCGTTTTCTAGTCAATTTAAATCAAATTCGTTTTCTAATCAATTTAAATCAAATTCGTTTTCTAATCAATTTAAATCAAATTCGTTTTCTAATCAATTTAATTCAAATTCGTTTTCTAATCAATTCCTTTCGAAATCGTTTTATATTCAATTCCTTTCGAAATCGTTTTATATTCCATTCCTTTCGAAATCGTTTTATATTCCATTTAATTCAAATTTCATTTCAAAATATGCGATTTCGAAATCACTTTTCAATATTCATTTTAAAATGAATAGAATCGATATAAATATCGTTCACGTCCAAAATGGCGTCAATCTAACCAACACGGCTTCATATATTTCTATTTTCAAATATTTCTTTTTTTCAAATATTTCCTATTCAAATATTTCTATTTCAAATATTTCCTATTCAAATATTTCTATTTCAAATATTTCTATTTCAAAATGTTTCTATTACAAATATTTCTATTTCAAATATTTCTCGTTCAACACATGACTAATCTCAACGGATGAGTACTGTCAACACGTGAACCTTTATTTTATATTGATAAAGAAGTAAATTTTATTATTAAAATATTTCGGTCAACACATGACTAATCTCAACGGATGAGTACAGTCAACACATGAACCTTTATTTTATATTATTCTTTATTTTCTAAATTGGAATGAGGCCCAATCAATCACCATATAATATTAATTATATGGATTTTCATACATCACACGTATATGATAGCATTGAAAAATAATCAACCATCAACCAAAGTGCACTACACTGTATAAGCATCAAATATAGATATCTAACGCTTATAACAGCCTGTCAATCAATCGATCGACATATTTAATCAATCAGGATGAGTGAACTTCAAATTTCATCCCAACACCCGTGTGGGGTTTCAAACAATCAAACACAGATTTTATTTGCGCAGTTGGGCGATGTGTAAAATTTATCGTCCCAATCAATGTCAGTCAAATCAGTGTACATAAACAAACCGTCCGGTTTGTAAATGAGTATTTTATTTTATTCACTTTCACTATATTCCTATTCACGTTAAAAATTATATTTTTAACGATAAAACATTTTATTCCAACACATGAATTTCTATTATTCATTTACACAATAAAATGATATTTTTATTTTTCTAACTTATTTTAGAAAATTTCGGCGGCATAACGGCTCGATACTAGAAACGGGACGAGGCCTAGCCTTATCCCCGGTCTAGTGAAGGCCCACGCCATTCACACATCAATCAAATTCACCAAACAACCAAATTCAAATCAAATCATCTAACTAATTTATGCAACCAAACAAACAAGTCCATGGTCTGTGGACGATTGTGTCGGGTGCTACTAAACACCGTCTGCATCCTAGTATACATATATAAATAGAAATGAAATTGAAAGGTGAGAAATTCTCACTAAAAGCTATCCCAACTCCACGACACTTCTTAAGTAGAGATCTTCGTTGCTGTAGCCACTACATATGTAAAAATCGAATTTTTACTTCGCTTTTCAATATACAAAAATCGAATTTTTACTATGCTATTCAATATATAAAAATCGAATTTTTACTATGCTATTCAATATAGAAAAATCGAATTTTTACTATGCTATTCAATATATAAAAATCGAATTTTTACTATGTTATTATATAGATAAAAATTCTATTTTTACATCGCTGCTATATAAAAAGATTTCGTCTTTTCAAATATATAGATGTCGCCTTTTCAAAA
Source organism: Allium sativum (assembly GCA_030737875.1). NCBI lineage: Eukaryota > Viridiplantae > Streptophyta > Magnoliopsida > Asparagales > Amaryllidaceae > Allium > Allium sativum. Next base: position 181,256,239 of record CM060925.1, on the reverse strand, counting down.
ATATAGATGTCGCCTTTTCAAAAATATAATTGTCGCCCTTTCAAAAATATAGATGTCACCTTTTCAAAAATATAATTGTCGCCATTTCAAAAATATAGATGTCGCCTTTTCAAAAATATAATTGTCGCCCTTTTCAAAAATATAATTGTCGCCCTTTCAATAATATAAAATTTATATTTTTTCTCGAAGTAAAAATCATATTTTTACTTCACTACTCATTTAAAAATATCGTCTTTTCAACTATAAAAATTTAATCTTTTGCATTTTAAAAATATAATCTTTTCACTTTTAAAAATCACGTCTTTTCACTTTTAAAAATCACGTCTTTTCACTTTTATAATATGAAAATTATATTTATTTTCCAGAAACAAAAATCAGAAAATAAACAAGGCCATTTTAATTTCCTATACCGAATGTTTAAAGTAAATTAAAATAAAACAAAATAGGATAAAATAAAATAAAATACCTGCAGCGTCTAGAGGGAAGGGGGGTCTCGAGCTGATGGAGCTCGCGTCGGAGCTGTGGAGGGTCGGGGGTGCCTGGGGGTGCTGCGGCATCGGCGAAGGTGGGGGTTCGGAGGTGGCGCGGGCTGACTAACGGGGGGGGGGGGGGGGCTTCGATTGCGTCGCACGGTCGATGGAGGGAGGGGAAGATGCAGCGGCGACGGGGGGGCTTCGAACGCGGTGGCGCGCCGCCAGGGGTAGGCGCGTCGATCCATTTAGGGTTTTTTTTTTTTTTTTTTTTTAAATCGAACTGAAGAATGAAAAGAAAGGGGGGGGGGGGGCAGAAGGTAATAGGAAAGGAGAGAGAAGGATTTTTTTTAATTATTTAATTCTAAAAGTTGACTTTTACATATGACCTCAAAACGAGGCCCACTGCTTGTCGTCCATAGCGTTTTACCCTCATTCCGAACACAATGGGATATGTATCGTAGGCTGATTCAGCTGTTACAATCAGTTTCCGTTAAATTTACATTTAAATCACACTACAACAAAATGACCCTATTACAACGGTGGAACACTGTTGTAATATACATTTTACAATGGTGGGCAAACCGTCGTGTATTAAGAAGTTGTAATAGACTCATATCTTTTACAACGTTTTTACACTGTTGCAACACCGTTGTAATATGTATATTTTACAACTTTTTTCCACCATTGTAGGAATACATATTACAACATTTTTGCACTGTTGTAGTAGTACATATTACAACTTTTTTTCACCGTTGTAGTAATTCCTGCAACAATTAATTATAACAATACGATTTTTGTTTCGTTATACATTACATTTCATATAAAAACAAATATTTATATTGAATAAAATGATACTACACTGATCTGAAATAATCAATTAAATATTTTATTTCAATATTTGAATTAGTACAACTTTCTGATCCACTATCGTACAACTCACTTTTACATAATATAGTCATAACAATACATACATTCCTCACTACAAACTGATCACTCAATACACTCAGTTACATACACACTTTCGTATAAATATACATACACACTGACATGCACCGAGTCTTTATGCTCCAGCATCCCCAATCGATCATCCATTTCAACATCATGCTCATCGTCAAATATCCTTATTACTCTGTGCATTCATTCATAAGTACGGTGACGCCCAAATGCATATATATTTTGCATTTCTTTTTTTTTTTAGTCGAAAAAAAATCAATTTTTTTTATAAGATGTATGTATAATATTATAACTTGCGTATTATAGCTGTTGTATTTGTTTTGAAAGAATCTGATGTGTCTTTCATTCCAGAGCAAACGACCCAATCACAAGTCTTATTCATAGCTAGGAAAATCTATCATTTTTTTTTTCAAACCAACAAAAAATTTAAAAGGAAAAAACCAACAATGCTTCGTAAATCCTCAACATAAGAAACATCCTTAGCACGAAACATACATGCGCTATTTTGTGATAGTAATCCAAAGACAAAGCAAAAAAATGCTTATCGAATATTAAATTTTGCTTCATGGTAACGATATAAATGTTTTTATATTTTAGACAGTTTCCTTTCATGGTTCCTAGCAGCAATTATTACTTTATTTCAACTAAGCATGCACTTAAATATTTAAAAATATTATCTCTCCATAATTTTCATTTATTCCTAAGCACTTTTTTTGTCAAAATTGAGTTCCCTTCAGATTCAATAATGCAAACCTATATGTAAACGCTCTGCAAGGTTGAATTATTGGACACTGTGTTATTCTCCATCTGTGTTCATGTATCCTTACATTAATAAACTTATGTTCTACTACTTTTTTTTTTAATTCAGATTGACTTTTTACGCAAAAGGTAAAGGATAGCGAAAGGTGTGAACAATTACATAGCTCAAAGATACACGGTTATACACTGTAGTAGACAGTGACAAGAGACATGGCATACCTGATAGGATAACTTCATCCTCCATAGATAGATTCTCAGACATGTACCAATAGAAACAAGATTTAACTGAACAGCAAAGCAAGAGAACCGAAACTGCCAATGAACAATAAGACTACCAATGAACAAAACTGCCAGGCATAGATGGAAGAAGCACATCCAAAAATTGCATTGCGTCTTTGATACCAATAAACAAAACTGCCAATGAACAATAAGACACATCAGAGACACCAATGAACAAAACTGCCACCATAGCTTATAGCTATCGCCGTGGCAGTATGATGATAGGTAAGCTGAACCATGATGTACCCATACCAATGGCATAAGCATATTACATAAGCTCAATAAAAGCATGACTTAGAATCACAGACAAGTGCTCCAGAGAGCAGCATCACTACCAGACACACTAACAGCAACAACCACCTTAAACCAAATGATAACATATCCAAAGAACATAAACAAAAATGCTATTCACCCTCAAGGGGACGCAAACCACTGAACATCGACCTCACAGACAATTTTGAAACCCAAAAATTACTGTGAAAATCAACATTACCTCGCCAGCACGATGAAAAGAATCCACTGCAAACAACCACCAGACAAAGCGGAATCCAAAGAACTAGCAGTCGATAAAGTCGTTTGAAGATCTGGACCGCGCCGAGCCGCTCCAATAGATGGAGATCAAAGCCGCTCCGATAGATCTGGACCAAAACAGATCTAAGAGAAATCACGCTCGAGAAAGGAAGAAGAGCAACTAGGGTAGAGTGATAGGACCAGGAAAAGCTTGGAGAGGTTTGAAGAGAAAAATCGATTTAAGTAGAGGAGCAAAGCGGATAATGGAACTGAAGCGATGAGGGAGGAGGTGGCTAGAAGAAGATGGGGATAGATGTTAAGACGTTTTTTTTCCAGAGGAATGAAATTGGGGATCGATGTGAGAGAAGAGCAAGAGAGGTCGGCCCACGTGAGGAGAAATACGAAAGTGAGAAGCTTTGGAGCCAAAATTTCGGTCGCCCGCCCAAATTTCATCATTTGTGTTAAGTGGGCAACAGATTTTTGTTTTGTTTTTTTAATTGTTTTATTCTTTGCAAGGAAAAGCCAATTTTTTATTGGTTATAATTAAAGTTTCATCTAAATTTATAAAATCAAATGTAATAATTCAGAATTAATAGGTAGAAAATAGATCCGTTGGAAATAAGTTTTTATAATTTCTAATAAAAACATTTTAATTACTAATTATCAAGAATTAATTGCTAAATATTAGATATTTCTTCTTGATTATTACTTCTTAATTATTAATATTAATGGTTAGTTCTTAATTATTTATTATTAAAAATTAATTATTAAACTTGGAATGATCTTGACAAATAACGAAAAAAAACATTCTAATTTAACTATAAGTTGTTATTGATATTTAATAGGTTTCAAATACATGAAATAGAAAAAATATTTGTTATTAATATTATAAATTACAGCATTAAATAGTGGATTATTTAGAAATTATAAATTATAACGAAAATTTCATCCAAATATATAAATTCAAATATAATACGTCAGAACTAATAAGTAAAAATTATATTAAATAATTTGAACTTTTGAGAATTATATTTTATTTAAACATTAAATATTACTTATAATAATAACTATTATTAGAGAGTACTTATTTCTTCTTAGTTATAATTGAATATCAATTATTTAAAATCAATTACTATGTACATGTTACTAGTTATTTTGTATTTAAAATTATTAATACTATTTATTAGTTATTATTATTATTATATCTGTTATTAATTATTTAATGTTAGTTATTCCGTATTTAAAATTAGTTATTAATTATTATTAAATATTAATATAATTAGTTATTAAATATAGATATTATAAACATGAAGTTTGTAATGGGCATCTATTACAACTAACAAAATAAAAAGTTGTTAAAAATATGTTTATTACAACTTTAGGGAATTGACAGTTGTAAAAAACCATTTATTACAACGGTGCTTTTACCACCGTTGTATAAAACCATTTATTACAACAGTGCTTTTACCACCGTTGTAAAAAACCTTTTATTACAACAGTGCTTTTACCACCGTTGTAAAAAACAATTTATTACAACGGTGCTTTTACCACCGTTGTAAAATTAAAGTTGTAATATGGTGTTTTTGTTGTAGTGTCACTATATTGAATTTTAAACGTACATTTCAAATTACTGGGGTCACATACTAACTAGTAAATTCCAGAAAAATATTTTCTAGCTTCGTATTGACGACACGGTCCTAACAAAACTAGTTTCGTCGAATTCTGAGACCGTATGAAAAATGGCCAATTTCCAGTCGATTAAAATCAACTAAAACTGGTCAAACGCGTTTTCCTTTGCCACGCTCACATATTGATTCGAAAAATTATGAAATTTGGAATCTAGCAATAACTTAACACTACGGATCCAACAAAAGTGGTCTCGTCGAAATCCGAGGCGTTTGCAGAATTTCCATTTTTAAGGGCCCGAATTCCATAGCGACTATTCAGAATTTTCAACTGGACATATCTTTTGATTCCCGCTATGAAATTTTGATTTGTCGGATTTGTTAGAAATATATTCTCAATTATATCCTAATGTTTTTGGTTTCACTAAAATCCGGATTGTTTTGCACCCGGTACATTCAATTGAAGTTTGAAATCGAATTATCGAACTACCGCGCCATTTTCAATTCTATTTATAATTATTTATATTCTAACGACGGCGTATATAATATATACGTTCGAATTATATTCAAAATAAATTTCTCGTCGTTTTTATTTAAAATAATCTATTTTAAATATTCAAAATTCGCTAAAATTGCCAAAATAAAATTTTTAAATTGGCTCAGAATTTTCGGGTTGTTACAGTTAGTCTGTCTACATTTCGTACTCTATATATAACAGTGCTCGGCAATGTGTTTCGGTATAAAGACAGTATTTCTACTATTCTCTCACAATTTCTCTTGTACAAATATTTTCCTGCATAAATAAAATTCAAATGTTCTTCTTCATGCTTTTGTTCTGCATAATCTTTTCTTAAGTCAGCTCACCTATGTGTCGTAGATAAACGGAATGTCAGGGTGAAGAGAGGAAGGGTGATATTTTAGATCTCGATTTTGAAGGAAAAAGCTTGCCATCATTTGCAAACATACTGCTCTAATTGATCGGCTTTTACATATATTTCGATTCTGTTAGTATCTTTCAATTTTACATATATTTACCTTCCTGTCGTCTCGATCAAGAAGTGAGAGCAAGAAATACGTAGTTATTCAACTATAGTTTTCAGACATTACAGTAATAATTCAAGCCCCATTCAAAACACAAACTGTAAACGAAGATGGCAAATCTCTTGATTTATTCAAACAACACAAGGGCACACAGTTAACACAGCAGGGGGGCACATTACAGCAGAAGAACACTTTGGAAGGAAAACAAAGACAAGAACACATAATTAAAAAGGCACCTTCCTTAACACTTAGGGTAAGAAACTCCGCAGACGGCAGACACCCTCCGAGCATTACCGGAATTAACATAAGCTTTCATGCTGGGGTTCCTTATGTATTGGCAAAGGCAAGGCTGCTGCTCTTTGAGTTTCGCGCAGCATGCATAGGTAGGGGGTGCAGAGTAAAATATGGCGCCGGCACAAGGGCTTAATGCTTGCGGATTGCACTGTGCTGCAGCTGCTGCATTTTTCTGGAGTTGGGTTGTACTGAGAACCGCTGAAACGATGATGAGTACATTTAGTATTGCTGATAGCTTCATGTTCATGGATGTTGGAGAAGGTTTAACTTGGTGTTGATATATGAGGTTGAACCAAAATGGAATGTGTATTTATAGATGATAGAACCTTAGCTAGTGTGACCTGCATGGAAGAAGGATGGAGTATTTATGGGGTTAGATATGGTTCATATGGATGGATACGCATGGTGGGTGGGGCATTTGTATATGTATACAGTTACGGAGCAAGTTATGTGAGATGCATGTTATTTTCGGCAGACCATGTTTTCCTGTCACCAGTGTATTGAAAACCGCATGGAATAAAAACAGACTTTGAATTACATAGAAATAACCTTTAAGGTCCAATTTTTAAGACCGCCAGCCAACGGTACTTTCAAATACGAATAATATCATGTTTTTATCCGCATCATCAGATATCATTTTCAAATATTAAATATCTGCATTTATGGATACGGAAGGATTTATGGTAATTTACATATCTGCTAACAATCGATGAATCAAGACATAGTTTATGTTGAAATTTTCTCAATTTCATTTATTACTAGAATGCTAAAAATAAAAAATATAATGATAATGTATAGTTTTACACAGTCAATATGTGTTTAATGCATATAATATAAACATCTAACTTAATAAAACAATAAATAATAATCTTCCATTGTATTAAAAATCTCATAATCTAAACTATAATGACAAAAAAAACTGTATCAATAATTTTAGATTAATGTCTTTGTATCCGCATCTTTATTAAAACCGAATATTTGTTTGGTTTTCCGATAGGGATGCAAACAAATTTTGAATATTTCAAGTATCCATTGATAAGCCTAACGGCCTACATCAACGTATTTTAGTTGAAATCAAATAATTAAACAAAACTGGTAAAGTTTGATTGGTTTTGCTCAAATTTATTTATTAATTAATCTATTTTTTTTTTAGATTTCGTTTGGTTTATTGATCGCAGTTTGAACCAAAATTTAAAAATTAAGTTAATTTAAAATTATATAAATTACAAAAGACAAAGTTATTAGTTACATTAGTCTTATAACATTTTTTTAAATTCTTATTATTATATTTAGAAGTGAAATTGAAAATGTTTGCATCTTATAAATTCAGTTACTTTTTTTAAAGATATAATATGAGATTTTTTTTTTTTTTGGTTATATTATGTCAAAATCAGAAGATCATCTAATTTATTTTCAAATAAATCAACTAAGCTATATCATTATCGATTTGATTGATTTTGATTTTAGAAAAAGATATTAATTTAATTTTGTTTAGTTTACATTTTCTGAATGGTTATTTTGCTCTTAACATTCGGTTTTAAACCGATCAAACGTCCATTCATACACTCTACGTTTGATCGCGAAGTTTCAAAAATACTCATATATTCAAATAAGTTGTCAGAACTTCAAATCTCACATTACAAAAATATCAACATTAATTTTCAAATGTAAAATGGCGGGTATTAATCGTAACTTGGATTCATTTACAAATTTTTTATGAGTAGCATACTCCTTTAATCTATTACATCCGCCATTGCTTGAACAATTGACATTTAACGGTTCATTCTATAAGATCCAAAACAAAAAGGATCATCCTTTTTTGACGTTTAGATTAGCAGAAAGAGACATGTCGATTAGTTACATAATTGACTAACAATGACAAAAGAATCAAATGTAACGTATTTATTACCAATTTTGTACACGAAGTTAAGGTATAAATCTTAAAGTAAATTTTTAATTTTCTTAATTTAAGAAATGACGAAATTATGAGATTGGCCCTTCATCATGTCAATAGTTGCTTCAATCTTTTTCGTCGTCCTTCATCACCTCAATTGTCCATCATTTTTGGGTTTTTACATATTCTATAATTCACATTTGAGAAATCAAAATGCAAATGCAAATAATAATAATGATAATGATAATAATAATAAGCAATTAGCCTTTCAGTTTCCAGATGAGTCAATATTACCCTAGCACCCTAAATGTTTAATATACTCATTTCATCTCCATCCATATAATTACCTGCTACTTGTTCACGAGCATCACAATATAACATCGCGTCATGTATATAATAACCCAAGCCACAACAATGAATAATATTAAAGCAATGAATTATATGAATATTAAAGCTGCCAAAAGGACAATGTGGTCCATAAAATATAAAATATACCTTAAGACCTACAACATTGAATTTAAGACTCATGATGCTTTTGAAATTCTTTTATTTAAACAGTGACATACAACTTTAATGAAGAAGAGGATGCTGGTGCAGAAGAAACCCAAAAAAACTAATTTAAGAAAGGTAGTTGTAGGAAAATAATTCTTCTTACTCAAAACTATGTGGATAATACAAATTTATAGAAAAATGAGTCTATGTTTCGCAGTAAACATATCTTAGACAAATGGAAACAAATATAATCTTCTATACTGGGATACATATAATAAACTAATGGAAACAAATATAATCTTCTACACTGGGAACATGTAATAAACTAATGGAAACAAATGTATTCCTAACACCCTCCCTCAAGTTGGAGCATGCAGATCACAAATGCCCAACTTACGCAACAAAGAAACAAACTGCTGCTTCCCGAGTGGCTTGGTGAAGATATCAGCAAGTTGTGAAGAAGTAGGTACATATGACGTAATGACCGTCCCATCCTGAATAGCATCACGAATGAAGTGCATATCTACCTCAATGTGTTTGGAGTGCTCATGAAACACGAGATTCTGTGCTAGATGCAACACAGACTGACTATCATAGTAAACCGGAATAGAAGAAATATGTTGAACACCCAAACATGTTAGCAATTCTTTCAGCCACTTCAACTCACATACCAAGGCTGTCAGTGAACGATACTCAACCTCAGCGGAAGATAATGATACTGTCTTCTGTTTCTTGGTTTTCCAAGAGATAGGGAACCACTAAGAAACACCAACCATCCTGTAATAGAACACCGTGTAAGGGGGGCAACTTGCCCAATCAGAATCACACCATCCAGATAGAGTCAATTCTGAATCAGCTCTCAAGAGAATTCCCCGGCCCAGGGAATTCTTGAGTTAGCGCACAACCCGTAGTGCTGCATCCCAATGATCCTGTCTTGGCTTTTGCAAGAACTGGGACAAAACATATACTGCATATGCTAGATCAGGACGAGTAAAAGAAAGATAGATCAATCTACCAACTAGACGTCGATACTTCTCCCCCTCCTCAAGAGGTGGGATGGCAGAGGATCTAAGCTTGTGGTTCGGCTCCATAGGAAAAGTCATCGGTCTACTACCTAACAGTCCGCACTCTGCAATGATATTCAATGCATACTTCCTATGACATAAGGAAATACTAGCTGCACTACGAGCCACCTCAGTACCTAGAAAATATTTTAAGACTCCCAAGTACTTCATATCAAAACAAGAACTAAGATGTTTCTTAAATTTGTCAACTGCCTCTGAATCATTACCAGAAATGATCAACTCATCAACATGAACAAGAACATGAATCTGTATTGTTGTATATAATGTAGTTGTATACACAATTATATGATTTTTGTTTGATGATAACAACCAAATAAATATTATTTTAAGTGTGTTTGTTACTGTACTGTTCTATATATACATCACAGACAGGAATATAATATTTATATTTAAATAGAATGCAACTGTACAGACATTCTTATATTCATACAGTATTTTATTTAAATTGATTACTATATTTCAAACATTCGAACAGTACAACCTTTTATAACTCCACTATTTGAGCACATCACATTTCGTAGACATTCAGAGAATATTGTACTTATAAACAAATTGGATATAATAGACAAGTTTGCTTGAACACAATAAAATAATATTTTATTTCAATCAAATTTGTTTATTACAAATATCAGTACAGTTATCTCTACAACGCTCATTCGTTCACTCTGTCTATACAAATCACATATACATACATCTCCACTGATATTACGTACATACACATTCATTTATTCACACACTTATTCACCGATATTGTCTTCTGTCTTCACAGCTCTTTATCAATCCAGTCATCATCTGCTTACCTGTCACAATGAAACACACATAAAGTGCACTGCAATAGAATTCAAACTGAATATATGCGAATATAAATTTTATTTTTAAAATTTTATTTTCCTCAGATTTTTGGTGTGTTTCTCATCATTTTTCATGACTTAATCTGATTCATCTGTATCTAGACAGCTTGTGATATTCACAGTGAGGCACTGTAAATACCACAAGGCAGTCAGTTTATATGTTTGATCGACTGCATATGCACACGTATATAGATATACACGTATGCACTGCCTTACCAATCAGTGTGCAACTAAGGAGTAGCCATGTGGACCATCTCGACTTAGTGCACAATCAACAGAGGAACAATGCAAGCCAAAGTGGCCGAGCACAATACAAAGTGCAACACGGTTCAAAGCAGTTGAGCAATAACATGTTAGCCTCAAAAAGAAAATCAAAATGCAACAAAATCAGTGTAGGTATGAAATAGTTCAGGCCGCAATTCAAAGCCCACAACAAATTGGCGATATGGCAGCATGTTCAATTCAGTTACAAGGAGTACATGAAACAATGGTCGAGCTAATCGAGCTCAAGACAGTTCAAAAGCAATTGCTCAAACAAGTCCAAGTATGGTGTACGTCGAGCATCATGGCAAGCACAACAAATATAGGAGGCTACATGAAAACACTGAAAATAATGGTGCAGCCAAGACAGCAAGTGATCATGCCTAAAAGCAGAGGTACAACAATAATCACAAGCAAGAAGAACAACCCAGGTGTCATAATACAACATAGCAACAATATGGGTGCACTAGGAACATCATGATAATGATATGATGAAGTCGAGCAAGCATGGGGTGAGTTACAAGTCACCAACCAAAACAGCTCAGACTCAAATTCATGACAGAGAAGGTTTATTCATGGCAACACAGTACTGGTTATCAACAAAGCAAAGTACAGGATGGTCAAGCCAAACAAATGAACTAAAGCATGAGCAACTCACATAGTAACAACATGATCAGTATAGTGAAGCAAAACAGGTCAAACCAGCATGGTGCAGTATCTCATAGTCAAACAAACAAGTTCAGCATCAATAGCCAAGTTACAATGAACACGGCAAGCAAGGGTACATGGATGCATCTCAAAATGGCAAAACAAAAGGTTGTACAAGAAGTTCAAATGAAACAAGTCAGGATTCAAGATGCCACAGCAAACATGTATGGTATAAATTATTTCCAGAAATTCCCAAGGTACAAATAAACTGATTTCCAGATTTCACAAATAGCAAGTGCAAGAAATCAATTTTCAAAATGGTGAATTATTTCCAGCACTGGACATAGGTTTATGGCAAGTGATAAAGTGTGAAATCTTAAATGCCATGACAAAACAGAAATCACAATGTTTATTTTAGGCAAATCTATTCCAGTACCACTCAAGTGTCATAAATGATTTCAGAAATAAACCAAGATGTAGAATCAAATGGTCAATCAGACAGTTTTTTAAAAATGGAATTTTGGTAAACCTTTTAATTTCCAGAAATGCTCAAGAAACCAGAATTGTCATGTATGTCGTATGGCATGTTTTTCAAATACTTCCAGTTTTAAACAAATCAGATGAGCAAAATTGGCATTGAAATTTGTTTCCAGTTTTTTTTGTTTCAAAACAGTCATCGAACAAATCAAGGCAAGGAATTTGAACAAGGCAGAGTAGAATTCATTTTTGGCATTTGTTCTAAAAGGGGAAAATAAACTAATTCCAGATTTCAAAATATCTTTTTTAGCAAGAACTCTTTTTTTTTTTTAAATTCACTCCAGAGAACACACAAGGGGAAATTGAATTAACCAAATTCATTGAAGGGCCATGATTAACATAGAAATGTGTTTATTTTATGCTCTTATATCTTATCTTTTGTATATAAATAAATATTACTTGGGTATTGTTTTGTTACTTTTACAGATATTCCAACCCAGCCCGCATGCAACCAGAAAAGTAGAGAAATGGAGATCAGATTGCTATATATTTACATTTTGAAGAATTATAGATAAAGATCTTGCATCTACTTACTGTTGGACAAGAAAATGATTGATAAAAAGGCCATGCACATCTCAAATTAAAGGAGGCTTGCAAGAGAAAAGGGAAAAGGCCTAGAACTTGTTCCAAATGACAAAAGGCCTAAAACTTACTTGAAATAGCTAGGCCCATTTGTAATTAGGGTTAGGGTTTGGTTATCTCCTATAAATACCCTTGTAATATCATTGTAGCCACCATCCTATTCTATATTCTCTTCTCCATTAATAAAACTCCTTTTTCTTTTCTGCAATTTTCTATTTCTTAGCAACTAGTGCCATCTACACAATTAGATTTGGTAGAGTACTAGTTGTATTTTACATTTATTTGCATTAGTGATTAATCGTTTGATTAGTTTCAATGATAATCCTAATTTTATTTCTGTTGTTATCTCTATTATGCACTTTTATTTTCTGTTCGTGTTATTGCTTTCCTAGGTTAAATTGGATTTGATTAGATTCAGATCTGATTCATAGTTTTATTTGCTTTCCAATTGATAATTGTGATTTGATCTTCGGTTCAATTAGATTTGTTCTGGATCAGATCGCAGTTTCAATTTTTATTGTTTTCAAAACCAACCTCCAGGATTCGTCTAACTTGCCCAAGAAATTATTTAAATAATTTGATTTAATTCACCTCGCTGTGTTCGACCTGTATGCTGCACACCTGTGCGCTTGCAGTATTTATTTCAAAATTCGCGCTTTTCTAGTCCTTAGAAAGCGACGATCAAGTTTTTGGCGCCGTTGTCGGGGAGGTAACAATTTTTTTTTTTAATATCTGATTTATGTTAGTTTTATTTTATTGTATTTTCTTTTGTTTTCTTGTATATATAGAAAAAAATCTTGATTGATTTGATTTGGCATTATTCAATGATGCTGTAATCTTCATAACAAGAAAATAATAATAATAACATACCATTTTCATTGATTTTCTACTCTTACCATTTTTATTTTCTTTTATTTCTTTCTTTTCTTTCCTAATCATTTCCCTCCTTTGTACAAATTTATTTCTTCTTTTACAAGTCAAAAAAAAAAAAAAATTCTTTCTTTTTGTATTTTTTTCCTTTCTTCTGTATTCTCCACTGCCTTCTGCTCTATATACATATTCTCTACCAACAAATTACATCTCCATCCTCATCATCCTATATTCCACGTTCATTGCCAACATCCAACAGTAGTTCTACACCATCATCCCACCGAACTCCCTGTAGCAACAACAGTCCATCGTCGTGCATCTCCTGTTCACCCATCCTTCACATCAACACCTCAAGCCAATCGACGATATACAAACTCCCCTTTCACTGAATCAATTCCCCTCACAATTTCTAGCGCAACCCCTGCCATAAAGTCAACAAAACTCTGAACCCACCAAAACTTCATCATCGCAAACCTTTAGACCTTTTTCCACCCTCTGCAAAACAATCACGAAGCCACATCGCACCATCATCAGACCAGACCCACATCCTTACCTTTTGTCCATACTCCTTACCACTACAGCAATCTCTAATCACCACTCTTCTTGATCCAGTCCTTCAAACTCACGCTTCATCCTATCTCACACATACATCTTCAACATGTCCCCTCTATCCTTCATTACTATTCCTACCATCACATTCTGCCCATTTTCCCTTCATCACGCATCGAACCAAAACTTACTCAACAACTACCGCGTCCATCCACCTTCTCAGTTCAAAGCTCCATCCTATACTCATCCAACGTTCATCACATACAGCAATTCACAAGTTACAATAGATCTGATATGATTCAATCCTAAGCATATACCCAAATTACTGTCATATCATGTCTTACTTTTAATTATTCAATTCTAAAGGTAACTTCAACTCACAATGATCGGATCTAGAAGAATAGGAGGAAAAAAGAGAAGTTTGGATCTCAGATCTACACTTGAAACACTTGAATCTCTAAACTTAATTAAATGGATTGCAGAAGAAGAAAGATATTTGATTCAGTTCAGGCACCGATTTAGCATCTAAGCCTCCATTATTTTCAGTGTAGAAAACAGGAGAAATGGAGCCATATATATAGCTGTCAGCCCCCAGAATTCGACCTGCCATATATATTTGGGTCGACACCAAACTGAAGGGGTCCGAATGCCAACTTGAAGGGGTCCGGATAACGTATTTTCAGTTTGGGTCGACACCAACTTGAAGGGGTCCGGATGCCGAAAATTAACATAGGCTCACTTTACAGGTGCACCAGTGCAAAAATACCTTGGCGCACTTGTCAAGTGCGCTGGTTTTTCCTGCTCTCTTCGTCAAACTTCTACCATCCATAACTTATTCATACGTTATCCATTTATGCAAACCAGGTGTCTATCTTAACCAGAATTTCGAGATGGACGCAATGACGTAGTCCGTTACTCTTAATACTGAATATTAAATTAATTATTATTTAATTTATCCTCTTTAGTGTAGTTAAAATACGAGGTGTTACAGGCCGGCACAGGGTATCTACGGAGTAGGGAGTCGATCGATTAGGGTAGTAGTTAGGGTACGTTTAAACTCTGGTAAAAAGTTTAGGAGCCTGTTAGGTTGGGCTGCCAGTGGATTGTATGGGGTTAAAACCTCTCACCAGAAGTACGCCTAAGTCTACCATCATATAGTTGTTGGGATCATCTCATTCTAGTTATACTAGTATCAGTGTAGAGAATCAGAGTAATCATTAGGGAAGCATACAAAGTCTATCATGTTTACTTATTTACTTACTAAAATTAACTAGACTCGCCAGAATTTATGTCTGCCCTTGTTGTTTCCTCTTTTCTCTTCCATTCCCCCCCTCCAAGGGTTCGCAGGGTGGGAATACTTATGCTTAATCAGGAGTCGGTTATCATCTTGCTAGGAGATGCTTTTGAAGTATTGCTCAAGTTCCTGTCTTTACTACTATGGCTTTATCTCTTTTAGGGAATTATGCTTTTTCTTTTATGTATTTCTGCACTCTAATGGTACAAGACAGAAGCTTTATATTATTGTAATGGTTTTTATGTAGTTCCAGACTTGTGATATTTTGGACCACGATGTTACGAATTATGTTTTAAATAAAATTTTAAACTCCGCTGCTATCTTTTATATCTGTCTTGTAATGTTCTGTGTGGTTTACCTATAACGCTTCACGAAACTTAATGCGTTTTCTTAATGAGTGACATTAACGGACGTGGGGTGTCACAGGTTGACTCTATGTAGATAATTTTGCGGGGATAGTAAGAATTTTAGGTCCAGGTACTTGTTTCTCTTTCCAAGCCCGTGTAGGAACTTGTATATGATTTTTTGGGATATGGAATTGTATAATGTTGTGTCCAAAACACTTTCACTCAGTGCACATGAGGGGTATGAATTCATATTCTACCTCTTACAAATAAACTTTGCCTTGGCTGTCCTTGGCTCTGATGATTTTTGAAAGTGTATTATTTGCTTTTATATCAATCATAACTATAGCATAATTTAATCTCTTTATATTTCCGGTACATTCAACAATGTTAATTGGTTTGCCGATAATACTGGCAAGCTTACTAATGCCTCTAGCATTCCATAGTGTTATTTGTAGTTTCTTCAATTTAACCCACACTGGACAGGATTCTAGCATGTCACGCTCAGAATAAAAATTAACTTCCCATTTCTTCATGAATATTAATTAACTATCCATAAACCAAGGTCCTCCATTGAGGATTTTATACAAATCCTCCACCATGTCAAATTTGACTAGAAAACACATTATCCCATGAATACACTTCCCACGATCCTTTCGGCTGTCACTCACGTTTAATAAACGCATTAAAATAGACATGATAAGGACGCTTACCAGCCATATATAAATATGTCGAGTTGCTCCAGAGCTGGTTGGAGTGGGAATAGTCGATTTCATCAATAACAACAAACTGCCCTTCAAAATCAGACAATAAAGTATGGAATTGCATGTTGTCTTTAATATGAACCTACTTTCCCTGTGCGTCAGCCCAAGAACGAGAGCCTAGAGAAGAACTGAGCTTCATCGGCAGCAGTTTTGTACGAGCTGGACCAGCGGCGGAAGGTATGGGCGCTGGAGGCGGACGACATTTCTTCTTAACCTCCGACCAGCCTTCCTTAGGTGCTGGTGTGCTAGGGTTTCCCCAACAAGAGGACGCCATTCCTAAGCTTTATATATATACACACAATAGCCACAAGG
Organism: Allium sativum; assembly: GCA_030737875.1. Lineage (NCBI taxonomy): Eukaryota > Viridiplantae > Streptophyta > Magnoliopsida > Asparagales > Amaryllidaceae > Allium > Allium sativum. Next base: position 181,239,821 of record CM060925.1, on the reverse strand, counting down.
CTGTATAAAAATCCGAACTATGTCTACAAGCTAAATAAAGCCATATATGGCTTAAAACAATCACCAAGAATTTGGTTTGATAGGCTGAAAGTTACTCTAACTAAGTTAGGATATTAGCCTACCAAATCGGACACTTCACTATTCATAAAGTCAAACAATGCATCAGTAACTTATATACTGATATATGTAGATGACTTGATTGTCACAGGTAGTAATGTTGTAAACATAAATGAGTTAACCTTATATCTTAACCAGCAGTTCTCAATTAAGGATTTAGTTGAACTAAAATATTTTCTAGGCACAGAAGTCAAAAAACAAATTCTGAATTAACTCTATGCCAAAGAAAGTATATTAATGAAATACTGGTTAAGACAAAAATGGATAATACCAAACCTCAATCAACTCCTATGATTGCCAGTTAACATTTTTCAAAATATAGAGGAGAGGCAATATCCAATATTAAACAATATAGAAGTGTTGTAGGTGCATCGCAATATGCAAACTATAAGTAGACCATATCACTTTCAGTGTTAATAACGTTTCTCAGTTTATGCAAAACCCTTTGAATGAACACTGAAAGACAGTAAAAAGGATTCTACAATATCTAAAGGGAACTATCAACTATGGTTTAAAGCTAAAGTCAAGCAAACAACTCAATATTACAGGGTATGCTGATGTGGACTTTGCATCTGACCCAGATGATAGGTCTACTATCGACTATTGCACCTACATGGGAAGCAATCTTATATCATGGTGCTAAAAAAATTAACCGACTATATTAAGATCGAGCATAGAGGCAAAATATAGGAACATAGCTAATGCTACGGTAGAGATAAAATGGATTCAATCTCTACTTGGTGAATTAAATCTTAAATTAAATATGAAGCTAACGATACGGTGTGACAATAAAAGTGCCATTTACATGTTAGAAAACCTGATTCAACATGCCAGCTGGACGAAACACATAGAGATCAACTTACATTTTGTCAGGTAAATGGTTCAGAAAGGGGATGTACAAGTCAATCACATACCTAATACCTACCAAAGAGCTGATATCTTCACTAAAGCCATATCAGTAGCAAACTTTACCAGATTTAGAGATAGTCTGAATGCCAATGGCCATGAAAAGCAAAGACATAAGCCTTCAAGCGACAACGTCAACAACAAGAAACCATTGAATCACCAGGCTCATCGTAATATAGCCGACATAAAAGCACAATAAAGTTCTTTATATCAACTTGATATGAACTTACTCGTGTCACTCCTTTTAGATGGATGTAGATTAAACTTAGATCCAGCGATTGCTTCGCAATAATCATCCAGATCCGATAAATTATTTAGGGTAAAATTTAGGGTTTTGGAAACCTAGTTTTTGAGAGGGAAGAATGAAAGACAGTGTAGGCTCGCTCATATCCTAATATGATATATATTCTTACCTATCGGCCCAACTTTCTTTTATCACATAACTTAGCAGGCTGAAGCCCATTTCCTCTGTTATTCTATTAATACATTTTGTTCTCTATTTATAACAATGCTCGGTAATGTGTTTCAGTATGAAGAAAGTATTTCAACTATTCTCACAATTTCTCTTGTATAAATACTTTCCTGCATAAATAAAATTCAAATGTTCTTCAAGCTTTTGTTTTGCATAGAAACTGAGGATGATAAAGATCATGATTTTCAAAAGAAGTACATTAGCAGAAATGCTAAGTGGGAAAAACAACTAAAGGCAACAGACAGTGACAACTTCAAAAAGAGTGGCAAACAGTTGGGGGTTAAGGTGGACAATAAAAAGCTCAGTGGTCCACCGTAGCTGCTAAGTATCCTTGGAATGTACCCTTACATTTTTACTTTATATTTTATTATATATATGGATATTATTGCTTGGAATGTAAGGGGTCTCAATTCCCCTAAAAGGCAATTAGTCCTTTCCGAGTTTTTAATTAAATACAAACCTAACATTATAGGTTTGCTTGAGCACAAGCTTAATGATCAAAAAATTGCTGATCTGCAAAATAGTAGGTTCCCTAATTGGAGTTGTATCAGTAACAACGCTATGGGGGCAATGGGAGGATTATGGTTATGCATAACCCTACTATTTGGTCTGTTACTAATTATTTCATAGATTTGCAATATATACATTGTTGTTTAAAAAATAGGGTGGTCTTTTATTTAAAGATTTCTTTTATATATGCTTCCAATTTTGAGGAGGATAGAACAAAGTTATGGAATTGTATTGAGCAACTCAGTTACTCTAATAACAGTCCATGGGTTTTAATTGGGGATTTTAACACTATATTTCACAGATTTGAAAAAAAGGAGGCAACCCTATCCCCTTTAGTAAATTGGAAAGGGTTGCAAAATTTATTTTAAAATTTGGTTTAATTGAACCTCCTATTCATGGTAATAAATATACATGGAAATCAGGTGAATATAGAAATATTCATTGTAAATTAGATAGGGTTCTATTTAATCAGATTTTCATTAACCTTTTTTCCTATGTGAAATGTAGTACACTTCGCCAATATTCAAGTGATCATACTCCCATTCAGATAACATTCAAAGAAAATAAATTTGGAGTTATTAGCACTCCTTTTAGATTTAAAAATGGGTGGTGTATGAAGACAATTATAAGGAGATTGTTTATAGGAGTTTGTCCAACAATTTATTTGGAACTGCTAAGTATAAATTCAACAAAACTTTGCAGTTTGTCAAATCTAACTTTAAAAATTGGAACAACAATTAGAATAAGTGGGATATCACTACTATTAGGAATGAGTGTGCTAAGCTCAAAATAAATTGGATGATAACTACTCAAACAAGGTCATAGCTGACTCATTTTCTAATGCACAAGCCAACCTTGTTAATGCTTTGCATATTAACTCTCTTAATCTTAAACAGAAGGCCAAGCTTAGCTGGTTAACTTATGGTGATGAGGCTAGCAAATTTTTCTACACTAGAATGTCCAATAAGAGAAATAGAAATGATATTGGAAAAATTATTAACAACAATGGAAAAATAATTAATGAATCCTCTTTCATAGAGAAAGAGACCATTAATTATTTTTGCTTATTATATAACTCTTCTAGTTATTACAATTCTTTTCCCAATATTGAATTTAAATATACTGCCAATAGTAATTGTGCAGATATCTTGATTGCTCCTATCAGAACTGAGGATATTAAAAATGTCATTTTTTATGCTAATAATGATAAGAGTCTTGGGACTGATGGATTTGGTGAAAAATTCTATAAAACTCATTGGTCTAAAATTCAATCCCCATTGTGTGATTCCATATTAGAATTTTTTTAATTCTGATAAGTTGTTAAAAAACACTAACCATATATTTATAACTCTGGTTCCAAAAGTGGAAACCCCTTTAGGTTTAGATGATTATAGACCTATTGCATGTTGTAATTATATTTATAAGATTATTTATACTATTCTCTGTAATAGATTGAAATATTCTCTTAAATTCATTATTTCTGAAAATCAGAGTGCATTCATCCTTGGGAGATTAATTTCTAAAAATACATTATTAACTCATGAGCTTATAAGAGATTTTAATAAGAAAAATAAAAACCTCATGTGTATCAAAATTGATTAGCATAAAGCTTTTTATAATATTAATACAAACTTTATCATATTCATTATGCAAAGGATAGGATTTAATGATCAGTTCTGTGGTTTAATTAAAGAATGTATAAATAATTGACTTATTCTATTATGATTAATGGCTCCCCAAAAGGCTTTATTCATAGCAATAGATGAATTAGACAGGGTGATCCTTTGTCACCTTACTTATTTTCTATTGTTATGGAATATTTTTCAATTCAAATGGAAATTGAAATGGCAGGGGTAAACATTAAGCCAATTAATAGAAATAAGCCACATATTACACACTTATTCTATGCTGATGACATGCTTCTCTTTTTGAAAGCTGATAAGATAAATGCTTTTACAATATGTAAAACTTGGATAACATGGAAAAATCTGCTGGTCTGTTTATTAACTCTGATAAGAGAAAAATATACTTTAGTAAAGATGCTTTACATAAAGATGTTATTTTGAATATTTTGGATTACAAAGAGGGGAAGTTACCAGTCAACTATCTTGGCCTACCACTAAGAATCAGATTAAAGACAGAGATTGTTCTAGATTACTTGATATTATTCAAGGTAAACTAGAAGGTTGGTCTAGCAAATTATTGTCCATGGCTGGTAGAATGGAACTCAAACGCAAAGTCATCACAGTAGTTACCATCTATTGGACTCAAACACATAACATTCCTGCTATTATTTCAATAAATTAAAAAAATGTGTGCGAATTTTATTTGGAGAAGCAAGCAACATAAAATAGCATAGGAAAAGTTTGCAAGCCAAAAAAATTTGGTGGCCTAGGGCTTAGAAATATTAGAGACATATCTGAGGTTTACAAATTTAAGTTATTTTGGAAATTTATGGATGCTAAGTCATTATAGGCTAGATGGATGAAGGCCAAATATCTTAAAAATAAGAATTTTTGGACCACTAGAAAAGAGAGTCAACATTTTTATGTTTGGAAAAACATTATTGATTGTAGAGATATGGGTAGAAATTTTATTGATAGAGAATTAAAAGATGGTAACCAAACCAGTTTGTGGTTTGATCCATGGATATATGGAAAATCTCTTATTAATCTCCTTGGGTGGAATGATTTATATTTATCAGGGGGATTAATGAAAAAGTTCAGACTATTATTGATAATAATTGTTGAAGCTTTCATAATTGTACTGCTGCTCTTATATACAAAGTGGCAATTAGATGCATAAATATTGATCAAAGCAGTTTCAAAGATGAATTGGTTTGGAAATCATGTTCAAAGGATAATAATTTTTCTTTCAAACAAAATGTGAGAGCATATTAAAGGGGATGAAGTGGAGGTAGACTGGCATAAAGTTATTTGGTGCAAATCAAACTATCCAAAAATGGCTCACTGTGCCTTTTCTTCTCTTCTCAATAAATTACCTATAAAGGATAGATGTTGTAAATGGAGCAAGGACTTGGATAATAATTGTTTGTTATGCAAAAAAGAATTAGAAAGATCCAAGCATTTTTTTTTATTGTGAATATTCCCAGTACATTTGGTATAATGCCAAATGTACTTTGGGATTCAGTTATTTTATTCCTTATAAGTAGTATCGATTATACTATGAAATATTTCAAACCCAAGTCAATTTTTTTATTAAGGCGTGTGTTCTTCTTACTGCTGTAGTTTATTATATTTAGAAAGAACACTACTAGAAAAGATGTTGATTTCTGACGTCATTTAGCGATGCCGTAACGACTTTGCGATGGCACGGCGTCGCTAAATTTATAATCATCACTAAATTGTCATAAATACATCATAATCGCGTTTGTAATTAACTATGCCTTAGCGACGCCACGAATGTTTCTATGTTTTAAAGACGACGTCATAAACGCTTAAAGAAATGTTTACGCTTTTGTGACGCCGTCAAATTTAACAACGTGTTGATGTATATGCATGAGAACGATTTATAGTACTGTTTAATTGTTACCACAAATATTCATGTTCCATAATCTTATTGTGTGAAAATTTGGTTTAATCTAAACACTATTTTCCTAACTGTTCTCTTTCCGTTCGGCAAAATCCTTTTTTTCGTTGGAAAATATTAATCCACTCAGACGAAAGAAAATTTCTACTTCAATCAGCGTAAAGAAAAAAAATTACCCTATTGAAACGTCCTCATTTATGAAACGACGAAATAAAATTTTCGTTATCTCATCGCAATGGCATCATTAATCGCATATATGCCTTAGTGACACAGGAAAAAATTACTATGTTTTTTAAGTTTTTGTTATGCCTTTGCAACGAGACCTATTGGGAACGTAATCCAACAGCCCATTTCAAGTAAAATCCTGCCGTTCATTAATCTCGAATCAACGATCAATATAACAGATCCATCAACTCTAATTTGGTTGGTGCGACCAAAATCATGCCTTCGAATATACATTCACAATCGAAAATTTACCCCATCTCTCATTTAGTACTCTCCAGGAACCCTAGGTTCTAAAATCTCAAATTAAACATCCTACAATGATGGGATCTGTAACGACTATAATAAAGATCAGATTGTGCTATGAAACAGATTTCAAGGTCACATGGATGATTTGATTGACGTTCACGTTTTTGCAATCGGATAGGAAGACAAGATTGGTTTGCAACGGTAGTTTTTCTGAATCTCACACTATTCTCATTCTTCAATTTTATTAAAAATGGACAACTAATGTTTCAAAATTGTTGTTGGACAGTGAACGCCATGGCCCATAGTTCCTGCTTTATTTATTCAGAAATTTGAAGAATCTATATATTTAAGTTAATTTGCTTAAAATAAAGGCTAGAAACCTTAACTTATGTTGATTACTATAACATCTACAAAGGTGTTTTTGTTAGAGTTTATGCCCTAGAGGCAATCCATTTGATGTGATTGATAACAATGTTGTTGTTATTGTTTTATTTGGAATAAAATAATATTCTATAATATTATATTCACAGCGTAATATAATATTAATATAATAGAAGTCCTTGGAATTATAATACGAAATTATATAATTCGAGTAAGACTTGAATTTGAGATTATATAATGTGATAAGTATTATAATTCTTAAATGTCCCAAGTCCAGTTTTATTGTGTAAATAAGACAACAATAGAGCGATAAGACTAGTATATTGATTGACTGATGATCATATCTCATTGATCATTAATATACGTGATATTAAAGTCAAGATATAAATACGTATTGGAGAATAGCATATTGGGCTGACCCACCGTGAGATAACTACATGGAATATAATCAACAGTATCATAAGTTGTTCTCATAGTGATATTGATGTAATGGTACTCAGACCTGAAATCATTATAATTTTATTCGAGGATATTTATGTTTTGATATCATCTAAAGTTATTTCGTAACAGAGTAATGATAATGGTGATTATTGGATATATCTTGAATCGAATGAAAATTATGAATGATCTAGATGGAATTTAAACCTACGATATATTCGTAGTGATATCCATGGGCCTCTTGATTGAGTGAGACTATGAAATGCATGGCCGTGCTCAAATATTGATTTGTTTTAAACAGTCTACTCATCGATCAAGAAAAACGGATTAAATTATAATGAGGATGATACGATCCATGCCTCTAGTTTGATCCTGGATATATTGGTTAAAAGGATTATATTACATTGATACACTGGTCACGGAAAAGGTTGTATCAAATCGATGATCTTATTATAACTTGGGTAGCAGCGATGTATTACTAGATGCCACTCACTGTTTATAATTTAAATTTGATTTAAATTATTGTCAACGTTGTAGTAACCTATAAGGTCACACAATATAGAATGTTATAAGGAGAAAATGATTTTATACAAGTCAATTATAAATCTGTTGATATTTATTTGAAGTTGGAATTAGTATTCAAAAGGGGTTCCTATTTTATGGTAAATGGTTGTTTTAAAAGGATGTCCATTCCTTTTAATATTGACGGCTACATAAGAAAGGGGGGTAAGTTCCAAAAACACGATGGAATACCTTCAATTAGATTCAAGAGGAAACCGTTCTTGTGGGTACATATAGAGGCATGGCAATTGACATGCTGCGATTCGATTCTCCCAAGCTCGAGCAATCTAAGGTTGGATCGATTTCTTTTGCTGTTTCTTGCATCAGCAGGTATTTAGTCTAACCTAAATTAGATGTTGATTTCAATTTTGCATAGATCCTAGATTTAAGATCGTTAAATCTTCAAAATTGAGTAACATGATTAGATCTTGAAATCCCAACAGTGGTATTGGAGCTGGATTTGCAATAAATTGTAGTACGAATTCTGATTTAGGCTTACAATATTTGCATCCCTAATTAATCGACTGGATTATTTGTGAATTTGTTTCTAACTTGATTAATTAGGATTGTCATGTGTATTTAATTTCTGAAATGAATATATATTCCACCATGAGTTAAACTTGTATTTGGTACAAAGTATGAGATGATATTATGGATTAATATCTGATATTAACCCTGTTCTATCATTGTTTTAAATATTTGATTGGATCGGAAATATAAAAGGCAGTCGATTTAGCAATGGAAATGTTTTGTAATCAACAAAAAATTTCTTTGTTATTAGTAAAACAATCCAGAATTAATATATGATGTTAATTCATTTATATGTATTTGAAATCCCAGTTCAAACATCCCAATACTGTGATATTGACTAACTGTTCATAATCTGTCTGAATGCAAATATATGGTTTTGGATCTGTGAACTGTTAGATCACTCTAATACTCTATTATCACTTTGTAATTGATTATTTCTAAATCATGGATACAAGATCTAAACAAATAATCATTTAAACTGAAATTGTTTCACTGTTATTATTGCTATAATTGAATTTCATATATGATATAAACTCTCGAAATTAATATATAAATGATTATAAAATTTTAGTTTGATTTAGTATTGTTGTTTGATTAATATTGGAACCCTGTAGATTAATCACAAGTTAGTTTTGATTAATCAAAGGTGTTAGACCAATTATGGATCATTTTTTTCCTGTAAAAACCCTTTAAATCTGGTAATCTGTGTAATTACCATATTTGTCCTGATCTGAAATAATCTGAAAGGATTATATATATATATATATATATTTATATTTGATATTAATAATACTCTATGCATTGACAATTTCATTTGTTAACATATGGAAATATATTGTTTCGTTATAGTCTCTGTATGTTTTAATGTTCTAATATACATATATGATTTTAGACTGATACTGAAACTCTTGATCAGTATTAAAACTAAACCATAACATATGTACACTAATTCATTACAAACCCGACTGGGTATTTAGAATGCCAAATCCAATCCTAATTTTCCCATAGTAGATTAGTTAGATTGTATATATAGATAGATATACAAATTTAAGCATAATCTACTGGATTTTTCATAGGTTATTAACTGTTTTAAAATAACTTACTTGAGTATGTTGGCATGATCATTATGTGTACACATGATTATATAACACAAATCTGATGTGTAAGCTTTACTTTCTAATACTTTTCTGATGTGAAGACATTTTTCTGAAAATTATTTTTACATTTGATGTAAATTGTGAAGTGAGTCAATGAATTGATATTTGATATTGATTCATGCTTATAATGCTAATTTATATCATGATTGAATTTTATGACTGGGATGATTTACTGGTAGGCTGTATACACTGTTGAAAATTTTGACTTTCAAATTATGGTTCATATCTTTGAATTCAATCTGAGAACATTATTAAATCTGTGCTGAATACTGTTTATTAAACGGAACTGATTCGAGGTAATATGATTTCTTGTATCACAAGCATGGCTTTAATCCCTCCTAGTTGCACAAATTTCATTCATTTGTATCTATCAGAACCTATTCACCTGACGCACACGCTAACACTGTATCTAGTGAAATAGTTTAAAGTAAGGTCAAATCTTGATCATATATTGTGTGACAACTACCACACTACAGCATTTGTGTATATATATATATTGACATATAGTATCTGCTAAATATACAAATTGTTGTAAATAACTTAGTTCCCTGATTCAGTGAGTTGTTGACATTTATATTGATAATGTAATACAAGGTTGTTTGTCAATACTAGAACAAAATTATCATGTTTAATTTGAATCCATAAAGGTGATTTATGGATTGATATTGGATACCAATTATCACCAAATCCTGTTCTGTTAATCCTTATAAACAAGATTAATTATATTGAATTAATATAATAATAATAGGATAGTGGGTTTAATTTTCTTATTAAGCCTCTCATTACAGAATGCAGTCATAAAAACCATCCCTGTTCTTGTTTGATTTCAGAAATCACAAAGGGTTTACTTGTTCTATCAAACACACATATCTAGGATACAATATAACTATGGATTAATTTTGTTAATTCTATGAATATTTAAAAATGCGTTTGAATATAGTGATGAAAACTGTGCAAGAATATGATTTAGTATGTTTCATTGCTAAAATCTTACATTGATAAGCAGGATGCTTTATATTACTTTATCATGTATAAAATGTTTACATGTAAACTTGCGGCAGTTTAGGATATAAGTAATTCCTTTTATTTTATAATTATAAAGCTATTCAGTCTATGGCTTTATTTTGTGAAATTTAGATTCACAGACTTAAAATAATTGGTGAATGAAATTTAGTTGGATTTAGACCCTATTGCATATATATATATATCTATGTGTGTGTGTGTTAATATGCGTTGGCTGTAATTATCAAATTGAATATGTATCTATATTGACTGTGAAACTGTTAGCTATTTTAAAGCAGTAGATTTGATTAAAATACGATTACAGTCAAACATTACCGTTTAGGAAAAACCAATTCATGGGGTGGTTGGAGTATTTCAGGAGGAACTGTAACGAATTCGGGTATTTGGAGCTATGAAGGCGTGGCCGGAGCACATATTGTGTTTTCTGGCTTGTGTTTTTTAGCGGCAATCTGGCATTGGGTGTATTGGGACTTAGAAATATTCTGTGATGAACGTACAGGAAAACCTTCTTTGGATTTGCCCAAAATCTTTGGAATTCATTTATTTCTCTCAGGAGTGGCTTGCTTTGGCTTTGGCGCATTTCATGTAACAGGCTTATATGGTCCTGGAATATGGGTGTCTGATCCTTATGGACTAACTGGAAAAGTACAATCTGTAAGTCCAGCGAATGTGTGGTTTTGATTCTGGCCCACCCTATGATAAAACATATCTTAATGTAAATATGATATGAAAATGCGAATATGATTTGCAAGAAGGGTAAATTTGATTTGGTATATATAATACATAAACATGAAACTGAACATGTAGCAAAACTTATAAGTTCCCTTCCGTTTATTGTATCAAAATGAAAAATGTTTCAGTATTGATACACAAACATACACTGATGTATGTTTAATTCCACACGAGTATATGCATTTGGATGTATTTCACGAAGACTAATCGTGTGGATTAAAACTGCTTTACCATTGCAGGAGTTGCTTTGATTGCTGAAATTGTTATAGCCGAAAGATCAACTAAATGGAGGCAGAGTTCGGCAAAAGTTGGCATTGCAATTTTACATTATACTGATGGGTCAGTACATTTGGGTGAATGGAGTGTAAATATTTGTTGTAGGCATATTTGAAACTGTATTGGACAGATAGCCGCAATGATGTAAATTTTATTTAACATGTGTAAATGTATGCATAAGTATTAAAAATTTACAGTCAATACTCAATTAAAATTGTTTGACAATTCCTAGAAACCTGCGTTTAGGATTTTGATGCATATATATGCAAAACATGTCAATGCTATGTTATCTGTATCAGGTATCAATTTGATAAAGATCATATTAATTTTATATGACTGGCACATTTGTATATTATGAATATTTCTGTATATTTGTATGGGCTCAAACTCTTTGTTAAACATAGCTTGGTCTTAAAATATTTATGTCTGAATCTCATATAAATATGAATAAAATAAAATTGGTTAATAAAGAATTCATTTTGAATTGAATATTGTATTTGATACAAGAGTTAGAAACTAATGATTTGAAGTGTTTGCAAAAAATAGGTATGATTCCTATGTATGTATAGTTGAATTTAAATATACTTATATACATTTCATATATATATTATTTAAATTCAATTAATTATACGAATATAAAATACATGTATTTGATATATGTAAATAACTCTAATATTGTCTACCACTACGAATTATAAAATTCCCTCTAAAAACATATTTTGTTATATTAAGTCATGGGGATGTCTTCCAAAAATATACTCATCGCTGTCCAAGGTCAATGGTTGTAACTAACGCCAAAGCGTTGTGCACCTTTTATTTTGGTTATATGCGATGGAGTAAAATGTGGTGCTCCAACCTATTATTGGGTCCGACTTAACTAGGCTGCATAATAGGATTATGGCCTTAGAGACAAAAGCATGAATTATTCTATATATTTTGAGCAAATGAATAATATTGAACAAACTGTTCAACATGCGATCCAAGAGTTATATAGATGATGTAATTGACATAAGATGTCTACCTAAAAGGTTATGTTTTGAGTTTAGCCAAAGCTAGGTCAAGGCATGATTAGATTTGGATCTTGGAACACCGTTATATATATATATATATATATATATATATATATATAAACAGAGGGATGTTAATTTGAGTGGGAGCATATTTTAGTTTAAATTACATATTTATGTTAATATAAATTTTGATTGTCAAAATTTTGTGATTAAATAAATATTACAGAATCAGTTATTATTTTATCTAATGTAGATATTAAATAATAAATAACTCGATAATTTAATTAATCCTTAAGAAGGATAAATTGAATTAAATCAAATTTCTTGACTAACATTGAAATTTGAGGATTGTCCTCAAACAAATTAAACGTAATTTTTACAAAATAGAAGATCTAAAATGGAAAGGTTGAGGTGTGGCTTCAACCGAATAAAATATAAATGTTAGAACAATCTACTTGTACATTTCTAGTATTAGATATTTGATATAAAACACATAAATGTATGTAAATTTACAGAAATTGAAAAACAAGTAGAAATCTGATAAAAAGGGACAAGTGGACATACGATTGGAAATGAAGCAAATGTTGCTGGAATATCCATAGGAAGTTGATTCTTGTCCTATATATATTGGCTTAATTAGATAGATAAAATAATTGTTATTATGGAAATTCCATTTAAAATAAATGTTATTATAAATCTTGTTAAGACAAGATTAAATTTCATTTGTAATAAAAGAATAATTGTTATTCATTTATTTAAATGAAATATCTTATGGAATTTCACAAATAGTTAATGATCTTTATAAATTGTTAACTATAATGTACTTGACATAAACACTGAGTGGATTAAATTTAATATTTTAAATCCAATACATCTTTAGCATTGTCAGTTAGCCGATATAAACAAGAAACACATATCAAAAATTCATAACGATGGAATTTTGAGGTCATTTGATTTTGAATCATATGAAGAATGCAAATCTTGTTTATAAGGCAAAATAACTGAATCACCTTTCACTTGATACGGTGAATGGGATATTAAGTATTGGGCCTCATACATAATGATGTATATGGAGCAATGAATACATAATCTAGATGTAGGTTTTATTACTTCATTATATTTACTGATGATATCAGTAGATACAAATATGTGTTCTTATGATAACACAAATTGGAATCCTTTGAAAAGTTCAAAGAATTCAAAAATGAAGTTCAAAAACAATTTTGAATGAAATTAAGTTCTCTTCGAATAGATCGAGAGAATATTTAAACCAATTATAAACTGAATATCAAGATGAGTTTGAAATCGTTTCACAACTCACTCCATCAAGAACACCATATTGAAATGGTGTGTCTGAAAGGAAACATCGCACCTTATAAGATATAGCACGATTAATGATAAGTCATATAGATCTTCCTATGAATTAAATTTAGAACAATTGCATTTAATCCAAATGAAATGGCCTTTAAAGATGCCATATAAGATATGGACTAGGAAATGTCCTAGTGTGTCAAATATGATGATTTGGGATGTAAAGACGTTTGTTAAACGTCCTTCCTCTGATAAGATCGGACCTAAATCAAATAGCTATTTTGTGGATACAAATTCTCTGAGAATAAAATGTTTATTGCTCAATTTGGTATCCTATTGAAGGAGAGCCCATCTCTAAGACACCAATGGAAATGAAATAGAATTCGAAATGCCTCAAAAACCACAAAATATCACTGAATCTTGTATAGACAAGAATTTGAGTGGGAGTGACACAATTGTAATGACCCGCATTGGCAGAGGTATTATAATTAATTTATTTAATTATATAAATAGTGATATAGTAAATTAAATGGTCGTGCAATTAAATAATGGTGAATATTTAATTAAAATAATAAATTAAATAATATATTTAATTCTGAAATAATCAGAATTGGCAGAAATGGCGATATGGTGTGAACCGGATCATCTGTGATATTTAATTCAGTTTAGAATTGAATTAGAATAACGAATATATTATATAAACGACAGTTTGAACATAGAATTATAAAATAATTAAAATTGAGCTTGAAATGGCGTTGCAGTTCGATATTTGGCGATTTGAACTTCAACTGAGTGTACAGGATTCGTTTTAAGCCGGATTTCTGTGAAACAAGAAACGTGTGGAGCTGGTGGAGTATATCTTTCTAGTGGAAGAGAAAAATCGAGATTTCGTCATGTAGATTTTGATGTACGTCCAAATCAAATTTCAGAAAAGTCACTGTGGAATTCCTTTATAATTTATAAAGGAATTATTTATATTTTAAAAAGGAATTTCAATATAAATCGAATATCGGGTTGACCCAGAAGCGAATCTCAAGTTAGAAATTCATATAGGAATATTCTAGAGCTGTATGATATCGTTTGTGGATATATACGATAATATTTATTTATAAATATTTAATTTAATTTCTTTTAAATATATTTATATATTTAAAGGGGTTATTTAGGGCTTTAAAAATAGCCAGTTTTGCAAACGACCTCAGAATTCGATGAAACTAATTTTGTTGGATCCGCAGTGTCAAATAGTTGTTATATTTCCAGTTACGTGATTTTTAGAGTCACTGTGTGGTCGTACGGATTTTTAGAGTGAAAAACAGCAGTATTTTGACGGTTAAAAATACGCTGTGTGAGCAAACGAAGTCGGAATTCGACGAAACCAACTTCGTTGGGACCGTAATGTCGAACAGTAGCTGCATGTCCGGTTTTGTGATTTTTGGGTATCATGTGTGACCGCACGAATTTTTAGAAGGCAATAACAAATTAACAAGAAAGGAATATACCGAGAATATGCCATCTCCTTTCTATAAATACCCTACCCTTAAGTTTCTAAACCTAATACACTTCCTCCAAAGTCAACAGATCAAAATGCGCCGCAAGCCTCTAACAGAAATAAACAGTAGAAATCCTCTTTCAAAAATCAAAGTAAAATCCTAGAGAAATCTATAAATCTCAAAACTCATGTAATTGGATCTCTGGAGTTCTGGTCTTCATTTCTATACTGGTAATCATGGGCTCGATACTGTTTCTGTTCGCTGGAAACTTCATGGCGTCAGCTAGGGCTTGACGTGGTACGAGATACATGAAGATTTAGCTCGTTTTGATATTGGATATGAATTCAGCATTTGATTTAGCACTTGATGGGAGAATCTGGGTGATTTTGGTGATTGCAAGTGTCGATCGACACTGTAGTTCGTGAGTCAGAGCTGATCGAACGCGGTTGCCATGGGGAGCTCGGGTGACGCGAAAGTAGTGTGGAAGTGTAGAGAAATTTAAGAGAAGTTGAATGGTGTTGAGAGCTTTTGCTTTCATAAAGGAATGGTGGTAAATGAGGCCGCTAAGTATTGGTAATGGTGCGTTGAGGAGGGTGTTCGGTGTTTACCTGGTGGAAGAAGATGTAGTGGACGGGTATGGGTTAGCGGGCCAGATCAAGGTAAAGCCCAATGGATTTAAAAAGGGAAATATAAGTTTTATTTAATTTAAAGTGTATAGGAACTTCGATACTGAATAACTTCGTTGTATGTTAACGAAATTCAGAAAAACCAGGATCCGATAGGATTGTCTGAACGACGGCTACACTCT
This sequence comes from Allium sativum, assembly GCA_030737875.1. Lineage (NCBI taxonomy): Eukaryota > Viridiplantae > Streptophyta > Magnoliopsida > Asparagales > Amaryllidaceae > Allium > Allium sativum. The sequence goes on along the minus strand of CM060925.1, from coordinate 181,224,078 downwards.
GGAATTGTTGTGAGTGATGCGGAGCTTGTATGGAATTACGAAAAAAAAATATGTTCCGTCTGAATCAAGCAACAATTATCGTTAATTAACGATGATAGTCCAAAGTGAGTAAATCTCACTAACTCTGAACAGTTTATAATTTCATGTTGTATTTTTAGAACTGTTAAATATTGGATGATTGACTGTGTGTGGACTGTTAGATTAAACTTCTAGTCAGTTAGTTGAATTTCTATATTGATTCTGTTTAACAGAATATATCATATGGAACTGAAAGTGATGTTATCTATATTGTTTAACATATGTGGATGCAGGGAAACAGGTTGGGCTGGGTTCCTCAACATTTATTTTACTGTTATTCATATATTGTAATATATGATGTGATATATAACCTGTTGTCGATTATATGTGTTTGAACGATATTGGTCATCGTGATTTGATGTGTTAAATACCATAACATGCCGAAATGTTGATAAGGGAATATTTTCAAAGTGATATTTGAAAATAAAATATTTATAAATGGAATATTTATAAATAAGAAATATTTATAAATAGGAGATATTTTGAAAAAGGGAAAAACGTTATAAAAGGAAACTGTTATAAGAAGGAAATCATTTTAAAGTGGAGAACAGTTAATAAAAGTAAATCTTTAAAAATGAATAAACGTTGTTAAAAGGGAAATCTTTATAAAGCGAATAAAGGAGTTAAATCGAATATGGTATTCGAAAGGAGTTAAATCAAATATGGTATTGGAAAGTTAGTAAATCAAATTAGTTATTTGAAAGGAGTTAAATCGAATATGGTATTTGAAAGTTAGTAAATCAAATTAGTTATTCGAAAGGGGTTAGTCGAGTCGAGTTAGTCGAATAAAGTTGATCGAATATTTTTTATTCGAATTAGAGTTAACCAGTTAGAGTTAAACCAGTTAGAGTTAACCAGTTAGAGTTAACCAGATGGAGTTAATCAATTAGAGTTAACCAGTTAGAGTTAAACCAGTAGGAGTTAATCGAATATAGTTTATTCGAATAGAGTAAAAGGAGTTAATCGAATATAGTTTATTCGAATAGAAAGTAAAAGGAGTTAATCGAATATAGTTCATTCGAATAGAAAGTAAAAGGAGTTAATCAAATATAGTTTATTCGAATAGAAAGCAAAGGAGTTAATTGAATATAGTTTATTCGAATAGAAAGTAAAAGGAGTTAATCAAATATAGTTTATTCAAATAGAATCAATTCAGTTAATCGAATATAGTTTATTCGAATAGGGTTAAAGGAGTTATCGAATATAGTTTATGCGAAAGGAGTTAAGTGAAATGAGTAAATCTATAGCGTTAGTCCAATAGAGTTAATCCAATAGCGTTAGTCCAATAGAGTTAATTGATAAGGGTTAATCGAATAGAGTAAATTTAATAGAGTTATCGAATATACCTTATTCGAAGGAAAGAATTATCGAATAAGAGATCATTCGAAGGAGGGTTAAGTAAGGAAGTTAGTTAAAGAAATATAAAGTGAACTTTTCCTATTTCAAAGTTAGAAATGTTGTTCAGTTAAGGTCTGAGAGGTAGTTCTACCCCAACTTGATTGGCTTCGTATTTAACTAAGGAATGGTTAAGGTTCGGCAGTAAAGGATGGTTAAGTGAAGTTAGTAATTAAAGGAAATGGTTTGAGTTGGCATCGCGATGGTTTGTTTAAACATCTGTCTAAGTCCAATGAAGAAGCTTTGGAAATGTTTTCCAAATAAGAAACCAGAAATGTTTTCTAATAAGGAAAACAAGGAATTGAAATGTTTTCCATTGTTAATAACGTATATTTTCCAAATTTAGAAAATAAGAAATATTGAGTATAGGGAAACAGGAGATAAGTAAATTAATGAAATAAAGAGATAAATGTTGAATTATGTTTGATCGATATAAATTTCCATTTGGAAATAATATCGTTGTTTGCACACCTGTTTTCTTCGATAGTTAAATCACAGACTATCGAAGTTTTGACCATTTTAACGTTGTTAATATGGAGAGACCGTTTGGATTATTATCTAAAGAACCACTCTGTATTGGCATAAGCGTTGCGAATCATATATGCCAAAGATAATTGAAGACGGAGTAAAGTGCAAGGGCTATCCTGTTTACAGAATAGTGCCTTCGGTTCATCCTGTTCCTGGATGGATTGTATGGACGGATGTCTGACAGAGTATTTCCAGACGATCACGTATATTGATTTCTCCAACCGTACCAAGAGTGGAAGCGGAGAAGGAAACTTCTTTTAGCTAACACATAATGTAGGGTTGAGGACGTCAGTCGGTGATTTGATGGATTTGACGATGTGGCATTCAAAGTGAATCTGGTGTGATGATAAAGCGTAGCTTCTAGCCTCACATCCGGTTAATGACAAAAATCGGGCAGGCAGCATGGCTAAGTCGGTCGCACCGAAGTAGGGTGTATAATCACCTAATCTAGAGTTTCATTTACTTCTAAAAATCTATTGTTGATGCTGTCCCATTCGGGAAACGGTTGCTGATCCCAACCGTTGGTGATATACATTCGATACACTCAAGCGAAATGAGTGGTCAGTCATGTGTGGCCGGGTTGCAAGATGTTCTTGTTGAACCCAGTGTATTCCTCTCTAGAGGTACACTAGCGAAAGGTGGTTCCATACCTTGTCATAGTTGGAAATCCATTACCCACTACGTGCTTGCGGTTTTGATTGTATACTATATATGTAGAACGTGAGATGAAAGCGTTTCTGCTAGATGATTATTATATTGTGTTGATAGACATTATTATAATATCAAAAGGTTTTTGATATAAAGATATTTGGATTCTAATAAGGGAAAAACCCGTTCCGTTATACGACGTGGTCTTATGAGATATCGATTACCTGCTTGAACTGTTTTAAACTGTTTTACTCACACCAGTCCCATGACTGACCCGGAGTTTATTTTGTTGTTTTCCCTAAACTCTTGGGTGCCTAAATTTGTATGGGCAGTCAAGTAGTCGGGATTTACAGATATGCTGGAAGAGCTTGGAGCAGGAGGCTTCAGGATCATATAGCTATAGTTATTTCCGCTGTGTTGTAAGTGCTGTACTTTGATAATGATATGTATATTCAAGTACAGATTTGTATTTCAAAGTTATGTTATGAAATATATTTATTCGTTCCGCTTTGAGATTCGTGTTACTCTGATATTGTGTTCTTCTTCTTCTTTCATTCTAAGTTTTCTATCTTATCTTTCCTCACCCTCTAATTTCTTTCATTTATGACCGTATTTTTCGATCCTTGGATGTTCGATATGTGTTGTAAATCGGATAACCAAGATCACCAAAATCCCGGGTCATTACAGTTGGTATCAGAGCTTAAGTTAAGTGAATTACCTTGGCTCTGTGGCGTAACTCAGTAGAGATGGGGTTAGTAATACCCTAGATTGAGTTTGAGTGTATATATACGAGTGAACGTATTTGTTATTGATATAAAAGTTGTTTTATATTGTGGAGATTCATTGGTTGAGTCGTTTATGAGTTCTGGTCGATCAGTTTGATCCACTGTATCGGTAGGAGTTTATAAACACTCGAATACGATGGGTCGGCACAATATGTTTTGAAAAAAGGGGTAAATTAAAATAAGTTTACCCAAGGTATATCTTGATATAGAGAAGATATATATATATATATATCAAAATTATAATATAGTGGATATATTGGTTATTATTATAATCGAGTAAGATTATAAATTAAATGGTTATGTAAATAACCAATCAGAATTCATATAAGTGAAATACGTGAAATCAGATGAGTAAAATCTGAAATTAAAATCAAAAATTGAAATTAAAATTTTGGAAAATTGGATAAGTGTTTGTTAATGGATTTGGATTAAGAATAAGGAAAATTTAAGATCCTGGGAGATTTCAAATTGTTTTACAAGCAGTGTGAATTATATTTTGAAATGAATTTCAAAGTGGAAATGTTTAGAAATGATTTTATAGTATTGAACTCACTTCGATCGCTGGAAAATAGATTCCGATGATGACAACTGCATCATCAGTATTCATTTTCGAGTTGTAAGTGACGAATTACTACCAGAGATACTGTTTTGAATTTGTTTTGTGAAAGACAAGTGTGTTGAATTTCAAAATGGGATTTATAATATAGAATTGAATATAGAATTTGAATAAAGAGAATTCAAATAAAAATTGAATATAGAAATTCAAAGGGAGTTTGAATATATGAAATTCAATGGAATTGAAATAGAAATTGAATATAGAAATTCAAAGGGAGTTTGAATATATGAAATTCAATGGAAGTGATATAGAATTTGAATATAGAAATTCAAATGGAATTTGAATATAGAATTCAAAAGGAATTCAAATATAGGATTTGAATATAGAAAGTGAAATGGAATTTGAATACAGAATTCAAAAGGAATTCAAATATAGAATTTGAATAATAGAGTTTGATATATAGAATTTGAATAATAGAATTTGATACATAGGATTTTAATATATATAATTTGAATATAGAAATTCAAATGGGATTAGTGATATAAAATTTGAATAGAAATTGAAAAGAATTAACTAAGTCGAAGAGGAATTAGTTAATCGAGTTTTGAATTTGAAGTTGAACTTTGAAAGGTGAACTGGATTTGTAAATGGATATTCGAAATCGAATATAGAACTAAAATTTGAAATTTGGATTCAAATTAGTTAATAAGCAAGTTAAAATATATTTGAACATGTCATGTTCAAATATAAAAGTGAAATAGACTAAAGAGTTAATTAACAAATTAATTAACGAATTGAGTTAAAACGATCAGGTATAGTTAAAATAGATTGGGTAGGTATAAATATACATGAGATAGGTATGGATAAGGTATGAAGGTATATAAATAGAATGCTCGACGAAAAGGTATGTATTTAATTCGTATATGAGATTTTATGCGCCATATCGGCTAGCCGCTTGGCTTTTTCTTTTGGATTGGTGAGAGCCATGAGAGGCTATTTGAAATATCCCGATGCTCCTGGTACAAAGGAGGTTATGGCGATTTTTTCCGGAAATTTAAGGAGTTAGAATATTTTTAAGATAATTTGATAGTTAGAAATCAACATATCGATGTATATATAGAATCGATAAGGAAACAAACTTAGAAATAGAATAGGAAAATCAAAAAGGAAGACTAAGAATAAAATCTAGTAAGAATAGAAAGAGGAAGCATGTACGTGTTTAAAAGTGAATACGTAGTTATATGGTATTGATTATTCGAGTAAGTAGTCATATCTGTTTTGACGTTATAAATGTTATTCAGTCAGGTTCTGAGAGGTAGTTATACCCCAACTTGATTGATTTCATTATTAACAAATAAATAGTAAGATTTCAGGCTCGAAGATCAATGTTGAACAAAAGTTAGTTGAATATAGTATTTGGGTTGTCGTAACGATGTTTTACACAACATCCGTTTTAACCCAAATAAGTGTAAGCTTGGAAATATAATAAAGAATATTTCTTAAGTATAGAAATAAACGAGATCGGAAAAGAGATAAGTAATTGGAATATTTTCCAATTATAAATAGCATATATTTTCTAAAGTTTAGAAAATAAAGGAAGGCGATATTCGGAAATGTTTTCCAAATAACATAAAAGGCCAATATGGTTATTGAAAATATTTGGTTTACAAATATTGATAAAGAAATAAGGAAGTGATTGAATTAATGGAATATTAATTAAGGGCTCAGTGACATGTTCAAAAGGAAAATTCGATTTTTGGAAAGAGTAAACTGTTTAAAAACTCCCAGGGAAAAGACTGTTTGAATTAAAAACAAATTTAACAGAAATTTGTGAAAGCAAATTTGAAATAAAGTAAAGCCAGTAAAGTGGTAACTGGGATTGAATTAGAATGATATCAAGACAAATTGGATTGTGAGATTCAAATTTGAAGTGTAATGTGATAATCAAGTTAAGAATTGGGAATCGAAGGAAACTCAAGTTGAAATGATATTTGGCTTGGATATAAGCGAATGGTTGTGTTGTGGATAAAAGCAGATTGGAATTTGTTTGGGATGACCCTTGTATCCGCTGAATTGATAACAGGTGGAAAGGATATAATGATATGCCGACAAAAGGTACAAGTTTATATTTCTATTGGATATAAGATTTATGAGCCAAATTGGCAAGTCGCTTGGCTGTTTGATTTTCTATTGGGTTGGAGATGGCCTAGAGAGGCGAGTGGGAGTTTGACCGATTGACCAATACAAAGGAGGTGCTGGCGAAATTTTTCGAAAAGTTAAGGCGTTAGAAAATTTTCAGGATTTTTGAAAATTTTCGTTGATAAGAATTAATTAATAATTTAATTGAAATTAAATTGATTCAGTTGAAACTGAAATTAAGAAGTGAACAAATATGTTCTAACCAGTCGATAGGGTCGGCCTCTACCTTTTAGCAATTTCGAAGACGAAATTATTTTAAGTGGGAAAGATTGTAATGATCCGCATTGGCAGAGGTATTATAATTAATTTATTTAATTATATAAATAGTGATATAGTAAATTAAATGGTCGTGGAATTAAATAATGGTGAATATTTAATTAAAATAATAAATTAAATAATATATTTAATTCTGAAATAATCAGAATTGGCAGAAATGGCGATATGGTGTGAACCGGATCATCTGTGATATTAAATTCAGTTTAGAATTGAATTAGAATAACGAATATATTATATAAACGACAGTTTGAACATAGAATTATAATATAATTAAAATCGAGCTTGAAATGGCGCTGTAGTTCGATATTTGGCGATTTGAACTTCAACTGAGTGTACAGGATTCGTTTTAAGCCGGATTTCTATGAAACAAGAAACGTGTGGAGCTGGTAGAGTATATCTTTCTAGTGGAAGAGAAAAATCGGGATTTCGTCGTGTAGATTTTGATGTACGTCCAAATCAAATTTCAGAAAAGTCGCTGTGGAATTCCTTTATAATTTATAAAGGAATTATTTATATTTTAAAAAGGAATTTCAATATAAATCGAATATCGGGTTGACCCAGAAGCGAATATCGAGTTAGAAATTCATATAGGAATATTCTAGAGCTGTATGATATCGTATGTGGATATATACGATAATATTTATTTATAAATATTTAATTTAATTTCTTTTAAATATATTTATATATTTAAAGGGGTTATTTAGGGCTTTAAAAATAGCCAGTTTTGCAAACGACCTCAGAATTCGACGAAACTAATTTTGTTGGATCTTGCAGTGTCAAATAGTTGTTAGATTTCCAGTTTTGTGATTTTTAGAGTCACTGTGTGGTCGTACGGATTTTTAGAGTGAAAAACAGTCAGTATTTTGACGGTTAAAAATACGCTGTGTGAGCAAACGAAGTCGGAATTCGACGAAACTAGTTTTGTTGGGACCGTAATGTCAAACAATAGCTGCATGTCCGGTTTCGTGATTTTTGGGAATCATATGTGACCGCACGAATTTTTAGAAGGCAATAACAAATTAACAAGAAAGGAATATACCGAGAATATGCCATCTCCTTTCTATAAATACCCTACCCTTAAGTTTCTAAACCTAATACACTTCCTCTAAAGTCAACAGATCAAAATGCGCCGTAAGCCTCTAACAGAAATAAACAGTAGAAATCCTCTTTCAAAAATCAAAGTAAAATCCTAGAGAAATCTATAAATCTTAAAACTCATGTGATTGGATCTCTGGAGTTCTGGTCTTCATTTCTATACTGGTAATCATGGGCTCGATACTGTTTCTGTTCGCTGGAAACTTCATGGCGTCAGCTAGGGCTTGACGTGGTACGAGATACATGAAGATTTAGCTCGTTTTGATATTGGATATGAATTCAGCATTTGATTTAGCACTTGATGGGAGAATTTGGGTGATTTTGGTGATTGCAAGTGTCGATCGACACTGTAGTTCGTGAGTCAGAGCTGATCGAACGCGATTGCCATGGGGAGCTCGGGTGACGCGAAAGTAGTATGGAAGTGTAGAGAAATTTAAGAGCAGTTGAATGGTGTTGAGAGCTTTTGCTTTCATAAAGGAATGGTGGTAAATGAGGCCGCTAAGTATTGGTAATGGTGCGTTGAGGAGGGTGTTTGGTGTTTACCTGGTGGAAGAAGATGTAGTGGACGGGTATGGGTTAGCGGGCCAGATCAAGGTAAAGCCCAATGGATTTAAAAAGGGAAATACAAGTTTTATTTAATTTAAAGTGTATAGGAACATCGAAACTGAATAACTTCGTCGTATGTTAACGAAATTCAGAAAAACCAGGATCCGATAGGATTGTCTGAACGACGGCTACACTCTAGAATTGGTTGTGAGTGATGCGGAGCTTGTTTGGAATTACCAAAAAATATATATTCGTTCCGTCTGAATCAAGCGACAATTATCGTTAATTAACGATGATAGTCCAAAGTGAGTAAATCTCACTAACTCTGATCAGTTTATAATTTCATGTTGTATTTTTAGAACTGTTAAATATTGGATGATTGACTGTGTGTTGACTGTTTGATTAAACTACTAGTCAGTTAGTTGAATTTCTATATTGATTCTGTTTAACAGAATATATCATATGGAACTGAAAGTGATGTTATCTATATTGTTTAACATCTGTAGATGCAGGGAAATAGGTTGGAGGAACCCAACTGGGTTCCTCAACATTTATTTTACTGTTATTCATATATTGTAATATATGATGTGATATATAATCTGTTGTCGATTATATGTGTTTGAACGATATTGGTCATCGTGATTTGATGTGTTAAATACCATTACTAAAAGTAAATATTTAAAAATGAATAAACATTGTTAAAAGGGGAAAACGTTATAAAAAAGGAATCTGCTATAAGAAGGAAATCAATTTAAAGTGGAGAACCATTACTAAAAGTAAATATTTAAAAATGAATAAACATTGTTAAAAGGAAAATCTTTATAAAGCGAATAAAGGAGTTAAATCGAATATGGTATTCGAAAGGAGTTAAATCAAATTAGTTATTCGAAAGGAGTTAAATCGAATATGGTATTTGAAAGTTAGTAAATCAAATTAGTTATTCGAAAGGGGTTAGTCGAGTCGAGTTAGTTGAATAGAGTTGATCGAATATTTGTTATTCGAATTATAGTTAACCAGTTAGAGTTAAACCAGTTAGAGTTAACCAGTTAGAGTTAACCAGATGGAGTTAATCAATTAAAGTTAACCAGTTAGAGTTAAACCAGTAGGAGTTAATCGAATATAGTTTATTCGAATAGAGTAAAAGGAGTTAATCGAATATAGTTTATTCGAATAGAAAGTAAAAGGAGTTAATCGAATATAGTTCATTCGAATAGAAAGTAAAAGGAGTTAATCGAATATAGTTTATTCGAATAGAAAGCAAAGGAGTTAATCGAATATAGTTTATTCGAATAGAAAGTAAAAGGAGTTAATCGAATATAGTTTATTCGAATAGAATCAATTGAGTTAATCGAATATAGTTTATTCGAATAGAGTTAAAGGAGTTATCAAATATAGTTTATTCGAAAGGAGTTAAGTGAAATGAGTAAATCTATAGCGTTAGTCCAATAGAGTTAATCCAATAGCGTTAGTCCAATAGAGTTAATTGATAAGGGTTAATCGAATAGAGTAAATTTAATAGAGTTAACGAATATACCTTATTCAAAGGAAAGAATTATCGAATAAGAGATGATTCGAAGGAGGGTTAAATAAGGAAGTTAGTTAAAGAAATATAAAGTGAACTTTGCCTATTTCAAAGTCAGAAATGTTGTTCAGTTAAGGTCTGAGAGGTAGTTCTACCCCAACTTGATTGGCTTCGTATTTTACTAAGGAATGGTTAAGGTTCGGCAGTAAAGGATGGTTAAGTGAAGTTAGTAATTAAAGGAAATGGTTTGAGTTGGCATCGCGATGGTTTGTTTAAACATCTGTCTAAGTCCAATGAAGAAGCTTTGGAAATGTTTTCCAAATAAGAAACCAGAAATGTTTTCTAATAAGGAAAACAAGAAATGGAAATGTTTTCCATTGTTAATAACGTATATTTTCCAAATTTAGAAAATGAGAAATATTGAATATAGGGAAACAGGAGATAAGTAAATTAATGAAATAAAGAGATAAATGTTGAATTATGTTTGATCGATATAAATTTCCATTTGGAAATAATATCGTTGTTTGCACACCTGTTTTCTTCGATAGTTAAATCACAGACTATCGAAGTTTTGACCATTTTAACGTTGTTAATATGGAGAGACCGGTTGGATTATTATCCAAAGAACCACTCTGTATTGGCATAAGCGTTGCGAATCATATATGCCAAAGATAATTGAAGACGGAGTAAAGTGCAAGGGCTATCCTGTTTACAGAATAGTGCCTTCGCTTCATCCTGTTCCTGGATGGCCGTATGGACGGATGTCTGACAGAGTATTTCCAGACGATCACGTATATTGATTTCTCCAACCGTACCAAGAGTGGAAGCGGAGAAGGAAACTTCTTTTAGCTAACACATAATGTAGGGTTGAGGACGTCAGTCGGTGATTTGATGGATTTGACGATGTGGCATTCAAAGTGAATCTGGTGTGATGATAAAGCGTAGCTTCTGGCCTCACATACGGTAAATGACAGAAATCGGGCAGGCAGCATGGCTAAGTCGGTCGCACCGAAGTAGGGTGTATAATCACCTGATCTAGAGTTTCATTTACTTCTAAAAATCTATTGTTGATGCTGTCCCATTCGGGAAACGGTTGCTGATCCCAACCGTTGGTGATATACATTCGATACACTCAAGCGAAATGAGTGGTCGATCATGTGTGGCCGGGTTGCAAGATGTTCTTGTTGAACCCAGTGTATTCCTCTTTAGAGGTACACTAGCGAAAGGTGGTTCCATACCTTGTCATAGTTGGAAATCCATTACCCAATACGTGCTTGCGGTTTTGATTGTATACTATATATGTAGAACGCGAGATGAAAGCGTTTCTGCTAGATGATTATTATATTGTGTTGGTAGACATTATTATAATATCAAAAGGTAAGATATAAAGATATTTGGATTCTCATAAGGGAAAAACCCGTTCCGTTATACGGCGTGGTCTTATGAGATATCGATTACCTGCTTGAACTGTTTTAAACTGTTTTACTCACACCAGTCCCATGACTGTCCCGGAGTTTATTTTGTTGTTTTCCCTAAACTCTTGGGTGCCTAAATTTGTACGGGCAGCCAAGTAGTCGGGATTTACAGATATGCTGGAAGAGCTTGGAGCAGGAGGCTTCAGGATCATATAGCTTTAGTTATTTCCGCTGTGTTGTAAGTGTTGTACTTTGATAATGATATGTATATTCAAGTACAGATTTGTATTTCAGAGTTATGTTATGAAATATATTTATTCGTTCCGCTGTGAGATTCGTGTTACTCTGATATTGTGTTCTTCTTCTTCTTTTATACTAAGTTTTCTATCTTATCTTTCCTCACCATCTAATTTCTTTCATTTATGACCGTATTTTTCGATCCTTGGATGTTCGATATGTGTTGTATATCGGATAACCAAGATCGCCAAAATCCCGGGTCATTACAACAATAATTCTAATATTATTTTATAATACATTAATCATTATAAATAATGTTAGTTTTAAAACAAGAAATAAATATTGATTCTAAGAAAGAGAATGTTTGGATTAAGAAGTTCATGATTGAACTTAATTCATTGTTGATCGAATGATATACATTGCGATAACAATATGGCTGTTTCTCAGGCCTAAAACATTAAACTCATTATCGATCCAAACATATATTTAAGAAATATAATTCCCATGTGAAGTTGTTCACAGAAGAAATAAAACATATCTGCAAAGTTACAAAAGTTGTAATGTTGCAGACCTACTGAATTAAAAACTCTATCGCAACAGAAGTTTAATAGTCACACTAGTTTCATGAGTATACGATACATAAATGATTGACTCTAGTGCAAGTGGGAGATTGTTAGAGTTTATGCCCTAGAGGCAATCCATTTGATGTGATTGATAACAATGTTGTTGTTATTATTTTATTTGGAATAAAATAATATTCTATAATATTATATTTACTGCTTAATATAATATTAATATAATAGAAGTCCTTGGAATTATAATATGGAATTATATAATTCGAGTAAGACTTGAATTTGAGATTATATAATGTGATAAGTATTATAATTCTTAAATGTCCCTAATCGAGTTTTATTGTTTATATAGGACAACAATAGAGTGTTAAGACTAGTATATTGATTGACTGATGATCACATCTCATTGATCATTAATATACGTGATATTAAAGTCAAGATATAAATATGTATTGGAGAATAGCGTATTGGGCTGACCCACCGTGAGATAACTACATGGAATATAATCAACAGTATCTTAAGTTGTTCTCATAGTGAAAGTGATGTAATGGTCCTCAGACCTGAAATCATTATAATTTTATTCGAGGATATTTATGTTTTGATATCATCTAAAGTTATTTCGTAACAAAGCAATGATAACGGTGATTATTGGATATATCTTGAATCGAATGAAAATTATGAATGATCTAGATGGAATTTAACCCTACGATATATTCGTAGTGATATCCATGGGCCTTCTGATTGAGTGACACTGTGAAATGCATGGTCGTGCTCAAATATTGATTTGTTTTAAACAGTCTACTCATCGATCAAGAAAAACGGATTAAATTATAATGAGGATGATACGATCCATGCCTCTTGTTTGATCCTGGATATATTGGTTAAAAGGATTATATTACATTGATACACTGGTCACGGAAAAGGTTGTATCGAATCGATGATCTTATTATAACTTGGGTAGCAGCGATGTATTACTAGATGCCGCTCACTGTTTATAATTTAATTTTGATTTAAATTATTGCCAACGTTGTAATAACCTATAAGGTCACACAATATAGAACGTTATAAGGAGAAAATGATTTTAGACAAGTAAATTATCAATCTGTTGATATTTATTTGAAGTTGGAATTAGTATTCAAAAGGGGTTCCTATTTTATGCTAAATGGTTGTTTTAAAAGGATGTCCATTCCTTTTAATATTGATGGCTACATAAGAAAAGGGGATAAGATCCTAAAACACGATGGAATACTTTTTCTAACCCTAAAATTCAGAATGGTGGCTAGTATCGTCTCCCCCTCCTCTTTAATTCGATTCAAGAGGAAACCGCTCTTGTGGATACATATAGAGGCATGGCAATTGATATGCTGCGATTCGATTCTCCCAAGCTCGAGCAATCTAAGGTTGGATCGATTTCTTTTGCAGTTTCTTGCATCGACAGGTATTTAGTCTAACCTAAATTAGATTTTGATTTCAATTTTGCATAGATCCTAGATTTAAGATCGTTAAATCGTCAAAATTGGGTAACACGATTAGATCTTGAAATCCCAACAGTTTTTTGCTATTTTTTCTTTTACTGTTATATAATCTGGTGATTTTCTAATTTTTAATTTGCAAGTGGTGTTGTGGTTCTCATTCTTTATGCAAACTTAAGTTTTGTTTTGCCGGGATTTGGTTGCCTTAACTGATGAATTCTGTTTTTATTACGGAATTTAACTATAGGTTTTGTTTTAGTCCCGACATACCTTTGTTGTTTACTTATTCTTATTTATAGAGTAACTATTATGCCAACAGTTGTAAGATTATCAATAATGAAGAGACTGTTATCAACTTATTTACTTAGTTTGATTACCTTTTTCATGTTCTATGGATTTGTAGCTAATTAAGTGGGGTAAGAAATATTTTATTTGTAGGATCATACAATAAGCTCCGTAGGAATGACACTATTAATATGCTAATAGATTTTGTGATATTCAAAGAGCCTAATGATTTAATCTTTCTTTGATGCATTAGTGGTCGATATAGGAAAATATTTTGTTAAATTTATTTGTTGAACTTAGGTAAATGGTTAGTTGTGTCATTATGGCATATGGATTGTGGCTTCACCTTTAAGTATAAACATTAAAAGTGTAAAAATATATACTATGAAAGCTAATTCACTATTAAACGATATGAATGTACGATTATGAATAACAAATGCTTTAATTTCAGATGGTATATAGATATTTGTAATGTGTGAAGAGTTTACTAAGTGCTTGACTTCGAGAGGGGGGATTTTAGCAAGTGAAATAAACGGTCGGAAAATCTGTAGGGATTTCTTCATTAGTTAAAGGTATTTAATAAAATAAAGCACTTGATGTGACTAATGTTATCTTTTTCACATATTTTCTTGTATGTATCAACACTTTATTTCAGTAAGATTTACCGTCTTTCCTCTTTTTTTTGGTTGAACGATGTTGCTTTTATAAAATACCTATAACAATGTCTTTATAGTGATCAGAGGGATGTGGCATCATTCTCATATATTTTCTCACCAATGCTACGCTTTCAGTTGTTTGTTTATTGTATTTTATTATTAGTGTTTCAATTGCGAAGCACAATAGACACCTTCTGCCAGCTCTCTCAGGTATAATACTATGTCATTGCAGTAGCATGCTCATTCCACTAGTTACTAACATTTCAGAGGTTGGCTAATCTTTTATATTTTCTTATAACAGATCAAATTTCATCTGTAAAAAATTTAGTTATGGAATCTGTTTGAATATGTTCTAACTTTTTTTGTATAAAGTATGGTCTCTTTCTTTCGTTTTGCTATTCTATGCATAAATTTTTCTTGCTTATGATATGATGGAGTTAATTAGATAGTTACTAGTATTTTATTTTCTTGCTTAACAGATATTTTCTTCTGATGTTGTGGTCAGGCACGTGTTTGATGTTTTCTTTCCTATTTATCATGTTAATTAGGATGAGGGCTTTGATGTTCAAACTTCTAGATATGGTAATATTTTCTAATTTTTCCCGTGCACTACTTATTTTCTACAGTGCTACATCATTTTACCAATGTTCCATCAATGTATACTTTTAGAGTGATCAATATCTTTAATTATTACTCCATCATTTTAGTGTTAGGCTCATAAAAAGCGAGCATGCTTATTGAATGGTGTTGAGATTGAAAATTTGACGTGGAAAATCAATTGAAATAGATAATGTATAATACTGCTTATACTGAAGCATGCAAAAATCCTGGGAATGGAATGAAAACTTGTAAAGGAATTCTCTAGTAGATGTTATACCCATGCATATACACACATATACTACATGCTTCCAAACAAATGTTAGTCTTTTTTTATAGAATATATGTGTCTGTGCACGTAAAATTTGATACAGACATCATTGCTACTTACTAAGCGAAAAACGAGTATTGCCACTGGATGTACGTTCAAGTGTCTGTGAGCATCATTTCAGCCGGAAGCCGACTGGTTTTTTTCCCACATGAAGCAGACCTCCATTTATATAATTCATAAAAGTGGTGGCCTTCATTACAGTTAAGTTTCATTTCAAAACATATTTTCAATGGTGTAGTGATTTTTCAATGGATAATTTGCAATACTCTTCTTTCTGTTCATTCACCTATATTCCTTTTCATATATTTCTTCCCACAATATTTTAAAAACTACTCCGTTTACTAGTTATAGAATCATCATGTCGTCTGAGTCAAATTTAGTTCAAGTACTCAGAGCAAGATTCTCCTTGGTGCCAATTGGAATTGAACTTCCCATGTCACTGGATGTAAATCCAGCAAGATTTACTAGTCAACAAATGGAGGATGGGTGGACAGGCTCTGGTTGGTGTGATTTTGAGTTAATGAAACTGACTTTGTTTACGGAAGGCCCTAGACATTGTATTTTTCGGAAAGGAAACGGTTTAAGCAACTTTTGTTAGAATTTCAACATATATTAACAGCAGACAGTCATGAAACCCTAGATCTGAAATATGTAACCCATATTGATTTAATTGAGAACAAATCAGAAAATAAATAACTTGATTAGCGGAAGCGTACCTGAATCTGTATTTAATCATTGCAATACCTGAATTCCATAATTGGTTGCCACAGAGAAGATGAATTTGGTTCGATCTTCCAAATTGACACAAACCCTAGATTAGATTCAGCTCTCCGTAGAAGAGGTTAGAGAGTTGCTATGGCTTGTGTAATTTGGGGACCATAACCCTTTATTTATAGAGTTGGCATTTTGTAATTCGGCCCTTCAACAAAATATAAAATGCCCCGGTATCTACACATTAGGCCCATGATAACTTAAACTTTAAGTCTATTAATTCTAATCCAAAATTAGATCACTTTAATTAGGCTTTACACCAAAATAGCACAACACATTTTATTTTACATATGTGACCCAATTGACAAAATATTCCAACAATCTCCCCCTGGGTCACATATGAAATAACCTTAAAATGTGTTTAACTTTACGAGCTCCAAAATTTGCTATTTATAACATATGGTGTATTTGAAACAATCTCGTCCATTAATTGGGTTGACAAAGGATCAAAGCGGCATTCGTTACATTTATCGTAACTAAACCCATCAATGGTCACATATATCAATACAATCAAACGACATAGATCAATCATGGATGCGTAGCATGGAAATTACATGAAATGTGATCTATACATGTCTATTTCCAACTGGTCCTCCTTTAGTGAGATCAAATGTTTAATATTTCAACAACCTGAGTGCAAAGAAAAATTCATTACTTTATTTCTGATCAGAAAAAGAACTTGATATGCATATATCTATAACTGAAGTATAGAGCAATGAGTCATATGACAATACCAAATGCAAACTCCCCCTGAACCAAAATATCCTTACATAAAAGTTACACCAATTGAGCTACATGCTCATGAAAGACCTTAGGTGATAACCTTTTGGTAAGCGGATCCGCCATAATTGAGTTTGTCTAAGTGTGCTCTATGAATTACAATATATTTTGCACTCTTCCCTTATAGGAAAATAATATATTCTTTACTGTCACAATATTACTTGGTCTTACAATTCTTTATCTATAACTGGAGTCTTGTGACAAAATTTCATTATTATTTTCCATATTTGGATGTCTTATAATTAACCAAAGACGATATTTTCAAAGTGGTGAAAACTATAAGTGCCTAAGTGACACTTTTCCCTTATATAGTTTCACCCATAAAATATTTTATCATTGCTAGAAGTGGATCTTTTACGGTAATGACATCCAAAATATCTGGATCGTAATTCTTTATGATCTCCAACCGATCCGATCTTTTATCTATGAGCATATGATCTTTTATTTTATTCCTTAAAGATATCTCATAACCATTTTGGATACTAAATCAGTGATCCACTTTTAATATCAGTAAGGTATCTGTCAAATAATACACGCATATCCATATGTTTATATACATTAGTATGCATTGGAATTCAAACTGCAAATGCATGAAAAATCTTTTGCATTTCTTTAGTTTCAAGGATGGCAACATTTATCTGTTTTGGTAAAAGAAAATCAACTGAATCGCAGTTTACATACCAAATCTTTTAAGCATTTATCTTCCTAATTCTTTTGTAATAATCCAAATATCACCCCATGAAAAATAATGGTGTATTTGAATCCCAAATACAAAAGACTAATCCATAAATGAGTTTCTTAAGTAGTTTCACCAATGTCTCCATTGAGAAACATAACTTTAATCTCCATCAGATAATGCTCAAAAGTACAAACTGTAGTAAGCTCCAATGTGATCGATTCAGAATCGTTTACTAAGTCCAAAATGAAACATTCTTCAAAGAAAACAAAATTTCCTTTTAATAATAGCGATTTCAATAAAAGTGTCTTATAAAATTCAATATTACCCACTTGATCCCTTTTGGCTTTGAATAGTTATTCATAACCAATGATCTTATTACTTAAGTTAGAGGGAGATTTCAAACTTTATTATCCATATAGATTTATGCTATATGTTCATTTCTTAAATCCACATTTTAAATTAGTACCTTACATGGATTAATGTCCATAGCATCATCTTTATCAATCCATTATTTATCGTTATGAAGAAATACTACATAATAATCTGAAATAGCATTTCTTCCCATTTAGGTGGATTTCCATAGTGATCTTGCATTTTGAGGTTGTTGAGTTTGTTTTCTTGAAACAGTAACCTTAGCTTATAGAAAAAATTATCTTCAACATCGTCTTATTATGGTTCTTAATTTACTTCTTCCTAACAAAAGAAAACAAATCTTAAACTTTAAGCGAAGAAGAAACCGCAGTTGAATCAAAGATAATGATTGATATTACTTTATTTCTCCCCCCAAACTCAACATCCTCAAAATAACTATTGCAATTCCCGCTTTAAAACTTTTCCTTAGTGTGGGTTCATAAAAAATATTATAAACTTTAAATCGCTTAGAGTATCAATAAAGTATTTTCTATTTTTATGATATCTCAATCTATAACTCGTTAGTAAACTAAAACAAATAATTATATTAATCACCAAAATAAGATTTGAGATATCATTACAAGCTATTTAGCATAAGTAGCCATAACTTATATATCAGACATTAAGAGCTTCAATTACATAAAAATATGAATTTATTCATAAATCAACACTATTATTACTTGATGAATATGTTCATATTAGAAATATAAAACCGAAATCTGTCTAAATGACAACATAAAAAATATCGAATAAATTCAAGCAGTTTGACTTAAATCTCAATAATAACTTTATATGTCTGTATATCCCAATAAAGAAATAACTTTAAATATATCCTTATGTTATTTCTTTTCTTTGAGATCTTTAGTGACTTCTTAATCCTTATTCATACATTTATTTACAATGTATATCAAATGAGTACTTTTCAATCATAAAAACTTCAATCTCTATTTTAATTACCAAAGCCTAAATTAGCCCAATAAAATAATATATTATTCATAAAATAATTTTAATCTTTAAATGAATATACTGAAGATAGTACCAAAAATAACGATAACTTGAGCGTCTTTAGCTTTTGAAGCAATATTTTTTTTCCGTATAGTACTCATTTATATTTCTTTTACTTTGACTTTATGTAATCAAGCACCACAAAGAGTGCTTGATTTCCCTTACTGTTTTCACAAAAACCGTTTCCATTCTCAGTAGATAACTTATACAAAATTAGTTATCGTTACCTATAGCACATCCTTGAAAACTTCTGAAGTATTTACTTAATGATCAATTAACTCTTGCCTTTGAATTCTATCACCTTTCAATATTCTTCATAACATTATAAGAATATTTAACCGTAGTAGGGTTGGTTGTAACCCTACAAGAGTTAAATCTATAAAGTCAAGAACAAATAACATGCTCTCATACAAATCCTTATATTTATCCCAAAACAAGATGGAAGTATTCTTTAAATTAACAGATAATTCAGTTAAATTAGCTGAAAATGAACAAAAATAAAATGAAGATTGACTGTATATGCTCATAGCCAAATATCAACCATAGTAAATTCAAATAATTGGTAAGTCTCTTCTCAAGATACCTAGTACACATTAATATCAAGTCTTTGGACAGTAATATTAACTGTAAGTGGTACTCTTGTTGTAATGATCAAACACTGACAATAAATTCAAATCAAATAACAACCTTCCTTTGGGCCGATTAATTATTCACTCGAAAAACCTTATAATTGTCACGTATTTATCATCACACATGTGTAAGTGATTCGGCCAAACATTAGCTTTCCTTTGGGTCGACTGATATTCGCATGAATAACTACACACAAATATTAAACATTTTCATGAACCACCAAAATATAGAGGTCACTTTGGTGACATATTATTTTAAAGTTAATTCGCTACTAATGTAAAATATTTACAACTGTAAAGAGACGCCAAAATTATATTTGAATTTATCCTTAATATATGTATTAATATATTTTGAGTGTTATAAAACACTCTCAATGCTTTAGGTCTATATGACATCTGAAAACTCAAAATTATAATAATAGCATAACGAGTTTTAGTCATAGTTGTCATAATCTGTTGCTTTAGGTATGCAGTTACATTCATGACATTTCCTTAGATAAATATGATACTATGTATCATAAATAAAAACACTTAACCAATATCATAAAATGAACGTCAGAATTGAGCGCCGTATAAAAAAAACATATAAATAACATAATAGATGTCTTACTGAATAATATGAATGAACAAAGTAGCTATACTGTATATCCAAACCATGATACATAGCTACACAGTATACTAATATGTCACTTTATCTTTAATTTATGCTCAAGTTGTGTCCCATGTAACCAAGTGCATCATAAGAGGTATTCTCAGGCTAAGCTGAGAAAAACCAACACGTAAGAATACAACTGCTTTAATTTTACAAGCATTACAACAACGGACAACACTATTTACAAACAATCCACCTAATATTAATAAGTAGCAACATATTAGATTAGAAAATTAGCACAGTTTAAAACCACATCTGAAGGCCTTTCTTGGCTTTTTTTTTTTGGGGTTCCAATTCAACGCACAAACCAAGTAGCAATCAATCAAGTGCACACCCTACAGGTTGAGTATAGCAATGTAAAAGTAGGTATGTGAGTAAAATTAAGCACTTGCCGGCTTATTTTCTTCCTCCCTATGAGTGCACCATTCTAGAACGCCAAAGACTTAATGAAACTTTTCTAAAACTTTATGAAACTTTTCTTTTGTTACTGAAGCACAATAATGCAACATGAAAGAATCGCATGTAATTAAGTAATCCAATGCTGAAACTGTGGAAGGAATCAGAATACTGAAATTGCGGAGAAACGCAACGAAATTAAATAGTCTAAGATTTTAGGAAAAGAAGACCGAGTAGTTAGAAAAACGCAATTTCATAGCTTGGATTATCAAAAGTATTATTTCACGCACACGTAGTATCAACAGGTGAATCACGAATTAAATACTATCAAGATGGCTTATTGGAAAAAGAAACCTGGATGTATACTGCAAGAGTTAATATGTTTACATATGTGCCTCAATCCTGATAATAATCGCTGTGGATCCAAAGACTTGGACAACAATATTTAACATAATTACCAGGCGAAAACACAGCTCATAAAAAAAAAATTAAAGATGGTTTGCAGAAGCTAAATCAAAGAAAAAATTAGACTTCATGAATATTTCTAGAGATCCGAGTTAAACGGAGGCAACAGAAAATAAATATGAATTATATACCTCAACTCCAGTTTGATTAATTCAAATTTTCAAACAAAATTTTTCCCAATAAAATCAAATATGGAGGCTCTGATACCACTTGTTAGAATTTCAACATATATCAACAGCAGACAGTCATGAAACCCTAGATCTGAAATATGTAACCCATATTGATTTAATTGAGAACAAATCAGAAAACAAATAACTTGATTAGCGGAAGCGTACCTGAATCTGTATTTAATCATTGCAGTACCTGAATTCCATAATTGGTTGCCACAGAGAAGATGAATTTGGTTCGATCTTCCAAATTGACACAAACCCTAGATTAGATTCAGCTCTCCGTAGAAGAGGTTAGAGAGTTGTTACGGCTTGTGTAATTTGGGGACCATAACCCTTTATTTATAGAGTTGGCATTTTGTAATTCGGCCCTTCAACAAATTATAAAATGCCCCGGTATCTACACATTAGGCCCATGATAACTTAAACTTTAAGCCTATTAATTCTAATCCAAAATTAGATCACTTTAATTAGGCTTTACACCAAAATAGCACAACACATTTTATTTTACATATGTGACCCAATTGACAAAATATTCCAACAACTTTTTGATGTTTAATTTTCCTAGTGGATCATACTTTCTGTGTTTACAATAGTGCTAGATCCTGTAATTTTCATGCATAAATGATGAGTCCTATGACTCTTAATTATATTTTATATTATCTTTTTGTTGTATCCGTTCCACTGTTTGTTGTTTTATGTATACAATGTGTGAATGTTTCATTTTGCTGCAAATGGTACGGCAAAAGCAACAGCCAAAATCTTAAAAACACTAGGAAATAAATTTTGATTAAACTGAGAAGATGGTCCCCACTAGGGGTGAGCATTATTTGGTTAAACCAAATAAACCGACCGAACCAATTTATTTTGGTCGGTTTGGTTTGGTTTTGAAACTAGATCGGTTTGTAATCGGTTTGGAAAAATATTTAATTTGGTTATCGGTTTAACCAAATTAACCGAACTTTTATTATAATTTTGAAATTTTCAATATTTTAATAAATATTTTAGGTTAGATTAGTTATCAATTAAATTTTAATCATCACATATGTGTCAAAATTACTTCTTAAAATCATAAGAATCATAAACAATAATACTCTAATCATATATTTATGATATATTTCAAATTATAGTTAATACTACAAACGTAAGGTCTAAAATATTTTTAGATCGGTTAAATCGGATAACCAACCGAACCAACCTAACTTAATTTGGTTGGTTTGGTTTTTATTTTTATCAGTTTTTGTTTGGTTTGACAATTTCCATCATCGGATAAACCGAACAAACCAAACGCTCACCCCTAGTCCCCACCCCCAATCGCACTATTGCGATTGCTAAGAAATACGATAAGTGATATAATTGAATTTGCATCTAACATTACAGCTTGCTATTATTTAGCGGACAAGCCAATTATGCTGATAGTAGTTGTGAAAGGAGAAGTCGCTATGGCGTCATTACAAATTTAGCGACGCCATTGTGGCCATAATTTTTAGATATGAAAATTTGCATCATAATGGTGTCGCTAAAATTTGGTGACCCCATAACGACACTTTTTTTTTGACACATTAGCGACGCCAAATGATTAGTGACCCACATTTTTCCGTTGGAACTCCGGCGTCAAATTGGCGTCGCTAAATCATTTAGCGACGCCAAAGTGATGGCTAAATCGGGTCAGAAAATTACAGATTACTAGTAGTGGAAAGAAATCAAAGGCTTCATACTAAAAAAGTTATGAGTTGCTATCAACTATGGAAGATTATTCATTTGACAGTCAGATTATTATAAAAAAGCTAGCAGACATAAGACCGACTGCAGAACTAATCAAGCTAATTTTAGCAGGGAAGCTAATTATAATAAGCAAGTAGAAGATTTCTTACTAAATGGTAAGCAAAGCTTTTACATGCTTAACAACTACACTTCAGCACCAAATTCCAGAGACTGGGAGTTATAGGCAATAAGGACAAGTACCAGCACTCTGACTTCCTGCCCGGTGAAAGTTATCTCAATCCTGATAACAACCATCAATTCTGCAAGGGAGGTGAACAATTAAAATTAAACAATCAAGATTTTTTTTAATTATTATTATGAATAATAATGCGTGGTTCACACCTGTCACGGGGAATGGAGATAAACTTCCGTCCAGTAGTGATCCAGAGTGCATTCAGGATATTAGTTGTAACTTTGACTTCCTTCCTGAAGCGAGTTTCAATTTTGATCACCGAAAATCTTTCTGTAAGGGAAGTAAACAAATTACTGATTTATGTCATCCATATATTATTTACAAATCAGATAATAATTCGTTTATTTTACCCGAATCAGAAAGAAATCACTTCAGCAGTGATCCAGAGCTCAACAAAACCTTGAAGATAAGAAAAGCTCGCAACTTTTTACATAAATCACTATAGAAGCAAGATTAATAACCAAATATATCACTTATCTTGGTGGGAAGAAGGAGACAGTAGTGGTTGCAAGCTACCAGAAGCAAATCTGAGCTTAAAGAGGGCAGTAGTAAGCTGCTCAAGCTCGTTAAGCAAGAAGAAAGGTAGATCTGGACGTTACTGATAGAAGAATTGAAGTTAGGGTTTTCTCTGATTTCACAAACCCCGAATTGTCCCGGAGCAAGCCTGAAGACAACGAACACTATGTTTGGAAGCCACCATGAAGACGTTATGTTTGGAGGAGATTGGTGGAAGTCTTCTATCATCCGCCATTTTTGATTTTCTTTTTGTGGAACTCGAGTGAATTATGTTATGTCGGCCAGGGTTTAGTTTACCCTTCGTTTTGTATTTTGGAGTCGGGTTGTATTTCCCGTATTTGGGCCTCGAGCTAATTTTTTACTTGTTCAAAAAAAAAAAAAAAAAAAAAAAGAGGGTAGAGCTTTTGTTCTGCGCAATCTTTACTTAAATCTGCTCACGTATGCGACGCTAACCAACTTTTTCCCTGGAGAGGCTGGTAGATAAACGGAATGTCATGGTGAAGAGAGGAAGCGTGATATTTTAGATCTCGATTTTGAAGGAAAAAGATTTCCGTCATTTGCAAACATACTACTCTAAGAGCACAACCAACAATGGCTTGTTTAGTTATTAAACAAGCCACGGAACAACCAGGTGTGGCTTGTTCAGTCATCCGTGACTAGTCTGTGGCTAGTTTTGAGCTCGTTTGTGGCTAGTTGACTAAACAGAGGTTGATGCTTATAACGGCAAAGTGTTTGCCGTTATAAGCTTATAACGGCAAACTCTTTGCCGTTATAATCTTGTAACCGCAAAGTGTTTGCCGTTGTAACCTTATAACGGCAAACACTTTGCCGTTGTAACCCCTCCCCCCTTAACTGACCCGTGGCTGGTTTCTTCTTCTGGTTGCTCCGCTCGTTGGACCAGTTTCAAAACAAGAGAGAGAATAATTGAACAGAACGGATGGTTGGTTATGGTAACTGATCGGCTTTTACATGTATTTCGATTCTGTATACATATGTTTACCTTAGTATCTTTCAATTTTACATATATTTACCTTCCTGTCGTCTCCATCAAGAAGTGAGAGCAGGAAATACGTCGTCATTCAACTATAGTTTTCAGACATTACAGTAATAATTCAAGCCCCATTCAAAACACAAACTGTAAACGAAGATGGCAAATCTCTTGATTTATTCAAACAACACAAGGGCACACAGTTAACACAGCAGGGGGGACATTACAGCGGAAGAACACTTTGGAAGGAAAACAAAGACAAGAACACATAATTAAAAAGGCACCTTCCTTAACACTTAGGGTAAGAAACTCCGCAGACGGCAGACACCCTCCGAGCATTACCGGAATTAACATAAGCTTTCATGCTGGGATTCCTTATGTATTGGCAAAGGCAAGGCTGCTGCTCTTTGAGTTTCGCGCAGCATGCATAGGTAGGGGGTGCAGAGTAAAATATGGCGCCGGCACAAGGGCTTAATGCTTGCGGATTGCACTGTGCTGCAGCTGCTGCATTTTTCTGGAGTTGGGTTGTACTGAGAACCGCTGAAACGATGATGAGTACATTTAGTATTGCTGATAGCTTCATGTTCATGGATGTTGGAGAAGGTTTAACTTGGTGTTGATATATGAGGTTGAACCAAAATGGAATGTGTATTTATAGATGATAGAACCTTAGCTAGTGTGACCTGCATGGAAGAAGGATGGAGTATTTATGGGGTTAGATATGGTTCACATGGTTGGATACGCATGGTGGGTGGGGCATTTGTATATGTATACAGTTACGGAGCAAGTTATGTGAGATGCATGTTATTTTCGGCAGACCATGTTTTCCTGTCACCAGTGTATTGAAAACCGCATGTAATAAAAACAGACTTTGAATTACATAGAAATAACCTTTAAGGTCCAATCTTTAAGACCGCCAGCCAACGGTACTTTCAAATACGAATAATATCATATTTTTATCCGCATCAGATATCATTTTCTTATATTAAATATCTACATTTATGGATACGGAAGGATTTATGGTAATTTACATATCCGCTAACAGTCGATGAATCAAGATATAGTTTATGTTGAAATTTTCTCAATTTCATTTATTACTAGAATGCTAAAAATAAAAAATATAATGATAATACATAGTTTTACACAGTCAATATGTGTTTAATGCATATAATATAAACATCTAACTTAATAAAACAATAAATAATAATCTTTCATTGTATTAAAAATCTCATAATCTAAACTATAATAACCAAAAAAACTGAATCAATAATTTTAGATTAATGTCTTTGTATCCGCATCTGTATTAAAACCGAATATTTGTTTGGGTTTTTACATATTTTGTAATTCATGTTTGAGAAATAAAAATGCAAATAATAATAATAATAATAATAATAATAATAAGCAATTAGCCTTTCAGTTTCTAGATGAGCCAATATTGCCCTACCACCCTAAATGTTTAATATACTCATTTCATCTCCATCCATATAATTAGCTGCTACTTGTTCACGAGCATCACAATATAACATCGCGTCATGCATGTTATAACCCAAGCTACAACAACGAATAATATTAAAGCAAGGAATTATATGAATATTAAAGCTGCCAAAAGGACAATGTTGTCCATAAAATATAAAATATACCTTAAGACCTGCAACGTTGAATTTAAGACTCATGATGCTATTGAAATTCTTTTATTTAAACAGTGATATACAACTTTAATGAAGAAGAGGATGCTGGTGCAGAACAAACCAAAAAAACCCTAATTTAAGAAAGGTAGTTGTAGGAAAATAATTCTTCTTACTCAAAACTGTGTAGATAATACAAATTTATAAAAAATGAGTTTATGTCTTAGACAAATGGAAACAAATATAATCTTCTATACTGAGATACATATAATAAGCTAATGGAAACAAATACAATCTTCTATACTGAGAACATATAATAAACTAATGGAAATAAATATATACAAATATATTCCTAACACCCTCCCTCAAGTTGGAGCATGCAGATCACAATTGCCCAATTTACGCAACAAAGAAACAAACTGATGCTTCCTGAGTGGCTTAGTGAAGATATCAGCAAGCTGTGAAGAAGTAGGTACATATGACGTAATGACCGTCCCATCCTGAATAGCATCACGAATGAAGTGCATATCTACCTCAATGTGTTTGGAGCGCTCATGAAACACGAGGTTCTGTGCTAGATGCAACGCGGACTGATTATCACAGTAAACCGGAATAGAAGAAATATGTTGAACACCCAAACATGTTAGCAATTCTTTCAGCCACTTCAACTCACATACCAAGGCCGTCAGTGAACGATACTCAGCCTCAGCGGAAGATAATGATAATGTCTTCTATTTCTTGGTTTTCCAAGAGATAGGGAACCACCAAGAAACACCAACCATCTTGTAATAGAACATCGTGTAAGGGGGGTAACTTGCCCAATCAGAATCACACCATCCAGATAGAGTCAATTCTAAATCAACTCTCAAGAGAACTCCCCAGCCCGGGGAATTCTTGAGATGGCGCACAACCCGTAGTGCTGCATCCCCATGATCCTGTCTTGGCTTCTGCAAGAACTAGGACAAAACATGTACTGCATATGCTAGATCAGGACGAGTAAAAGAAAGATAGATCAATCTACCAACTAGACGTCGATACTTCTCCCCATCCTCAAGAGGTGGGCTGGCAGAGGACCCAAGCTTGTTGTTCGGCTCCATAGGAAAAATCGTCGGTCTACCACCTAAGAGTCTGCACTCTGCAATGATATTCAATGCATACTTCATCTGACATAAGGAAATACTAGCTGCACTGCGAGCTACCTCAATACCTAGAAAATATTTTAAGACTCCCAAGTCCTTCATATGAAAACAAGAACTAAGATGTTTCTTAAATTTGTCAACTGCCTCTGAATCATTACCAGAAATGATCAAATCATCAACATGAATTTGTATTGTTGTATATAACGTAGTTTTATACACAATTATATGATTTTTGTTTGATGATAACAACCAAATAAACATTATTTTAATTGTGTTTGTTACTGTACTATTCTATATATACATCACAGACATGAATATAATATTTATATTTAAATAGAATGCAACTGTACAGACATTCTTATATTCACACAGTATTTTATTTAAATTGAATACTATATTTCAAACATTCGAACAGTACAACCTTTTATAACTCCACTATTTGAGCACATCACATTTCATAGACATTCAGAGAATATTGTACATATAAACAAATTGGATATAATGGACAAGTTTGCTTGAACACAATAAAATAATATTTTATATAAATCAAATTTGTTTATTACAAATATCAGTACAGTCATCTCTACAACACTCATACATTCACTTTGTCTATACAAATCATATATACATACATCTCCACTGATATTACATACATACACATTCATTTATTCACACACTTATTCACTGATTCTGTCTTCTGTCTTCACAGCTCTTTATCAGCCCAGTCATCATCTGCTTACCTGTCACAATGAAACACATATACAGTCCACTGCAATAGAATTCAAACCGAATATATGCGAATATAAATTTTATTTTTAAAATTTTATTTGCTTAAGATTTCTGGTGTGTTTCTCATCACTTTTCATGACTTGATCTGATTCATCTATGTCTAGACAGCTTGTGATATTCATAGTGAGACACAGTAAATACCACAAGGCAGTCAGTTTATATGTATAGTACAAGGATAGGAAAATCTTTTTGATCGACTGCATATACACACGTGTATAGATATACACGTGTGCACTGCCTCGCCAATCAGTGTGCAACTGAGGAGTAGCCATGTGGACCATCTCGACTCAGTGCACAATCAACAGAGGAACAATGCAAGCCAAAGTGGTCGAGCACAATACAAAGTGCAACACAGTTCAAAACAGTCGAGCAATAACATGTCAACCTCAAAAAGAAAATCAAAATGCAAAAAAATCAGTGCAGGTATGAAATTGTTCAGGCCGCAATTCAAAGGCCACAACAAACTGGTGATATAGCAGCATGTTCAATTCAGTTACAAGGAGTACATGAAACAATGGTCGAGCTAGTCGAGCTCAAGACAGTTCAAAAGCAATTGCTCAAACAAGCCAAAGTATGGTGTAAGTCGAGCGTCATGGCAAGCACAACAAATATAGGAGGCTACATGAAAACACTGAAAACAATGGTGCAGCCAAGACGACAAGTGATCATGCCTAAAAGCAGAGGTACAACAATACTCATAAGCAAGAAGAACAGCTCAGGTGTCATAATACAACACAACAACAATATGAGTGCACCAGGAACATCATGATAATGATATGATGAAGTCGAGCAAGCATGGGGTGAGTTACGAGTCACCAACCAAAACAGCTCAGACTCAAATTGATGACAGAGAAGGTTTATTCATGGAAACACAGTACTAGTTATCAATAAAGCAAAGTACATGATGGTCAAGCCAAACAAATAAACTAAAGCATGAGCAACTCACATAGTAATAGCATGATCAGTATAGTGAAGCAAAACAGGTCAAACCAGCATGGTGCAATATCTCATGGTCAAACAAATAAGTTCAACATCAATAGCCAAGTTACAATGAGCACGGCAAGCAAGGGTACATGGATGCATCTCAAAATGGCAAAACAAAAGGTTGTACAAGAAGTTCAAACGAAACAAGTCAGGATTCAAGATGCCACAACAAACATGTATGGTATAAATCATTTCAAGAAATTCCCAAGGTATAAATAAACTGATTTCCAAATTTTACAAATAGCAAGTGCAAGAAATCAGTTTTCAAAATGGAAAATTATTTCCAGCATTGGACATAGGTTTATGGCAAGTGATAAAGTGTGAAATCTTAAATGCCATGACAAATCAGAAATCACAATGTTTATTTTAGGCAAATCTATTCCAGTATCACTCAAGTATCATAAATGATTTCAGAAATAAACCAAGATGTAGATTCAAATGGTCAATCAGACAGTTTTTTACAAATGGAATTTTGGCAAATCTTTTAATTTCCAGAAATGCTCAAGAAATCAGAATTGTCATGTATGTCGTATGGCATGTTTTTCAAATACTTCCAGTTTAAACAAATCAGATGAGCAAAATTGGCATTGAAATTTGTTTCCAGTTTTTTTTGTTTCACAACAGTCATGGAACAAATCAAGGCAAGGAATTCAAACAAGGCAGAGAAGAATTCATTTTTGGCATTTGTTCTAAAAGGGGAAAATAAACTAATTCCATATTTCAAAATATCTTTTTTGGCAAGAACCTTTTTTTTTAAATTCACTCCAGAGAACACGCAAGGGGGAAATTGAATTAACCAAATTCATTGAAGGGCCAAAAATAAGTCAAGGAGCATCGAGCAAGTTCACAACAACATAATCAAAGTCGTTTTAATCAAAGGAATCAAAAGACGAAAATATGCCAAATCCGATCAAATCAATTTATTCTGAAATCATAGTTTTAGGGTTTCGACTACCCTATATGTTGACACCCATGTCATCATCGGAAAAGGATTGAAAACCAAAAAAAAAATTCATACAAGATCAAAGAAATAAAAATCAGTATCAAACTCACAAGGATTTCGATCGCAGAGAAGCCAAATCAATCGAAGAAAAGGAGCGACAATGTTTCGAGCCTTCAGAGATCAACATCCAATTTCAATTTATCAAGCATCTCGATTCGATTTGAGGAACTGCTAAAAACTCTAATCACAACCGAAGCCACAATTTTTAGAGATATCGGGCTTAACAAGAGGAAAAGGGCCGGCCTTATTTTTGTTTAATAAAACTAGGGTTTTTAGTGTTGTGTTTTATTTTATTTGTATTGTTTTATTTTCAATTTCTTTTGTAAACCGATCAAACAATTCTATGTCTGTAAAATACTAGGGAATTCAGTTAAGGGTTAACTGACAGTTACTAGAGTCTGTAAAAGTAAGGGAAAATCTGGTCTAGGGGATACAGACCAGTCTAGGGTTTTGAGCGTAGGATTAGAATAAGAGCAAGGGGTTCACGAGTGTACATGGTCTTGTATGCGGGATCTGTTCTTTTACCTAGTAGAAACCTTAGGAATGCTGTAGTAGGCAGGGTTTTGCCGAAGCTGGGTATATCTATGTGTGATTTATTTTCTGCACTTTTATTTTTACTACATTCTATGATCTGTATATTATTTTAATATCCTGTCATATTTTTAATTCAGCGAAAAGCTGTGATAAACCCTATTCACCCCCCTCTAGGGTTAATCTAGATCCAACAAGTGGTATCAGAGTAGTTTTTCTATTAACTCTAGAGTAATGGTAATCCATAGCTGTCAGTCCAGTCATATTCCATCTATTTTTAATGGTACATATTTTTTAAATTGGAAATTAGAAATGAAATCCTATTTAAAATCTGTTGATATTAAATGTTGGAATAGTATTATTAATGGGTATGATATTGTAAATAGGGTTGATATTGAATTTAATTTATGCGCTACTCATATTTTATATTCTCATAATGATGATGTACAATATAGCCTTATTTCCCATTGTTTAACTGCGCAGGAAATCTAGCAGACTCTCAACACGTTGTATGGAAAAACTAACAACTGCTCAAAATCCCAGAAAGTCAACTCAGCTTCAGATTTGTGCTTAACAGATTGTATAGATGGAAATTCAGATGGAGACTCAACAGGAAATATTTCTTATAAAGATTTAACTCATCGGTTAAATGGTTAACTAAATCTGTTGAGAATCTAAAATCTAAAATAAACTTCTGAAATCTGAGAAGTTTGAGTTGATTTGCAAAATTAATCTTTTGGAATCAAACTCAAAAACGTTAAGAAGTCTTCAAATTCTAATTGCAAAAATTGTTTAAATTTGAAAAATAATCTTGTTTGTCAAAATAAAAATATTCAAAAACTTGAGAATGAAATTCTGATTTTAAAAGAGAACAAGATAGAGCTTGAAAGCACAAACAATTATTTGCAAAAAGAATTTGAAATTTTTTAAGATGACTAAAAATTCCAAATATATTTTTGCTAAAAAACAAAGCTTGTTGAAAACTGAGTCTATTCTGAATGAGCTAGAAAGTGAGATTGAAAAACTCAAGAAATTTGAATCTGAGAGTCGAAAACGTTTTGAATTTGAAATTGCTGACACCCAAACCAAAATTAAATTGCTTAGTGATGAAAATTTGGTTTTGAAAACTGATTTTGAAAAGAGTAAGATCACTGAAAACCATTGTTCGGATCTAATGAAAGAAAATGGTTATCTTAAATTTAAAATTCAACAACTTGAAACAACATTGGCTAAATTTTCTGGCTTTGGGAAAAACAATGTTTTTGAAAAACTAAATTCTTGTGATTTTAAAAATCCTTTAAATTGCTTCAAGATGGGTTATTCTGAAAATTTGAACTTCGAGAATTCCAAAAGGTTTTGGAATCACAAACGAGACAAGAATTTGGGTGATAACAATCTATTTAATTCTTTTTGCACCCGAAAAAGAAGTAAAGTGAATTTGTCTAAATTCAAACAAGTTTGGGTTCCTAAAGGCATAAAGATAGATTCGAATGGATTGTTATATAAACAAGTCTGGGTACCAAAACAAATGAATACAACTGTGAGTGGTTTTACAAATTTTGTTAGACCACTCGATCCCTTAAATTGTTAGGTACTGGAGGAGGCTGAGGAACTGCTTTGCGAAAGAGAAATTAGATTTAAACAGCTTCATATCATTGAATCATTTTCAGTTCCTTAGCCAAACCTGTTGAGTCAGAGATTCTGTTTTACATCGATTTCAGGTTTGATCTCTAAACTCACCTTTGTAAATATTTATTCTTTTTGTTTATTCCTCCTTCTAACTCTTCTTCTATTTTTTTGTTGTTTTTGATTTTCACTGTCATATCGTTGTAACTTCTTTTGGGCTTTCTTAACTTTCGATTGCAGAATTCATGATCTTTTGGAAATTCGCTTCATCTTGAATAAAACTCTGATGTTTTAAATTACTTCCAGATCTTGAACTCAATGTTGTAATATTTCTGTAATTCTTTTTGAAGTTTATTTTCTGTTTTCTGAATTCATAACAGTGTTGATGTATTCTTGTCATATCTTGAACACTGTTAATTTGAATTCTAAATTTTTGAAGATCTAAATATTTAATGAAATTTCACACACCTCTACTGTCTGAGTTTTTTCTAATTAATTTTAGAAAAGCTTAAAATATTTTACTCATTACAGCACATTGCTATTTATCAGTTGTGATAATTTCATTGATTCTCAGATTGGCTTGGAAATTTTAATCTGTCTTGAATCTCAGTGATACATCTTGAAATTCATCTTCATTTATGGTCATTATGGTTGAAATTTGTTTGTTTGAAATCATCTGAAATTCTTAATATTTTGAATCTCACACACCTCTTAATTCTGAAATTATCAGTCTTGTGTGACTGATTCATTTTATCTCAAATCTTGACATTGACTCAAGTGATTTCAAATAAATTGTTTTAAATTGTTTGGATCATGAATATCGCTTAAGCCTGATGTAAATGATCTAAAATTTCGTGTATTCTTTTCAGAAAATTGCTTGTGAAAAAAATCTTTGAAAATATGTTCGTAAAACTTATTGTTATTTCATGATTATTAGATTTGAATATCTGTTTGTTTAAATCATTTGAAATTATTGATTTATTGAATCTCACACATATCTCGAATCAAAAATTTATAATCTGGTGCGATTGATTCAATAAATTCTGATATTATCATATTTCATTAAATGATTTAAAATAAATAGTATTTTTAATCTTGGATCATGAATCATCTTATGAGACCATCTCCTTGACAAGCCTGTTTTGAAATTCATTTCTTGTGCTGCTCTGATATTGTTTTGAAAATATTTTGGAAATTGCTAGTTTATGATCTGTTTGCTGCTCTGATACTGTTTTTCCAATAACTGCTTGTTCTTGTCTGCACCACTGATATATGTGCATAAGTTGATATCTTGTCTGCTTGGGCTTTGTGCTTAAAATTCTTTTGTCTGTGATATCCTTGTTTGTCTCTAGTGTTTTATTACAATCCTCATTAATAGAGACATCAAGCGGTATCATTTTAGAAGTGCTGAATTTGTTTTTACTGTATATATTTTTCTTAATCTCTCATGTCTTGTATAGTTTTTCATACCCCTCTTGTAATTGATTTTCAATTTTAAAGTTATTTATTGATTATTCATTCGGAAATTGAAATCTATATCCAAATTGAACTATACTTATAATTCATCAAAATTATTATCAGATTTTGAAATTGTGATGAATTGTGACTGCAGTATATTTCACAACAAAAGGAGATTTTATTTGGATTTTCATGATGGTTGAACAGTTATTATAATATCTTTGAACTGGCAATTATTTCATGACCATCTTCACTATCTTTCTTCTGTCTACCATCCATCATGTTTTTTATACTAATGTGGAGAGTTTAATATTTGTTTCAAAAAAATCTTTTTGAATAAACAATAAAGATATTTGTGATAGAAATTGGACTATGTTATTAATCAGAATTAATGATAATTGAAAATTTTCAATGATCCCGGTACAGTCAAGCATATTTCATAATATAATTAATTTAGAAATTTATTTCACAATCCATTTCTGTACCTATCCCATTTTCTATCATCCATATATTGGTTTTGTATACCGAGGAGTTTTTTCCTTTTAAAGTTGAAATGATAAATATATATAATTAATATGTAAGTGTGTCTTTAACCTCATTTAAAAAATCCAAGCTCTGGTCATGCATGGTTAAGAGACAACTTATAATTTGAGCTACGACTGACCTCATTTAAAAATCCAAGCTCTGGTTATGCATGGTCAGTGTGCTCTTAAATAAAAAAGAAAAGAAAAGGAAATAATGTGCTATTAATTGAAAACTAATCTGAAATTCTCCTTGATGTACAAAACCCAGCCTATCAATCCATCTTTCTAATCTGTGAAGTGTGTTAATATTTTATGACATATTATGATTTGTTGATTGATAGCTATTGGGATTTGAGAGTATTTTATTTTGTCACTTAAATTGAATTATTAATTATAGTCCAAATCCGTCACTCTTTCTTAACTTCATTTTTAAAAAATCTTTTGAAGATAATTGAAATTCATATTTTTACAACTCTCCTCATTTTTATAAAATTCATTGTAAATCCATCGTTGTACAATGTGAAATATGCCACCTGTTCTCAGTTTATTATGATTTTTGTTTGACTGATTGAGATTTATGATGATTGTTCTTCCTCTTAAGCAGAAATTATATTTTTAGTCAATTTTCATCTATATTTTAAATTCTGAATCCTTTTGATGATAACAAAAGGGGGAGAATGGATTGAGATTTTGGTTTATGGGTGAATATTTTGTAAATATTTTTAATTTTGAAAGTTCATTATTATTCATTTATTTCACTCATGCATAGTTATAAGGGAGTTTTCTGTTGTAGGAGGAGCTAATAAATAGGGGGAGTTCAAAATTCATTGTCAAACACATTTATTGTGCTCAAAATCATTTATTTGTTTTTCATCATCAAAAGAGGGAGACTATTGTATACAACGTAGTTGTATACACAATTATATGATTTTTGTTTGATGATAACAACAAAATAAATATTATTTTAAGTGTGTTTGTTACTATACTGTTCTATATATACATCACAGACATGAATATAATATTTAAATTTAAATAGATTACAACTGCATAGACATTCTTATATTCATACAGTATTTTATTTAGATCGAATACTATATTTCAAACATTCTAACAATACAACCTTTTATAACTCCACTATTTGAGCACATCACATTTCATAGACATTCACAGAATATTGTACTTATAAACAAACTGGATATAATAGACAAGTTGCTTGAACAGAATAAAATAATATTTTATTTCAATCAAATTTGTTTATTACAAATATCAGTACAGTTATCTCTACAACACTCATACATTTACTCTATCTATACAAATCATATGTACATGCATCTCCACTGATATTACATACATACACATTCATTTATTCACACACTTATTCACTGATACTGTCTTCTGTCTTCACAGCTCTCTATCAGTCCAGCCATCATCTGCTTACCTGTCACAATGAAACACACACAGTACACTACAATAGAATTCAAACTGAATATATGCGAATATAAATTTTATTTGCCTCGGATTTCTGATGTGTTTCTCATCATTTTTCATGACTTGATCTGATTCATCTGTGCCTAGACAGCTTGTGATATTCACAGTGAGACACTATAAATACCATAAGGCGGTCAGTTTGTATGTATGGTACAGGGACAGGAAAATCTATTTGATCGACTACATATACACACGTGTATAGATATACACGTGTGCACTGCCTCGCCAATCAGTGCGCAACTGAGGACTAGCCGTGTGGACCATCTCGACTCAGTGCACAATCAACAGAGGAACAATGCAAGCCAAAGTGGCCGAGCACAATACAAAGTGCAACACAGTTCAAAGCAGCCGAGCAATAACATGTCAGCCTCAAAAAGAAAATTAAAATGCAACAAATTAGTGCAGGTATGAAATGGTTCAGGTCACAACAAATTGGTGATATAGCAGCATGTTCAATTAAGTTACAAGTAGTACATAAAACAATGGTCGAGCTAGCCAAGCTCAAGACAGTTCAAAAGAAATTGCTCAAACAAGTCCAAGTAGGGTGTAAGTCGAGCGTCATGGCAAGCACAACAAATATAGGAGGCTACATGAAAACGCTGAAAATAACGGTGCAGCCAAGATGTAACGACCTAGGGATTTCGGCCCCGAAAATCGACATATATACCTTTACTGTAACTGATGCCGATCCTCCAAGCACCGAAACACTGGATTGTTATTAGAAAGAATTTAGAAGGTGAGATAAGAAAAAAAGAAATATTAGAATAAAAGAAGAAGAAACAACACAACACAGAGTCTCACATCGCAACGGAACAAAATATAATACAGAAATAAATCTTTATTGAGAGCTTTGAAAATACTTACAGTATCAGAGTACATCATACAATGGGACAGTTATAGCAGCCTGTTCCCATATACAAAACACAGCGGAATAGTGGCTATATAATATCATACGTCGGAACATCTCCAGCTCGTCTCTTCACAGCATTCGATAACCTGATCCTGTACACCCCGGGCTAACCCGAGCATTTACAAAACACCGGGTCAGTCTGGTGAACCAGAGTGAGATAAACTCGCACAGTATTAAGGGGAAATCATCAAATCATGATTTTAAAGCTCAAAAAAATTTTCAAAAGAAAAGGATAATCGTAAGACCAAATCCACACATAAACACGGACAGTTTTTACCTTACGATAACCCAAAACAGTTTTGAAAACCAATATCTTTTCTGATATTATAATAATGTCTAAATACAAGTAAACAACAATCTAATGGAACGCTTGCATCTCACGCTCCATATATATAGTATACAAACAAAACCGCGGGCGCTTATTGGAGTTTGGATTCCAACTATGACAAGGTATGGGACCACCTGTCGATCGTGCATCTCTAGAGACGAATACACTGGGTTCAACAAGAACGTCTTGCAACCCGACCCTCACATGACCGACCACTCATTTCGCTTGAGTGTATCAAATGTATATCACCGACGGTTGGGATCAGCAACCGTCTCCCGAAAAGGGACAGCATCGAAACATAGATTTAAGAAGAAAATAGGATTTTCTCTAGATAGGTGATTATACACCCTAATGGGAGCGACCCACATAGCCATGCTGCCTGCCCGATTTTTGTCATTTCCTGGTTGATGAGGCTTGAGGCCAGAATTTATCTTTGAACATCTGGTCACCATTCTCTTTGAATGCCACATCGTCAGATCCGTCAGATATCACTAATTGATGCCCACAAAAAATACTTTAGTTAAAGCTAAGAGAACGGCAATTCTCCGCCAACAACTATAGCACGTTTGAAGAAATCAACGTACTTAACCCTTTGGAAACACTCTGTCAGACATCCGTCCATACAGGTCATCCAGGAACAGGATGAACCGAAGGCACTCTCCTACCGCATCCATATAGGAATCACCCCATGGATCAGTAGCGAGAAGTCCTTGCAACCCGTAGATTCCAACCACGACAGAATCACAGCTTATCTCTGCTTGCCAGGCAAAGAACATTAGTGGTTCTTCCGTGTATGAAAATCCACGGTCTTCAGTGCTCCATCTCGATCATCTTCTGATCTCTTCACGTATCTGTTGGACGTAATGGTTTTCGAATATAAATTCGATCCCGGTTTTTCCGTACCAACAATCGTATTGGACATGATTTGATAGTCGGTGTTTTAACTATCAAAATATACAGTGTTTCAATCATGACACTCCAATGAGTTCATTGGTTCAGTATTCAACATCACTTGGCCTTTAATAAATTGATTTACTTTTGTTAAATTAAAAACCTCTAACTCCTCTAAATATTCAAAAATACGATGTTTGAACAACTCAAATTCGATTTAACTCTAATCAATTAACTCTAATTGGTTAACACTAACTGGTTTATTCTAACTGACTAACTCGACTTATTTAACTAATATTCGACTTAACTCCATTCGCTTGACTCTAGATCGCAGCGATCACAATGGTTACGCCTGATTCCCTCAAGAAACCTCAGACCGCCGTAGGCTATCTGCAGCCCTGCGAATTACGCTAGCAGTCGTAAGAAATGGCAACTCAGCCCGAATAATTATGTCTGGCTAATTCTATCTCAAATAACTATATTCTTATATAGTAATGTCCTCAGAACTATTACGATATAATACTTAGTAAAATAACTTATAACCATACATAATTCCCACTAAATTCCCCTTTTAAAACATTTGTTACATCCATCCTTTATTATTTAAAACGGGGAATCCATTAGTTTTATTAAGGAAATTTATAGCCCCTATGTTATAACGTTGTTTAGATTTATAGCACATATGTTATAACAATAGCGCTATAATTACTATTTTGATTTACAAAACAATAGCGCTATAATCGCTGTTTAGGTTTACAAAACATTTACTATAGCAACAGTGCTAAAATCGCCATTTAGATTTACCAAACATATATTATAACAACAGCGCTAAAATCGCTGTTTAGATTTTCAAACATATTATATCTATTAATCATAAACAGTGTTACGTAATATTGCTTATTCCATTCTTGAACAATAACTAATAGTCATTAGTATAAAATAAAACTAACTTTATTTTTCCTTTACTTCGAATCTCTCGTTATATATATATTTTTTCTCCAAATTTCCACCAAACGTTGCATTATTATTTCACAAATGGAAATAATCAATTATCACTAATCTTTCTTACGATTACCAACTAGTACTATCTTCAGATAATCCCGATGTTGTTCAAGTTGGGGTATTTTAATTACTTCTCAAACCTTGATCAAACAACATCCTTATCCTCAGATAAATATCAGTTGTAACCCAAACACCAAAACCCCACTCCAGTCTCCAAAACAAATCCCATTATAAATTGGGTTTGGTTATCCAACCCTACGACCCACTTCTTAACCCAATTGCAGTCTCACCAATTTCCTTTCAAATCCTTTAACCATTTTCATTGGATTTCCATTTCAACCTCGATTTCTTTTGAAAAGTAATTTTCCCTAAGTCCTTATTAATTAAAAATATAATTTATTTCAAACAATTTACTACATTAGTAGTTAACTTCTTTATTTACTAAAATAAATAGTAAATCCTTGATAAAAACCTTATTTACATTTAAATGATATTCATCGAACTATTTAATCAAAACACTTTAATTGGATAATCAATTTCAATTCAAACTGGTTGATTTAATTAACTCAAACCTCGATTATCTCATTAACGGATTCAAATTAATCCTTACCTTAAATTAATTAAAAATATAATTAATTTAAATAAATTCTATTACTTATTTCCTTAACAAAACAATTACCAAAGTTTAACCATTTAATTCATTTCTTACTCTTCTACTTGTAAATCTGATTAACATCAGCATTTACTTTGCAAAATAAATTAATAACCAATCAAAGTCTTAAATAAATAAAATATTTATTTATTTCCCTTAAATAACTTTTATTCAAAATGATATAATTCAAAATCTAACTCTGGTTATAAAATAAATTTTATAACCTCAACTCTATCGATTCACCTGACGGTGAATAAATATTTATAACTCGATTGATTTTATAGGCCATACTCTGTCGAACACTTAACCAACATCGCTCATTGGTTTAAACCAAACATATGTTGAATATTCAGTCAATAATCAACAATTTAATCAATCACATTTAACTGATAATATATATCAACCATTTAACACCAACCAAATAACATAACAATTCAAACAATTAAGCACGCTTATAAATAAACGTGACCAACAGGGTGTGTTACCTCCGTTGGATCCAATCGTTAACATAACGATTTGGTATTTCACTGAAATTAAACACGGTTTAATTTTATCGGTTAAATCAACAAATAAATATATAACGAGCAAAACAGTAAATCACTGGCAAGCAGAGCACACAAAATAAAAACCCAATTTATATAAAATATAAATAGGGAAATTAAGTTAGTTTAACTCACCTTGTTTTGATCTGTAGTTCAAAACAGCTCTTTTCAGTTAAATTAAACGCCAAATCTAACTGAAAATCCCAGTTGTTTCCGGCCACATCCAGTTTGGTTCCATGACGATATGCTCATTGAGACGATTCCATAGTCTTTAATTCGATCAATTTTTGATTACATTGGGTTATCATTTAAGTGGTCTGATCCAAATCGTCTCTGCATCTCGTGGTCAAGCTATCGACTCCCTTTCCTGTTGCTACCAAACCTCAGTCCCCACTGCTCGCAACGTCCTCCGTGAACCTCGCATCTTCTTTCCGCATGAAAACGAACCGCTGTCTTCCCTTACTCCTCCGCACCTTATTGTTCCGCTCCTCTCCTTTACCTACTTTCTTTTTGACAGTCCAAGTAGTCATGATCCCTCCATTCCCATTCACAGCACTTCACGTCCTAACCCAGTCCACCTTTCTTCGCACCAGCATGCATTCATCTTCCCCCATATATGCATGCGCACCATCCACTTTGGACTCCACCTTCTTCGTTTATGGGACAGCAGCCTTTTTTTTTTAAAATTGTGTGGTTTTCCCTTACTGGAACCAAGGGTTAAACACAGGAAACAACGAGCCATTTTATAGGGAAAGAGCACCGTGGAGACCAAGTTACTTAAGGTAGGTTAGGTCTGCCAACGTTGGTAGGCTAGCATGTGCAATTACTGCGGATGTTGCTTTCATTAATCGTTCCTTTGTCGGCAAGGTTTCACACATATCGTTTTCAGAACAGAGAAATAAATGTGCCCATCTGCTGGAAGTTTGTAATTGTACGCAAAATATTTGATCCAAGATTTGCCCAACTATTTTTATATTATTAAATGAAACTTTACTGTGAAGTAACGTGATAAAACCCAGGTACAATCTCTGTTTTCTGATAAAAAAACTATTCTTGATGTAAAAAGGTGTTCCGGACCCAATGAGACAAGTTTCGTCGAAATCCGACATCGTTTGCAAAAATTTCCTTTATAAGACCAGAAATAAACACGCATTTAATTTTTTTATGATCACCAGTTAAATCAAATCAACTTGAAACTTTGCAATCTTACAATAATTTGTCGATACGAACCCAACGGCACCAATTTCGCTGCATTCTGAGACTGTTCCCCCGGTAGGCTATTTTTACCGCGTACCGCAATACCCCTTTTAACATCAAATTATCCGGTCTTCAAAAATAGCAAATTATATACCTATCCTGACTCTAATCGACGATACGAACTCAACGGAACTGGTTTCGTGGCTTAATTTGATCGTCTGCTCAAGTTACACTCAAATATCCTTTTATTTATTTAAATACGCGTTATATAAAATGAATGGGGGTTTATGGCTACCGTGGTCACATATGACATCGGTTTTCCACGCCATTCACCACCGTACAATAATTTAACGTTACGGTCCCAATGAAACTGATTTCGTCAAAATCCGAGATCGTTTGCAAAATGGTCATTTTAAAGGTCGATATTTTAATAACGATTTCCACAGCGTTTTTCCCAAAATTTGATTTGACCATAACTTTCAAACTATAACACAAAATCTGAATTTTTCTCTTTCATATGAAAATTATCGTCAATACGGTTCCAACGTTTCTTGTTTCACAGAAATCCGACTTATATCGGATCCTGTATTCTCAGTTGAAGTTCAAAACTCCATATTACGAACTGCACGCTATTTTCAAGCTCGATTTATAATTATATAAATATATAACGTTCGAACTTCGTTTAAATAACGAGTTAAATATTAGATTCCATCGATATTCCAACTCTAATATTTAAATTAAATAAATTGAATTAAATATTTGATTGCCAAAAACATGGGTCGTTACATTCTTCCCCCCTTAAAATAATTTTGTCCTCGAAATTGCTAAGGTACGAAAGAACGTTATAAACCCATTTATTTCCAAATCAAATTTATTTTAAATCAAGACCATTTTATTATAATCAATATAAATTTTCAAAAACATCGAAAATTTTCTAACACCTTAAATTTCCGAAAAATTTCGCCAGCACCTCCTCTGTACGGCTCAATCGGTACAACTCCAACTCGCCTTTCTAGGCCTTCTCCAATCCAAAAGAAAATAAAACAACCAAGCGGCTTGCCAAATAGGCTCATAAATCACCAATCCCATATAAGAATAAACGTGTACCTTTTTGTCGGGCATATCATTATATCCTTTCCATCTACTGCCCTGTCAGCCTATACAAATGCATTCCCA
This sequence comes from Allium sativum, assembly GCA_030737875.1. NCBI lineage: Eukaryota > Viridiplantae > Streptophyta > Magnoliopsida > Asparagales > Amaryllidaceae > Allium > Allium sativum. Next base: position 181,181,604 of record CM060925.1, on the reverse strand, counting down.
AACAAAATTCCAATTTTATCCTCAAAACCAAATCCTTCACACATCCAAGCCAAATCCCATTCTTAACTCCATTTGCATTCATTATCAATTTCAATTCTTAACTTACCAGTCCAACACCATTTCAGATTCCTGTCCCTCAATTCAAAATCTGATCCTACTTGATATATTATATCCCGATTCAATTTCCAGTTAATTGGTTCCAATTCGATTCATATTTGCTTTCACAAATTCTTTTAATTTTTTTTAATTCATGCTATCTCTCCTGGGAGTTTTAAACAATTTAGTTTTTCTAAAATAAATTATTCCCTTTCGGGATTCAAAACAACTTCCTTTTTCCAAAATAATTCAAAAATAAAATCTTTGGTAGTAATCCATCGCTTACAACTCGAAAATGAACACTGATGATGTGGCCAGCATCGTTAGAGTTATTTCCCAGCTATCGAAGTGAGTTCAATACTATATCACTTCAAAATTCCAATTTTAAACACTTTCATTTTGAAATCTATTTCAAAATACAATTCACGATGCTTGTAAACAATTTAAAATCTCCCAGGATTTTAAAATTCTCATATATTCAATTAAAGTTCATTTGCAACCACCTTTCCCACTTTTGGGAATTTTAATTCCAATTCTAATTCTAATTTCAGATTTAATAAATCTTCTTTTATATTATACGAATTCTAATTGGTTGTTTATATAACCATTTCAATTATAAGCAACCAACACATCCAATATACTATAATATTTCCAATAAACCAATATATATGTTTTCTTTATATCAAAATATAATTTGGGTAAATTATTTCATTTACCCTCTTTCAAAACATACTGTGTCAGTTTATCGTACTTGAGTGTTTAGAAACCCCTATCGATACAGTGGATCAAACTGATCGACTAGAACTCATAAACAACTCAGCCAATAAATCTTCACAATATAAAACAATTTTTATAAAATCCATAGGTACGTTCACTCATATATATACACTCAACTCAATCTAGGGTATTACTAACCCCATCTCTACTGAGTCACGCCACAGAGCCAAGGTAATCACTTAACCTTCAGCTCTGATACCACTGTAACGACCCAGGTATTTCGGCCCTGAAAATCGACATATATACCTTTACTGTAACTCATGCCGATCCTCCAAGCACCGAAACACTGGATAGTTATTAGAAAGAATTTAGAGGGTGAGATAAGAAAGAAAGAAATATTAGAATAGAAGAAGAAGAAACAACACAACACAGAGTCTCACATCGCAGCGGAACAAAATATAATACAGAAATAAATCTATTGAGAGCTTTGAAAATACTTACAGTATCAGAGTACATCATACAATGGGACAGTTATAGCAGCCTGTTCCCATATACAAAACACAACGGAATAGTGGCTATATAATATCATACGTCGGAACATCTCCAGCTCGTCTCTTTACAGCATTCGATAACCTGATCCTGTACACCCTGGGCTAACCCGAGCATTTACAAAACACCGGGTCAGTCTGGTGAACCAGAGTGAGATAAACTCGCACAGTGTTAAGGGGAAATCATCAAATCATGATTTTAAAGTTCAAAAATCTTTTCAAAAGAAAAGGAAAATCGTAAGACCAAATCCACACATAAACACGGACGGTTTTTACCTTACGATAACCCAAAACAGTTTTGAAAACCAATATCTTTTCTGATATTATAATAATGTCTAAATACAAGTAAATAACAATCTAGTGGAACGCTTGCATCTCACGCTCCACATATATAGTATACAAACAAAACCGCGGGCGCTTATTGGAGTTTGGATTCCAACTATGACGAGGTATGGGACCACCTGTCGATCGTGTATCTCTAGAGACGAATACACTGGGTTCAACAAGAACGTCTTGCAACCCGGCCCTCACATGACCGACCACTCATTTCGCTTGAGTGTATCGAATGTATATCACCGACGGTTGGGATCAGCAACCGTCTCCCAAAAAGGGACAGCATCGAAACATAGATTTAAGAAGCAAATAGGATTTTCTCTAGATAGGTGATTATACACCCTAATGGGAGCGACCCACATAGCCATGCTGCCTGCCCGATTTTTGTCATTTCCTGGTTGATGAGGCTTGAGGCCAGAATTTATCTTTGAACATCTGGTCACCATTCTCTTTGAATGCCACATCGTCAGATCCGTCAGATATCACTAATTGATGCCCACAAAAAATACTTTAGTTAAAGTTAACAGAACGACAATTCTCCGCCAACAACTATAGCACGTTTGAAGAAATCAACGTACGTGACCCTTTGGAAATACTCTGTCAGACATCCGTCCATACAGGTCATCCAGGAACAGGATGAACCGAAGGCACTCTCCTACCGCATCCATATAGGAATCACCCCATGGATCAGTAGCGAGAAGTCCTTGCAACCCGTAGAATCCAACCACGACAAAATCACAGCTTATCTCTGCTTGCCAGGCAAAGAACATTAGTGGTTCTTCCGTGTATGAAAATCCACGGTCTTCAATGCTCCATCTCGATCATCTTCTGATCTCTTCACGTATCTGTGGGACGTAATGGTTTTCGAATATAAATTCAATCCCGATTTTTCCATACCAACAATCGTATTGGACAAGATTTGATAGTCGGTGTTTTAACTATCAAAATATACAGTGTTTCAATCATGACACTCCAATGAGTTCATTGGTTCAGTATTCAACATCACTTGGCCTTTAATAAACTGATTTACTTTTGTTAAATTTAAAACCTCTAACTCCTCTAAATATTCAAAAATACGATGTTTGAACAACTCAAATTCGATTGAACTCTAATCAATTAACTCTAATTGGTTAACACTAACTGGTTTATTCTAACTGACTAACTCGACTTATTTAACTAATATTCGACTTAACTCCATTCGCTTGACTCTAGATCGCAGCGATCACAATGGTTACGCCTGATTCCCTCAGGAAATATCCGACCGCCGTAGGCTATCTGCAGCCCTGCGAATTACGCTAGCAGTCGTACGAAATGGCAACTCAGCCCGAATAATTATGTCTGGCTAATTCTATCTCGAATAACTATATTCTTATATAGTAATGTCCTCAGAACTATTACGATATAAAACTTAGTAAAATAACTTATAACCATATATAATTCCCACTAAATTCTCCTTTCAAAACATTTGTTACATCCATCCTTTATTATTTAAAACGGGGAATCCATTAGTTTTAATAAGGAAATTTATAGCCCCTATGTTATAACGTTGTTTAGATTTATAGTACATATGTTATAACAATAGCGCTATAATTACTATTTAGATTTACAAAACAACAGCGCTATAATCGCTGCGTAGGTTTACAAAACATTTACTATAGCAACAACGCTAAAATCGCCATTTAGATTTACCAAACATATATTATAACAACAACGCTAAAATCGCTGTTTAGATTTTCAAACATATTATATCTATTAATTATAAACAGTGTTACGTAATATTGCTTATTCCATTCTTGAACAATAACTAATAGTCATTAGTATAAAATAAAACTAACTTTATTTTTCCTTTACTTCGAATCTCTCGTTATATATATATATTTTCTACAAATTTCCACCAAACGTTGCATTATTATTTCACAAATGGAAATAATCAATTATCACTAATCTTTCTTACGATTACCAACTAGTACTATCTTCAGATAATCCCGATGTTGTTCAAGTTGGGGTATTTTAATTACCTCTCAAACCTTGATCAAACAACGTCCTTATCCTCAGATAAATATCAGTTGTAACCCAAACACCAAAACCCCACTCCAGTCTCCAAAACAAATCCCATTGTAAATTGGGTTTGGTTATCCAACCCTACGACCCACTTCTTAACCCAATTGCAGTCTCACCAATTTCCTTTCAAATCCTTTAACCATTTTCATTGGATTTCCATTTCAACCTCGATTTCTTTTGAAAAGTAATTTTCCCTAAGTCCTTATTAATTAAAAATATAATTTATTTCAAACAATTTACTACATTAGTAGTTAACTTCTTTATTTACTAAAATAAATAGTAAATCCTTGATAAAAACCTTATTTACATTTAAATGATATTCATCGAACTATTTAATCAAAACACTTTAATTGGATAATCAATTTCAATTCAAACTGGTTGATTTAATTAACTCAAACCTCGATTATCTCATTAACGGATTCAAATTAATCCTTACCTTAAATTAATTAAAAATATAATTAATTTAAATAAATTCTATTACTTGTTTCCTTAACAAAACAATTACCAAAGTTTAACCATTTAATTCATTTCTTACTCTTCTACTTGTAAATCTGATTAACATCAGCATTTACTTTGCAAAATAAATTAATAACCAATCAAAGTCTTAAATAAATAAAATATTTATTTATTTCCCTTAAATAACTTTTATTCAAAATGATATAATTCAAAATCTAACTCTGGTTATAAAATAAATTTTATAACCTCAACTCTATCGATTCACCTGACGGTGAATAAATATTTATAACTCGATTGATTTTATAGGACATACTCTGTCGAACACTTAACCAACACCGCTCATTTGGTTTAAACCAAACATATGTTGAATATTCAGTCAATAATCAACAATTTAATCAATCACATTTAACTGATAATATATATCAACCATTTAACACCAACCAAATAACAGAACAATTCAAACAATTAAGCACGCTTATAAATAAACGTGACCAACAGGGTGTGTTACCTCCGTTGGATCCAATCGTTAACATAACGATTTGGTATTTCACTGAAATTAAACACGGTTTAATTTCATTGGTTAAATCAACAAATAAATATATAACGAGCAAAACAGTAAATCACTGGCAAGCAGAGCACACAAAATAAAAACCCAATTTATATAAAATATAAATAGGGAAACTAAGTGAGTTTAACTCAACTTGTTTTGATCTGTAGTTCAAAACAGCTCTTTTCAGTTAAATTAAACGTCAAATCTAACTGAAAATCCCAGTTGTTTCTGGCCACATCCAGTTTGGTTCCATGACGATATGCTCATTGAGACGATTCCATAGTCTTTAATTCGATCAATTTTTGATTACATTGGGTTATCATTTAAGTGGTCTGATCCAAATCGTCTCTGCATCTCGTGGTCAAGCTATCGACTCCCTTTCCTGTTGCTACCAAACCTCAGTCCCCACTGCTCGCAACGTCCTCCGTGAACCTCGCATCTTCTTTCCGCATGAAAACGAACCGCTGTCTTCCCTTACTCCTCCGCACCTTATTGTTCCGCTCCTCTCCTTTACCTACTTTCTTTTTGACAGTCCAAGTAGTCATGATCCCTCCATTCCCATTCACAGCACTTCACGTCCTAACCCAGTCCACCTTTCTTCGCACCAGCATGCATTCATCTTCCCCCATATATGCATGCGCACCATCCACTTTGGACTCCACCTTCTTCGTTTATGGGACAGCAGCCTTTTTTTTTTAAAATTGTGCGGTTTTCCCTTACTGGAACCAAGGGTTAAACACAGGAAACAACGAGCCATTTTATAGGGAAAGAGCACCGTGGAGACCAAGTTACTTAAGGTAGGTTAGGTCTGCCAACGTTGGTAGGCTAGCATGTGCAATTACTGCGGATGTTGCTTTCATTAATCGTTCCTTTGTCGGCAAGGTTTCACACATATCGTTTTCAGAACAGAGAAATAAATGTGCCCATCTGCTGGAAGTTTGTAATTGTACGCAAAATATTTGATCCAAGATTTGCCCAACTATTTTTATATTATTAAATGAAACTTTACTGTGAAGTAACGCGATAAAACCCAGGTACGATCTCTGTTTTCTGATAAAAAAACTATTCTTGATGTAAAAAGGTGTTCCGGACCCAATGAGACAAGTTTCGTCGAAATCCGACATCGTTTGCAAAAATTTCCTTTATAAGACCAGAAATAAACACGCATTTAATTTTTTTATGATCACCAGTTAAATCAAATCAACTTGAAACTTTGCAATCTTACAATAATTTGTCGATACGAACCCAACGGCACCAGTTTCGCTGCATTCTGAGACTGTTCCCCCGGTAGGCTATTTTTACCGCGTACCGCAATACCCCTTTTAACACCAAATTATCCGGTCTTCAAAAATAGCAAATTTTATACCTATCCTGACTCTAATCGACGATACGAACTCAACGGAACTGGTTTCGTGGCTTAATTTGATCGTCTGCTCAAGTTACACTCAAATATCCTTTTATTTATTTAAATACGCGTTATATAAAATGAACGGGCGTTTATGGCTACCGTGGTCACATATGACATCGGTTTTCCACGCCACTCACCATGCGTTATAATAACGATTTCCACAGCGTTTTTCCCAAAATTTGATTTGACCATTACTTTCAAACTATAACACAAAATCTGAATTTTTCTCTTTTATATGAAAATTATCGTCAATACGGTTCCAACGTTTCTTGTTTCACAGAAATCCGACTTATATCAGATCTTGTATTCTCAGTTGAAGTTCAAAACTCCATATTACGAACTGCATGCCATTTTCAAGCTCGATTTATAATTATATAAATATATAACGTTCGAACTTCGTTTAAATAACGAGTTAAATATTAGATTCCATCGATATTCCAACTCTAATATTTAAATTAAATAAATTGAATTAAATATTTGATTGCCAAAAACACGGGTCGTTACACAAGACGACAAGTGATCATGCCTAAAAGCAGAGGTACAACAATACTCACAAGCAAGAAGAACAGTTCAGGTGTCATAATACAACACAGCAACAATATGGGTGCACCAAGAACATCATGATAATGATATGATGAAATCGAGCAAGCATGGGGTGAGTTACGAGTCACCAACCAAAACAGTTTAGACTTAAATCTTGACAGAGAAGGTTTATTCATGGCAACTTAGTACTGGTTATCAATAAAGCAAAGTACAGGATGGTCAAGCCAAACAAATGAACTAAAGCGTGAGCAATTCACATAGTAACAGCATGATCAGTATAGTGAAGCAAAACAGGTCAAAATTGCATGGTGCAGTATCTCATGGTTAAACAAATAAGTTCAGCATCAATAGCCAAGTTACAATGAACACGACAAGCAAAGGTACATGGATGCATCTCAAAATGGCAAAAAAAAAGGTTGTACAAGAAGTTCAAATGAAACAAGTTAGGATTCAAGATGCCACAACAAACATGTATGGTATAAATTATTTCTAGAAATTCCCAAGGTACAAATAAACTGATTTCCAGATTTTACAAATAGCAAGTTCAAGAAATCAGTTTTAAAAATGGCAAATTATTTCCAGCACTGGACATAGGTTTATGGCAAGTGATAAAGTGTGAAATCTTAAATGCCATGACAAATTAGAAATCACAATGTTTATTTTAGGCATATCTATTCCATTTTCACTCAAGTGTCATAAATGATTTCATAAATAAACCAAGATGTAGATTCAAACAGTCAATCAGACAGTTTTTTACAAATGGAATTTTGGCAAATCTTTTAATTTCCAGAAATGCTCAAGAAACCAGAATTGTCATGTATGCTGTATGGCATGTTTTTGAAATACTTCTAGTTTTAAACAAATTAGATGAGCAAAATTGGCATTTAAATTTGTTTCCAGTTTTTTTTTGTTTCACAACAGTCATCGAACAAATCAAGGCAAGGAATTCGAACAAAGCAGAGAAGAATTCATTTTCGGCATTTGTTCTAAAAGGGGAAAATAAATTAATTCAAGATTTCAAAATATCTTTTTTGGCAAGAACTTTTTTTTTAAATTCACTCCAGAGAACACGCAAGGGGGAAATTGAATTAACCAAATTCATTGAAGGGCCAAAAACAAGTCAAGGAGCATCGAGCAAATTCACAGCAACATAATCAAAGCCGTTTCAATCAAAGGATTCGAAAGAGGAAAATATGCCAAATCAGATCAAATCAATTTATTTTGAAATCAGAGATTTAGGGTTTAGACTACCCTATATGTTGATAACCATATCATCATCGAAAAAGGACTGAAAACCAAAAAAATATTTCATACAAGATCAAAGAAATAAAAATCAGTATCAAACTCACAAGGGTTTCTATCGTAGAGAAGCCAAATCAATCAGAGAAAAGGAGCAACAATGTTTTGAGCCTTCAGAGATCAACATCCAATTTCAACTTATCAAGCATCTCGATTTGATTTGAGGAATTTCTAAAAACCCTAATCACAACCGAAGCCGCCATTTTTAGAGACATCGGGCTTAACAAGAGGAAAAGGGCCAGCCTTATTTTTGTTTAATAAAACTAGGGTTTTTAGTGTTGTGTTTTGTTTTATTTGTATTGTTTTATTTTCAATTTCTTTTGAAAACCTATCAAACAGTTCTAGTGTCTGTAAAATACTAGGGAATTTAGTTAAGGGTTTACTGACAGTTACTAGAGTTAGTAAAACTAGGGGAAAATCTGGTCTAGGGGATACAGACCAGTCTAGGGTTTTGAGCATAGGATTATAATAGGAGCGAGGGGTTCGCGAGTGTACATGGTCTTGTATGCGGGTTCTGTTCTTTTACCTAGTAGAAACCTTAGGAATGCAGCAGTAGGCAGGGTTTTGGCGAAGCTAGGTATATCTGTGTGTGATTTATTTTCTGCACTTTTATTTTTGCTGCATTCTGTGATCTGTATATTATTTTAATATCCTGTCAGATTTTTAATTCAGCAAAAACTGTGATAAACCCTATTCACCCCCCCTACAGGGTTAATCTAGATCCAACATGTATATTTCCACTCCGATAGGAAAACAAAGAATAATCGGAAAGAGACTGGGAGAAACCATAAGCAGTCAAAGAAGAAGCAAGTTTTGCAAACTAACAACGTGGTGCTTGTTTCGGACCATAGAGAGACTTACGCAAATTACTTACTCTGTTGGGTTCGCTATGCTCAAAACCTAGGGGAAACTTCATATATACCTCCTCATGCAAATCACCATGAAGGAAAGCATTATGAACATCCGTCTGGTGCAAGATCCAACATTTATCTGCAGCTACAGCCAGAAATGTGCGAATTGTAGACATCTTGGCCACTGGTGCAAATGTCTCTGAATAGTCAATTCCCTCCACCTGGTGATTGCCAAAAACAACTAGCTTGGCCTTCAACCGCTTAATAGAACCGTCAGAATTGTACTTAATCTTGTACACCCAACGACTTCCCAAAGCCTTGTTACCAGGAGGCAAATCCACCAAACGCCATGTCCCATTAATTTCTAATGTTTGTATCTCATTCGGCATAGCATATCTCCATCCAGCATCCCTTGAGGCCTAACAATAAGAGGTAGGCTCAACACCTGCAGTAATTGCTGCAAGAAAATCTCTATGTCATGTAGAAAATATTTTATAGCTCGTGTAATATGCAAGGGGATACGGAGTACCTGAGGAAGGATGGGTGCTAGGTGAAACATTATGGGGGGTGGACTGATGAGACTTTTCACATATTCTTGAAGATGAGAAGGACGAGACTTTAGACGCTTACCACAACCAAGCTCGCTACTAAGTTCCACAACTGGGACTTGGGTTGCATCTCGGACAACATCCAAGGCTGAAGCAGGCGCCGAATCTGAAGCAGGCGCTGCTCCTAGCTCTTTTCCCACCCCTTTATTCGAGACCACAACAGTGGACGGCGTTGTGTATTGAACTACAACAGGAGTCCCTGTTGGGGCAACTTCATCTCCACAAACTGAGGGACAACACCCTCCCTCAAAGTCAAACCTTGTACTACTTTTATTCTCAATAATCGGAGAAGCATAAGGGAATTCCGTCTCATAGAAAACAACATCACAGGAAATAAAATACTGATGCGAAGACAAATCAAATAATTTCAACCCTTTTTTCTAAGCGGGATACCCAACAAATATGCATCCACAACTACGACTAGAAAACTTGTCTTTTTTAGACTGTATATCATAAGCAATACAAAACACCAAAACACTCGAATATTCTCATACAAAGGTGGAGTGCAATATAAAGTATCACAAGGGGACTTATAATTTAACAATCGAGAGGGAGTTCGATTAATTAAATAGCTAGCAGCAAGAACGCACTCACCCCAAAACTCAATAGGTAAAGACCCCTGAATCCTCAAAGCTCGAGCTACATTGAGAATATGTTGATGTTTTCTTTCCCCTCTCTCGTTCAGTTGGGGGATTTCGACGCAAGAAGTCTGAAACAGAATACCCTGGCTTGAAAAATAATCTTTCAAGCAATTAAACTCGGTACTGTTATCACTACAAACACGACAAATATTACTATCAAACTGATGTTTAACTATTGCAATGAATTTCATAAACATCAAATATACCTCAGTTTTATCTATGAACAAAATCACCAATACTTCTCTAGAAAAATCATTAGCTATAGTAAAAAAATACTTAGCACCACATGAAGAAACACAATGATATGGTCCCCACAAATCCCAATGAATGAGTTCAAAGCACTTAAAAGCTCTATTATTACTATCTGAAAAATCCCTTGTCTGTTTACCTTTGTGGAAAACATCACATACTTTATTTAAATGCAAAGAACTACTAATAAAAGGTAAATGCTTCATCACTTTCTCATCCGGGCAACCAAGTCTACTATGCCATAACTCCAAATCTCCACTTTGTACTGCCAAAATAGCTAAACCTGTAACCTTTGAAGCATCACAAAAATAGTAAAGTCGACCCCACTGTTCACCTGATCCAATCACTACCCTCGTACTTCGGTCCTGAATAATACAAGATGCATGAGTAATGAGTACATCACATTGAGTATCATCAATTAAAAGTGACACAGAAATTAAGTTGCAATGTGTAACGACCCACCTTTTGCCCGGTTCTTGCCGGTAATTAAACCAACTTAAACCGTTCAGAAAGACGAATTGTCATGGGTACATACATACATTGAACAAAATAACAGAACTTTCCATTGCTCAAGAATAATATTACATCAGAGTTACCTGAATATCAGAGTTACACATACATATATACTTTACAGCGGAAGAAAGAAATTTACTCTCAGCGGAAGATCAAAAGACACAGCGGAAACTTTAACTCTAGCGTGGACGCCAACTCAGAAAGTGCTTCGAACTTTGCTCCAACGAATCATAGCTGCAAAACTAAACTACTAGCTGCCCGTGTGAAAATTAATGGGCACCCAGAGTTTATGAAGGAACAATAAACTCCAAGTCAGTCATAGGACTGGTGTGAGAACATAAAACAGTTGTTTTTAGGATTTATTTTAAAGTTGGGAAATTCACCGGACCATGCCGCTATCGCGGAATGGGTTTTGCTCCATGTGAACACCCGTGCATATAAATACGCAACGATATTTTTAAAATGAAGCTATCAAAAGCTCGTCCCACATCACACAATGCAAGCGCACACCAGATGGGCGAGGTTTATCTTATGATAACCAAACATGCTTTCATACGGAAAATCCTCTTTTCATATTATTATATATAGTGTGGAAACCATTTCGCAAATAAATGTATTAATCCTAGACGGCATAATACCCCATCTTATTATGTCGCCATATATATATAGATATACAAACAAAACCGTGTGGCACGTATTGGAGATTTGGGTTTCCAACTTGATGATTCCTGGCACGAAAGATCAATCGGAACACAAACGAAATGTAATCACGGGTTTTTCATCCAGACGCGGACACCAATACAAATCGCGAGGCAGATCAACGGTTTTCGACCAGACACTGCCCCCCGAACATACCCTATTCCATCACTCATAAGTGGTTTCCCACTGCTGCAGCGGTCATCATCAATTCACATATATATACACAACCTAACCGCCAGTTTCTCATCATCCGGGGTGTGAGGCTTGTCGACGTCACGTCATACACAAAGCATGCCTAGAAGGCAATGCCTTGATCATCACTAGCTCGTTCATAACTCGGGTATGCCACATTGACAATTCACGACATATCACTGATCTCAATCAATGCATACCCTCTAAGTTCATATGACTTAGAGATGAGGATAAAATATTTGCCATAAATCCGATATATATTAACGGAGATCAGTGGTATGCGGTCAATTTCAATGTCAGTCACACCATCCATACAAGTCCGTCCTGGGTTTGAACGGAACGAAATCCGAAAGTTCTCCCCATCTTTTCGGACTGCCTACCACTCCGGAAATAGGGGCATCTCTCTACTGTAGCTATTTGTAAAGAAACCAATTGGCAATCAGTCCATTCGATGTGAAGAACCATGGTCTTCATTCGTCGATTCCAAGTCTTGCTTCTGCTTCATGCGCCATATTATTATTTGGAATGGTTTTCAGACTTAAATCCGATCCCGGTCTTTCCCAGTAATAAGCGTATTCATAAAACAATGGTTATGGATCATACGACTTTTCAATTCAAACTCCTTCCGATCATCATTTATTCATTTACAAATCAAAGTTGGGTTTATCATAAATCTCGTTATCGCCTCAACTTCCCTTTGAAATCAAATATTCATTTTTCCACCATATATTTCAAAACATAATCATTCGTTCCCTATATTCAAAACATAATCCGTTGATTCCTTAAGTTATTAAATTTACCAAATCTTTGTTTTGACTAGAATCCCATTTACGATAATTCAACAACTTATATTCAAACATAAGTTTTAATAGAGTTAAATGACTTATATTTGATATCACTTCCATATACAACATTTAACCACTTAGAAATCTTTCAAACCATTTGAAATCCTTTTATCCATTTGAAATAATGGTTCACGCTTTATAAACTCCAAAACCAATTTATCTTTGGAACTGAGATAATAACGTTTGAACGTTACTCAAGCGCTGCAATAGCCACTTAATTCAAATATATTCCAAATCACTTTAAATTTTCCAATAATTCATTTTTAATTGCTTTAAATTAATAAAGTCAAACTTATCATGAATTCTCTAAAAATTTAAAACTGGTTATATTTGAAAGTCTACGTTTCAAATCGAACTGATTTCAAACCATAAGGTTATAACTATTTTGAAATTGATATTTACAACCCGTCGCGTCGTAGCACGTTATAAATCGGTTTAAATAAAATTCGCTCGAGTTTTTTTCAATTTTAATTTATATTTCCATTTCAAATAACTTATTTCAAAATCGATTTTTAAGTTTAAATCAAAGATCATTTCATGATTCCAAATCTTAATTTACACTAAATTAAGTTAGAAACCATAGGAATTCGAACCCTTTTAATTTTAAATGTTAAATTTGAATTTGAATTTCATAAATGGTCCTTACACGGCATTTATTAATTGAAATCCCAATTGTTTTTTCTAAATTTAAAGACGACTTCAATTCAAATTCAAATTTTTGTTTGAATTAACCGTTTCGTCCGTCGGACCAGTTAAGGATGGCCAGGGAGAGCAGGAAACTAGATTTCCAAACCCAAGCCTAGACACCATCCTCTCTGTCATCCTACAATAGTCTGGTATATAATATTATAAAAATATAATATTTAAAATTTCCAAATTTCTTTCCAATTAAACTGGACTTTAAATAAAAGAAATTTTTAAATACTCAAAAATCAATTTTCATTTATATGGAAGGAGATCAAATCGATCATCTGTATAATTCCACAACCAAGGTATTGTGTGCATCATACAAACAAAATAAATCAGCCATATACATCAGATGATAATGAGTTATCATCATCATCAATAACAAACAATTCAGCTGTGCACAAGCGTTAGTGTCAATAACGCTTTTCAGTGTTCGGTGTGTTATCTACTTACATGCCCATCCATTCACACATTCACATCCATATTCAAACAATCATCACATCACATTTTAATCACTACTAATTAAAATAAATGATTAAATTGATTGTTCTCACCGAAAAAGCTCCAAATATTCTCCACTGTCAACGCTCCTTATCTACTGCGAATGCTATCAGCAGATGACGCTACCGCCTCGCACACTACCTCTTGCAAAAGAGCGTATATCTTAGTTAACACTCCAGTCCAACGCGACGAGTGGCATTTGATTTTTGATCTAATACGAACAATATATTAAATTTTTATAAGATAACGATGCAGACTGAATTTAGTTTAACTAATACCTTAATTAAATTAAATATGTAAATTACCCTTCGCTTGACTTTTTCAACACAGCACTTGGATCGACAAGACAGCAAGTTATATAATACACCTAAATTTGATAACGCAACCCAAGTAATCCGCTACCAAATTTCACCGCCGAACTTACTTATCAACTGCTAACAGCCTCCAAGAATCAAACCTCAACTCAACTCAAAATTCCATCTCACATCACCAAGCCAATTCACTGGTTAACAAATTTCCGTCCCATCTATCTACAAGCTCTCCGGAACACACATATAACTCCATACAACAACTTGCAAATCCAATAAGGCAAACTCTTCATGCATGCGCACGCATGCTTCACCATTATGCCAACCCAAATAGACAATGCTTCTCCCCTTATTTTTTTTTTAAAGCAGCCGAGGGTAGAGATCTTGCATGTGAAGTAGCGGATGGGTGTGGGCCGTGTGACGATAGTTATGGGGACATGCAAAACAGGTTAGAGAAAAAAAAGAGGGCTTGGCTCTCGTATGGGTTTGGAAGCATCAGCGGTGATGAGGTCTAAATGGAGAAGGCCGAACATGCTGAATGGGAAAGAGGCGGAGCTGGGTGGTTATATGTGGACTGGCAGAGGACTAGTGGAAGGTGGAGTGGTGGAACCGCATGGAGAAGGCTTAACTTGATAATATAGTGAGAAGCTGAAAGAGGAAAGGGGTGAGGGCGTTGGCTGCTGAGAGGAAAATGGGTAGAGAGTCGGTGCGGGTGTCGGAGGACTGATGAGAGGGAAGAGAGCACGTATAGGAGGAAGAGGAGTGGTGCTGTATGCATGCAAGGTCTTCACCATTTTTTTTATAAACATAGCAATGGCGGAACATAGAAGATGAAGTTGTGGCGATTTACAGTGGGAACGAGGAGGTTTGTTGTCTTGCAGTCCACGGTAATAAACAAAACAGGTGAACGCAAAAAAGGACGGAAAACACGTGTACCCGAGCCAGCGAACTTAAGGGGCAAATGGCATACAAGTTGTATTCGTTTACCATGTGTATTCATGTACAAAACGTGTGGAAGAGACCCGAAACAAATAATACAATGTTTGTCCACCATGTCCGTATTATATAGCACCTTACTCAAAATAAATAAATGTTGGTGTAATATACAGCTATCAATACACTTTTACACCATTTTTTTTTTAGGTTGGGAAGTTTGGAGCTAAAATGGGAGAGGGGAGAGAAACGTGAGGGGAGGAGTTTGGGATGAGGGGTTGAACGCATGCAAGTTTCCACATTCATTTGCCTGCCACGTTTCACATATGTGCATGCTTTTGTTTCCCTTTTTTATTTGCAATTTGTACCCCAATTTTTTCCCCTTTTCAATTTCTTTCATTTTTAATTATCGATACCCATCAACACCGAACAAACAATATAATCGTGTATAACAACGTAGCATAATCCCAAAATAGTAATAAAATCGGTCGGTTGATTGTTTTTGTAAAGTGTCAAAAGGGACCATAATTACCCCAAAATACGCTAGAAAAATAAATGCTTATTTTCCGAAATAAAAATTAGAATAAAATTTTATAAAATAATTTAAGATATCGCGAACTGAAACTGAACGAAAATTTAAGACGGATATTTAATTATAAATTAATTTTAAATGCTGATCGTTTTCAACAACTCACTTACAACTCGTTTCAATATCTCAACTTACGACGAACCGTTCCTCTAAAACAAATATTGTTATAACTGATTTCACAATAAAATTAAATTTTAATCATTTAAAATACTATTATCGCCTAAAATTTTTATTTAAACATTCCAAACTTTATCTAAATTTCATATTAAATTCAAATTAAATTTCAAAAATATTGGATCATTACATTCTCCCCCACTTAAGAACTTTTCGTCCTCGAAAAGGAGAGTTCGAAAAATTATTCATAAGTAAAATAAATCTTACCTATAAATTCAATTTTTTTTTTGAAAACTCAAGATGATCTCTCGGACTTGGAATCCCATTTCTATTTCAACCAATGAATATACTACATATACCTTTTCATATAGAAAATCATACTTCGCTTCGGGACTTTAAAACCGAACTTGCGTTCAAAATTTCCAAAACCAAATTTGTTTTCAAAATTTTCAAACATACCATGATCAAATCTATATATTAGTAGTTCGAGAAGTTCATCCTCATGACAGGGCCACTGAGTACCACCTATCATACTAAATCAAATCCTCCATCACAACCCAGTTTTAGCCACGGTTACTCGAACAAACCAAATCATTTCATGTCCCGAAGTTGTAAACCAAAATTTTCAAATACTTTACCATAATTTTGGTATTTCTAAATATTTTCAAAATATCGGGATTCAAGTCATCGAAATTTCTTTTATAAACCATTCATCACATCCAATTGGTTGAAAACCAAAATCGTTCAATAGAATTTTTCGACTTCCAAGTATACAACTTAGGTTTCATATTTCGAAATCTATGATCATATTTAAACCATTCGAGCCTTTCAAATCGATTTTCATACAAATTCAAGCCTTTCTACTTTATAAAGTTTTTGAAAATTGTTTACACTTCATTTCTAATATCTTTGTATATCACAAGATAGAATATTTCAAGTGCCATAAGTAAAAATCTCAGAAATCTCTTTACGATTCAAATAGTTGCACCCTTTTTTTTCAAACCTACTCATTCAATCATCATTTACACCATACTATAGGCTTAATATTCATTCTTATTTCAAATATTAAAATGTGTTTGAAAAGGTTGCAATTTCCTATAGTTAGAAAACCCTTGAAACATTCCTTCTACAGATATACCATCACACTTCCGCTGCGCACTCTGATTTAGTACGTGCATCTTTCAATTTCTATGCAAAACTAATTTGTTTAAGTTCCGTTAACATAATGTCTTGGATAAATCAAAGTTATTTAGTTGAACTCGATCTTGGTTTTATTCGAAAACCGACACAAAAGGGTATACATACATGGATCAAGTCAAATTCCACGTATCCAAAACAAAAGCTAAAGTAAAGGGAAATGAAAGACGCTACTCAATGGTTCGAATTTAAACGATGGAGCTAGCCTAAGCCAAGATAGGAAAGTCAAGCGCACCTAAGGATACAATCCTAAGTAGTTTATTATTGGGGTACTCGGTTTTCATCAACTTCCTCTTGAGTAAATCTTACTTCAAAATTTTCTTTCCTTTGTATCGTCAGTGGTTACTCTTCGAATACTTTCTATTTGGATAGCTCATACAGTTTCAATTGGGGAAAAGCAGTTTTCTCCCCCACTTAGATATTTATTACAATTTAAATCATCTTTTTAAACCAATTCTTAACTTAAGCCAAAATTATCTTCAAAATTTCCTAAGGGGTTTGTTTTGCTAAAATATATCTCCCAGCTAATTGATTCAACTTGTAATTTATCGTTCATCATTCATGTTAGGTATAGGTTATTATTTAACACTCAACGAGGAGTATGATATCTTTCTAATTACAATTTATTATATCCAAAAATTCATATTCAAATGTTCATTATAATTTGATCCATTATTCTTGTTAATTTGGGATATGGGTAAATTATCTTTCTTACGTGCATTTCAACCATTCATTTACCAAATTCTTTAGTGAGATTTACCCCTAAAATATCTTTCTAATTTTCTCAAGTACTCGTTGTTTTAACCTATACAAAGTTTTAAGCCTTCAAGGTCTTTTAGTATTCTTAAGCTAAACTCAGTTTTTTTTCCTTTTAGGACCTCTAGTTTGTTTTCCCAAATTAAATTTTCTATATTAATTTACCAAACCATTTTATTAAGGTTTATTCATTAAAATACTTAACTTGATGATTTTAAGTATTCCTTGACGTTTAAACTGGAATTATATAGTCATCACACTTTCGAAACTCGAAAATGAATACCGATGGTGCTGCAGTCATCAACAGAATCATCCCCGAGCGACTAGAGTGTGATTCTATATCTATCTAGTATATACGGGACTTCGTATATACACTGGCCAGGCGTATATTCGAAATCCTTACATACTCAATAGTCCAATCATGACGTCGAATACAATACTCAAAACCTTTATCTTTAATTATATTTCAAAATAATAGCCATTTTCAAAATGATTACCTAATTCAAAATAATTTATATAGATTTCAAAATACGCTCTCTCGACATAATATTCCAAAATCTCATTCTAGGGCATTTCTGACCCTATCCCTAATGAGATGTTATAACTCTGATGAGTTCTATCTTTTGTTCAAAATATGTCGTACCCCATAGCTTTGTATAAACCAAAGCTCTGATACCAACTGTAACGACCCACCTTTTGCCCGGTTCTTGCCGGTAATTAAACCAACTTAAACCGTTCAGAAAGACGAATTGTCATGGGTACATACATACATTGAACAAAATAACAGAACTTTCCATTGCTCAAGAATAATATTACATCAGAGTTACCTGAATATCAGAGTTACACATACATATATACTTTACAGCGGAAGAAAGAAATTTACTCTCAGCGGAAGATCAAAAGAAACAGCGGAAACTTTAACTCTAGCGTGGACGCCAACTCAGAAAGTGCTTCGAACTTTGCTCCAACGAATCATAGCTGCAAAACTAAACTACTAGCTGCCCGTGTGAAAATTAATGGGCACCCAGAGTTTATGAAGGAACAATAAACTCCAAGTCAGTCATGGAACTGGTGTGAGAACATAAAACAGTTGTTTTTAGGATTTATTTTAAAGTTGGGAAATTCACCGGACCATGCCGCTATCGCGGAACGGGTTTTGCTCCATGTGAACACCCGTGCATATAAATACGCAATGATATTTTTAAAATGAAGCTATCATAAGCTCGTCCCACATCACACAATGCAAGCGCACACCAGATAGGCGAGGTTTATCTTATGATAACCAAACATGCTTTCATACGGAAAATCCTCTTTTCATATTATTATATATAGTGTGGAAACCATTTCGCAAATAAATGTATTAATCCTAGACGGCATAATACCCCATCCTATTATGTCGCCATATATATATAGATATACAAACAAAACCATGTGGCACGTATTGGAGATTTGGGTTTCCGACTTGATGATTCCTGGCACGAAAGATCAATCGGAACACAAACGAAATGTAATCACGGGTTTTTCATCCAGACGCGGACACCAATACAAATCGCGAGGCAGATCAACGGTTTTCGACCAGACACGGACCCCCGAACATACCCTATTCCATCACTCATAAGTGGTTTCCCACTGCTGCAGTGGTCATCATCAATTCACATATATATACACAACCTAACCGCCAGTTTCTCATCATCCGGGGTGTGAGGCTTGTCGACGTCACGTCATACACAAAGCATGCCTAGAAGGCAATGCCTTGATCATCACTAGCTCGTTCATAACTCGGGTATGCCACATTGACAATTCACGACATATCACTGATCTCAATCAATGCATACCCTCTAAGTTCGTATGACTTAGAGATGAGGATAAAATATTTGCCATAAATCCGATATATATTAACGGAGATCAGTGGTATGCGGTCAATTTCAATGTCAGTCACACCATCCATACAAGTCCGTCCTGGGTCTGAACGGAACGAAGTCCGAAAGTTCTCCCCATCTGTTCGGACTTCCTGCCACTCCGGAAATAGGGGCATCTCTCTACTGTAGCTATCAGTAAAGAAACCAATCGGCAATCAGTCCGTTCGATGTGAAGAACCATGGTCTTCATTCGTCGATTCCAAGTCTTGCTTCTGCTTCATGCGTCGTATTACTACTTGGAATGGTTTTCGGACTTAAATCCGATCCCGGTCTTTCCAAGTAATAAGAGTATTCATAAAACAATGGTTATGGATCATACGACTTTTCAATTCAAACTCCTTCCGATCATCATTTATTCATTTACAAATCAAAGTTGGGTTTATCATAAATCTCGTTATCGCCTCAACTTCCCTTTGAAATCAAATATTCATTTTTTCACCATATATTTCAAAACATAATCATTCGTTCCCTATATTCAAAACATAATCCCTTGATTCCTTAAGTTATTAAATTTACCAAATCTTTGTTTGGACTAGAATCCCATTTACGATAATTCAACAACTTATATTCAAACATAAGTTTTAATAGAGTTAAATGACTTATATTTGATATCACTTCCATATACAACATTTAACCACTTAGAAATCTTTCAAACCATTTGAAATCCTTTTATCCATTTGAAATAATGGTTCACGCTTTATAAACTCCAAAACCAATTTATCTTTGGAACTGAGATAATAACGTTTGAACGTTACTCAAGCGCTGCAATAGCCACTTAATTCAAATATATTCCAAATCACTTTAAAATTTCCAATAATTCATTTTTAATTGCTTTAAATTAATAAAGTCAAACTTATCATGAATTCTCTAAAAATTTAAAACTGGTTATATTTGAAAGTCTATGTTTCAAATTGAACTGATTTCAAACCATAAGGTTATAACTATTTTGAAATTGATATTTACAACCCGTCGCGCCGTAGCGCGTTATAAATCGGTTTAAATAAAATTCGCTCGAGTTTTTTTCAATTTTATTTTATATTTCCATTTCAAATAACTTATTTCAAAATCGATTTTTAAGTTTAAATCAAAGATCATATCATGATTCCAAATCTTAATTTACACTAAATTAAGTTAGAAACCATAGGAATTCGAACCCTTTTAATTTTAAATGTTAAATTTAAATTTGAATTTCATAAATGGTCCTTACACGGCATTTATTAATTGAAATCCCAATTGTTTTTTCTAAATTTAAAGACGACTTCAATTCAAATTCAAATTTTTGTTTGAATTAACCATTTCGTTCGTCGGACCAGTTAGGGATGGCCAGGGAGAGCAGGAAACTAGATTTCCAAACCCAAGCCTAGACACCATCCTCTCTGTCATCCTAGAATGGTCTGGTATATAATATTATAAAAATATTATATTTAAAATTTCCAAATTTCTTTCCAATTAAACTGGACTTTAAATAAAAGAAATTTTTAAATACTCAAAAATCAATTTTCATTTATATGGAAGGAGATCAAATCGATCATCTGTATAATTCCACAACCAAGGTATTGTGTGCATCATACAAACAAAATAAATCAGCCATATACATCAGATGATAATGAGTTATCATCATCATCAATAACAAACAATTCAGCTGTGCACAAGCGTTAGTGTCAATAACGCTTTTCAGTGTTCGGTGTGTTATCTACTTACATGCCCATCCATTCACACATTCACATCCATATTCAAACAATCATCACATCACATTTTAATCACCACTAATTAAAATAAATGATTAAATTGATTGTTCTCACCGAAAAAGCTCCAAATATTCTCCACTGTCAACGCTCCTTATCTACTACGAATGCTATCAGCAGATGACGTTACCGCCTCGCACACTACCTCTCGCAAAAGAGCGTATATCTTAGTTAACACTCCAGTCCAATGCAACGAGTGGCATTTGATTTTTGATCTAATACGAATAATATATTAAATTTTTATAAGATAACGATGCAGACTGAATTTAGTTTAACTAATACCTTAATTAAATTAAATATGTAAATTACCCTTCGCTTGACTTTTTCAACACAGCACTTGGATCGGCAAGACAGCAAGTTATATAATACACCTAAATTTGATAACGCAACCCAAGTAATCCGCTACCAAATTTCACCGCCGAACTTACTTATCAACTGCTAACAGCCTCCAAGAATCAAACCTCAACTCAACTCAAAATTCCATCTCACATCACCAAGCCAATTCACTGGTTAACAAATTTCCGTCCCATCTATCTACAAGCTCTCCGGAACACACATATAACTCCACACAACAACTTGCAAATCCAATAAGGCAAACTCTTCATGCATGCGCACACATGCTTCACCATTATGCCAACCCAAATAGACAACGCTTCTCCTCTTATTTTTTTTTATTTTTTTTTAAGCAGCCGAGGGTAGAGATCTTGCATGTGAAGTAGCGGATGGGTGTGGGCCGTGTGACGATAGTTATGGGGACATGCAAAACAGGTTAGAGAAAAAAAAAGAGGGCTTGGCTCTCGTATGGGTTGGAAGCATCAGCGGTGATGAGGTCTAAATGGAGAAGGCCGAACATGCTGAATGGGAAAGAGGTGGAGCTGGGTGGTTATATGTGGACTGGCGGAGGACTAGTGGAAGGTGGAGTGGTGGAACCGCATGGAGAAGGCTTAACTTGATAATATAGTGAGAAGCTGACAAAGGAAAGGGGTGAGGGCGTTGGCTGCTGAGAGGAAAATGGGTAGAGAGTCGGTGCGGGTGTCGGAGGACTGATGAGAGGGAAGAGAGCACGTATAGGAGGAAGAGGAGTGGTGCTGTATGCATGCAAGGTCTTCACCATTTTTTTTATAAACATAGCAATGGCGGAACATAGAAGATGAAGTTGTGGCGATTGACAATGGGAACGAGGAGGTTTGTTGTCTTGCAGTCCACGGTAATAAACAAAACAGGTGAACGCAACAAAGGACGGAAAACACGTGTACCCGAGCCAGCGAACTTAAGGGACAAATGGCATACAAGTTGTATTCGTTTACCACGTGTATTCATGTACAAAACATGTGGAAGAGACCCAAAACAAATAATACAATGTTTGTCCACCATGTCCGTATTATATAGCACCTTACTCAAAATAAATAAATGTTGGTATAATATACAGCTATCAATACACTTCTACACCATTTTTTATTTTATTTTAGGTTGGGACGTTTGGAGCTAAAATGGGAGAGGGGAGAGAAACGTGAGGGGAGGAGTTTGGGATGAGGGGTTGAACGCATGCAAGTTTCCACATTCATTTGCCTGCCACGTTTCACATATGTGCATGCTTTTGTTTCCCTTTTTTATTTGCAATTTGTACCCCAATTTTTTCCCCTTTTCAATTTCTTTCATTTTTAATTATCGATACCCATCAACACCGAACAAACAATATAATCGTGTATAACAACGTAGCATAATCCCAAAATAGTAATAAAATCGGTCGGTTGATTGTTTTTGTAAAGTGTCAAAAGGGACCATAATTACCCTAAAATACGCTAGAAAAATAAATGCTTATTTTCCGAAATAAAAATTAGAATAAAATTTTATAAAATAATTTAAGATGTCGCGAACTGAAACTGAACCAAAATTTAAGACGGATATTTAATTATAAATTAATTTTAAATGCTGATCGTTTTCAACAACTCACTTACAACTCGTTTCAATATCTCAACTTACGACAAACCGTTCCTCTAAAACAAATATTGTTATAACTGATTTCACAATAAAATTAAATTTTAATCATTTAAAATACTATTATCGCCTAAATTTTTTATTTAAACATTCCAAACTTTATCTAAATTTCATATTAAATTCAAATTAAATTTCAAAAATATTGGATCGTTACACAATGTAAATTTAGAACATAAAGAACATTGTTGAGTGCTAACTCAGCAGACAAAACAACCCAGCCATACAAATTAGATGTAATCACTGCACCATCTGGTAAGGTCAAAGGAAAAGAAGAATACTCAAATCGGTCAACCAAACAATCTAAACAACCCGTCACATGTACGATAGCACCGTATCGACAATCCATGGGATACCGAAAAACTTACTCATCAAACGATCGGACATAGGAGGAGCATCAGAATTACCAATCAAACTCATGAGACGCTAATACTCTGAAGCAGTCAATGAGAGGACTGTCTCATTGGAACTTGCCGCACCTGTCGGAGTACCAAGGATCGACGACTGTCTGGAGAAAGCAACGTTCAATGCCCTTGCCGTTAAATCTGGACTGGTGCAACGGAGTGCTGTAGAAACATGCTGTTGTCCACCACTAGACGGAAGTCCACCACGAGGTACGATATTCCTTGGGTTATCATGGGAAGATAGATAATACGGGGAAGAGGGATCTTTGTTTGGGTCATGACGTGAAGAGTTCAAAGGGTTTAGAGAGGTTCCACTGTTGGCAGATCCATCAGAACTATGTTCATTGGCCATGATCGACAACGCAAGGTTCAAAGATAGAGGAGGCTAGGATTTTTAGGCTCTGATACCATGTAGGAAAATAATTTTTCTTATTCAAAACTGTGTAAATGATACACATTTATAGAAAAATGAGTTTATGTTTCCCAGCAAACATATCTTAGACAAAATGGAACAAATATAATCTTCTATACTGGGATACATATAATAAACTAATGGAAACAAATATAATCTTCTATATTGGGAAACATATAATAAACTAATGGAAACAAATATATACAAAAATATTCCTAACAGTAGCATCAAGATTTCCAAATGACTCATCCTTTGGCAATTCAAATGATTTGTATGCCTATGGACATAGATGGAAATGTAATTGTCCACTGATTTGTACTTCAAGAATATTGTATGGTGCGGAACTAGCCAATAAAAAATACATCATTTCTAATTGATATTTCAATTGTAGATGCCTCAAAAAATGAACGATTGGAGCTAAAGAAATAAAAGTTGAGAATAGCCAAATCGCAGATTCAACAAAATGTAAATAGAATCAAAGCTTCAAAAGAAAGAACTGAATTGAATTAGGCACGTTAAAGACGTGTACGTGATGAATAGTAATACTATTTATCAAAGGATGTTCCTTTATCATTTGAAGAGTATTTAGAGTACGTTTTGATCCAAAACCTTAACATTATGAAAGCGCAATGACAAAGTTATAAGGTTGATGAAAGTCTGTATTAATAATTTATTACTTTCAAATATCATTTTTCATGCTTTATTATTTCACTTTCTATAATAAGCTATTAATTTGTAGATTTGTTTTAGTGTATGAAATAATCAAATGTAATGTTAATCATTAATTTTATGAATTTTTGCATTAACGCCATAACTGAATAAACCATAAACAATATGTAAACATGTTTTTATATATATATACATATATATATAGGAGCGGCTATTAGGATAGAAAATTAAAGACATAAATTGTGAGCCATTAGATTTGTTTATCTTTTTGTGGGTAGTGAAATTCATAGGAGGATCCAATGACTGTGATTTGTTGTGTCCAATTTTGTGTCCAAATAGAATTTTCCTTTATATACATATATATATATATATATATTGTTATTACCATATTTCGATACCAAAACAAAGTTTAAGGTAAAGGGGTATCGAAGTAGAAGCCATCATCAGAATAGAGGCTTGGAAGGTCTTCGGTTGACACCAGAACACTAGGAAGAGAGGATACCAAAGGAAAATGACTTAGGGGATAAGTTAATATCGAAAGAAAGAAGATTAGAGTTTGGCTCACATGCTATTGATACCAACATCATGAGAAAAAGCTTGGTACCAATACTAAAAAGAAGTATCAACAAATGCAGGATGCCAGTACAAACATATAATAGGCAATTAGCTTGGTATCGGTACAGAATAAAGAATATATGGGCTCAAAGATGGTAAGGGCGGAACTATACACTCAAAGCCAAAGGCATGCCATTCGGCACCGAAGTTAAAGCATGAAACCAATTCAGGTGCAAGCAAGGTGTTATCGATACCGATGTGCTTGGTATCGATACCGTTACCAAAAAGCATTGTCAAAATCATGAAGGAAGAAACATGGAAATAATACTAGAAGTGGAAGAAGCAGTGTCAAAAC
This sequence comes from Allium sativum, assembly GCA_030737875.1. Classification (NCBI taxonomy): domain Eukaryota; kingdom Viridiplantae; phylum Streptophyta; class Magnoliopsida; order Asparagales; family Amaryllidaceae; genus Allium; species Allium sativum. The sequence goes on along the minus strand of CM060925.1, from coordinate 181,155,856 downwards.
CGACACTAGGGGATTGTCATCGAAGAAAATCAGAGCAGCTACCAAAGACCTTTGAAGCGGGATCGACATCAAGATACCATCAAGAAACCTAAAGCAACTTTCCCCCGAAGCCAATAACAACAAAAGCTGGCCAGTACCGGAAGCCTGGAACGGAAACGGGCTTCCTACCGAGTTTCTTCCAAAGGGCGACCATATTATCTATAAATAAGATCCCAGGGGTCACATTTTATGGGTCTTTTCCTCATTCTAAAATCTTGTAACCATTTCTTAGAGAGTAAACCCTAATTTGTAAATACTTATAATCATCTATGTACTCAATAAAAGGATCAATAAAAGAGGAATTTAACACTTTTCTCCAATTTTATGCATTTCCTTATTGCTAATTCACGGCAGGGCCTCATACTTGAGCACAATTATCGATATAACCCTGATAAGCCATTTATCTTTCCACTTGTGTCCAGTTTATGAAACCCTTATCCCAAGGTAATTGCTGGTCCTTGAGTCTCGCAAGCGTAATACTCACCTCTTAAAGGAAGAGTAACTAATCTTCGAGCTTAAGACCTTGATATCTAGGAAACCGTGAATTAACTCAAGCGTGTAGAAGCTAAATAATCCCTAGGAACCACTCGGTCCATATCCAAGCCCCCTTATTCCGGTGTTGACAAAAAATAACTTTAACATTTTGGTGCTAGAAGGAGGGCTTGAACCTCCATTCCTTTAACCTGACCACATCCCTAGTTGTTCCATCCTATTGGACTAAATCTTGAAGAAATATAAAATGGATAAAGGGTCTCGACAAGTATTTTCTGAATCTCAAATAGCTACGTCAGGCATTAGTGATCCAAGAATTATTAAAGAATAGAGGCTGAGAATGGAAGCTTTAAGAATCATAAACAAGAAAAGGGAAGTAGAACAATATGATCCTAACTGTTTGAGCATTACCCTTTCTGCATAGGACCAACCCCAATCTTTGCTTTAAGTGGTTCTACATCAGAGGAACATAACATATTCTCTCGCATTAAGGAAGCCATCCATGCACAGACGAAGGGAAGTATATTCGAATAAGGAATAATGAAAGAATTCAACCGCTTTAATTTTAAATGGTCTAAAAGAATGGAACTTCAGAGTCAAGATACATTGAAAAGAAGATTTGAAGATACAAATGAAGCAACAAGGCTAAATAACAAAAAGGCTAAGTTCCAACATCGAAATGGAAACTTTGAGTGAAGGCTACCTAAAGAGTGCTACCTTACCACATCAATTGAAAATATCTACTTCCTAACCAAGCACGAGCTTGACTTTTGGCCATCAATAAAGAAGAAACCCCAAGTATGAAAGGAAATTAGGAGGGTCATACTACCACCACCACCACATGATGAATGGGAATGAAACCAATCACTACAAAGTTCTTGAGGGAATGAAACCTATCACTGCAAAGTTCTTGAGGGAATGATCAACAAGTTCTTTAATCAAGGAAAATTGCAAAGATTTGTAAAAATATTAAACCAATTCTAATAAAGGATTTCATGAAGAAAGAGTATCTACATGGATAGGAGTACGAGGAACTCCTTAAAATTTGGAACCACCTGAAATGGGTGAAGCTACGTACGATGGTAGAACACCCATGTCCATGCCAAGATGGCTAAGGCAAGGCATCTCCTGGAGGGGGTGATATGTAAGACTTTGGCTACATCCAATTCAGAAAGAGTCAGGTTAAAGCATCAAAAGTGTAAGTTTCCATCTCTGGGGCTGAGCAGCTAAAACCCTTACCCCCACCAACGATGGCCTGGGTAAGGAACCCCTCAGAGGGGGGGGGGTTGAGTGTAAGCCTTTATCTGCGTCCAAATTAGATAGGGCCAGGGTAAAGCATCAAAAAAGCTTATCCGTGCCTACGATGGATAGGTTAAGGCACCCCTTGGAAAGGGGTGACGTGTAAGCCTTTATCACAGCCTAAGATGGACAGGGTAGAACATCAAAAGAGTATAAGCCTTTATCCGCACCCACGATGTCCAGGGTAAAACAACTAAGCCCTTATCACCGCCTACGATGGTCAGGGAAAGGCGCCTCTTAGAGGGAGGTCGGGTAAGTCCTTGGGCCTTGCTTGAGAATAAGCTTGCCAAGTGCACCAGACACACAAGCCCAGAGAGTGGCACATAAAGCTCGTACATCATCTGGTTTGATAATCAAAAGCCCAAAGAGTGGCTCACAAAGCACATACACCCTCTGCTTTGAAAAACATTCCTGAAAGGGGTAACAAAACTATAAATACCTGAATCTGGGTTATGGTTCGGGACTCCTATTATTACCAGAAGTGGATTTCTGGTCTTCAACTAAAATACCTGAATCTGGGTTATGGTTCCGGACTTCTATTATTGCTAGATATGAATTTTTGGCTTCTATTAAAAACCTGAATCTGGGTTTTGGTTCAGGACTTTAGTTATTATCAGATATGGGTATCCTGTCTTCTATTGAATACCCGAATCTGGGTTTTGGTTCGGGACTTCTGTTGCTACCAGATGTGGATATCTGATCTTCTATGAAATACTTGAATCTGGGTTTTGGTTCGGGACTTCTATTATTGATAGATGTGGATATCTTTTCTTCTATTAAATACTTGAATATGGGTTTCAGTTTGGGACTTCTATTATTGCTGGATATGGACTTCTGGTCTTCAACTAAATACTCGAATCTGGGTTTTGGTTCATGATTATTATTATTGCCAGAGGTATATTTCTGGTCTTCCATCTTGAATGGCTGAGTAAGGGCTGTAGAACATCTATCTGTACTTCCAGAAAAAGGACTTCTGGATTCGTATTTTAAATACCCTAATCAGGGTCTCGAGACTATAATTCTCATTTTCGAAAAATATATATTTGTTAAACAATACTCGAGTAGGTATCTCGGGTCTTCCACACTAAAACCTTCTGATAAAAGGACATGATTTCTCATATCTCACGCAGAAAGATTATCCAAGCCTTTATTATGAAAAAGTTCTATTCCTTATTCTGACAAAATATATAATATGTCGTATTAATTTGTTGCAAATTTCATTTATTACTTAGTTATGACGTAGATAGTGCCTTAAATAAACTAAGCAGGCTACTGTATATACCCTACTCCAAACAAAAAGCTAACACAAGAATCCTATGTGTTGATATATGTATAGAATAATGCAGAAAGAAATCCCATAAAAGGATGTTATAAACACAAACAAGGATATACATTAGGTGATATTTAAACAATTTACAAAGATAATTTTGAATAATTATTTACAGTCGTTTCATGGATTATCAAGTATGAAAGCTAGATCTTAATACCACAGTAACACCAAGTATATTACATTTCACAATTTATATCATCTTGACACTTTGCCTAGTAATAATTCCTGATGCCAGTTTTAACTCTCCTACTCCACCTAGCAACAATAAGCTCATCTAGTCTTTGAGAACGACTCAGCAAATGAAGGAATTCCTCGATAATTAAGTTTTTTTGATTGGGGTCAAGATTCTTTAAGGTAAACTACCAAGCCTTACAACTTGCTTTAGTCTCCTATAACTCAAATTCTAAGTCGGAAATTCATTGAAGCAATCTGCTCACCTCTTCATCAGAGTCAGTACAAGGGGTGGTCCTTATCGGACGCTTTAATTAAAGAATAGTCTTATATTTTTCTTTCAATCGACCTTCCAAAGCAAATACTTGCTCATTCAAATTTTTAATAGTCAAATTTTTATATATAAAATGATCTGTCTCGGGCTGTAGCCGAAGCTTCCATAGGAATGCCCCTCTGTTCTACTATAGCTAATGTGTAGTGTCCCGAAATTCCGGTACCATTTGAGCTGACCACTTAACACAAGTCCAACACAAATTGCATTGGAAACCAGAAAACTAATAGAAAGAAAATGGAGGGTGAGAATAGATAAGATAGAAACTTAGAATAAAAGAAGAAGAAGAACATACAACATCAGAGTAACCACGAATCTCACAGCGGAATGAACAACATATAATAGATACATAACTTTGAAATAAAATCAGTATATGCATACAGTAACATTATCGGAGTATAACACTTACAACATAGCGGAAATAAACAATAGCTATATATTCCTGAAGCCTCCTACTCCAAGCTCTCCAAGTATATCTGTAAAATTCTGACTACTTGACTGCCCATATAAAATTTGGGCACCCAAGAGTTTAAGGTAAAACAAAACAAAATAAACTCCGGGTCAGTCATGGGAATGGTGCGAGTAAAACAATTTAAACAGTTGAGAAAACAAATGATATCTCATAAGAGCACGCCATATAACAGAACGGGTTTTTCCCTTATGAGAATCCAAAACAATTGATTTGACTTTCAAAAATCCTATTGAAAGGAATGATAAACTTTATATCAAAACTCTTTGATATTATAATAATGTCTATCAACCACAACTAAATAATCATTTAGCAGAAACGCTTTCATCTCACGTTCTACATATATAGTATACAATCAAAACCGCGAGAACTTATTGGATAATGGATTTCCAACTATCACAAGGCATGGAACCACCTTCCGACAGTGTACCTCTAGAGAGGAATACATTGGGTTCAACAAGAACATCTTGCAACCCGAACACACATGACCGACCACTCATTTCACTTGAGTATATCGAATGTATATCACCAACGGTTGGGATCAACAACCGTTTCCCGAATGGGACAAGATCGAATATATTAAAGAAGTAAATGAAACTCTAGATCAGGTGACAATACACCCTAATTGGAGGCAACCTACTTAGCCATGTTGCCTGCCCGATATTTTTCATTTCCCGGTTGTGAGGCTAGAGGCCACGCTTTTCTCTGACAGATCACACATTTATTCACTTTGAATATCACATCGTCATACCTGCCAAATCACAAATTGATTCTCCCAAATATACAACGGGTATACAGCTAAGAGAAACGAATTCCTCCGCCACCAAATGTACATACGTTTGAAGAGATCAACTTACGTGATCCATTAAATATACTCTATCAGACATTCTTCCATACAGGTTGTCCTGGGACTGCACAAACCGAAGGGCACTATTCTATAAATCCATCTGAGGCAATTTCTACCTAGGATTTGACAGAACGACCCTTGCACAAAATCCGTCTTCAATTACCTTCATCATATTTGATCGCAACGCTAACGTCCATACAGAGTGGTTTTCAGATAATGAATCTGATCCCGGTCTCTCCGTATTAACGACGGAAAAATAGTCAAAAACTTCGATAGTCGGTGAGTTAACTATCAAAGAAAAACACGTGTGCAAACAACGATATTATTTCCAGATGGAAATTCTATCAATCAATCATCAATCATCGTTTATCTCTTAAATTTATTTATTTATTTCCCATTTCTTGTTTCCATATATATATATACAGAAATTCTTATTTTCTAAATTTAGAAAATATACCTTATTAATATTGGAAAACGTTTCCATTTTTATTCACATCTCTTATTTTCTATATTAGAAAACATTTATGATTCTTATTTGGAAAACATTTCCAAAACTTCTTCATTGGATTTAAAAACAGATGTTTAAATAAAACATCGCCATGCCAACTCAAAACATTACACTCATTAGCTATATTCGCTTAACCAAACTTTACTATCAAACCTTAACCATCCCTTAGTTAAAAATGGAGTCAATCAAGTTGGGATATAACTACCTCTCAGACCTTAACTGAACAACATTTCTAACTTCGAAAGAGACACAGTTCACCTTCTAAATCTTTAACAAACTTCCTTACGAAACTCTCGGATTCTATTTACGAATCCACTTCTTTATTGAAAACACTGATTATAACTATAACTTTATAATCCATACTTCTGAAATATCTAACTTCAAAATATAACTTTTATTCCTTAATTTAACTAAATAACTAAATAGGCAATTTGTAAACAAATAAATAAATCTTGATTAAAACGGAAAGTGAATAGTACTTTCCCGAAATCGATATAATTGAATTTCAACGTATAACTCTCTTTCGAATAAACCTTATTCGATATCTCCTTTTTGAATAAACTATTTTCGATAACTCCTTTTTCTCTATTTGAATAAACTATATTCGATAATCTCTCTTTCGAATAACTATATTCGATAACCTTTCTTTCAATAAACTATATTCGATAATCTCTCCTTCGAATAACTATATTCGATAACCTTTCTTTGAATATACTATATTCGATAATCTCTCTTCAAATAACTATATTCGATAACCGTTCTTCGAATAAACTATATTCGTTTAACTCTAACTCTAATTAATTAACTATAACTCTAATCGATTAACTCTAACTCTGATCGATAAACTCTAACTCTAAACGATTAACTCTAACTCTGATCAATTAACTATATTTGATTAACTCTACTTGACTAACTCTAATCGATTAACTCTATTTGATTAACTCTAATCGACTAACTCTATTCGATTAACTCTAATCGATTAACTCTTATTAATTAGCTCTAATTCCTTTAACTCTTATTTGAATAACCAATATTTGAATAACTCCTTTCGAATAACTATATTCGATTAACTCCTTTCGAGTAACTCTATTCGATTAACTCATTTCGAATAACTCTATTCGATTAACTCCTTTCGAATAACTCTATTCGAATAACTCTAATTGGATTAACTCCTTTCGAATAACTCTAACTAGATTAACTCCTTTCGAATAACTCTAATTAGATTAACTCCTTTTTGATTAACTTTAATTGATTACCACTATTCGATTAACTCTAATCGATAACTCTAATTGATTAACACTATTTGATTAACTCTAATCGATAACTCTAATTTATTAACACTATTCGATTAACTCTTTTATATCTCGTTAATTCCCTTTTATAATCCTATTTATTTTCCAAATGAATATTCCTTTTATAATTTTATTTATTTAACAAATAAATATTTCCTTTTCAATTCTATTTATTTAACAAATAAATATATTTTTTATTAATTCTATTTATTTAACAAATAAATATTCTTTTTTTCAATTCTATTTGTAAATGTTTTACAAATATTCCCTTTCCAATTCTATTTGTAAATGTTTTTACAAATATTTCCTTTTTCTATTTATTTTATAGATAAATATTCCTTTTAAAAAATCCTTTGATTTTATAATCATTTTCTTTTATAAAATACTTTGATTTTTTAAATATTTCTTTTTCAATATAACATTGAAAATTTCCTTTTTAACATTCCGGTATTTCTTACGGTATTTAAAATACCAAGTAACAATGATCGATATCATTCAACACACGTAATCAACACAGATTATATATCACATCATATGAAAAGAACAGTATTATAAATATTGAGGAGTCCAGTTGGATCCCTCCAACCTGTTTCCCTGCATCACAGATGTTTAAACCATATAATTAACATTAACTTCATTTCAGTATGAAATATTCTGATAAACAGAATCAATATTTGATTAATGATATATATATATATATATATATATATATATCGTTATCTATAATTTCAAACAATCACTTAGCAATTCAACCAAATAATCATCACACAACAATCAATCAGCGTTTATCATTACTGGATTATATTTATAAAAAAATATAAACTAATAGAGTTAGTGAGTTTCACTCACATTGGATAGTTATCGTTAAATAACGATAATCGTCGTTTGATTCTGACAGATAATTTATTTTGCTATAAATTGTAATGGGCTCCAATTCACTCCCAGTTATACGATACTAACGGATCCTGTTTTGTTAAATTCAGATCACATATGAATAAGATATGAATTTTCTAAGTTGTATAAATATTTACTTAGTTAAATTTAACACTTGATTAATAGGCCTCACCATTTTAACTTAGCCCAACAACCCTTAACTCAATAACGCCTACTATAGCCCTCTTCCCTACCAAATTGAAAATAATGTGTCCTGCTCACCATGAACGGGCAGTTTCTCCTTCTAATCTGCCTCCTCCTTTCCATGTTTTTGCCATCGTTCGCCAAATGGAAATCGCCGTCCATCCCCTCTTCCCGACCTCGAGCCAACCATCACCAAGTATCTGAGCTCGCTGCCTTCCTTCCCAGCGCGCAGCTCAGTCCTGTCGCACTGCCACAGTGCAAATACGAAATTAAAATCCATCGAAGTTTCCCAATTCTTGCAAGGAGATGTCGCTCGATTCCCTAAATCAAAATCCAATAACCATTTGAAGAATCCATGCTTGAATATCGTTAATATCTAAACCCTAGTTCATGTTGGCTCAAAGTGGAGCTCCCAGAACCACAGTCGCACTCATCCAAATGGATGCCAAGATGATTCTTCGCTCCTCACGATTCCGAATACATTGCTTTCGTAATTTATAGAAATTTCATAATTTATTTTTGAATTTCAAACGAGGTTTTTGCTCTCGTTTCTTTATGTTTTGTGGCGGCTATCACTTGTTGATTGAGGAAATAAAAACTAGGGTTATGGTAAGTTTGTGGAGTATTTACAGAAAAGAAACATTACTTTTATATTCAATTTTAAGTTCAATTCATCGTTTAAAAATTCCTACGATCACATACAATATCCAAAAATCATGAAAATGGACATGCAGCTACAGTTCGATATTACGAACCCAACGAAACTGGTTCCGTCGAATTCCGACTTTTTTGAATTTCGACTTTTTTTGCTTACACTGCTTATTTTTAAAGGTCAAATTATTGACTGTCTTCCACACTAAAATCCCGTACGGCCGCATACGGACTCCAAAAATTACGACAATTGAAATCTAATAATCATTTAATATTCCGGATCCAACAAAATTAGTTTCGTCGAAAATGGAGATCGTTTGCAAAACTGGCTATTTTTAAAGCTCTAAATAAACCCATTTAAATATAAATATATTTAAATATATTTTAATTTAATATTTATAAATAAATATTATCGTATATATTCACAATAGAATATCATACAGCTCCAACTGGATTTATAACTCGATATTCAAAATCCCGGTTGAATCGATATTCAATTTATATTGAAAAATCCATTTATAATATATATAAATCGTTATAAATCATAAAGGAATTCCATAATGACTTTTCTAAAATTTGATTTGGACATAACTCAAAATCTACACAATGAAATCCCAATTTTTCTCTTCCATTAGAAAAATATACTTCACCCGCTCCGAACGTTTCTTGTTTCACAGAAATCCGATTTAAAATGGCTTCTGTATATTCGTTTAAAGTTCGAATCCCCAAATTACGAACTGCCGCGCCATTTCGAGCTCGATTATAATTATACTAAAATTCTACGTTCAGACTTCATTTAAATCGTATATTCGTTATTCAAATTCAATTCCAAACTGAATTATATATTTTGAATTGCCTAATTCACACAATATTGCCATTTCAGCTAATTTTGATCATTTTAGAATTAAATATATTATTTAATTATTATATTAATTAAATATTCAGTATTATTTAATTAAATGACCATATAAATCTCTAAACCATTATTTTAATAACTAAATAAATTAATTATTTAACCGTAAAAATACGGGACATTACATTCTTCCCCCCTTAAAATATTTCGTCCTCGAAATTGCTAAGGTAGAAAACAAACCCTATTTACTGGGTTAAAATTATTTGTTTACTTATCAACTTCAATTTTAATTGAACAATCAATTCCAATTAGAATATGAATTTATTTCTATTAATGAAAATTTTCAAAAATTCTGAAAATTTTCTAACACCTGAAATTTTTGGAAAATTTCGCCAGCAGCTCCTTTATACTGGTCAATCGGCACAATTACAACTCGCCTCTCTGGGCCTTCTCTAACCCAAAAGAAAATCAACAGCTAAGAGGCTTGCCAATCAGGCTCAGAAAAAATCTCATACCCAATATGAAATATAAACTTGTACCTTTTTATCGGGCATATCAACTTTATCACTTTCACCTGCTATCAATTCAACATATACCGATGTCATCTCGACCAATTTCCAATCAATATCTGTTTAACACAGCTATTCGCTTATATTCAAACCAAATTTCATTTCAAACTCAAGTTCCATTCTCGATTCCAATTCTTAACTTACTAGTCCAATATAATTCCAAATCCCCATCTCCCAATCCAATCATTCTATTTCAATTCAATTTTAGTTACCACTTAGCTGGGTTTACCTTAATTCCAACTTGCTTTCACAAGTATTATTTAACTTGTTTGAATTCATCAATCTCTCCTTGGGAGTTTTAAACAGCTTCTCTTTTCTCAAAAAGCAAACAATCCTTTCGAAATCCAAACAGCTTGTTTTCGCAAAACATTTCCAAAAACAAAACCTTTGGTAGTAATCCATCACTTAAAACTCGAAAATGAATACTGATGATGCTGCGGTCATTATCAGAATTATTTTCCAGTGAATGAAGTGAGTTCAATACTATATCACTTTTTAAAACCATTTCTTAATCATTTCTATTTTGAAATCTTTTCAAAATACCATTCACCATGCTTGTAAAACAATTTAAAATCTCCCAGGAATTTAAAATTCTCTTATATTTAATCCAAATCCAATTACAAATACTTTTACAAATTTCCAGAGTTTTAATTTCATTTCTGATTTAAATTTAGATTTAATTCATTTTGTAACACTTATACGAATTTTATTTGGCTATTTACATAACTGTTTCAATTATAATCTTTTCGATTAATATAAACATATCCAATATACTATAATAATTCCAATATAAATCCTTTATATCAAAATATAATTTGGGTAGAATTATTTTGTTTTACCCTCTTTTCAAAACATACTGTGTCGGTCCATCGTATTCGAGTGTTTATAAATCCCTACCGATACAATGGATCAAACTGATCGACTAGAACTCATAAACAACTCAACCTGTAAATCTACACAATATAAAACCATTATTATATCAAATAACGAATATGCTCACTTGTATATATACACTCAACTCAATCTAGGGTATTACTAACCCCATCTCTACTGAGTCACGCCACAGAGCCAAGGTAATTACTTAACCTTCAGCTCTGATACCAACTGTAGTGTCCCGAAATTCCGGTACCATTTGGGCTGACCACTTAACACAAGTCCAACCCACATTGCACGGGAAAGAAGAAAATTAATATAAAGGAAACAGAGGGTGAGAATAGATAAGATAGAAACTTCGAATAGAAGAAGAAGAAGAACATACAACATCAGAGTAACCACGAATCTCACAGCGGAACAAACAACATATAATAGATACATTACTTTGAAATAAAATCAGTATATGCATACAGTAACTTAATCAGAGTATAACACTTACAACATAGCAAAAATAAACAATAGTTATATAATCCTGAAGCCTCCTACTCCAAGCTCTCCAAGTATATCTATAAAATCCTGACTACTTGACTGCCCGTACAAAATTTGGGCACCCAAGAGTTTAAGGTAAAATAAAACAAAATAAACTCCGGGTCAGTCATGGGACCGGTGTGAGTAAAACAATTTAAACAGTTGAGCAAATAAACGATATCTCATAAGACCAAGCCGTATAACAGAACGGTTTTTCCCTTACGAGAATCCAAAACAATTGATTTGACTTTCAAAAATCCTTTTGAAAGGAACGATAAACTTTATATCAAAACTCTTTGATATTATAATAATGTTTATCAACCACAACTAAATAATCATCTAGCAGAAACACTTTCATCTCACGTTCTACATATATAGTATACAATCAAAACCGTGAGCACTTATTGGATAATGGATTTCCAACTATGACAAGGTATGGAACCATCGTCTGATAGTGTACCTCTAGAGCGGAATACACTGGGTTCAACAAGAACATATTGTAACCCGGCCACACATGACCAACCACTCATTTCACTTGAGTGTATCGAATGTATATCATCAACGGTTGGGATCAGTAACCGTTTCCCGAACGGGACAGCATCAAATAGATTAAAGAAGTAAATGAAACTCTAGATCAGGTGACAATACACCCTAATTGGAAGCAACCCACTTAGCCATGCTGCCTGCTCGATTTTTGTCATTTCCCGGTTGTGAGGCTAGAGGCCATGCTTATCTCTAACAAATCACACATTTATTCACTTTGAATGTCACATCGCCATACCCGCCAAATCACAAATTGATTCCCCCAAAAATACAACGGGTATGCAGCTAAGAGAAACGAATTCCTCCGCCATCAAACATACATATGTTTGCAGAGACCAACTTACGTGATCCATTAAATATACTCTGTAAGACATTCTTCCATATAGGTTGTCCTGGGACTGGACAAGCCGAAGGCACTATTCTGTAAATCCATCTTAGGCAATTTCTACCTAGGATTTGACAGAACAGCCCTTGCACAAACTCCGTCTTCAATTACCTTCATCATATTTGATCACAACGCTAACGTCCATATAGAGTGGTTTTCAGATAATGAATCTGATACCGGTCTCTCCATATGGACAACGGAAAAATGGTCAAAAACTTCGATAGTCGGTGAGTTAACTATCAAAGAAAAACACGTGTGCAAACAAAGATATTATTTCCAGATGGAAATTCTATCAATCATTAATCATCATTTATCTCTTAAATTAATTTATCATTAATTTATTCATTTATTCATTTACCCATTTCCTATTTCCATATATATATACAGAAATTCTTATTTTCTAAATTTAGAAAATACACCTTATTAATATTGGAGAACGTTTCCATTTTTATTCACATCTCTTATTTTCTATATTAGAAAACATTTCTGATTCTTATTTGGAAAACATTTCCAAAACTTCTTTATTGGATTTAAAAACAGATGTTTAAATAAAACATCGCTATGCCAACTCAAAACATTACACTCATTAACTATATTCACTTAACCAAACTTTACTATCAAACCTTAACCATCCCTTAGTTAAAAATGGAGTCAATCAAGTTGGGGTATAACTACCTCTCAGACCTTAACTGAACAACATTTCTAACTTCGAAATAGACATAGTTCACCTTCTAAATCTTTAACAAACTTCCTTACGAAACTCTCGGATTCTATTTACGAATCCACTTCTATATTGAAAACACCGATTATAACTATAGCGTTATAAACCCTACTTCTGAAATATCTAACTTCAAATTATAACTTTTATTCCTTAATTTAACTAAATAGGAAATTTGTAAATAAATAAATCTTGATTAAAACGGAAAGTGAATAGTACTTTCCCAAATTTGATATAATCGAATTTCAACGTGTAAATCTCTTTCGAATAATCCCTATTGATAACTCCTTTTCAAATAAACTATATTTGATAACTCCTTTTTCTCTATTCGAATAAACTATATTCGATAATCTCTCTTTCGAATAACTATATTCGATAACCTTTCTTCGAATAAACTATATTTGATAATCTCTCCTTCGAATAACTATATTCGATAACCTTTCTTCAAATAAACTATATTCGATAACCTTCCTTCGAATAAACTATATTCGATTAACTCTAACTCTAATCAATTAACTATAACTCTGATCGATTAACTCTAACGCTAATCGATTAACTCTAACTCTAATCAATTAACTATATTTGATTAACTCTACTTGACTAACTCTAACCGATTAACTCTATTTGATTAACTCTAATCAGCTAACTCTATTCGATTAACTCTAATCGACTAACTCTTATCAATTAGCTCTAATTCCTTTAACTCTTATTTGAATAACCAATATTTGAATAACTCCTTTCGAATAACTATATTCGATTAACTCCTTTCGAATAACTCTATTCGATTAACTCCTTTCGAATAACTCTATTCCATTAACCCCTTTTGAATAACTCTATTTGAATAACTCTAATTAGATTAACTCCTTTCGAATAACTCTAATTAGATTAAATCCTTTTGAATAACTCTAATTAGATTAACTCCTTTTCGATTAACTCTAATCGATAACTCTAATTGATTAACACTATTCGATTAACTCTAATCGATAACTCTAATTGATTAACACTATTCGATTAACCCTAATCGATAACTCTAATTGATTAACACTATTCGATTAACTCTTTTATATCTCGTTAATTCCCTTTTATAATCCTATTTATTTTCCAAATGCATATTCCTTTTATAATTTTATTTATTTAACAAATAAATATTTCCTTTTCAATTTTATTTATTTAACAAATAAATATTATTTTTTCAATTCTATTTATTTAACAAATAAATATTATTATTTTCAATTCTATTTGTAAATGTTTTACAAATATTCCCTTTCTAATTCTATTTGTAAATGTTTTTACAAATATTTCCTTTTTCTATTTGTTTCATAAATAAATATTCCTTTTATAAAATCCTTTGATTTTATAGTCATTTTCTTTTATAAAATACTTTGATTTTTTAAATATTTCTTTTTCAGTATAACATTGAAAATTTCCTTTTTAACATTCCAGTATTTCTTACGGTATTTAAAATACCAAATTACAATGATCGATATCATTCAACACACGTAATCAACGCAGATTATATATCACATCATATATTACAATATATGAAAAGAATAATATTATAAATAATGAGGAGTCCACTTAGATCCCTCCAACCTGTTTCCTTGCATCACAGATGTTTAAACAATATAATTAACATCAACTTCATTTCAATTTGAAATGTTCCGATAAACAGAATCAATATTTGATTAACGATTTATATATATATATCGTTATCTATAATTTCAAACAATCACTTAGCAATTCAATCAAACAATCATCACACAACAGTCAATCATCATTTATCACTATTAGATTATATTTGTAAAAATATATAAACTGATAGAGTTAGTGAGTTTCACTCACATTGGACAGTTATCGTTAAATAACGATAATCGTCGTTTGATTCTGACAGACAATTTATTTTGCTATAAATTGTAACGGGCTCCAATTCACTTCCAGATAGTTCCATTTTGTAGGCATCGTCCATATGATACCAACGGATCCTGTTTTACTGAATTTGGATCACATATGAATAAGATATGAATTTTCTATGTTGTATAAATATTTACTTAGTTAAATTTAACACTTGATTAATGGGCCTCACCATTTTAACTTAGCCCAACAACCCTTAACTCAATAACGCCTACTGTAGTCCTCATCCTTACCAAATCGAAAATACCGTGTCCTGCTCACCATGAACGGGCGGTTTCTTCTTCTAATCCGCTTCCTCCTTTCCATGTTTTTGCCATCGTTCGCCAAACGGAAGTCGCCGTCTATCCCCTCTTCCCGACCTCGACCCAAACATCACCAAGTACCGGAGCTCGCTGCCTTCCATCCCAGCGTGCAGCTCAGTCCTGTTGCACTACCACAGTGTAGATACGAAATTAAAATCCATCGAAGTTTCCCAATTCTTGCAAGAAGATGTCGCTCGATTCCCTAAATCGAAATCCAATAACCATTTGAAGAATCCATGCTTGAATATCGTTAATATATAAACCCTAGTTCACATTGGCTCAAAGTGGAGCTCCCAAAACCACCGTCGCACCCATCCAAATGGATGCTAGGATGATTCTCCGCTCCGCACGATTCCAAATGCATTGCTTTCGTAATTTATAGAAATTTCTTTAATATATTTTTGAATTTCAAACGAGGTTTTTGCTCTCGTTTCTTTATGTTTTGGGGTGGCTATCACTTGTTGACTAAGGAAATAAAAACTAAGGTTATGGTAAGTTTGTGGAGTATTTATAGAAAAGAAACATTATTTTTATATTCAATTTTAAGTTCAATTAATCGTTTAAAAATTCCTAAGATCACATACAATATCCAAAAATTATGAAAATGGACATGCAGCAACAGTTCGACATTACGGACCCAACGAAACTGGTTTCATCGAATTCCAACTTCGTTTTCTCACACCGCGTATTTTTAAAGGGAAAACTATCGACTGTTTTCCACATTAAAATCCCGTACGGCCACATACGGACTCCAAAAATTACGACAATTGAAATCTAATTTCTTCGAAAACGGAGATCATTAGCAAAACTAGCTGTTTGAAAGCTCTAAATAAACCTATTTAAATATAAATATATTTAAAAATAGTTTAATTTAATATTTATAAATAAATATTATCGTATATATTCACAATAGAATATCATACAGCTCTAACTAGATTTATAACTCGATATTCAAAATCCCGGTTGAATTGATATTCAATTTATATTGAAAAATCCATTTATAATATATATATATAATTCGTTATAAATTATAAAGGAATTCCATAGCGATTTTTCTAAAATTTGATTTGGACATAACTCAAAATCTACACAATGAAATCCCGATTTTTCTCTTCCATTAGAAAAATATACTTCACCAGCTCCGAACGTTTCTTGTTTCACAGAAATCCGATTTAAAACGGCTTCTGTATGTTCGCTTAAAGCTTAAATCGCCAAATTACGAACTGCCGTGCCATTTCGAGCTCGATTATAATTATATTAAAATTTTACTAATTATATTAATTTAATATATTATTTCATTATTATATTAATTAAATATTCAATATTATTTAATTATTATTTCAGAATTAAATATATTATTTAATTATTATATTAATTAAATATTCAATATTATTTAATTAAACGACCACATAAATCTTTAAACCATTATTTAAATAATTAAATAAATAAATTATTTAACCGTAAAAATACGGGACATTACACAATGATCTTTCCTTGGATTGGGAAGGTGAAACTCTAGATTGATTCCCTTATTTACAGGTAAAACAAGGCACAGTTATTCACAAATCTCATTTGAAAGGATGGTATTAATAAATTATTGTTAGGAATAGAGGAAAGGATCGTTAAGGCAAACAAACACTAGAGGGGGCTGAATAATGTTTTTGAGAATTTAATCAAATTCTATAACTTATGTGAATTACTAGATGAATCAAACACCACTGAAACGATCACTACACCAGAAAAGGCCTTTCGTAGCATTGAAAAAATGCTGTTGAAACTTGTAGTAGTGTTTTAGAAAACGATGCGACAGGACATGCAACTAAAAGTTTGAAAGTTTTATTTACGCTATAGTAAACGCTACCAAAAATGTGCATATTGTAGCATTTCTGAAACCCTACAACATGTTTTTTGCAGCGTTCTAAAAATGCAACCAAAGTGTTACCTCACCCCTCTTTTTTATTTATTTTCTGTAGCACTTTTAGAACACTACTAAAACTTATAAATTGATGTACAAAACATTTTAATGCAAGTTATTTACTATTAATAGTCTGTATCATTTTCAACAATCAGTCATATGTAATAGCCATATTATAACAAATAATCAATCCCATAACTATCATTTTCAAACTAACATTGATAATCGCCATATTCAAATAACTAAAAGAACGCATTAATAGCATAACCAAGTATAATATCCATAATAATTTCAATAATAGTATTCCAATAAGATAAGAAAATCCGCATATTACAACTATTCACAAACAAGTGTACACAACTAGTACTAAGAAAATATTATAATACATAATAGTTAAAATGTTTTTCATGGCTTGATTACCAATAGTTCTTTGATGTGGTTGTTCATCACTTTGGAAATGCTTATTACCTATACATAAATATAATGGTCAATAGTTAGAATTATTATTTGCTATTATTAAACAAACTAAACATAAGTTGCTTTGCAAAATCGACTTAAAAACTTGTATATCTGACTGAATATTGTACAAGTTGAAAAATCGTTGTTTAAATGTAAACTGCACATTATATGTCTTGATCATTATATGTGACTTTTTTAACCTTTAAATGTAAACTGCACATTGTATGTCATAACCATTAAATGCCTTACACATTGTGTTAGAATGCCGTAGTGCACACCTTTAATTTCCCTGCACAACATAGAACATAAAAGACTAATCAGCACAAACTATATTGTATATAGTAATACATAAACGAAGGTTCAGTTATGGTCGTACCATTTGATAAATTGCAAGAGAATAGTCGAGCATCCTGCTCGGGTACCCTCTTGATTTCTTTACCAGAATAGTTTTGTTTACCTCCTTGTATTTCCCAAAATTCTACATATTCTGCCCCTCATTGTTATGGTATAGACTATGTACTTCTTCCCAAAATTCAACATATTCTGCCCCTCCTTTTTATGGTCTAGACTGTGTACTTCTTCCCAAAATTCTACATATTCTGCCCCCTCCTTTTTATGGTTTAGACTGTGTACTTCAGGCCGTAGAAACTCAAAGATTAGAATTTTTTAATGATATTGTAGCATTATTCAACTGGTATTAGAGGACTTTTTAAAATTATTTCTTGCTACTTATAATTGCATTACAATATATTAAAAATAATATTTGTTTGTATATAAATTTTGATTTTTGACTTTAGGAAAAATTGATGTCATAAGTCATAACTCATAACAAAGATATTGTTCAAGTTCAAGCTAGGATTTAATTTATGAATTTTTTTTAAAATATTATGTGATAGAGTCGGATTGGTTTATAAGTGAAACATAATTTTATAACATTTAACTGCCTCTCAACAATATTTTGGTTCTCTTATGTAGTATAGCTACATGTCCAGTTAAAAACATTATTGCCACTATGCAATACGAAACAATACAATGAGTTCAATGAGGAATTGAGGATGCCACCTAAGGAGGGAAAAAAGTTGAATAAAGCATATCTTAAAAATATTTATTTATTTTTTATCAGAGCCATTTAGTATTGCAAAACCTACCTTGACAAGTTGAATTGCTTGCATGTGATCTGGTCCAAATCCTTGGATTCGAGAAAGTGCACTGCCATCTTCTTTATAGGTCTCATCATTTAACTCATTCTCAGAAATATAATTCTTGTATCCAGTGCTTTAACCACCCTGAATACTTTTGAAAATCCTATATTTCTTCATGTATTTCATGGAGAAGTTTATATAATTTAAGACATGGAAAGAAAACAACCTTATACATGCCTAGGCTCTGGAAAATGCAACAAAATTAAACAGGTTTGTTTCCTTCATATAAGCGGACCTGCACTTTTTGTTTTTCTGTAGAAAACGTGAATTACATTGTTCTCAATTAAGAAAGAAATATTCACTAGAAGCAGGGATCTGTATTTAGTGATGTTTACCTGGGTTGTTTGATATTTTAAGAGATTCAACCATCTTATCCACAAGGAAAGTAGTTGCAGCCCTTGCTTCCTGAAAGCATCAGATCACAACATCATTCATGAATAATGATCCATTTTTTAAATGATTAGCATGGTCTTAAGCTTAGTATATAAAAGACACTTGTAGGTAAGTGGTCAATATATTATTAACCATTAATCCAAAAACTTTACAGACAAAGATCAGGCTAAAAATCTCAACGATATCACAAAATAATTCAGACATGGTGATATGCCGCTATAACAATACGTATGGCATATAAATATGTATACACACATATATATTCCCACTGTCTATCTTTTCAATAAATATATTTAGTGGCAAGACACCACAATATTTTACTTGCATATTCTCCAATGTGATTGTGAATTGAAATTAAAATCATTTTCCATGGTGACTCTACAATTAAAATGAATAGTGAAACTTCCTTGACTTAAGGAAAGTAATATAAGGAACCAAAACAAAACCAAAACAAAAGAAAAACAAAATGGATATAGCAGGCAAAACCATTCAAAATGGTGAATATAATGAGCATGAATAAACAAAAGTCAATGAAGAGAGATGGCATTACTTGTCTGCGACTTCTCTTTCCCTTGCCCATAGCGGTAAACTCTTTAACTTGATGAACCTCGTATCTGTCCTTGAGTAAACCTTCCCAATATATCCGAGGCAGTGGCCTTTTTTTTAATAGACTGTTTCCTTGCTATCTCTTCTTTTGCAGCTGCTGCTTCAGCTTTAATTTCATATATATAATCGAAGTTTGCAACCTATCATACAAGCTGGAAAGAGCATTATGATTATAATGTGAATAGTTAGCAAACTCATCGTACTATACATCCAAATGCATGTGTTTGTGTACGTACAAACCACACTTGATATTGATTATTCTTATATATGGATGAATAAGAAGGCAAGGTACACTTTGAGGAACATTAAAACACACATATAATCGGATACCGTATCATAACAAGACTTGCAGTAGTACTGAACGATGAATATTATTCGATGAGACATGCAGTTTTAAGGTAAAGTGGTGCATGATAACTTAATATAGACCTAGCATTATTGCGTTTCTTGCAACATAGCGGTCCTCTTTTGTGAATCGGTTCGAAATGAGTAACCACAATTATATTAGTTACTTTTTTTAAATTACTATTGATCTTCCCAACCTTATCTATGTTTAAACTTCAAGCTAGTCAAATACAACCATTGTCATGTTAATCTGATATGTAGTCCGCAATAATGAAGGAAAAGAAAAACTGCTTTGCATCCCTGACTATACTTTACGGTATTGGTTCAGATTGAGTAAATACAATAGTAGTATATACTATAAGTTTTATTAAGAATGTAACATTTTGCATGTCAATATAAGTTTTGAATTTGTGACCTTGCATTTAACTGTTGGTTAGTGGTGTTAGTCAAATTTTTTACTTGTTATTTACTAAGTTCACAAATAAGCTCAGTTTCTACTGAAATCGATGTACTGAAATTCTGCTAGTACTGCAAAATTAAACATATATTTAGCCCAGGTTAATATGATAGCAGATTAATGTTTGTTCATAGTAATAAGACACAATATCTTAATTTATTGAGAGAGCAAAGCGTAAAGGAAACAAGAACCTCTTACCGGTATCTGGTAACCATGCTCCAAGATATCATCGATTACACCTTCAGATCCATGTTCAACTAGATACTCAAGAAATTGAAGTGCCTGAAAAATCAATTCACAACTATATGTTTATTTTAGTGAAAATATAATTTGATTTATATGCAAAAAAAATAGAGGAAAAAATACTTTTGTTAGCCTAATCCTAGTTAACCCAAGTTCTTATAGAAAGATCGTCTACCTTACTAAAAGAAATATAACTTCTGAATAAAATTTTAAGTAAACAACATTCTAACCTAGCTGACATTATGCAGCAAATTTCTGCAAACTGCGAGTGTTGAAGCTAATATCCACTTTTTCACACGTGATCTAGAAAGTGCTTTAACTAGTTCCTTTGCATGTAATCGTTAACTATTTGAACATATGATTCAAATAATTTCATATTGATTTACATATGAATGTTTCTAGCAGCAAAACTCATGGGATAACTAAAATTAGATTATCGATTCCAAAATTCATAGATTACCTATTACTATGTATATTAAAAAAATAAAAAACACACCCAAAAAAAAAAAACAGAAAACAAAACAAAAACATGAGCGCAAAAGAGTTTCATAGTGGATATAACAAAGGTAAGAAACACATTGCGGGTGTATGTTTCTGAAGATAAATAGAACTTCGAATAACTACTCAGAATCTATAAACAACAAGTAAAACAGTTACCTTCAGTTACATCAGAATCAACTGTGATTGTAAATGATCAAATGTTATTTTCCCACAGTGAGCCATGATTACTACATCACTAAATCTCTTCGTTCCTGACTATATTACATCGTCACATGCCTGCAAAACATCTAAAAACAAAATAAAGGATGGAGAAACTGTTAAATTATTCTCCATTGCCTAAAAAATTCCAGTTACTCCATACCTATCATTACTTTACTGCAAGCCCATCTACCGCCTCCTCTCCTCTTAGATCCTCACAATGAAACGATATACAACATGAAACATAAAACACATAGTGTATATTTGTCACATACTAATGTTGCATCAAGTATTTGCCCTGGATTTCATACTGTGATAATCAAATTTTGGCCCAGCCAAATCATATTTTTGATGTTTGTATACATACATGCGATAATATGGACAAAAACATGTTGCATCTTACTCATTCATGTTGCCAACAATTATTAGGATATACACATATTGTGAAATCCATGGTTAATAATCACTAAAACGTATTAAACATGTAGAACAATGCAATAATTAAAAGCTTAGATATTATAACGAGTGATTATTCATTATTCCACAGAAATACCAAATTCACTAAGTACCATCACATTATATAACTGTACAAACAAGCAAGCAAGCATGAAAGGAGATCAAACTAGCCTTGACTTAATCAGACAGTCAATGAGTAGTTCACTATTCTCTTTCTTAACCTCTTGTTTATCATTATCAGTAATACGTAATGAAGACAACAAAAGAGCCGTTATGTTATATTTAGTATTAATGAAGACAAAAGAGCTGTTATGTTATATTTAGTATTAATGAAGACAAAAGATCCATTATGTTATATTTAGTATGATTTATAATTTACAATTAGTCGTTATGTTATATTTAGTATGATTTGTAATTTACAATTAGCTATTGCAATGCTTTCCTATATATACATGTCTTTGTTTTATTACTTTTTGCATAAGAAATATATTATTTCATCAATAAAATCTTTTGCTTCCCCAATATTCTTCTTGTTCTTCAATTTGTTCTTCTTGTCCTTCAATTTGGGATCAGAGCAAATTGCCGAGAGGCTTTCTATCAACCAGGAGTTGTTTTATTTTATCTGTCTCCTCAGTTTTGGCATCATCGGAGATCTCACTGAAGGGACATACAACTCTTGATTGTTTTGGATCACCGCGACTACAAATATCAGTCTTGACTTGTCAAGCACAAAGGTGACTACATGATCTGATATTGCGTGCCAGGCATACATTATATACCATATTATTGCTCTTCGTCTTTTTTTTACATTGGCTGCAATTTTCTGCTTTTGCCTTGCTCAACATTTTTTTTGATTAACTATGGACAACGATAATGAAGCCACGTCTTCAGCCACGCTCAACACAAGTGTTGATCCACCACCAAACACCCCCAAACTAATAAAACTCAAAAGCCAAATTATTACCACATCTCTTGATGAAGACAATTATATATTATAGAAATATCAAGTTGAAGTTGCTTTAAAAGGTTATGGCTATTGCAATACATCAACGGAACCATAACAATACCACCAGTCATGAGTTTGAATCAAGACAGTAGCATTGTTTCAAATCCATACTATGTTAGATATCAAAAGCATGATAATCTATTATCATTATGGCTTATGTCATCTATAAGTTCAAATTTGTTATCACAGATAGTAGGATGTATTAGTTCTCGTGAAATATGGTCATCTATTGAGCAAATTTTTAGTTATCAGTCTATAGCAAGGGCAATGCAGTATAGAAGGGATGTACAAAGCTCCAGAAAAGAAGGCATGAGTATGAAAGAATATCTGGGAAAAATAAAAAATACTTATGATAAATTAAATGCGGTTGGGCATAAGATAAGTGATAGCGAGCAAATATTATTTATCACTGGTGGACTTGATGAGGAATATGACTCATTATAACTGTTATTACTACTCAACAAACATTACCTGATTTGCAGTTTGTTAGATCTTCTCTACTTGCTCATGAAGGAAGGATTGAATTACAAAGAAAAACCATACAAGGTGTTTTTTCTATCAACTATGCAGCAGCTAAAAATAATCAACAAGGAAACAACTACAATAATGATTCAAACAAACAAAAAAATCGGTATTCAAGAAGTTTTCAATCACAAAGAGGAGGTTTTCAAAGAGGATTTCAACCACGAAGAGGAGGTTTTCAAGCACAAAGAGTGGGTTTCCAGCCTCAGCGAGGTTGTGGAAGAGGCTGATGGAATAATAACAATAGTGTAAAATGTCAAATTTGTCAAAAAATTTGGTCATATGGCAAGTAAATGTTACTTTAGGTATAATTCAGATAATAGTTCTCAAAATAGTCAAGGCATTTTTTCTCAGAAAGGAGCATAGGCAAATTTTGCTACAATAATTACTCAAGCAAAGGCAACAATGACAGTCAAAATAGTAATGATGCAGACAAGGGTGATGAAAGTAATTTTGAGGAATGGTATCCAGACTCAGGTGCAACCCATCATATTACTAATAATCTTCAGAATTTGAACATTAGAAGCAAAACTTACTCAGGTATGAAAAATTTACATATGGGCAATGATAAGACTGCAAATATAACACATATTGGCAAAGGTACTATTCTAGGTAAAAGACAACTTCAACTAAATAACACGCTTAGGGTTCCTACCATAAATAAAAATCTTTTAAGTGTATCAAAATTTGCCAATGATAATTTTGTATATTTTGAGTTTCACCCAAAAAATTTCTTAGTAAAAGATATTCTAAGTAATGAAATATTGCTACAGGGTAATTTACATGAGGGGCTTTGCATGTTTAACAACTTAAAGACTGGAAATTCAAGTGGTGAATTCTGGTGCAACAATGTGGATGCTTGTAGTAACAATGATTGCAGTAGTAATAAGTATTGTAATAGAAATAATTTTTTAAGACAACAGTACTTTATGACATATGAAACTTGGACATTCAAAATTTGAAACTGTAAGAATTTTTTTATCTATTAATAATATTGCTTTTAAAAATGCACCTATTAAACACACATGTACACATTGTCAGCTAAGCAAGAGCTACAAGCTCCCTTTTAGTAATTCTGAAACCAGGTATAACAAGCCATTTGAGCTTGTAGCTGCAGATTTATGGGGGCCAGCACCTCTAAATTGATATCAGGGGCACAAGTACTATTTTTCTTTTGTAAATGCCTGTTCGAGATATACTTGGATATATATGCTAAAAAATAAATCTGAAACTTCTAACACAGTTATACAATTTATAAATCATGTTGAAAAGCAACTTAATTGTAATATCAAAATTTTGCAAATAGATGGTGGGGCAGAATTCAAACCTTTGGCTGATTATTCTGCTAAAAGAGAATTAAACACAGATTAACATGTCCTCACATATCTGAGCAGAGTGGTTTGGTTGAAAGAAAACACATACACGTTGTCGAAACTGGTTTAACACTGTTATCACAAAGCTTATTAGCATGAATTATTGGAATGAAGCCTTTTTTACTTCAGATTTTCTTATTAACATGTTACCCACTAAGATCCTAGATAATAAAACTCCACATGAGATAATATACAATGTTACACCAGACTATAAGTTTCTAAAAATATATGGTTGTCTGTGTTCTCCATTTCAAGAGATTATAATGAACATAAATTAAGTATGAGGTCAAGTCCATGCACATTTATTGGCTATGCTCAGAATCAAAAAGGTTATAAATGTCTTGACAAGAATGGTAGAATTTATGTCTCAAGACATGTAATATTTGATGAAAGTAAATTTCCTGATGCAGATAGACATAATTCCAAAGAAGACAATAGAGTGGAATCTGTTAAGACTGTGGAGTTTAGGCCAGTTACTCTTGAAACAATTAAAGACAATGAACATTCAGGCACACAAGTTGAGGATATAAGAGAAACAAGTATGCATATCAGTGGATCAGAAGAAAGAAATTCAAATGACATAGAAATAAGTCAAGATGATAATAACATGCACAACACTGATGATGATGGTAGCAGGCAAAGAAACAGCAGTACAAGGATATCACAACAAGAACAACAACCACAATAGGCACAACAATATCAAAGCAGGCATCATATGACTACTAGATCAAAAAGTAGTACATCTAAACCAAAAGTCTATAATGTGGCCATCACTGAAACTAAACCGCTTAATTTCACTCAAGCACTAAAGTCAAGAAATTGGAAAAAGGGCCATGGATACAGAATATGAAGCTCTTATGAAAAACAAAACTTGGGAACTTGTTGTACCACCAGCATACAAGAATATAATTGGTTATAGATGGGTATATAAGATAAAAAGAAAGGCTGATGGATCTACTGATATATACAAAGCTAGACTGGTAGCTAATGGTTATGCACAACAGTTTGGTTTTGATTTCAATGAAACCTTTTCTCCAGTTATAAAACCTACTACTATTAGGATAATTTTAACTATTGCCTTAAGTAAGGGGTGGAATATAATACAACTTTATGTGAGCAATGCTTTTTTGAACGGAGAATTAACTGAAGAAGTCTACATGCAACAACCTAAAGGATACAATTCTGATGATAAAAGGGTTTGTAGGCTTAACAAAGCAATCTATGGACTCAAGCAAGCTTCAAGGGCTTGGTATGAGAAACACAAGATGACACTATTAAATTTAGGTTTTATTCAAATCAAGTCTGACAAATCATTATACATGAAAAGGAGTAGGCAAGGAACTATCTTTATTTTAGTATATGTGGATGCTATGTTAATTAGAGGAGATAATGATCAAGAGATAAGCAAAGTCATACAATTTGTGACGGCCGGGAATTTCGCTCGATCAGAATCAGTCGTTAAACCGATCTAGACCGTTCGAAACCCCTGATCGTTTGAGAACAGGACAAAATAGAACGCAGACGGAAGAACATTTCATTGTTATTACAACAATTCCATCAGAATACAAGAATATACATAGTTTGAATGAATAAATTACATTCGATAAATATCAGAGATTACAATAAATTACATTGCAGCGGAAAATAATACAAAGCACAACTGAAGGTGATATACGGATACAGAGCTTTCCGGATATCATTCCAGCTGTAAACCAGGATCCTGTGAATATAAATCTGCAAAACCAAAACTATTAGCTGCCCGTGTCGAAAAATAAGGGCACCCTGAGTTTAGGTTAAAACAATAAACTCCAGGTCAGTCATGTGACTGGTGTGAGAACTAAAACAGTTATTTAAAACTTTACTTTAAAAGAGAGTAATTCAAGGGACCACGCCGTATAACACGGAACGGGTTTCCTCCCAAGAATACCAGTGCATATCAATAAACAACGCAATGCTTTTTCGAAAAATGAAGCTATTATAAGACCCAGGTCCCATCACACAATGCAACGCAAGCCGGAGGATAGGGTTTTCCCTTATAATAGCCAAACATGCTTGGTACGTTTAAAACAAATCATTTGATACTATAATAAGTGTATTGTGTCAAAACAATTTCAATCATAAATATCAATCATAGACGGCATAGCATCCCATGCTACTATGTCGCCATACTAGGCTCTACAAATAAAGCCAAAATATCTCGTATTGGAAATTGGATTCCATCATGAGTCGAGGCAAGGGGCAAGCTCCTCTCCGCTTTTGAGACACTCTAGCAAATGTCTCAGGGCTATGCACTCTGGGCAACCCTGGATCTTCAGGGCCGATCCTCACTTACGTTAGAGGATTGGCAATTCCTGAACACACGTTTCCCGGTCATTACAGACCTAAAATCGAGGCGCCTCATCCAACAACCACATAGGTGAAAAGTATATAAATGTCAGGGCTGGTAAGTCACTGACACCACCAAAGCTAGAAAGAAACGTCGTGCTCTCCCTGCAGTCCTTATCCCGTTTTTGACTCATACCGAGGTGTGAGGCTCGCGAATTCACGTTATACACAAAGCTGCCACGTAGGCCGTGCTTTGATCATCAACCACAAGACTTTGCTTTTCAACAGAAGTCTTGATCTATGCAACTCAGCATGCCACACAGGCAATTCATGCCATGCGATTGATATTGATCGATATATAACCTCTAAGCTCGTACGTCTCAGAGAAGGGCGTTAAGCAAGAGAATAAATTCTCTGCCGCCAAACAGATATATATTTAACAGAAATCAATCAACACAGAATAAAATCCAATGTCAGACACACAATCCATTTACAAGTTCGTCCTGGGTTTGAACGAAACCGGAGGCACTTTCCTCGCATATCCATCCATCTCTAAGTACGTCTGGACGACAACCAACTGATTCCCTCATCTTGGGTGTACAGACCAATCAAGATCATCAGTAATCACCCAAACGATGTGAAGACTTCCGGTCTTCAACCACCGTCTTCATCTTCGACATATCGTCGAATCGGTTATTCAGAATGGGTATAAACCCGGCCTTTCCGAACAACCCGCGTATATTAAAAACAAATGTTACACAAACACAACATACGCCTCATTCCAATTCAGCAGCCACTAACCGCAAATTAGCAAGAGAACAATTTCCCAAATATTAACCCCGAAGGCCGAAACCAACATCAGATCAATATCCTGGAAACCATTCTTCTTAACTAACCTACAGCTAGTTTCTAAATTCCATATTCTTAGGGAAAGGTTCCCATTAATTTTATCCAAGATAAATTCTTTAAAATTTATCCTTTAATCTTCCTTTGGATGTCGTTTCAAACCAAATTATGGTTTTCCAAACTAGTCGAGATTAGCGAACCACACCGAAGTAATTATTTATTTTATTTTCCAATCCCAACCTATTCATCCCACGAAGCAAAACTGGTAATACTCCATATCTAATACCACGGCGTTATCGGTAAAATTAATTACCATTTCACGTTCAAATCTAATTAAAGATTTAACTATCGCTTGGAGCAAAACTGGTGATACTCCATTCTCGCTCATTTCCCAAATTTGATAATTTAGATTATCAATTCACATTTCAATCTAATTGCAGATTCATTAAAACTCCTTTTTCTAGGTTAAAGAACTAATGTTATTTAAGACACAGTTCACGATAAACCCACGAATCAATTCTATTTAAAACCCCTTTCAAATCCAATTTATTTATTTGAAAATAAATGGGTTTTAATTTTAGTTCAAAACTAGTTCATTTCGATAAAAATCTATTTTTATCTTTTCAAATATGTAGTTTTTCATCCCAATTTTCCCCAAATCATTTCTTGTGATTTTACACAAATTATTAATATTTTTAATAATTTTATCAGGGTCCGTACAGTCGATTTCCATCAACGGCCATCGAACTGCATTTACGGCGACCTTTTCCAAATTTGATTTGGACGTATCTCCAAATCCAACCGTTAGATTTCAAATTTCTAATATTCGTTAGAAAGCTCTTTTCGATACGAACCCAATGGTTCCGGTTTTAGGAGAATCCGGCGGTCGGATCTCCCGTAATGTCCATTTGAAGTTAATGGTCGAAATTCACGAACTGCCGCGGCGCGGCGCGTTCTATTCAGGCCATTATATTATATATATAATATATATAATATATATATAATATATATAATATATATTTCGTCGATTTCTATTTAAAACGAATTTTATAAATTGTTTTAAATTTGTCTCAAAAACAATTTCAACCTTTATTTCAAATTCAAATCAAAATTGAATTTTGCTTTATAAATTCATTTCAAAATTCATTTCTATTCAATTCAAATTTCAATTTCAATTTCAATTCATTTCAAATTGATTTTTCTTCCATTTCAATTCGTTTTCAATTCAATTTAATTCGAATTCATTTTCTATTCAATTCAATTCAAATTGGTTTTCTATTTGATTCAGTTCAAATTGGTTTTCTATTCAAATCAAATTCGTTTTCTATTCAATTCAGTTCGAATTCGTTTTCTTTTCAATTCAATTCGAATTCGTTTTCTATTCGATTCAACTCAAATTGGTTTTCTATTCGATTCGATTCAAATTGGTTTTCTATTCGATTCGATTCAAATTGGTTTTCTATTCGATTCGATTCAAATTGGTTTTCTATTCAAATCAAATTTGTTTTCTATTCAATTCAGTTCGAATTCGTTTTCTTTTCAATTCAATTCGAATTCGTTTTCTATTCGATTCAATTCAAATTGGTTTTCTATTCGATTCAATTCAAATTCGTTTTCTATTCGATTCAACTCGATTCAAATTTGTTTTCTACTCAAATCAAATTGGTTTTCTATTCAAATCAAATTCATTATATATTCAATTGAAATCAAATCCGTTATATATTCAATTTGAATTCATTTCGTTTTCTATTCAATTTAATTCAAATTTCATTTCAAAATATTCGATTTCGAAATCACTTTTCAATATTCATTTTAAAATTAATAAAATCGATATAAATATCATTCACGTCAAAATGTCGTCAATCTAATCAACACGGCTTCATATATTTCTATTTTCAAATATTCTATTTCAAATATTTCTTTTTCAAATATTTCCTTTTCAAATATATCTTTTATTAGAATATTTCGTTCAACACATGACTAATCTCAACGGATGAGTACTATCAACACATGAACCTTTATTTTATAATATTCTTTATCTTCTAAATTGGAATGAGGCCCAATCAATCACCATATAATGTTAATTATATGGATTTTCATACATCACACGTATATAATAGCATTGAAAGCTAATCAACCATCAACCAAAGTGCACTACACTGTATAAGCATCAAATATAGATATCTAACGCTTATAACAGCCTGTCAATCAATCGATCGACATATTTAATCAATCAGGATGAGTGAACTTCAAATTTCATCCCAACACCCGTGTGGGGTTTCAAACAATCAAACACAGATTTTAGTTGTGCAGTTGGGCGATGTGTAAAATTTATCGACCCAATCAATATCAGTCAAATCAGTGTATATAACCAAATCGGCCGATTTGTTTACGAATATTTGTTTATTCACTTTCACGTTAAAAATTATATTTTTTTACGATAAAACATTTTATTTCAAAATATGAATTTCTATTCAGTTCATTCTTTAAATAAAATGATATTTTTATTTTTCTAACTTATTTTAGAAAATTTCGACGGCATAACGGCACGATACTAGAAACGGGACGAGGCCTAGCCTTATCCCCGGTCTAGTGAAGGCCCACGCCATTCACACATCAATCAAATCCATTCCATTTCACCAAACAATTCAATTCAAACCAAATAATCTAACTAACTACACAACCAAACAAACAAGTCCATGGTCTATGGGCGATTGTGTCGGGTGCTACTAAACACCGTCTGCATCCTAATATATATATATATATATATATATAACTAGAAAAAGAATTTTAGAGTGAGAAATTCTCACCAATAGCTATCCAATACCACGACTCTTCATTGATAGAAATCTTCATCGTTCTCGCCTTTTTATCTCCTTCGTTGCCCGTATTCTCTACATATGTAAAAATCGAATTTTTACTATGTTATTCAATATATAAAAATCGAATTTTTACAATGCTATTCAATATATAAAAATCGAATTTTTACTTTTATACTATACTAACAATATAATCTCTTTGTTATTAAAAATATAAACTTTCATGTTATAAAAACATAACTCTTCATCGTATAAAAATATCGCCTTTTCAATATTAAAAATATCGCCTTTTCAATATTTAAAACTATCGCCTTTTCATATTTAAAAATATCGCCTTTTCATATTTAAAAATATCCAAACCTTTCTGTCGTTATTTATATGATAAAACCATATTTTTCTAACCACACAAATTATATTCTTCCATTTAAAAATCATTTCTTTTTCAAATATGAAACCAAATCTAAACTTTTTCTTGCCATTAAAAAAACTGAAAATTAAAATTGATGAAAGCAAATAAAATAACAAAAGAAAAGACTCACAGTTTTTCTAGGGGATCGAGAGGGGCAGGGGACGTCGGATGGGGCTAACGGGTTAGGGTTTGGGTCGGATTGGGTGGTGCTGTGGCCGTGGGGCTGCGCTCCAGCGAGGGAGGGGGAGTTGTCGCATCGCGAGGGCAGGGGTGGGGGCTCGAGCAGCTACTGGCGGCGCGAGGTAGAAGAGAGGGGGGTATCGCGTCGATCGCGGCAGCATAGGGGAGGGGGGGGCTTCGACGCGTCGATCCAGGAAAAGGGGGGTTTCGGAGGTGGCGCCCCTCCTTTGAGGTGGCGGCGGCGATCAATCGAGGGAGGGGGGGGGGCGGCGGGTTCCCCCCCGTCTTTCTCTTTCTTTTTTTTTATTTTGTTTTTCTGATTTGTTTTTGAAAGAAAAGGGGGGCCAGAGGGTATATAAGGGGAAGAGATTCTTATTTAATTATTTTATTTTTCACCAAAAAGCAACTTTTATTTTCGACCTCAAACGAGGCACACCGCCTGTCGTCCATAGCGTTTCACCCCCATTCCGAACACAATGGGATATGTATCGTAAGTTGATTCGATCATTTCGATCAGTTTCCGTTAAAATCAACATATAACTTTATATATTGAATTTGAACGCGTATTTCAATTTACTGGGGTCACATACTAACTCTAAAAATTCCCGAAAAATATTTTCTGGCTTCGTATTGACGATACGGTCCTATAAAAACTAGTTTCGCCAAATTCTGAGACCGTTGGAAAAATGGCCATTTTCCAGTCGATTAAAATCAACTAAAACTGGTCAAACGCGTTTTCCTTTGGCACGCTCACATATTGATTCGAAAAATTATGAAATTTGGAATCTAACAATAATTTGACATCAAGGATCCAACAAAAGTGGTTTCGTCGAAATCCGAGGTCATTTGCAAAATTCTCATTATTAAGGGCCTGAATTCCATAGCGACTATTCAGAATTTTCAACTGGACATATCTTTTGACTCCCGCTATGAAATTTCAATTTTTCGGATTCGTTGGAAAGATATTATCAATTAGATCCTATTTTTTTTTGTTTTACTAAAATCCGGTTTATTTTGCACCCAGTACATTCAATTGAAGTTTGAAATCGAATTATCGAACTACCGCACCATTTTCAATTCTATTTATAATTATATATAAATATTTATATTCTAACGACGACGTATATAATATATACGTTCGAATTATATTCAAAATAAATTTCTCGTCGATATTATTCAAAATAATTCATTTTAAATAATCAAAATTCGCTAAAATTGCCAAAATAAAAATTTTGAACTGGCTCGCATTTCCGGGTTATTACACAATTATTGAATCAAAATTTTTCTATTAAAGATTTAGGCAAGTTAAAATATTTTCTTTGGATTCAAATGATCAAACATAGTGAAGGAAAATTGATTTTATCCCAGAAAAAAAATATTTCTGAAATTTTGCACAGGGCCAATATGCAATATGCCAAACATCTACCAACACCAATGATAAGTAATCTACACTTATCTAAACATAAAGGGGAATCCATCACTAATGCAAAATAGTACAAGAGTTTAATAGGAGCACTGCATTATGCAACAATTACTCGCCCAGATATTTGTCAGGGTGTTAACAAGCTTAGTCAGTTTATGCAAAATCCATTATCAGAACATTTGATTGCCGTAAAAAGGGTTTTGAGATATTTGAAAGGGATAAAGCATTTAGGAATAATTATAAAATTAGAGAGAAAATTTTCCTTACAGTGCTTTAGCGATGCTGATTGGGAAAATGATGTTGATGATGGACGATTTATATCAGGATATTGGGTTTATCTTGGCAACAACGTAATTTCCTGGTGCACTAAGAAACAACAGACTACATCCAGATCCAGTACAGAAGCTGAATATAGAGCTCTCGCAAGTGCAATTGCAGAAGTAGCATGGATTGAAACGTTGATGGAAGAATTAGGGTTGTATTTAACACGAAAATCTGTTATTTGGTGCGATAACAAAAGTACGGTTTCTCTTTCCCTCAATCCAATCCAACATTCAAGGATAAAGCGTTTTGAATTTGATCTTCATTTTGTGAGAGAAAGGACACAAAATGGAAAGCTAATTGTCTGTCATATTCCTGCTTACTATCAGCGAGCTGATGCTCTTACAAGAGCATTATTGACCGAGAATTTTGTGAGATTAAGAGAGGAGCTGAAATGTAACGACCCGGTAGGAATTCGATGCTCGAATTTCGACAATAATATTAAATCTCATATTACTTACCAAAATCCCAGTATCGAAAACACCAGATAGTCAATAGAAAGAAATTAGAGTGTGAGATAAGAAAGAAAGAAATGTTAGAATAGAAGAATAAGAAGAAGAACCAACACCATACAGAGTCTCACATCACAACGGCATAAATCATAATATAGGAACAAATCTTTATTGAAACTTGGAAAATACTTACAATTATCAAAGTGTAGTAATATATCTGGACAGTTATAACAACCTGTCCTTATATACATCACACAGTGGAATAAATACTAGATATCATATGTTTGAACACGTTCATCCCGTCTCTGAACTTCAAAGCATCCGATAACCTGGACCTTACAACCCGGTCTAACCCGAGCATTTCAAAATACCGGGTTAGCCTAATGAATCAAAGTGAGAAATCCACTAAGTTTTATATAACATCCATATTGATTTTAAAGTTCAAAATTCTTTTGAAAGAAAAGGATAATAGTAAGACCAACCCGCACATAAACATGGATGGTTTTTACCTTACCATAACCCAAAAACATTTTTGAAATCATATATTATTCTGATATTATAATAATGTCTAAATACAAGTAAATAGCAATCTAGGGGAATGCTTGCATCCTACGCTCTACATATATAATATACAATCAAAACCGCGGGCGCTTATTGGAGATTGGATTCCGACTATGACAAGGTATGGAACCTCCTTTCGATAGTGTATCTCTAGAGGGGAACACTGGGTTAAACAAGAACGTCTTGCAACCCGGCCGACACATGACCGACCACTCATTTCGCTTGTGTGAATCGAATGTGTATCACCAACGGTTGGGTGCGGTCCACCGTTTCCCTTAAAGGGACAACATCGAAATAGATATAAGAATGAAACAGATTTTCTCTAGATAGGTGATTATACACCCTAATGGGAGCGACCCACATAGCCATGCTACCTGCTCGATTTTTGTCATTTCCCGGTTAGTGAGGCTTGAGGCTAGGATTATATTAGCACACCACTATGAATGTCACATCGTCGAATCCGTCAAATCAATAATTGACGCCCTCAAAAATATACTGGACACTTTTGAAAAAATCAATGTACGTGACCATCTGGAAATACTCTGTTAGACACTCATCCATACAAGTCATCCAGGGACAGGATGAACCGAAGGCACCCTCCTAGCGAATCCCAGGAATCACCCAAAGGATCAGTAGCGAGAAGTCCTTTCAATCCGTAAAATCTAATCCACGACCGAATCACAGTTTAAAAACCTCTGGTAGCTAGCCAGAGAAATTCAACAACAATCCTTCCGCATATGAAGATCCACGGTCTTTAATGCTCCATCTCGACCATCTTCTGGTATCTTCAACGTTTACGTATTTGCTGGTCGGAATGGTTTTCGAATATAGATTCGATCCCAGTCTTTCCATACCAGCATCGATTTAGCCATATTTTAATTGTCGGTGATTTAACTATCAAAATAAATAATCATCATCCATAGAAAAATAAAGTGGATTCATTGGTTCCGTATACAGCGGCACTTGGCCTTTTTAGTTAAACATTTTTTATTCAGATTTTAAATCTCCCAACATTTGGAATACCGCCCTTTCATTTCTTATTTCCAGATCAATTTATTCAACTTATAACCTTTCGAATTATAGCTTATAATACTCTTCACAGAAATATTAACTTAACTCCCTCAACTACCCTCGTTTCTAAACTACCATCATCCTTGGATAATTATGAAGTCGTTCAAGTTGGGGTATTTTATTTACCTCTCAGACCTTGAGTCGACAACATACTTATCCTCAGAATTTATAGAAGTTTATAAACGAAATCGCATTCAAATAATATCCCAGCACTTCTATTTATTTTAGAATCCTTTTAAAATAACCATATATCTTAGTTTATTCAAATAAACTCCTTTCACATCAAAAATATTCATCTCTAGATCTTTATCGTTAGGTTCTCATTTTATAACCAAGTTCAATCCACTAAGGTTTCTGTTTTATTTCAACTCACATAAATTTTGTTTAAAAACTTTCCTTTTATATAATTCCTTCCCGGAAATAAATCCAAAATCTAACTCATATAAATATGAGTAAAACTTATTTAAAATCCTTTTTAATTATAACCAAGATCCCACTCAATTAATTTCCTTTATCACCATTTCCATTTCAGTCTGGTTTCTTTCAAACATTATTTACTTTAAAAATTAACATTTTTCTTTTTATAGCAATCTGGACTCGATATATCAAAACAACTTAGTTTCATTCGAAAACACTATTATATATTCAAATCTTATCTATCGAGTCACTTTATGAATTCACAATCATTCTATACTTTAAAAATCTCGTTTATAGGTCAACTTCTTATTAATTGCCTAATATCCTTTATATCAAATAGATTTACTTCATTATCAATAATAAATAAAATAATTAATCTTTCTTTAAAGGTTATTTTAAAATGATACTTAACTTCAATAATAATTAACGATCTGACAATAGTTTTAATAATCGATTCTCACTCAAGTAGTCGACTTGGTCGTCCCAAACAAGGTTACTTTATTACCCATTTCCACTTAGTTATTACTTCTAAATTAATAAATAAATAAAATAATTTAAATAATTTCATTTGATTTAATTAACAATCTAATAATCTCATTTTATCATTTATTGAAAATAACTATTCAACTCTTAACCATTTGGTTAATAGCTGCTCATTTACTTACAAGACTCAATAACCGACAAATCTCGCTTTATACACTCTTTTTATAATTACAAGATAAAATAATTATTATTTTTCAAAACAGTTTGTTTTAACTAAATTAAGCAAATGTTTAATTTAATTAAAACTTTTCTGTTGCGCCCAACTCTGTCTGTTCCAGCTCTACTATGTTTCGGTTGCCGATATGATTCCAATCCTCCAAGTCTTGTTCAGTTCCATTACCGTTACTGTACGATAGGGTTATAGATTTTATGCATTATTAATTTAATAAATATTGTAAATATCTTAACTAAAATTTATTTAATCTAGACCTTACCCGATTATTCACATTCAATTTGATTAGGCATATCTTTATAAATGAGTTGTCATATTCAAAATTCCCTGGACACATATATTATTGGTAACATAATTACAGAAACGTTTCCATGTAATTGCTTATGAATCTTTAGTTTTTATTTCCTAAATCACCGCTTTTTCATTAATAATAAGTATTACTTAACCTATACCTCTTCCCTCACCTACTGTATTCTCTATACTTCATTCACCACGTCACAAATGTAATTAGACACTTAATAAACATGTGATTAGGCATATCTGCAACACCTACCTGTTGTACGCCATATCCTTGTTGAACCATCCATCGTCCCCCGCTCAACCCATGCGCAAACGAACTGTACACCCCCTCTTATCATTAGCCTTCCACCGCATGTTGCTCACGAATTTTCCTTTTCCTCTTTTTTTATTCTTTCCACTTTGCACAGTAACTCCTCACGTCAAGACACCTTACTCCCATCAGCCTTAATGTCCCAAACCAGTCCATTCAAAAGAAAACCTATTCCTTTATCCATTTCGCATGTACAGGCGAAACCATCTTCTTTAACCCATGTGACTCCATCTCCTCACGCAAGATTTACATTTTTTCTCAGTTTTAATTTCCGCACTCTGCTACATGCCCCCATTCCACTCCATGCACGCATACACCAACTTCTCTCATCCATATTCATGTCATCCTCAACTACCACATGCACCCAAACATCACACATCCCCTTTGACGTCGACTAAACACCTCCTCAGCCTCATATAGTCCCCAGTCCGCCTGCGACTTCATCTTCTCTCTCCTCCGTCCTCACTTCTCACCACTTACGCCGTCAACCACGAGGCCACCATCATCCCGAACGTTTAATAGAGATCTCCCCCTTCGCCTTGAGTTTCGCCACCCCCATACTGTCTGCACTCACACCACCTACGTCGTCAAACCACCCACTGACCCTCTAGTCTTGGTCACCACAGCACACGAGCAAGCTACAAAAAGTTCTCTTGCCTCTCCAGTATATAATTACCGCATGGATTTTAGATGGTGGAGAAGGGAACATATATTGATTTTCTAATTACGATTTGTAATGGGTACGCGGTTTCATTATTACAGAGGAAGAGAAAAAAAAGAAAAATTTGCTTTTGTTTTCGTCCACCCTGAAACAACAAAGAGAGGCGACACTCTATATATGGAAGAAGAAGTGTGGAGAGCACGACATTAGAAATTATTTTTTTTATTGGTAACTTTGTCGCCATGGTTCACTGAAAAGAAAAGCCATACAGGCTACAGCTAGGATTTCAGCAGCTTGGTCCACATGGCCCCATAATTAGGGTAGGCTAGGTTCTTTAGGTTTGCGGTTGTTTAAGCTTGTATGTGAGAAGATAGGGATGTGTATTTTTATAATTGGCCTATTATGAAAGGTGGTACGTTTAGTGTATGTGTAGTAAGATGAGTTGACAGAACATATAGCATACTGGTATGTACAAAATTTTATTTACTTAGGCTTAAGAAATGGGTAGGTTTATTGAGGCTTTTTTTTATTTTACGATTACCGATATATTACATTGATCGTTAAATTTGCACAGAGAAATATAAACTTTAAAAATAACAAAAATGCATGTCATGGTATAATTTGACGTTATGGTTCTAATGAAACGAGTTTCGTTTCCAAAAATGGCACTATAAAGATCACAATTTATTACCCGGTTTACCCTTAAATTTCGTCTACCGACAAAACAACTCCAATTGACTCCAAAATGGAAATCTAGCAATAACTAGCGATACGCATCCCAATAAAATTCATTTCGTCGAAAATGGAAGTCGTTTAAAGAATATTCATTTATGAGGCCGTTATAATATCGATAAAATACATTTAAATTCAAAATTAATTCAGTATTATCTAATACACCCAAATAGAATAACATATAACTTTAAATTAAATCAATTTCAAACTCAACGTTCAGAAATCCGAATTAAACGATATTCTATTTATATAAAATTCGTTTTATATTTATAATTAAATCGTTATAATTTTGATAACGAAATTCTGTGTTGACTGTTTGAAAATTTGAATTGGACATAACTCAAAATCTGTAGCATGAAATCTCTGTTTTTCTCTTTTATTAGAAAAATAAAATCAAATTGATCCAAATGTTTCTTGTTTCACAGAATTCCGACTTATATCAGATCATGTATATTCAACTGAAGTTCAAATCGAAAATTATGAACTACCGTGTCATTACGAGCTTGTTTTAAAAATATATATTCGAACTCCATTTTATTAATTAAATTCGGTATAAAATCCAATATATTTCCAATATAGTGTATAAAACACATTTAAATAATCCAATTTAAATGACAATAAAACCTGGGACGTTACATTCTTCCCCCTTTAAAAGAATTTCGTCCCTGAAATTATAAGGTAAGAAGAATGATCTGAACTTAATTATTTTAGAATAATTATTCTTGAATGATGAAAAACATATTCAAACTCTTTAAAATTTTCAAAAATTTCGCCATCACTTCCTCTGCATGGTTTGATCGGTACAACTACAATTTTCACTCCGGCCTCAATTTTTCTAAAAGAAAACCAAAAGCAAATGGTTATCCAACTCAGGGGTATAAATTCAGTCGCCAACCAATAATATTAAGGTTTACCTATTTGTCAGGAAACTCAATCCCAATTTCGTAGCAAATCAACTAACTGCTCTTTGTCACCCAACCTGTGCTTCAATCTCTGCAACCAAATCAATTCCACAGCCTGAACTTAACTCAACTTACCAGGCTTGTAACAATCCAGGGATAAATAATTCAATTTCATAACCCATTTTATTCCTAATTCATTATAATGGGGTTTAGTTTCACTTCATTCGACTTGATGAATTTTATGCAAACAATCCAACATCCAAATAACAAACAACCAAATCGTTTGAATTATATCCAACATTGCTACTTACTGATCTGCGTTTACTTTGGTTTAACATACATTAATATCAATCGATTTGTATCCAATTGATTCCCATTATTATCCATCTGATTTCAAAATGCCAATTTATTTAATTCAATTTCATATTCAATTAACTTGTTGGTTTCTAACCAATTCAATTCCATTTCAAAATTCAACCAAATCAAGCAAAACAACCAAATAACAAATATTGCTATAATATAGAAAATTATTTCCTTTTTCTATAAAAACATAATTTGGGCAAAAT
Organism: Allium sativum; assembly: GCA_030737875.1. Classification (NCBI taxonomy): domain Eukaryota; kingdom Viridiplantae; phylum Streptophyta; class Magnoliopsida; order Asparagales; family Amaryllidaceae; genus Allium; species Allium sativum. The sequence continues at coordinate 181,115,982 of CM060925.1, read as the reverse complement.
TATTTCATTTACCCTCTTTATAAAATAAAATTGTATCAATTGCCAGTTCAATATGGTTTCCCAACACTTGGACCGATCAATCAACACAATCCAAAATATTTTATACAAAATTTTCAAATATGCTCTCTTGTATATATATACTCAAAATCAATCTAGGATATTGCTAATCCCACCTATATCGAGTTACGCCACAGAGCCAAGGTTATTACTAAACCAATAGCTCTGATACCGCTATAATGACCCAGTAGGAATTCGATGCTCGAATTTCGACAATAATATTAAATCTCATATTACTTGCCGAAATTCCAGTATCGAAAACACCAGATAGTCAATAGAAAGAAATTAGAAGGTGAGATAAGAAAGAAATGTTAGAATAGAAGAATAAGAAGAAGAACCAACACCATACAGAGTCTCACATCACAGCGGAATAAATCATAAGATAGGAATAAATATTTATTGAAAACTTGGAAAATACTTACAATTATCAGAGTATAGTAATATATCTGGACAGTTATAACAACCTGTCCTTATATATATCACACAGCAGAATAACTGCTATATACCATATGGTTGAACACCTTCAGCCCGTCTCTGAATTTCAAAGCATCCGATAACCTTGACCTGTATAATTCGGTCTAACCCAAGCATTTCAAAACACCGGGTCAGTCTGGTGAACCAGAGTGAGAAACCCACTAAGTTTTATATAACATCCATATTGATTTTAAAGCTCAAAATCCTTTTGAAAGAAAAGAATAACAGTAAGACCAACCCGCACATAAACACGGACGGTTTTTACCTTACTACAACCCAAAAACATTTTTGAAATTATATATTATTCTGGTATTATAATAATGTCTAAATAAAAGTAAACAGCAATCTAGCGGAACATTTGCACCTCACGCTCCACATATATAATATACAATTAAAATCGTGGGCGCTTATTGGAGATTGGACTCCGACTATGACAAGGTATGGAACCACCTTCCGATAGTGTATCTCTAGAGGGGCATACACTGGGTTCAACAAGAACGTCTTGCAACCTGGCCCACACATAATCGACCACTCATTTCGCTTCAGTGTATCGAATGTATATCACCAACGGTTGGGTGCGACCCACCATTTCCCGAAAAGGGACAGTATCGAAATAGATTTAAGAATGAAATTGATTTTCTCTAGATAGGTGATTATACACCCTAATGAGAGCGACCCACATAGCCATGCTGCCTGCCCGATTTTTGTCATTTCCCGGTTCGTGAGGCTTGAGGCTACGATTATATTAGCACATCACTTTGAATGCCACATCGTCAAATCCGTCAAATCACTAATTGCGCCTTCCTATCGCATCCCAGGAATCAACCAAAGGATCAGTAACGAGAAGTGCTTGCAATCCGTAAAATCTCAACCACAACCGAATCACAGTTTGAAAACCTCTGGTAGCTAGCCAGAGAAATTCAACAACATTCCTTCCGCTTATGAAGATCCACGGTCTTTAATGCTTCATCTCGACCATCTTCTAGTTTCTTCAACGTTTACGTATTTGCTGGTCGGAATGGTCCTCGAATATAGATTCGATCCCGGTCTTTTCGAAACAACAATCGATATGGTCATATTTTAATAGTCGGTGATTTAACTATCGAAATAAACAATCATCATCCGTAAAAAAATAAATTGGATTCATTGGTTCAGTATACAGCGTCACTTGGCCTTTTTAGTTAAACATTTGTTATTCAAATTTTAAATCTCCCAACATTTGGAATACCGCCCTTTCATTTCTTATTTCTAGATCAATTTATTCAACTTATAACCTTTCGAATTATAGTGTACAATACTCTTCACAGAAATATTAACTTAACTCCCTCAACTACCCTCGTTTCTAAACTACTATCATCCTTGGATAACTATGAAGTCGCTCAAGTTGGGGTATTATATTTACCTCTCAGACCTTGAGTCGACAATGTACTTATCTTCATAATTTATAGAAGTTTATAAACGAAATCGCATTCAAATAATATCCCAGCACTTCTATTTATTTTAGAATCCTTTCTAAATAACCATATATCTTAGTTTATTCAAATAAACTTCTTTCACATAAAAAATATTCATCTCTAGATCTTTATCGTTAGGTTCTCATTTTATAACCAAGTCCAATCCACTAAGGTTTCTGTTTGATTTCAACTCACATAAATTTTGTTTAAAACTTTCCTTTTATATAATTCATTTTCGGAAATAAATCCAAAATCTAACTCATATTAATATGAGTAAAACTTGTTAAAAATTCTTTTTAATTATAACAAAGATCCCACTCAATTAATTCCCTTTATCACCATTTCCATTTTAGTCTGGTTTCTTTCAAACATTATTTACTTTAAAAATTAACATTTTTGTTTTTATAACAATCTGGACTCGATATATCAAAAAAAACTTGCTTTCATTTGAAAACACTATTATATATTCAAATCTTATCTATCGAGTCACTTTATGAATTCACATTCATACTATACTTTAAAAATCTCATTTACAGGTCAACTTCTTGTTAATTGCCTAATATCCTTTATATCAAATAGATTTACTTCATTATCAACAATAAATAAAATAATAAGTCTTTCTTAAAAGGTTATTTCAAAATGATACTTAACTTCAATAATAATTAACGATCCAACAGTAGTTTTAATAATCAAATCTCACTCAAGTAGTCGACTTGGTCATCCCAAACAACATTACTTTATTACCCATTTCCACTTAGTTATTAATTATAAATTAATAAATAAATAAAAATAATTTAAATAATTTCATTTGACTTAATTAACAATCGAATAATCCCATTTTATCATTTATTGAAAATAACTAATTCAACTCTTAACCATTTGGTTAATAGCTGATCATTTACTTACAAGACTCAATAACCGACAAATCTCGCTTTATACACTCGTTTTATAATTACAAGATAAAATAATTATTTATTTCATTTAATAACTGCATTTAAAATAATCTATATAAAATAGATTTCAAATTTTTTCTTTAGTTATAATTTTTTTTATAACTTTCTTCTATTGATTTACATGACGGTAAATCAATCTCTATAAAACAATTCATTCTTAGGCCATCTGCCGATAATTACGTAACTGATAACACCCATTGTTCTAGATCAAACAAGTGATGAATTTGGTTTCAATAATTAACAATCAATCAAATTGATTAACATTTCATATAAATACTGTTAGAGTTTATGCCCTAGAGGCAATTCTTTTGATGAGATTGATAACACTGTTGATGTTATTATTTTATTTGGAATAAACTATTATTCTATTATATTGTATTTACTGTGTAATATAAATAATAATATAATAGAAGTCCTTAGAATAATAATACGGAATTATATAGTTCGAGTAAGACCGAACTTGAGATTATATAATGTGATAAGTATTATAATTCTTAAAATGCCACTAGTCGAGTTTTATTGTTAATATAGGACAACAATAAAGCGTTGAGACCGGTATGTTGATTGACTGATGATCACATCTCATTGATCATTAATATACGTGATATTAATGTCAAAAGATAAATATGTATTGGAGAATATTGTATTGGGCCGACCCACCATGAGATAACTACATGGAATATAATTAGCAGTATCATAAGTTATTCTCATAGTGACAGTGATGTAATGGTCCTCAGACCTGAAATCATTATAATTTTATTCGAGGATATTTGTGTTTTGATATCATCTAAAGTTATTTCGTAACAGAGTAATGATAACGGTGATTATTGGATACAACTCAAATCGAACGAAAATTATAAACGATCTAGATGGAATTTAACCCTATGATATATTCATAGTGATATCCATAGGCCTCTTGATTGAGTCAGACTAGAAATGCATGGACGTGCTCAAATATTGATTTGTTTTATGTAGTCCACTCATCGATCAAGAGAAACGGATTAAATTGTAAAGAGGGTGATACGATCCATGACTCGAGTTTAATCCTGGATATATTGGTTAAAAGGATTATATTGCATTGATACACTGGTCACGGAAAGGTTGCATCGAATCGTTGATCTTATTATAACTTGGGTAGCAGCGACGCATTGCTAGATGCCAATCACTGTTTATGATTTTAAATATGATTTAAAACCATTGCCAACGTTGTAATAACCTATAGGGTCACACATTAGAACGTTATAAAGATAGAATCATTCTTTGGACAAATAAATATCAATTTGTTGATATTTTAGTAAGCGTTGAAATGGTATCACAGTTGGTTCCATGTTTGATGGTAAGGGTTAGGGTTTAAAAGGGGTTACACACTTCTTTAAAACCGAGATATATATAATATTAACTCTTGGAAAAATGAGAAGAGATCGGCAAAAGGGTTATAACCCTAGATTCCCTTTTCAATACAAAATCCAAAACAATGGCGGCGGCTAGCACCGCATCATCTTTGCTTCTCTTCAATTCGATCGAAGAGGCAAACATTCGTGTGGACTTCTCTGGAGGCAGGGCGCTTGTCGAGCAATCGATTCATTGCTTCATTCATGGATTCGAGTTCGAGATTAACCCGAATCTTAAAGGTTCCACTTCGTAGGTATGAAATCCTAACCTATTTCGATTTCGATTTACAGTTTTTTTGCCTAGATCCTATTTTACAGATGTTGAAATTTGTTAAATTTGGTTAACGAATACATCATCTAACACTTTCATTGGTATCAGAGCTAGGTTGTGCAAAATTACTGTAATTTGAGTCACGTTTTGAATTGTATGTTTAATTGATTTCATGAATAAATATGACGTACATCCAATTCAGGTTTGAAATTGTTTCATGGTTAACAAAAAATTGTTTTGTTATCTGTTGTATATCCAGAACATATGAATGATACTGAATCTATTATACATATTTAAAATTGCCAATTCTCACATGTTAGAACTTTTAATAATGATTACTTATTCGAACACTGTATAAATTCAAATGATGTTTGGATTTGACATTACAGTGTGAATCCATGTGTTATAATTTCTCATACTTATATTGATAAGTGAATGGCTAAAATGATTATGAGATTTTTTCTTAACAGTATGTTATGAATTTGGCAATTTTATGACTAATCCGTCTATCTTTGACATAGAATATTCTGAAATAAATATTGTTTTCTTTAAACAGAAATTAATATTAAATATTAATTCTGATTATACTTTTACTTGATTATGATATGCTTATAAGAATAGTCAGGGCTTAATTAATAATCAAAATTTGTTTGATTGATGATTATTAAGTCAATGGATAATCATTAAAACAAGAATCTAGCATATTATGGTAAATTAGTTTCAAAAGGTGAAATTGTTTCACTCTTGGTTAAAAACTGTATTTGATACTAGTTATAAAATGTTTTACTATAAACAAAATTTTATATATGATGTAAAATTTTGAAGTGGATTTTTTTTATGGTTAAATCTGAATTTGACTGAATTCCAAACTGTGATTACTATGTTTGTTAATTTTGGAATTCTATAAATAAGTCAAAGCCACTATGGATTGATTAAAATTGATTTTTTTTTATGGAAATTGTTTTCATAAAAACATAGTATTGCTTGAATAGCAGATATTATGAATTTGTTTTGAAACAATTGTTATTGAAATATGCAATCAAAAACCTTATCCCTAGTTCTATTTGAATTTTGAATAAAAAATTTTCCTTTCAAATAGATATTTGGAATTATATTTACATGATGGTTAAATTTGTTAATTTTATAAATATCCATATTATATTTGGTTCTTGTTTTGGAAACAGAGTCAATATATAAATAAATAAGTTTATGTTGATAAACTATAACATCTTAAAGCAGTTACATTCTATACAATTTTGATGCTAATCTGCAACTATACAGATTAATATATTAATTGTAACAGATTTTAGAAATCTTGTTAAATATCCACAAGTATAACACTTGTATCATATTGATGTTGATCAGTTTGCATTTCTATTTTGATGATGTTGATATAAAACAGTTTGTGTCATAACTCATTACAAGATACTTATGCAGAAATGCTTATGTCATGCATGTTTAATATATGTATTTTGGATTTTGCTTCAGATTTGATTTCAGTTCAGCTTTTATAATACTGCTAGAGATAGTCCATTAAACCTACTCAAATCTGTTTCACAAGTTATTGTATAATCCTATGTTCATAAACATGTTTATAGACATATTTAATTATACATGTATATATGATATATATGTATATTGTTTAGCTATGTACATCTTAATTATTTAATGTAAATATACATAGATCGAATCATGGCAGATACATCATATATTTTGATATATGGTAAATGTGAATTTGATTTGCAGTTTTATACATTATAGTGAACTGGTTTTCATGTACACGCATTATTATGATTTCAAATGGGTATTAGATACTAGAACAGACCATAGTTTTATACATTGGGATTGTCCCAATGATTAAAAACCATACGCAAGTTATTAACTTTTACTCTGTTTTAATTTCTTTGGCTGTTTCATTTTGATTTTGGATTTTAAAATGATAGGTATATATATATATATATATATATATATATATGCAGTAGCAAATATGATTTGCCAACTGCATGTGTGTATATACATTTGAAAGTCAATGTTAAAATTGCAATCAGAACAGTTAATATTATGTAACAGTTTTGATTTTAGAATAAAACCCCTGTTGTGATTGACACTTAAAATCTATGTATTCTTAGTTGTAAACTTGTTTTAACTGGAATACTTGCGACTTGTTTTAGATGTCTTATATTGGGTGTCTTATTATTGATCATTACTGTGCTTCTTAAATATATTTGCAATTGTAACTGTACAATATAAATATTCCTGTTAGACAGGGAAAGAAACTGGTTAATAAGTTAACTCAGTGTTAATATTATTTGGTTCTTTGGTCTAAACTCAAAACAGTTTGTAGTTTGAACTTACTTCATGGCAAATTTCTTTTGCTGTTATCCTTTGTTTTATAGCTTAAACATACATTTATGTTTGTTTAACACAATGTGCACAGCTATTTTTTATGATATATATACATATGTGGTATGTAATATACATATGCATGGTGATGGACCAAATCTTACATATGTTAATCATATATTGATAGATTGACTATCAATATGATTATGTGTATATGATGACTATTTTCTTTTATGCATAAAGATGCAAAATGGGTTTGCACAGTTTATTAATTAAAGGATATTGACTCCTGAAACTGTGATGAATGCATATGTCCACTAGTTCAAGATATTTGTTAATTTTGTCCACTTATATATTATGATATATATGTGGTTGAATTTAGACAGTAATTATATACATACACATATTTGATGTATATATGTATATAAAGCATAAATGATGCACTGTTAATTTCAAATGAATGTAGATCTAAAATTGAACATAAGTGGATAAATCTTTGCAGAGTCGGATGGATCAGTGTGACTGAACCAGTGTGCTCAATGGGATGGCAAAGATGATGCAGCACCCTGGACATCACTGAAACGAGGAGCAAGTGCGATTTAAATGCTTTGCAGTTTGACTGCCTTTTGTATTATTATCTCAGCACATAAATATATAAATTGTTGTAATGTGATTATAGCTGACCATTCCATTGATAAGATACTTGTAAACTAACGTCCATATCATATAAAACTATTTGTATAGATGTGGTCTGATCGCATTGTTTTGAACTGGACTAATTAACTGGTTTTATGTTACATATTTATATGTATGTTAATGTACTGGAAATATGGGGCTTATAGTGTAGATGGTATTTTGTATTACTGTACAAGTTTTACCTGGCGTTGGTTTGATATGCCCTTAAATTTGTTGTATGGTGTTAATGTAATTGTCGATAAGTGACTTGCCTATATTAGTACATGAATATAGTTGAAATGTTCAAAGTGTTTTGATGCACATATAAATACTGTACTAGATGTATGCATATTGATGTTAATGGTAAATCAATAAGTTATGAATAATGTTAGTCTGTGCTGAATTATAGATGAAAGAATATTGGTTAGTTAAAATTCATATACGATTTGGATATAATATCTGCTTTAAAGTTATAATAACCAATATTTTGAAATGTTCAAAATGATATATAGGCATAATTTCCATATATAGTTGGATTTAAAAGGAAATATGTGTTTCATATATTATTTAAATCCGACTGATATTATGAATATAAAACACGTATATTTTGATATATGTAAACAACTCTAATATTGTTCGCCACTACGAATTATAAATTTCCTCTAAAGCAATTTTTTTGTTATATTAAGTCTTGGTGACGTCTTCCAATAATATACTCATCACTGTCCAAAATCACTGGATGTAACTAACGCCAAAGCGTTGTGCACCTTTTATTTTGGTTATATGCGATGGAGTAAAATGTGGTGCTCCAACCTATTATTGGGTCTGACTTAACTAGGCTGCATAATACGATTATGGCCTTAGAGACGAAAGCATGAATTATTCTACATTTTGAGCAAACGAATAATACTGAACAAAATGTTCAACATGCAATCCAAGAGTTATATAGAATATATAATTGACATAAGATGTCTACCTAAAAGGTTGTGTTTTGAGTTTAGCCAAAGCTGGGTCAAGGCATGACTAGATATGGATTTTGGACCACCATTATATGTATATAATGATTTACGTATATGAACAGAGGGATGTTAATTTGAGTGGGAGCATATTTTAGTTTCAATTACATATTTATATTAATATAAATTTTGATTGTCAAAATTTTGTATTAAATAAATATTACATAACCAGTTATTATTTTATTATCTAATGTAGATATTAAATAATAAATAACTCGATAATTTAAATTAATCCTTGAGAAGGATATAAATTGAATTAAATCAAATTTCTTGACCAACATTGAAATTTTAGGGTTGTCCTCAAACATATTAAACGAAATTGTTTTAGAAATAAAGGGAGGATCTAAAATGAGTTAAAGTATGACTTCAACCGATCAAGATATAAATATTACAAAATCTACTTATACATCTCTAGTATTAGATACTAGATATAAATAACATAAATGTATGTTAATTTATAGAAATTGATGAATAAGTAGAAATCTGATAAAAGGGACAAGTGGACTTACGATTGGAACTGAAGCAAATGTTGATGGATTATCCATAGGAAGTTGATTCTTGTTGAATATACTGGCTTAATTAAACAAATAAAATAATTGTTATTATGAAATTCCACTTAAAATAAATGTTATAATATATCTTGTTCAGACAAGTTTTAATTTCATTTGTAATAAAAGAGTAATTGTTACTCATTTTATTTAAATGAAATATCGTATGGAATTTCACAAATAGCTAATAGTTGTAAATCCTTAACTATAATATACATGACATTAATAACAAATGGATTAAATCTAATGATTCAAATCCAGCATACCTTTAGCATCGTATAAACAAGAGAGTATATCAAAACTCCATAATGATGGAATTTTGAGACCATTTGATTTTGAATCATATGCAAATCTTGTCTATTAGGCAAAATAACTGAATCATCCTTCATTTGACACAGTGAATGAGTGATAAGTATTGGGTCTCATACATAATGATGTATTTGGAGCAAAGAATACATAAGCTAGAAGTAGGTTTTATTACTTCATTATATTTATTGATGATATCAGTAGATACAGATATGTGTATTGTATGAAACATATATCAGAATCCTTTGAAAAGTTCAAAGAATTCAAAATGAAGTTAGAAACCAATTTTAATAGAAAATAAATACTTTTCGAACAGATCGAAACAGAATATTTAAGCCAACTATTTAATGACTATCCAGACAAGTTTGAAATTGTTCACAGCTTACTCCATCAAGAACACTATACTGAATGGTGTGTATGGAAGGAGAAATCGCACCTTATAAAATATAGTACGATTAATGATAAGTCATATAGATCTTCCAACAAATTAAATTTAGAACAATTGTATTAAATCCCACTAAAACGATTTAAAGACACCATATAAGATATGGATTAGGAAATGTCCTAGTATGTCTAAATGCGCTGATTTGGGATGTATGGTGCTTGTTAAACGTCATTCCTCTGATAAGATCGGACCCAAATCAAATAAATATTTTATGGAATATCCAAAAGAAGAAAATGGATATTAATTCTATAAATCCTCAGAGAATAAAATGTTTATTGCTCAAATTGGTATCCATATGAAGGAGAGTCAGTCTCTAACGTACCGATGACAATAAAATAGAATCGGAAATGTCTCGGAGACCATAAAATACCAATGAATCTTGTATAGACAAGAAATTGAGTGGGAGTGACACAATAATTACAATGTTATATAATGATAAAACACTAATTATTGTGAATAATGTTAGTTTTAAAATAAGAAATAAATATTGATTCTAAGAAAGAAAATGTTTGGATTAAGAAGTTCGAAATTGAACTTAATTATTTGTTGATCCAATGATTTGCATTAGGATAACAATATGGCTATTGCTCAGGCCTAAAACGTTAAACTCATTATCGATTCAAACATATATTTAAGAAATATAATTCCCATGTGAAGTTGTTCACAAAAGAAATAAACATATCTGCAAAGTTACAAAAGTTGTAATGTTGCAGACCTACTGAATTAAACTCTGTCGCAGTAGAAGTTTAATAGTCACACTAGTTTCATGAGTATGCGATACGTAAATGATTGACTCTAGTGCAAGTGGGAGATTGTTAGAGTTTATGCCCTAGAGGCAATTCATTTGATGAGATTGATAACACTATTGATGTTATTATTTTATTTGGAATAAACTATTATTCTATTATATTGTATTTACTGTGTAATATAAATAATAATATAATAGAAGTCCTTAGAATAATAATACGGAATTATATAGTTCGAGTAAGACTGAACTTGAGATTATATAATGTGATAAGTATTATAATTCTTAAAATGCCACTAGTCGAGTTTTATTGTTAATATAGGACAACAATAAAGCGTTGAGACTGGTATGTTGATTGACTGATGATCACATCTCATTGATCATTAATATACGTGATATTAATGTCAAAACATAAATACGTATTGGAGAATATCGTATTGGGCCGACCCACCGTGAGATAACTACATGGAATATAATTAGCAGTATCATAAGTTATTCTTATAGTGACAGTGATGTAATGGTCCTCAGACCTGAAATCATTATAATTTTATTCGAGGATATTTGTGTTTTGATATCATCTAAAGTTATTTCGTAACAAAGTAATGATAACGGTGATTATTGGATACATCTCAAATCGAACGAAAATTATGAATGATCTAGATGGAATTTAACCCTATGATATATTCGTAGTGATATCCATAGGCCTCTTGATTGAGTCAGACTAGAAATGCATGGTCGTGCTCAAATATTGATTTGTTTTATGTAGTCCACTCATCGATTAAGAGAAACGGATTAAATTGTAAAGAGGGTGATACGATCCATGACTCGAGTTTAATCCTGGATATATTGGTTAAAAGGATTATATTGCATTGATACACTGGTCACGGAAATGTTGCATCGAATCGTTGATCTTATTATAACTTGGGTAGCAGCGACGCATTGCTAGATGCCAATCACTGTTTATGATTTTAAATACGATTTAAAATCATTGCCAACGTTGTAATAACCTATAGGATCACACACTGAGAACGTTATAAAGATAGAATCATTCTTTGGACAAATAAATATCAATTTGTTGATATTTTAGTAAGCATTGAAATGGTATCACAGTTGGTTCCATGTTTGATGGTAAGGGTTAGGGTTTAAAAGGGGTTACACACTTCTTTAAAACCGAGATATATATATAATATTAACCCTTGGAAAAATGAGAAGAGATCGGCAAAAGGGTCGTAACCCTAGATTCCCTTTTCAATACAAAATCCAAAACAATGGCGGCGGCTAGCACCGCATCATCTTTGCTTCTCTTCAATTCAATCGAAGAGGCAAACATTCGTGTGGACTTCTCTGAAGGCAGGGCGCTTTGTCGAGCTATCAATTCATTGCTTCATTCATGGATTCGAGTTAGAGATTAACCCAAATCTTAAAGGTTCCACTTCGTAGGTATGAAATCCTAACCTATTTCGATTTCGATTTACAGTTTTTTTGCCAAGATCCTATTTTACAGATGTTGAAATTTGTTAAATTTGGTTAACGAATACATCATCTAACACCTTCAAATACAACATATTTGTGGAATCCGGTTGGATCCCTCCAACCTGTCCTTCCCTGCATTACAATGGTTACCTCAAATCCAATACGGCCATATTTTTATCGCAGTAATCACAAATAAACAGTTTAATAATAATCAACAATCAATTAACGATATCAATCAACCACCCAATTATTTATTTAATACGTTTATATTATTATAAACGTAACCAACAAGATAAGTTACCTTATTTGTAATCTAATCATTAGAATAATGATTTAATTTGATTAAATTAAACAAACATTTAATTTAATCAATGAATATTAAAATATTCAACACACATACAAATAGTCATCCAATCATCAACCAGTAGCAAACATTGCACACAAAATAAAAACCTAGTTTATATAAAACATAAATGAAATAAACTGAGCGAGTTGAACTCACCTTGGGTTTTCATTTGTCGTCAAAATGATTTATTTTAACTAAATTAAAAAAATGTTTAATTTAATTAAAACTTTTCTGCTGTGTCCAACTCTGTTCGTTCCAGCTCTACGGTTACCGATATGATTCTTATGCTCTCGGTCTTGTTCAGTTCTATTACTGTTACTGTACGACCTAGTTATAGATTTTAAGCGTTATTAATTAAATAAATATTGTAAATATCTTAACTAAAATTTATTTAACCTAATTCTTACCTGATTATTCACATTCAATTTGATTAGGCATATCTTTACAAATGAATTGTCGTATTCGAGATTCCCGGGACACATATATTATTGGTAATATAATTACTCGTTAATAATAAGTACTAGATAACCTATACCTCTTCCCTCACCTATTGTATTCTCCATACTTCATTCACCACGTCACAAATGTAATTAGACACTTAATAAATGTGTGATTAGGCATATCGGCAACACCTACTTATTGTACACTATATCCTTGTTGAACCATCCATCGTCCCCCATTGCTCAACCCATGCGCAAACGAACTGTACACCCCCTCTTATCATTAGCCTTCCACCGCATGTTGCTCACGAATTTTCCTTTCCTCTTTTTTTTTCTTCCCACATTGCACAGTAACTCATCACGTCAAAACACCTTCCTCTCATCAGCCTTCATGTCCCAAACCAGCCCATTCAAAAGAAAACCCACTCCTTTGTCCATTTTGCATGTACAGGCGAAACCATTTTCTTTAGCCCATGCGACTCCATCTCCTCATGCAACATTTACAAATTTTTTCAGTTTTAATTTCCGCACTCTACTAACATACCCCATTCCACTCCATGCACGCATACACCGACTTCTCTCATCCATATTCATGTCATCCTCAACTGCCACATGCACCCAAACATCACACATCCCCTTTGAAGTCGATTGAACACCACCTCAGTCTTGCATAGTCCCCGGTCCGCCTGCGACTTCATCTTCTTCTCCTCCGTCCTCACTTCTCACCACTTACGCCGTCAACCACGAGGCCACAATCATCCCGAACGTTCAACAGACATCTCCCCCTTCGCCGCGAGTTTCGCCACCCCCATACTGTCTGCACTCTCACCACCTACGTCGTCAAACCACCCACCGACCCTCTGGTCTTGGTCACCACGGCACACGAGCAAGCTATAGAAAGTTCTCTTGCCTCTCCAGTATATAAATACCGCATGGATTTTAGATGGTGGAGAAGGGAACAAATATTGATTTTCTAATTTCGATTTGTAATCGGTATGCGGTTTCATTATTACAGAGGAAGAGAAAAAAAGAAAAATTTGCTTTTGTTTTCGTCCACGCTGAAACAACGAAGAGAGGCGACACTCTATATACGGAAGAAGAAGTGTGGAGAGCACGACACTAGAAATTGTTTTTTTATTGGTAACTTTGTCGCCATGGTTCACTGAAAAGAAAAGCCATACAGGCTACATCTAGGATTTCAGCAGCTTGGTTCGCACGACCCCATAATTTGGGTAGGCTAGGTTCTTTAGGTTTGCGGTTGTTTAAGCTTGTATGTGAGAAGAAAAGGATGTGTATTTTTATAATTGGTCTGCTATGAAAGGTGGTATGTTTAGTGTAGGTCTAGTAAGATGAGTTGACAGAACATATGGCATACTGGTATGTACAAAATTTTATTTACTTAGGCTTAAGAAATGGGTAGGTTTATTTAGGCTTTTTTTTATTTTACGATTACCGATATATTACATTGATCGTTAAATTTGCACAGAGAAATATGAACTTTAAAAATAACAAAAATGCACGTCATGATATAATTTGACATTATGGTTCTAATGAAACTAGTTTTGTTGAAAATGGAATTTGTTTGCAAAAATGGTGCTATAAAGATCACAATTTATTACCCGGTTCACCCATAAATTTTGTCTACCGACAAAACAACTCCAATTGACTTCAAACTGGAAATCTACAAATAACTAGCGATACGCATCCCAATAAATTCGTTTCATCGAAAACGGAAGTCGTTTAAAGAATAATCATTTATGAGGCCTATATAATATCGATAAAATATATTTAAATTCAAAATTAATTCAATATTATCGAATACACCCAAATAGAATAACATATAGCTTTAAATTAAATAAATTTCAAACTCAACGTTCAGAAATCCGAATTAAACGATATTCTGTTTATATAAAATTCCTTTTATATTTATAATTAAATCGTTATAATTTTGATTACGAAATTCCATGGCGACTATTTGAAAATTTGAATTGGACATAACTCAAAATCTGTAGCATGAAATCTTTGTTTTTCTCTTTTATCAGAAACATCAAATCAAATCGATCCAAACGTTTCTTATTTCATAGAATTCCGACATGTATCGGATCCTGTATATTCAACTGAAGTTCAAATCGAAAATTATGAACTACCGTGTCATTACGAGCTTGTTTTAAAAAAAAAATTGAACTCCATTTTATTAAATAAATTCGGTATAAAATCCAATATATTTCCAATATAATATATAAAACACATTTAAATAATCCAATTTAAATGACAGAAAAATCTGAGACGTTACATTCTTCCCCCTTTAAAAGAATTTCGTCCCCGAAATTTTAAGGTAAGAAGAATGATCTGAACTCAATTATTTTAGAATAATTATTCTTGAATGATGAAAAACAAATTCAAACTCTTTAAAATTTTCAAAAATTTCGCTATCACTTCCTCTGCATGGTTTGATCGGTACAACTACAAATTTCACTCCGGCCTCAATTTTTCTAAAAGAAAACCAAAAGCAAATGGTTATCCAACTCATGGGTATAAAATCAGTCACCAACCAATAATATTAAGGTTTACCGATTTGTCGGGAAACTCAATCCCAATTTCGCAGCAAATCAACTAACTGCTCTTTGTCACCCAACCTGTGCTTCAATCTCTGCAACCAAATCAATTCCACAGCCCGCACTTAACTCAACTTACCAGGCTAGTAACAATCCAGGGATAAATAATTTAATTTCATAACCCATTTTATTCCTAATTCATTATAATGGGGTTTAGTTTCACTTCATTCGACTTGATGAATTTTATGCAACCAATCCAACATCCAAACAACAAACAACCAAATCGTTTGAATTATATCCAACATTGCTACTTACTGATCTGCGTTTACTTTGGTTTATCATACATTAATATCAATCGATTTATATCCAATTGATTCCCATTATTATCCATTTGATTTCAAAATGCCAGTTTATTTAATTCAATTTCATATTCAATTAACCTGCTGGTTTCTAACCAATTCAATTCCATTTCAAAGTTCAACCAAATCAAGCAAAACAACCAAACAACCAATATTGCTATAATATAGAAAATTATTTCCTTTTTCTATAAAAACATAATTTGGGAAAAATTATTTCATTTACCCTCTACATAAAATAATATTGTATCAATTGCCAGTTCAATATGATTACCCAACACTTGGACCGATCAATCAACACAATCCAAAATATTTTATACAAAATTTTCAAATACGCTCTCTTGTATATATGTACTCAAACTCAATCTAGGATAATACTAATCCCACCTCTATCGAGTTACGCCACAGAGCCAAGGTTATTACTAAACAAATAGCTCTGATACCACTATAACGACCCAGTAGGAATTCGATGCTCGAATTTCGACAATAATATTAAATCTCATATTACTTGCCAAAATCCCAGTATCGAAAACACCAGATAGTCAATAGAAAGAAATTAGAGGGTGAGATAAGAAAGAAAGAAATGTTAGAATAGAAGAATAAGAAGAAGAACCAACACCATACAGAGTCTCACATCACAGCGGAATAAATCATAACATAGGAATAATCTTTATTGAAAACTTAGAAAATACTTACTATTATCAGAGTGTAGTAATATATCTGGATAGTTATAATAACCTGTCCTTATATACATCACACAACGGAATAAATACTATATATCATATGTTTGAACACCTTCAGCCCGTCTCTGAACTTCAAAGCATTCAATAAGTTGGACCTGTACAACCCGGTCTAACCCGAGCATTTCAAAACACTGGGTCAGTCTGGTGAACCAGCGTGAGAAACCCACTAAGTTTTATATAACATCCATATTGATTTCAAAGTTCAAAATCCTTTTGAAAGAAAAGGATAATAGCAGGACAAACCCACACATAAATACGGACGGTTTTTACCTTACTATAACCCAAAAACATTTTTGAAATTATATATTATTCTGATATTATAATAATGTCTAAATACAAGTAAACAGCAATCTAGCGGAACGCTTGCACCTCACGCTCCATATATATAATATACAATCAAAACCGTGGGCGCTTATTGGAGATTAGATTCCGACCATGACAAGGTATGGAACCACCTTCCGATAGTGTATCTCTAGAGGGGCGTACACTGGGTTCAACAAGAATGTCTTCCGACCCGGCCCACACATGACCGACCACTCATTTCGCTTTAGCGTATCGAATGTATATCACCAACGGTTGGGTGCGACCCACCATTTCCCGAAAAAGGACATTATGGAAATAGATTTAAGAATGAAATGGATTTTCTCTAGATAGGTGATTATACACCCTAATAGGAATGACCCACAAAGCCATGCTGCCTGCCCGATTTTTGTCATTTCCCGGTTCGTGAGGCTTGAGGCTACGATTATGTTAGCACATCACTTTGAATGCCACATTGTCAAATCCGTCAAATCACTAATTGATGCCCTCAAAATTAAACTGGACATGTTTGAAGAAATCAATGTACGTGACCATCCAGAAATACTCTATCAGATACTCGTCCACACAAGTCACCCAGGAACAAGATGAATCGAAGGCACCCTCCTACCGCATCCCAGGAATCAACCAAAGCATCAGTAGCGAGAAGTCCTTGCAATCCGTAAAATCTCAACCATGATAGAATCACAGTTTAAAAACCTCTGGTAGCTAGCCAGAGAAATTCAACAGCATTCCTTCCGCTTATGAAGATCCATAGTTTTTAATGCTTCATCTCGACAATCTTCTGGTTTCTTCAACGTTTACCTATTTACTGGTCGGAATGGTTTTCAAATATAGATTCGATCCCGGTCTTTCCGTACCAACAATCAATTTGGTCCTATTTTAATAGTCGGTGATTTAACTATCGAAATAAACAATCATCATCCATAGAAAAATAAAGTGGATTCATTGGTTCAGTATACAGCGTCACATGGCCTTTTTAGTTAAACATTTGTTATTCAAATTTTAAATCTCCCAACATTTGGAATACCTCCCTTACATTTCTTATTTCTAGATCAATTTATTCAACATATAACCTTTGGAATTATAGCTTACAGTAGTCTTCACAGAAATATTAACTTAACTCCCTCAACTACCCTCGTTTCTAAATTACTATCATCCTTGGATAATTATGAAGTCGTTCAAGTTGGGGTATTTTATTTACCTCTCAGACCTTGAGTCGTCAACGTACTTATCTTCAGAATTTATAGAAGTTTATAAATGAAATCGCATTCAAATAATATTCCATCACTTCTATTTATTTTAGAATCCTTTCTAAATAAACATATATCTTAGTTTATTCAAATAAACTCCTTTCACGTAAAAAATATTCATCTCTGGATCTTTATCGTTAGGTTCTCATTTTATAACCAACCCCAATCCACTAAGATTTCTGTTTGATTTCAACTCACATATATTTTGTTTAAAACTTTCCTTTTATATAATTCTTTTCCGGAAATAAATCCAGAATCTAACTCATATAAATATGAGTAAAACTTATTAAAAATCCTTTTTAATTATAACTAAGGTCCCACTCAATTAATTCCCTTTATCACTATTTCCATTTTAGTCTGGTTTCTTTCAAACAATATTTACTTTAAAAATTAACATTTTTCTTTTTATAGCAATCTGGACTCGATATATCAAAACAACTTGGTTTCATTTAAAAACACTATTATATATTCAAATCTTATCTATCGAGTCACTTTATGAATTCACATTCATACTATACTTTAAAAATCTCGTTAACAGGTCAACTTCTTGTTAATTGCCTAATATCCTTTATATCAAATAGATTTACTTCATTATCAACAATAAATAAAATAATTTGTCTTTCTTAAAAGGTTATTTCAAAATGATACTTAACTTCAATAATAATTAACGATCCAATAATAGTTTTAATAATCAAATCTCACTCAAGTAGTCGACTTGGTCGTCCCAAACAATGTTACTTTATTACCCATTTCCACTTAGTTATTAATTATAAATTAATAAATAAAAATAATTTAAATATTTTCATTTTACTTAATTAACAATCTAATAATCTCATTTTATCATTTATTGAAAATAACTAATTCAACTCTTAACCATTTGGTTAATAGCTGCTCATTTACTTACAAGACTCAATAACCGACAAATCTCGCTTTATACACTCGTTTTATAATTACAAAATAAAATAATTATTTATTTCATTTAATAACTGCATTTAAAATAATCTACATAAAATAGATTTCAAAATTTGTCTTTAGTTATAAAATTTGTTTTATAACTTTCTTCTGTTTATTTACATGACGGTAAATCAATCTCTATAAAACGATTCATTCTTAGGCCATCTGCCGATAATTACTTAACCGATAACACCCATTATTTAAGATCAAACAAGTGATGACTTTGGTTTCAATAATTAACAATCAATCAAACTGATTAACAGTTCATATAAATACAACATATTTGAGGAATCCGGTTGGATCCCTCCAACCTGTCCTTCCCTGCATTACAATGGTTACCTCAAATCCAATACGGTCGTATTTTTATCGCAGTAATCATAAATAAACAGTTTAATAATAATCAAAAATCAATTAACGATATCAATCAACCACCCAATTATTTATTTAATACATTTATATTATTATAAACGTAACCAACAAGATAAGTTACCATATTTGTAATCTAATCGTCAGAATAATGATTTAATTTGATTAAATTAAATAAACATTTAATTTAATCAATGAATATTAAAATATTCAACACACATACACATAGTCATCCAATCATCAACCAGTAGCAAACATTGCACACAAAATAAAAACCCAGTTTATATAAAATATAAACAGGATAAACTGAGCGAGTTGAACTCACCTTGGGTTTTCATTTGTCGTCAAAATGATTTATTTTAACTAAATTAAACAAATGTTTAATTTAATTAAAACTTTTCTACTGCGTCCAACTCTGTCTGTTCCAGCTCTACGGTTGCTGATACGATTCTAATGCTCCTAGTCTTGTTCAGTTCTATTACTGTTATTGTACGACTGAGTTATAGATTTTAAGCATTAATAATTAAATAAATATTGTAAATATCTTAACTAAAATTTATTTAACCTAATTCTTACCTGATTATTCACGTTCAATTTGACTAGGCATATCTTTATAAATGAATTGTCATATTCGAAATTCCCGGGACACATATATTATTGGTAATATAATTACAGAAACATTTACATGTAATTTCTTATGGATCTTTAGTTTTTATTTCCTAAATCACTGCTTTTTCATTAATAATAAGTATTAGTTAACCTATACCTCTTCCCTCACCTATTGTATTTTCCATACCTTATTCACCACGTCACAAATGTAATTAGACAATAAACGTGTGATTAGGCATATCTGCAACACCTACCTGTTGTACGCCATATCCTTGTTGAACCATCCATCGTCTCTCATTGCTCAACCCATGCGCAAACGAACTGCACACCCCTCTTATCTTTAGCCTTCCACTGCATGTTGCTCACGAATTTTCCTTTTCCTCTTTTTTTTCTTCCCACTTTGCACAGTAACTCCTCACGTCAAAACGCCTTCCTCTCATCAGCCTTCATGTCCCAAACCAGCCCATTTAAAAGAAAACCCACTCCTTTATCCATTTCGCATGTACAGGTGAAACCATCTTCTTTAACCCATGCGACTCCATATCCTCATGCAACATTTACATATTTTTTTTCCGCTAATGCTATAAAGCCCGACTGAAAAAGGCCCGAATCGGTGCGGGAAGCATTCCTACCGTAAGATGTACTACCACCCGTGAATTTCGTCCATTAGATTAAATATCGCACATCCCGCATGCATTGATTTCGGGCCTGATAGCACGTTCCTTTTTTTTTAGTTTTAATTTCCGCACTCTACTGACATACCCCATTCCACTCCATGCACGCATACACCAACTTCTCTCATCCATATTCATGTCATTCTCAACTGCCACATACACCCAAACATCACACATCCCCTTTGACGTCGACTGCACACCTCCTCAGCCTTGCACAGTCCCCAGTCTGCCTACGACTTTATATTCTCTCTCCTCCGTCCTCACTTCTCACCACTTACGCCGTCAACTACGAGGCCACCATCATCCGAAACGTTCAACAGAGATCTCCCTCTTCACCGCGAGTTTCGCTACCCCCATATTGTCTGCACTCACACCACCTACGTCGTCAAACCACCCACCGACCCTATGGTCTTGGTCACCATAGCACACGAGCGAGCTACAGGAAGTTCTCTCGCCTCTCGAGTATTTAATTACCGCATTGATTTTAAATGGTGGAGAAGGGAACAAATATTGATTTTCTAATTACGATTTGTAACGGGTACGCGGTTTCATTATAACAGAGGAAGAGAATAAAAGAAAATTTTGCTTTTGTTTTCGTCCACGCTGAAACAACGAAGAGAGGAAACACTCTACATACAGATGTAGAAGTATGGAGAGAACAGCATTAGAAATTATTTTTTTATTGGTAACTTTTTCGCCATGGTTCACTGAAAAGAAAAGCTATACAGGCTACAGCTAGGATGGCTACAACTAGGCTTTTAGCAACTTGGTCCGCACGACCCCATTGTTAGGTAGGCTAGGTTCTTTAGGTTTGCGGCTGTTTAAGCTTGTATGTGAGAAGATAGGGATGTGTATTTTTATATTTGGTCTATCGTGAAAGGTGGTACGCTTAGTGTAGGTGTAGTAAGATGAGTTGACAGAACATATAGCATAATTGTATGTACAAAATTTTATTTACTTAGGCTTAAGAAATGGGTAGGCTTATTTAGGATAGGCTTTTTTTATTTTACGGTTACCGATATATTACATCGATCACTAAATTTGCACAGAGAAATGCGAACTTTAAAAATAACAAAAAGGCACGTCATGGTATAATTTGACGTTATGGTTCTAATGAAACTAGTTTTGTTGAAAACGGACTTCGTTTGCAAAATAGCGCTATAAAGATCACAATTAACACCCGGTTCACCCTTAAATTTCGTCTACCGACAAAACAACTCCAATTGACTCCAAAATGGAAACCTAACAATAACTAGCGATACACATCCCAATAAAATTCGTTTCGTCGAAAACGAAAGTCGTTTGAAGAATATTCATTTATGAGGCCTATATAATATCGATAAAATATATTTTTAAATTAATTCGATATTATCGAATATACCCAAATAGAATAACATATAGCTTTAAATTAAATCAATTTCAAACTCAACGTTCAGAAATCCGAAATAAACGATATTCTGTTTATATAAAATTCCTTTTATATTTACAATTAAATCGTTATAATTTTGATAACGAAATTCCATGGCAACTATTTGAAAATTTGAATTGAACATAACTCGAAATCTGTAACATGAAATCTCTGTTTTCTCTTTTATTAGAAAAATCAAATCAAATCTATCCAAACGTTTGTTGTTTCACAGAATTCCGACTTATTTTGGATCCTGTATATTCAACTGAAGTTCAAATCGAAAATTACGAACTACCGTGTCATTACGAGCTTGTTTTAAAAAAAAAAATATTCGAACTCCATTTTATTAAATAAATTCAGTATAAAATCCAATGTATTTCCAATATAATATATAAAACACATTTAAATAATCCAATTTAAATGACAGAAAAATCTGGGGCGTTACATGAAAGTAGTTGATGGAGGCAAAAATGAAATAGGAAACCCTAGTTCGAACTGAGGGGGTATAATGAAGACAAAAGAGTCATTATGTTATATTTAGTATTAATGAAGACAAAAGAGCCGTTATGTTATATTTAGTATTAATGAAGACAAAATAGCTGTTATGTTATATTTAGTATTAATGAAGACGAAAGATTCGTTATATTATATTTAATATGATTTATAATTTACAATTAGTCATTATGTTATATTTAGCATGATTTGTAATTTACAGCTACCCGTTGCAATGCTTTCCTATATATACATGTCTTTGTTTCATTACTCTTTTTACAGGAAATATATTAGTGGAAAATAGGGAGAAGGACAAAGTTAGCAAAAAATTTAGCCAAAAGTATGTAAAGTTTTAAAATTGGGGTGAAGGACATGTTGTAGGGTAAAAGTGAAAATGGGAATCGGCCCCCTGAATTCCACTTTTGCCTAAGTTTTGTCCTTCTCCCCAATTTCAAAAGTTTGTATACTTTTGGTTAAAAAAAAATTGTAAGTTTTTCCTTAAAAAGAAATTCCTCAATATATTATTTCATCAATAAAATCTTTTGCTTCCTCAATATTTGTCTTGTTCTTCAATTTGTTCTTCTTGTCCTTCAATTGTAAAATCACTAAATTTCTTCTTAAAGGCATTCTTCTTTTGTAACCACATCACATGGCCATAAATTGAAAAAACATTTCCATCGAACAAATTATCTCAATTGTTGTATGAATGGAATGAACAAAACAAAGAGTATTTGAAGTTGAAGTCCCGCAGCCTAGATAACAAGAACTGATGCAACCCAGAATTTATTTTCTTTCAAAAGCTTTGCAGCGTCCATTGTTATTCAGAGTATTGAATTTCAAAATTGGCAAAGCGTAACTGCTCTTCAAGTATTGAAACTCATTTTCGTATATTTGTGATCATATTTTCAGTAAGTTCACCAACGATGTGTCATTGGCTACAGCATAATTTAAAGAGCATCCAAGAAAAAATACCGTCCGCGAGTTCTGTTACCTATTATATGATATAATGAACATACAAAAATCAACATCAGAAGAAATTATTATTGAATGGAATTCAAATTTGTTAAGACAACTACTAATGATATATATATATATATATATATATATATATATATATATATATATATATATATATATATATACATAGAAAAGTGGAAGAAATTGGCCTTCATAGCTAACAAATCTAACAACTCCATTTAGTTATATCTGCTGCTTATTCTCCTATTTATACCGAAGGGGACTTCATAAAATGTTAGATTTTATTGGTTTGGTTGCTCGCATAAGCTTAGGGTGAAGCTGCCCGATATACACAGGGTTTGTATGATGTTCGGTTTGCATGCTTAACCACTTTTTGTTCTTTGAAAGTTGTTTTGCAGTATATATGCGCATTTACATCTAATGCATGGATTCTAGTGTGCAAGTGTATTGTGGCTTTACAGACCAGAATTGTGCAGCATGTTTCCAATGAATCATATGATGCAGTTTCTTTACTTGCAATCAAATTTAGCAATATAAAATTACACAGTAAATAGTAAAAAAAAAAAACACATGCGGCAACCATTTTGCAAAGAAGTCATGTTTGTATCCAATACCACCAAAAAATTGTGTTTAGCTATACCTTTTTCCTTTGAGTTGAAAGAACTCACTTTGTACTGCAATCTAATGAAGTAATTTGTCTAGTTTGATATGTGGTCAAGAGTTCCAATGGCAGCACACTTACATGCGGTTATACTAAGTGCGAAAATAAAGATATATATCGTTCTTACGTTGGAAAAAAAATCAATTTTACACTATACATGGTTAAGGAAAAAAAATATGAGCATTAAAAACCAGTTGAAGAAACAACGAAAACATATCAGCAGTAACAAAATTCACAGACATTGCATACTCAAAAACAACATGCCAGATAGTCCACTTTTGTGTCAAATACCATGGCAAAATTGTTTCACAGCATACTCAAGAATTTTCTTACATCAAACATGGTGTTAATTATATAACACTAATAATTGTTTAGTAGAAAATAATAATAAAAGAATTTATAAAAATTTGAAAAATAATGATGTAACCTGCCAAATGAAGAAATGCTCAAATGTATAAAGATATTTTATACAATTAAGTGGAAAACAGGTCAGGTTAATCAAGACAAAACCGTTCGGCCTCCATACACAGTCATCTACGAGCATTAATCCAAAGGTCACACATGTGCCTTCAGTCGCAGTCTCATCTACATATCATTGCACATAATTTTTACGTGTTGAAAACAGTTCTTCAACCTATGGTATTTTGCACACAATAGGAAGGTATTATATGGTCGTTTTAAATTTAGCTGAAAATAGAAAAACTTCAATCCATGCTTTATTATAGTGAGTATTGCATATTCATCTCAAGATATATTGAGGGCTTGGAAGAAAAATATTTGATGGATCTTTATTAGAAAAGCCTTAAAAAATGGATTATCTTCGTATGTCTCTGAGTTCTCCAACGTAAAACCACATGTCGAAAATGGAAGAGCCAACCACTGGACGAACTGATAGTTATGTAAAAGAAAAAGCGCAAAAAGGAAAAGAAAAAAACAAACAAATTTTACGTGAACGACCTTCAACATCCAAGCTAAACAACTCACTTTAGCAAATTGACAAATGTCAATCCAAAATTTCATTACCACTTCGTACAATCGACTAGGATACCAGTAATTGTAGATCCAAAAATTAGTTAGCGTACATTTGGAAGATTCCGTTGCAAATTGAAGTTGACCAATTATTTTGATGCAGTAATTTCTTTTTTCCATGGCTTGTTTAAGTGAAAGAAGTAAGTGGACCTATAACGTATTTTTATTATTATTAAGGGCAATTTCAGCTTTGTGCAGTATTTTAAAGAATATGTAAAAAAAAACAAATATTGTGTAATATGTTAAATAGCTCTCCAAATTTTAGAGTTTTATATTTTCAACCAAGGGAAGCACTCATGAGCTTTCATGTCACATTAACACAAACCAACCTCCTGGATAAAAGAAAATATCAGCTCTCTACAATAAATTTATCATTAAATTCAATCCTTGTTCAATATCAATGCACCATTGAATTAGGCCGGTTAAAAAGAGTTACATTCGAGATTAAAACCATGGTACTGGTCCTAAAACAACCAGCAAGGGCCTTCCAATCTGAACCACATATACAAGATATGAGTGTGAAAATATACACAAGTAAGTGCAATGTAAACATACCTGACCAAAAGACTTATGGTTTTATGGAATTGGCAATGGGGACGAGCATCGAGGGGGTTTTCAGAACTTGGTCTTCTTCAACAGCATAAGAGGTCACCGAAGGCGTAGATGCATCTAAACTCACTGCTATTGTTACAGGTTTTCTTCTCGTATTATCTGCATTTTTATCTAGAACAGGATAAAAGGTATAAGAAAATATAAGTACAAACATGTTAGGGGGATGAACAGACAACCATAATAGTGAAGAACGAATTATATTATTTCCCGAAAGATAACCAAGCAGTCTAAATGCAGAAGCAACAAATGGCATTAGAAAAGAAACAACAAAAGTTCTAGCACTAAGGGGTACTACTGTTGTAATACCATCGAGAACAATTGAGAGTGGAATGAAGGTCAAAGAAAGCCTTTTAAAACAAAATCTAAATACCAAAACACTTGATCACAGCAAACCGGAACATTAACACCATTATCATCTCCAGTACCCTCCTTCCACTGACAGTCTCACCAACAATCAAACACCGATCACAAACTGTCATTCTATATACCAAGCCCACTAACTCCTCAACTCATTAACATCATAACAACCACCAATAACCTCTACGACCTAACATCACCAGAATCACAGAAAGCTGCCACTCACCATAAAAAACCTGAATTTCTACCTTTACTGTTAAGTAGTCTTTGTAATTCTGAAGCATGCTTAGCTCATTATATTTTGTTAATATGATCTATGGTAATTTTCCGCTCCATACAATGGTCGATGTTATCATATAAGTACTATAGAAAATAATAAAAGAATAAACTTTTAAATAAGTTAAAAAATGTTATCATTTTCATAATTCTAAACTCTTGCATTTTAGAATTATGGTTTCAGATGAAAATAATCCAAAGTCAATAAAAAAATTATCTATTTCAATTGAGATGAATACTTAAGTGTAAAACTGAGATACAGACTACTGGAATTATTAAACAATTAAACATATAAATTAAAAAAAGACCTATGTTGGAATATAACGCACCTAAAGTTTTGGGCATGTATTCTAGTTGAATGATTCAAAGCACTGGTAAAAAATAATGGATCTAGAGAATGACATGAATAACGGGCACAAAGGGAAGATGGGGATGATAATGCCGATAGTGAAGGATACCTGAAAAGGACAAAAGCCGAGATGGGAGAAAGTAACGACAAGGTGGAAACCGAGATGAGGTTGAAGAGGGAGATGAGAAGGAGGTTGAGGTGGCTTTGGCTCCATGTAAAAACTTGGGTTACGAAGAAGAGAATTAGGATTACGAAGAAGAAAGTGAAAGAGGGGAAGCAAAAAAGCATAAAGTGCGGAAATGAAAAATATGTGGGAACAAAAAATAAATAAAGGCGCTAGTTTGGAGTTACGTTTCTAGTTCCGTTTCCGCATACAAGAAAAGCGATAGAAGCGTTAACGGATGCAGTTCAGTAACAAACACCGCTATATAGTGTAACTAATACCTAATTTTCTTGTAGTGAATCATAGACACAGAATCAAACACAGATGCAATATAAGCAGAAATAAAAATGCAGAAAATGAAAGAACACACTGGATTTTATACTAGTTTGGAAATGCTCCTACGTCTAGTCCCACGCAACGTTGGATTGCGCAGAGTTTTATTACTATATCAAAATCCAATTACATCCCTCCTTGATTTCACGGCTACAAGGGATACCACCGTTTCCACCCACACACTTGATCAAATATACCTTCCTTGATTTCACGGCTACAAGGGATACCACCGACTACCCGTCCTTGATTTCATAGCTACAAGGGATACTACCGATTCCTTTACTCAATCCAAAAAATTAAAAACAGCCCTATAACTCTTCAATAACACTTGATTTAGAGAGTAATGAGTAGAGAGTGAGAAAAGAAGAAGTTTGATCAAAATGGAATTGAATTCGGTAAAGTATAAGTGTAGAAATCATAAAAATGATTAAGAATAATGGTGTAATGGAAGAGAGTGAAATTAGAGAAGAAGAGACAATGAAAAAATTCGAATTCAAGCCCCTTTTATAGTGTATGAAAGGATGCCACGCCATCACAATTTTTGAAAGACACTACCTTCCATAATTGGAAAAAGACAAATATATGTCAACATAAAGTTTAATTTTTGAGCATTTTTCAAGTGTTTTGATAAAAATATAATTTTGGAAATTCTTGAATTAAAATATAGTGTTGTGAATAAATATTATAAAGTAGGAAATCATATTAAAACATAAATATAAACCTTATAAACATATTTATAAAATTATAGAATGAAAGATATAAAAATATAAAGTGTATAAAATTATAAACATATAAAACTTATAAAACTTGAGTTTGAAAACAAAACTAAAACAAGAAAGGAAAACAGAAAGGATAGAAAACAAAATAGAGAGGATTGAAGATAGAATATGAAAACAGAATTTGAAAATCAGAATTTGAATTTGAACCTGGAGTGCTATTTAGATTCTTACATAATCTTGACTCTATAACTATATTAGTCTTGAACTCTTGAAATCTTGAATACTCATGAGTCTTGAAATTTCTCTGAACGCTGAATCTCTAATATCTTTAAACTGGACAGTCTTCAGTAATATTTCCTGTATATAAATCCTGCATATGTGTGTGTATATATATCCTATACAAAAGTGTTAGTATATATTTTATAATCAATTAATACTGAAATAAGGTTGCTGTCATCAAAATTCCATTCTCTAACAATCTCCCCCTTTTTGATGATGACAACCATAGTTTATAAAATATCATACTTATATATACCTTTTGATGACGACCCTTCAAATACTCCCCCTGTCTATATGAATTCTACTATATTTATATTTTATAATTTATCCCCCTTTTGGCATTATCAAAAAGAAATTTTAAAAGTACTCCACCTAAATTATATAATTATCTAAATAGAACTTAAGTCACTAACCTAATTATGATATTCCCCTTAATTTATAACTAATTCAAAGTAAAAATACTCCCCCTAAGTAACATATTCTTATATTATTTTTTGTTTATAGAATTATAAACATAAATGATAATTTCATTAAACCTGAGTTTGTACGAATACATGAATTTATATAAGTATGATACATCGTAAGAGCGCAACAAAACGAAAATCAAAGAAAACCTTAAACACTAATTATTTTGATAATGAGATATTTGTGAATTGGACAATTTGGATAATGGAGACAAAATTCTCCATTCTTTTCAATTATATTCCCATTTTAGTCGAATAAGACCTCTCCTACACATACAAACTTATCGTCTTCTTCCGTAATCGTTGGTTAAGTCTCTTGTTGTTCTTCCTCCTCCATCATTTCTTCTTCCTCTTCTAGTTCTTCCTCTGGTTCTTCCACCCCTTCCATGGCTTGATTATCATCATCAATGATAATCGGATTAGCATGATTACCCATTATGTATTTAAGTATACTCCTTACTACTTTCCCTTGCTTGTTTTGCTCTTAATTCATCCTAATATGGAATACTTGTATTTCAGCCATCAATTGCAGAACATATTCCATCTTTTCTTCAATTTTGATAACCCGAGGTAGCGTAGATCATTGAATAGGACTCTCAGATGGTCCAGCGTATGAATCGAAGTTGATTTGGGTGTTTATATTAGTAGAGGCCATTGTATTTTTTTTATTTAAAGTTTTTACAGAGAAGAGAAATGAAAATGAAACAAAAAAGTTGAAGTTTTAAATAATTAAAATAAATAACTTTTGATGGGAATTAAATTTGAAATTCTGGCAGTTATATGTCGACATATAATAAACTTTATGTCGACATATCTTAGTTTTAAATTTTATTTTTCTAATTTCTTATGTTACTTTTATATATTATAAGATATTTAATTATTCTAACTCACTTAATGAACATATGCCTAATTCTCTCTTAAATTTAGTGAAAGTTGCTTCATTTAATGGTTTTATTAATATATCTGGTATTTGTTTATCAGTTTTTATAAATTCGAGTGAAATCTTTTCTTTACTTACGTTATCTCTTATAAAATGATGTCTTACATCGATATGTTTAGTTCTTGAATAATGAGTTGGATTTTTAG
This sequence comes from Allium sativum, assembly GCA_030737875.1. Classification (NCBI taxonomy): domain Eukaryota; kingdom Viridiplantae; phylum Streptophyta; class Magnoliopsida; order Asparagales; family Amaryllidaceae; genus Allium; species Allium sativum. The sequence goes on along the minus strand of CM060925.1, from coordinate 181,086,011 downwards.
AAATATTTATAGCACTTGTGTTATCACAGCATATAGGTGATTTATTTATATTTAAACCAAAATGATTTAAAGTTTGTTGCATATATATTTCTTTTGAACAAGCCAAAGCAGCAAAGATACATTCTGCTTCAGTTGTTGACAAAGATACAGTATTTTGCTTTTTACTAAACCACAAGACTAGTGAATGTCCTAAGAAGTGATATGTTCCATTAGTACTTTTACGATTGGATTTACATCCCGCACAGTCAGCGTCACAGTACAAACCTAATTCGAATGAATCATTCTTAGGGTAAAACAATCTGAAATCTGATGTATGCTTTACATACCTTAGAATACGTTTTACGGCTTTTAAATGTGTTTCCTTAGGTTTTGATTGATATCTTGCACAGAGACATACACTATGCATTCTGGCGATTATATACAATAATGATCCAATCATTCCTCTATATAGTTTCTGGTCAACGTCTTTTGATGTATCTTCTTTACTTAAAGCTATATTAATTGCCATACGTGTTGGTCTCCCATTTGTTGTTGTTAGATTATATTTATTGATTAGATCTCTTGCGTATTTTTCTTAATTAATAAATATTACATTTTTTAATTGATGAATTTGCAATCCTAGAAAAGTTCTCCCATATGACTCACTTCAAATTCTTTAGTCATAATATCTGAAAATTCTTTATTAATCTTATCGTTTGTCAACACAAAAATTATATCATCAACATATATTTGTACTAACTGAATATTTTATTATTTTTCTTAATAAACAAAGTATTATCTAATTTTTGTATTTCAAAATTTGATTGTAACAGATAATTTCTTAATCTATCATACCAAGCCCTAGGAGCTTGTTTTGATCCGTATAATGCTTTCTTTAACTTATGTACATGATTTGGTAATTTTTCATCTTCAAGTAGAGGTGGTTGCTCTACATTAAACATCTGGTTTAACAAATTCATTTAGAAAAACAATTTGACATCCATTTGATATAATTTAAAATTATTATGGTTTGCAAAAGCTAGTAATATCCTAATAGCTTCTAATCTTGCTATATGAGCAAATTTTTCATCATAATCAATTCCTTCTTCTTGAGTAAAACCTTGTGCTACTAGTCGTTCCTTATTTCTTATAACCTCACCGTTTTCGTTGATTTTATTTTTATAGACCCATTTGGTTCCTATTATAGTCTTATCCTCATGTCTAGGAACAAGTTCCCATACATCATTTCTAGTAAATTGATTCAGTTCTTCTTGCATAGCAAGTATCCATGAATCATCGGAAGATGCTTTCTTTGGATTTTTAGGTTCAATAGTTGAAATAAAAGTCGTATTATTCATATTATTTAATTGATTACGGGTTCTAACAACGGATTCAATATCTCCTAAAATATTTTCTACAGGATGATCTCTAAGTAATCTAATTCTTTTATTTGGTTGATTATCTTTATGATTTATTTCATTAATCTCATTTTAACAATCATCTTCACTGTTTTGAATTATAATTTTATAGCTTTCATCAAAAGATATATTTAGAGTTTCCTCTATGGTATTGGTTCAAGTATTGAAAACTCTATATGCCTTACTTCTATCTGAATATCCATTAAATATTTCTTTATCGGATTTCGAATCAAACTTATCTAAGTTATCTTTTGTATTTAGTATAAAACATTTTCTTCCATTTTTTTTGCATAGTAAATAGGGTTAAATGGCCCCTACCATCTTTATTATAACATAACAATTACATGATAACAAGTACATAACAAAATATAATCATACACAAGAAATTATAGAATGGACCATTACATGCTTAGAAACAACGACACTCTTCCTAATGTTCCTCTCCATCCACGAAAGGTATAGTGTCTTCCTTGATACTTTCAGTAATAAGCATCCACTTAAGTTTTCCCATCTTGTACTTGAAAAACAAAAACCATTCTTCCGCTGATGCATTTGCAGGAGTGTGCAATTGAAAATGTATAAGAACATGCTTACAAATAAATCTAGTATAAATGCATTCCAAAAACAAGTGCTTTATTGTTTCTCTATGTTTTTCACATAGCACGCAAGCATCAGAATCAATAATTCCCATCTCATACAATTTCCTCTTCGTATGAAGGCCATTCTGAAGAACTCTCCACATTAGTAAATTTCTTTTGGAATACTGTTTAAAAGCCAGACTCTGGAATGCCAAGGACAGCATACACTACTCTGAACCAAATCTTTGTAAACTGTGGAGACCGAGTGAGGCTTCCCATTCCATAAAGTATGAAAGGAGGAAAGATGAAGACTAGTATTCAATAAATTAGACCAGACAGATCTAATTAATGAAGAGTTACAGCGAGGAAGCCTTAATTCACCATTTACTATCACCTTTGCCATAGTATCACCTTCATTAATACCAAGCATTCTTCTTATATTATACTCAACAAAATCAGTAAGAATCACTCCTTTAGCGCACCAAGGATCAAACCAAAACGATACAAGATCCAGATTCAACAAGGTGCATTGAAAAATGGGCAGAAATCTCATGCGCTGTTTCAACATGTTTCTCCAAGACCACGTACAATCATTTGGAGCATTCAAGGACCAGAAATGTTCATTCTTTATCAAATTCTTTCTACACCAAGCAGCCCATAGATTTGAATCATAGTAGTGTATTTTTTCAATTCTAAAAGATAATGTTGTCATGTTCCACTCTTTAAGATTCAAAACACCAAGACCTCCTCTATCATATGGACATCACATTCTTTTAAATGAAATCAGAACTAATTTTTTGGAAAAAGGGTTGCCATTCCACAATAAATGATTTAGATCAGAGTTTACCATATCTATAATTTTGGAAGGAAGAATAAACAATCTGACATAATAAATGCACATAGACAGAGCCACTGACTTGACAATTACCAATCTACCTGCCATGGAGAACTTAGATGAAGGCCAGCTAGATATTGTAGCTATGATGCTCTCAAATAAAGGTAAACATTGGGAAGCTTTTAGACTAGAAGAGCACAATGGAGCACCTAAATACTATTCATCAATAAGCATTGGGGATAAACCAGTAAGGGCATACATAGCAGCTTTTAACTCATCAGGAATTCCACCACATTTGATCTTTGATTTGCTACTATTAATAGCAAAACTAGACAGCTTTCTAAGGGACTCAAGAATATCCATGACCCTATTAATAGATTTAATGTTAGGCTTGGTAAACAGGAGGAGATCATCAACAAATAACAGAGCTGAAATACTGGAACTTTTGCAGTAGGGATGATAATCAATCTGCTTAGAAATCATTGCATTGTGTGATAAAATAGTGGAGAGTTCCATAATGCACACAAACAAGTATGGGGAATGGGATCCCCTTGCCTTAGACCCCGTTTTGCTTTGAAAAATACAAAAGTGTTCCCATTAATAATAAGAGAAATATGAATAGAGGATATGCACGTAAAAATCTAGTAGAGAAATGGAATCAGGAAATTCATTTTGAACATAATGTAAATAATGGTATCCCACCTTGCCGTGTCTTAATCCTTTTATATGTAAAGTTTGAGGACACATCTTAGGGATATAGAAACCCTGTTATAGCCTCCCATCAATTCAGTGGCCAATAAAATGTTGTCAGCTATGTCTCTTTTTGGGATAAAAGCACTTTGATTTGGCGATATGACATTAGCAATTGCCTTCTTCATACGAGTGGCCAGAATTTTAGCAATACTTTGGTATATGACATTACAACACACAATTGGGTAAAAGTTAGTGACATATATAGGGTTGTCAACTTTAGGTATTAAAGCCATTCTAGTTGAATTAATACCACCAAGCATTCTACTGTGCAGGAAAAAAAAATTAATGGCTTTAATAACTTCCTTACCTACCACAGACCAACAACACTTGAAAAAATGAGCATTAAAACCATCAGGCCCAGGTGAACTAGAACTTTTCATAAAGAATATAGATTTAACTATTTCGTCCTCCTCTATTTCGGTAATTAAACTATTCTTCATATCATCAGCAATGGAAGGAAATCTAATATGTCAAAAGGAGTCTAGTTGAATAGAAGAATTTGGAGAGTTACCAAAGTAGCAGAGAAGAAGTCTATAAAAGCAGATTGCATTACATCGATTCCAGTAAAATGAATACCATCCATGTCAGAAATGGTGGATATATTAGTAGCCAGTTATTGAATCTTCAGTGTATTGTGAAAAGTGGAGGTGTTCTTATCCCCAAATAATTTCCATTTGTTTTTTGTTTTGCCATTTGTGCCTCTTCGGTAATTGCTTTAGAAAGTTCTGCAAACAGCCTGTTTTCATTCTCAGATAAAATGCCAATAAAAGCTATATCAGTATATGATAGAATTTCATTCTGCATTTGGAAAAGAGTCTTCCTGATAGAATTTGAAAGACTAGTCCCATTTCCAAAGTTGTTCTTAGACCACACTTTCAGGTCACCCTTCAATCGTTTTAAATTTTCCTGTAAAATAAACGTATGGTTACCACGCACTTGGTAAATCCAAATATTAGAAACAATATTTAAAAAATTTGGATGGTCAACCCAGTTGTTAAAAAATAAAAAAGAGGAATGTTTTCTCAAGATTCTCTTGCGCCAGTCCAACACTATAGGAGAATGGTCTGAAAGTGAAGGTGGGGGAATGAGGTAACATAGAGTCGGCCAAGTGTGAACAGTAGTGAAATTCTGGTAAGCTCTATCAAGCTTGCAATAAGTTCTAATCCCATTCCTTGAACAGTTATTCCAAGTGTATGTTACTCCAGTAAAAGGAATGGGAAGCAAATTAACATCATATATTGCATTATTAAGGGGTCTGGTTTGTCTAAATGTAAGGGGTGAGGCACCTTGCTTGTCAGAGTAATGTTGCATACAGTTCCAATCTCCAATGCAAATCCAGAGGAGAGAAGCATGTTGAAGTGAGGGGAGAATATCCAGAAAAGGCTGCTTGTTGGCAACACAATTTTCTGCATATACAACAGTTAGAAGAAATGAAGAACCTTTAGGAATATGGGTTATTTCAGAGTGGATGAATTGGCGATGAACAGTTAAAGGTTTTAGAGAAAAAGTTGTAGGGTTCCAGAACATTAACATTCTCCCAAAATGAGCTTGAGCCAAATTGTGAATGGATTTCCAAGAAGGTTAGATATTGAATATAGCTTAGAAGTAGTGAAATGGTTAAGTTTTGTTTCTTCTATAACCATGAGATGGATGTTGTGAGACTTAATCAAGTTCGCAATTTAAAGTTGTTTTAGGAAGGGATTGCACCCCTGATATTCCAGAAAGATATTTTGTCTATCATTGATATGTCAATGAGGATGAAGATCTGGTTTTAGCACCAGAAAAAGAAATCTTGGGGGTTTGATGAGACGACAGTGACAATACAGATTCTTCAATTGAAAATTCAGTAGAATTATCTAGGTCAAGGGGAGGTGAAGGATTTTTCTTTGGCCTCCCTCTACTTTTTTTGGTAACTCTGATCCTAGGAATATGAAACGTGGGGGATTTTGGTACTTTTGACGAAGAAGAAGATGCATGAGGTTGATTGATATGAGGAGGGGAGTTTAACGAAGTTGGGTGCTTATTTATATCTCCAAATATACGATTTGGAAGGGATAGGGTAGAATAAGGAGCGTTATTTTGAGGGAATTGAGAGTTTGAAGTTTGATTAGTTGCTTTGCGAGGAGCGTGCATGTCAGCTGACAACACAGCAGCATGCTCAAGTGATACATTGTGCACATCAGTAGATTCCATGTTAGTTTGAGATGAAAGTGGACTTTGATCAAGCATTTCAAATGGGTTGCTAATACTAACAGATTGTGTTTGATAACCAGAAGGAGACTTGGACATGCGAGTAAGACTGGCTTTTGAGATTTTTCCATTAGCGGAAAAAGTAAACAAGTTAGAACTGTCATCAGTTATTGTCGTATTTGGTTTACTTTCATTATCTTTTTCCACTTCGGCATTCACTTTTACTGAAACAGTAGGATCGTTAACCTTATCAACGTTCTTACATTCAACTTTTCCATCAGTAATCTTCACTCAGGGGACTTCCACATTATATTTTCCATCACCCAGTTTTTCCTTTTCAACCCTTTTCCATGTCTTTTTTGTATTCCTTGTCCTCTTCCTTTGCACAATTTTAAATCTATCCTGAATCTCATGCTCATTACCATCATCTCCTTGTACAAATGCTTCACCATCTTTATAACTTTCATGCGTTGTAGATTTAAGTTCACTTTCTACTGCTTTACTCTCCTTATGCTTTTTCACATTTCATAGTTGTATGTCCAAATTTTTTTCATTTCGTGCATATTAAGGGTTTCCAAGAATACTCGACCACTACATATGGGCGTGTATAGGGCTGTCAACGGATACTTTCGGATATGGATAGTGCTATATCTGTATCCGTATCCAAAATCATTTTCGGGTATCGGATATCCGTATCCGCGGATACGGACGGATATCAGATAATTATCCTATCCACCAACGATCGATAAATAAAGAAATATAAATAATTTTTTTTAGTTAAACATAAATGTTTTTCAATTTCATTGATCACAAAAGTATTAAAAATAAACATATATGATGAAATTAAATAGATTTGAGTAGCTAATATGCATCTAGTGCATATAACACAAATCTTCGACATAGTAAAGCAATAGATAAATCTCATTCTTTGTGCTAAAATGCATATAATTTTGAGCATAATGTTAAAAATAATCGAACGGATAATTTTCGGATATGGATATCTATGTATCCGTATCTGCATCCTTTTTTTGGATATCGGATATTATCCGCTTTTCGGATATGAATGCGGACGGATATCGGATTTTTCGGGTATCCATTGACATCCCTAGACATGTACCATCACCAACAACAAGGAATTCTGTTAATTCTTTTTTTGGGCTAACCTCTATAAAGCATTTTGCGTATTCAAATTGCTTAATTTTTTCTGTATTCTCGTCATAACACAGGACTTTTCATATATGACAACCTATCCAGTTAATACCTAAAAAAGACCATAGCATAATCGGTATTCGATAGAAATGTATCCAAATGGGGAAAGTTCTAACTACAGCTTGTGCAGAGGATAGAGATGGAGACCAATTTGATATGATGAACATCTTCCCCCTAATAAACATTGGGTCTTTTTTTAATGCAGCTATCATGTCTTCCAGGTTGAAAAACTTGAAAAAATTGTTTTGTTTATCATAAACCATTTCAAAATCCCCTTTTAGTTTCCACACCCTATCTACATGCTGCTTAACATCCATATAGTTAACATTACCAACCAGGAATGATCCAACCAAACAATCAGTCCAAGATTTCCTGCCTTCATCCATGACATTTTTTGGTGGTGGAACTGATATGCCTTCATACTTAACTTCAAATTGAACTGGTACATAAGCACCTGCATTCTTCGATTTAGAATTGAAAAGAGAAGAAAACTTCACTGGGGAAGATGGCGAGAAAGGTGGAGGAGGCTGAGGGCGAAGAAGAAGAGGTGGAGGAACCAATGGACGAGGGGAGGGGATGGGAACATCGGATAGGACAAGGATGGTTAGAGGGTAGTTGAGAGGCCAGAGAATAAGGAGGAGGAAGCGGCGGTGGCTGAGGTGACAGAGAGGAGAGAGGATGTAGCGGTGGTGGTAGAGGACAGGATGAAATGACGGGACAGGAAGGTACCTTGAGAAGACATTAGAGAACCATGCTTGACTGATGTATTTCCAAATATTTTAAAATATGATAGTTTTGGTTTCTTGTTATACAAAAGTTCAAATGGGGATTTATGAGTTAAAGATCTAATTTAAATTCTATTATTAATATAGCAAGTTGTTGCAACTGACTCCGCCCAAAAGTTCCTTGGTAAATTACTATCGGATAACATAGTTCTCGCACATTCTTGTATCGTCCTATTTTTACATCCAACTACTCCGTTTTGTTGAGGTGTTCTTGGAATTGAAAAATTACGAGTTATTCCCTTTTTATTACAATATTTCTAAAAAAATTATTTTTCAAATTCTCCGCCATGATCACTACGTATTGTTTTAATTTTTAGTGATAATAAATTTTGGATTCTTTTAGAAAAAAGTTTTAAATTGATCAAAAGCATCACTTTTATTTTTAAGAAACAAAGTCCAAGTAAATCTAGAAAAATCGTCAAAACATATCTATTATGGTTTATCGATTGAACTTGAGATGGACCAAATAAATCCATGTGTATTAACTCTAATGGTTTTGATGTAGTGATTTCCTCTTTTGATTTAAATGAACTTTTCTTTAATTTTCCGAATTGACAAGAATCACATAAGTTATTGACTCTAAACTTCATTTTGGGTAATCCTCTAACTGAATCTAGTTTAGAAATCCTAGAAATATGCTTAAAATTTATATGACCAAATCTCTTATGCCAAATCCAGCGGTCACTTGTATTGTCCATAAGACATAGATTTTCACTGGAGATTTTCGTACTCAATATATCGATATTTTTCTTTCTATCTCCTTCAAATATAAATTTTGAATTCCTATCTTCTATAAAACATTTACTCTTTTCAAAATATATTTTGTAACCCTTATCGCAAAGTTGACTTATACTTAGCAAGTTGTGTTTTAAATTCCTAACTAATAAAACATCAGAAATAGTAGGAGTTTCAAAATTACCGACATTGCTGATTCCAATCATGTATTCTTTAGAGTTATCTCCGAAGTTCACCATTCCACCATCTTTATATTTCAGATTATTGAGTAGTTCTGGATTTCCGATCATATGTCTTGAACAGCCACTATCCAGTATCCATTTGTCCTTCATTTCCACACATTGCTTTTTAGAATTTGAATTCTCAATAGCCGTGTAACACACTAGTTCGGAATTTGAATTTCCAATAGCCACCTTTTCAGAATTTGAATTTTCAAAAGTCAAAGAACTCATCTTTTTCCGGGTTGAACAATATTTCAGTAGATCACATGCCTTTTCAACATTATTTTTGACACATTTTGTGGTCAAAACTATCACACATGAAACTCTGGTTAGCAACTCACTCAAGCGTTGAGAACATAATCAGCAATCACAAAGCGATTTGGTTGAAGTCGCATCACAAACATAAAATGGACCGAAACTCCTTTCATATGACCTCTTTTGGGCTCGAAAACATCGTTTATGGTGCAGAGCACAATAACTCTTGTAGCCCTCTGAATTAGCTTCAGGTAGAGCTTTCGTGTGGTCAAAATGGACTTACAGTTTAGAAGTTACGCCCGTTTCCATGAACGCGCGCAAAACTAGAATAACTTGGATTTTTGCATCGAAGAGACCCCGGATCGGATCGACCTCATCAGATCGGATCGGCCTCGTAGCACCCTTTCTCATTTCAGTGCCGAATTGGATCGGCCTCATCAGATCGGATCGATGGCCGAACTGAACTATCTGGAACTGCTCCTAAACAATAACTTTGACCTATTCTTGTGGCATAACTGCCTCCTACTTCCATGGATCGATTTCCACTTGGCATAGCATGGTTTTTAGAGAACTCTCCACTGCTTTTCTAGATCTACTCTAGGCGTGACACATGGCATCCAACCCAGAGCTCCTCTATAGCTATAAATACACCACTTGAAGGCAAATGGAAGGATCTTTTGGCCATTCCGACTCTCGACCCCCATTATAACAATGCGAAGACATTGCGCTTCATCCAAACACTGAATTAACAAGTGGAATACATGTATAAATTCTTGTATTCTCATTCAACACACGGATTGTGTGCATTCTTGTAACTGATTCTTGTAATCTTTCAATATAACAATAAGATTATAAAGTGGACGTAGGATACATCTACAGCCGAACTACTCTAAAAATATCGTGTGTCTCCTCTTATTTTACCGTTTTTGCATTCTGTGATTTGTGAATTGTGATTGTGAGGACTTCGTACTGCATCTGGGTGTTAGTACCTAATTTTGGTCTAATAATTATTATATGCAGACTCTTTCAACATTGATACAATGCATGAATTGACACTAATATTAACAGAGATTTCAAAATTTGCCATTTTAAAATTTTTCAAAAATCAGATTATGAACTTTTTGAAAGACCTTGCTCTGATATCAATTGTTAGGAATTGCGGAAAGGATCGTTAAGGAAAAACAAACATTAGAGGGGGGTGAATAGTGTTTTTGAGAATTTAATCAAAATCTATAACTTTTGTGAAATACTAGATGAATCAAACACCACTGGAACAATCACAGAATCAAACACAGAAGTAAATTAAACAGAAATAAAAATACAAAAAAGGAAAGAACACACCATATTTTATATTGGATCAGAATTGCTCCTACGTCCAGTCCTACGCAACGCTGGATTGCACAGAGGTTTATTATTATATTAAAAATTTAATTATAACCCTCCTTGATTTCATGACTATAAGGGATACCACCGTTTCCACCCACACACTTGATCAGGTATACCTTCCTTGATTTCACGGGTATAAGGGATACCACCGATTACCCATCCTTGATTTCACAGCAACAAGGGATACCACCGATTCCTTTACTCAATCCAACAAATCACCCTATAACTCTTCAATAGCGCTTGATTCAGAGAGTAATGAGCAGAGAATGAGAAGAGAAGAAGTTTGATCAAAACGGAACTAAATTCGGCGGAGTATAGTGTAGAAATCAAAAAAAATGATTAAGAATAATGGTATAATGGAAGAGAGTGAAGTTAGAGACGAACAGATAATAAAAAATTCGAATTCAAGCCCTTTTTATAGTGTATGAAAGAATGCCACGCTTCAGAATCATCACAATTAGTGAAAAGTAATTTCCTTTCAAAACTGGAAAAAATGACAGTTATATGTCGACATAGAGTTTTTTATATGTCGACATACATATAGTGTAAAATTAATTTTTGAGCATTTTTCAAGTGTTTTTATAAAAATATAATTCTGGAAATTCTTGAATTAAAATATAGTGTTATAAATAAATATTATAAAATAGGAAATCATATTAAAACATAAATATAAACCTTATAAACATATTTATAAATTTTAGAATTAAAACTTTATAAATATAAAGTGTATAAAAGTATAACTATATAAAATTTGAGTTTGAAAACAAAAGTAAAGTGAGAAAGGAAAATAGAAAGGATAGAAAATAAAACGGAGAGAAAATGAAATAGAGAGGATTGAAGATAGAATTTGAAAATCAGAATTTGAACTTGAACCTGGAGTGCTATTTAGAGTCTTACATAATCTAGACTCTATAACTATATTAGTCTTGAACTCTTGAAATCTTGAATACTCATGAGTCTTGAAATTTCTCTGAACTCTAGATCTCTAATATCTTTAAACTGTACAGTCTTTAGTAATATTTCCTTTATATAAATCCTGCATATGTGTATATATGTATATATTTCTATACAAAAGTGTTAGTATATACTTTGTAATCAGTTAAAATAAGGTTGCTGTCATCAAAAATCCATTCTCCAACAATTATACTTAACGGAAAGTTTGCTACATAGACTTTTAGATTTATCCAAGCTTGCTTTGAACTGTTTTGGTAACACACACATTAAAGACTACAAATAATGACCATGTTTGTCAAAACTCCTACTGATTATGTTACATGTTGACTTAGTACGTCAAGTTCTAAGTTTCTTCTAAACTATTTCCCAATTATCACCTAAAGGTTTAAGAGGAAGTCGATACTTCATACAATTGCTTCAAAGATCTCCTAGAAAGCGATCCCCTTCAAATCCGAATTTTGTTTGAGAAATAGTTTGTGTTCTGTATTCTCTCATTAGTCTAAAAAATGATTATAAAGCATCTTTTGAATATACATCTTTGAAAAGAGTGAGATTATGCTATAATAGGGAATTAAATCAAAGATCGTCAATGCATCGTCTTTGAAGAGCTTCTATAAAGATCATAACATTTTCGATAAAGCATTTTAATCTTTTAGCAACTTCCCCTTCTCTAAACAAGATCGATTTGTTTCCTTCTATTTCTTATCTAACAATGCCTTATAGCATGAGACATTGTTTTACTTGTCTATGCATCGTTATAGGAACCATTTATCATGATTAAAAAGGAAAAAATCACTTTAACGGTAAAAGTTACATGAGAAGTAGAGACTTCAGGTTGAGTGGGATGCTCTTTTCCTTTCTTCCCTCGGATGGAAGAGTCGCTATCCTTGGTAAAAGTTTCAGTTGGACACTGCTTAGAAGGAGCATTCAAAGGACCAGGGTTTACCTCCTCAGAGTCATGAGTACCATCGGCAGAAGAAGGAGGGAAGTCATCCCCTTCACCAAAGTCGTCATTGTAGTCTTTGTCTTTGAAACCAAGATTGTCGCCATCGCCACCTCTTTCGTTGTCAACAATAGCGGTATTGTGCTCCTACACTCCGTCATATGGTATAAAGTTACCAGGAAGATCTTCAATGTATAAAAACTGCTCGGGATCCATCGCTTCCCACTCAAGGACTTGAATCCCTTGCCTCAGTTGCTTAATTATGTTCATAATGATGCCCATATTAGGGGGTCAATCGATGGGAATTCCATCTCAAAATACTTTTGAAAGTTATCAGAGTATGCCAAGAAAAGAGCGTCTTCATAAGAACTTAACAGTGCCTCTGGAAAATAAGTTTCCAGGAATAAAGAGATTCTATCTTTGGCATCAGAAAGTATTCGTTTAGCGTTAGAAAGTGCATCTCTAGTCTTGGAAAGACAATCGTCTTTCTCTTTTGGCTGGACAACATGGTTAGTCACTATTCGTGCTTTCTCATCTTCGAAATCCCATTTGGATAACTCAAGAGCTGTGACCTTGTCATACAAATTGTTCTTAGCCTTTTTCTCTTTCTGGAATTCTGACTCGGCTTTTTCAAGATATGATTTTAACTCTATATCTTGTTCCACACACCTTTCCTTCGCTGCACTCAGGGCATTGACCTTGGGCTCCAGAGCCGAGTTCTCTTCTTTGAGTTTTACAATCTCAGAAGAAAATCGAGTAGTCACCACCTGGAGGGAGAATCATTTCTTAGTTATTTAAAAAAGAAAAGAAAATTGAGTCAATATTTATGTGAAGATGAAAGGCAAAAGAAACCAAGAAAGATAAGGTTACACTAGAAGTTGTTGCTTGATGAGAGTATGTCGAAGTATCATCAAGTCTGAAGATGAAAAAGGTAGCACATTGTTGGTAATATCTTCAGTGGAAAGGGCAAGTCTTACCATTCCGTCGAAATCTTGAATATGTGAAGAAGGATTAAAGGGTAGGTGTGTTTAGGAGAATAATGCGCATTTAGCTCATGTTCCACCAAATCCAAGGATCTTGGGGAATAAGGCACTTGAATATGGTTAACAAATCCACTACCCATGGTCATAGTTTGAGAAGAATCAGCGTCAGGAGTAATACTAGTGGAAAAAGCAGTAGGATAAAAAGTATACTTCTCACCATACTCAGCAACAATGTCCTTGCCAAGAGAAGAAGAGGCAGATGCGCCACCTTTATTCTTTTTCGAAGTTAGTTCATTAATAGTCATGATAAGTTTTCTTTTATCTGCGGCCTTAGAATGGGCCAGAGCATCCAATATAGATTGCCCAGCAGAAGCCTCAGTGGCTAACGAAAGCAATGACAGTTAGAAAAGTAAAATTGGATAACTTGAGCATGGAGTGAAAATTTCGAGATCACTGTAGAAGAGAAACCTTACCTAAAGCACCCGAAAACAAAGGGGTCAGTGGAGTAAACAAGTCAGAACCCAAAGCTAAGTTCCTAGAGCCAGGAAAATAGAGGGGTGGTTGCCCCCAAAATCTTTTGTCCTGAAGGAAGAAAGACATACTTTTGGAGATTTTCTGCAGTCAGCAAGAGGGAACGCTTTCTCAACTCTTCGGAAGCTTTAAAAATTATATCAACAACCTGAGCCTCATCCCCATTCAAACTTTTCCTCTTGGGAGTAGAAGCTGAAGAGAGACAAAATTAGATGGAGCATAGAAATAAAATAGAATATCTAGAAAGATAGGAAAGTCATCAGGAGTGGAAAAAATGCTTATGATACCCGGAGGACATCTAGTATAGAAAAATTGTGTCACCCGATCTTGGAATTGTTGATACTATCGCTGATCAGTTTCTTTGAAGGATCCACGGGAAGGATAAGCGAATTCACTCCTTTAACTACTGGTAGTTGTAGCAAATAATGAAGAAGGCGGGCAACTAAGGGAAGTTGTCCCGACTTGAGCGCTAGAAGCTCGAGGCATAAAAAACATGTATACGTATTCAGAGTCAGTTGAATGGGAGCTAACCTCAAATGTTGTAAGGACCTTGAAATGAAGTCTGGGAATGGGAAGAAACCGCTGTGCCAGATGTGGATGACCGATTATGCAAAGAACCATTCTAGTGGATTCTGAATTGTGTATTTTTCGGAAGCAGGGATGGTGTCAACTACTACATTCATGCCTAAGCTTTCGAGAATGGTTTTTTCTTCATCCTAAGTCCGAATGAGAGAATGTCGTGGGAGGTTTTCCTTCTTTGGCTTAGTGATAGAAGAACTGTCCAGATTCGATTCACCAATGCATTGCTTCTTAAACATGATGCTTCCAGGTGATGTTGTTCCATGAAACACATTAGCACAATGATTTAATAAGTAAACAATTTGCTTAGGGTTAACATGGATCCTTTACAAGTTTTAGATTACCTAACTCATTGTCATTAGACATCCAATATTTTCAAAAGAAATTGAAACATATCATGAATCATTAGAGGTTGGGTTCTTAACAAGATTCATGTAAAGTCATGCACTACACATATGCAGAAAATGGCTATGTTTTTAATATCGTCATCATTAAGACAAATAATCTCGAATACCAGAATCTCAAACAAAACCAATGAGAATATCAATTTTGGCATCTGTGGATCAATACAGAAAGAAACTGATAGCGATCGGCCTCAATTCCGTTGATATCAAAAGGAATTTTGTCCTTACGATAGTAAGTTGGATCTTTTGTTCTCACTTCCTAGCACGCTAATTTTGCATTTAAAACCCCGAGAAATATGTTGAGAGTGATAAATGATAGATCCATATAATTCACCCTTAACGTCTATTTAATCTGCATAATTCTTATTTGAATTCATTCCAATAAAAATCTAAACTTAATTACCCCCGACTAGGCTCATAATCGAGCTCAGGATATAAAGATTTTTGAACTTTAATCAAAGTCGATTTCTAAAAATTATTAAATACTTATAGAGAAAGTATTAAAATTGCAGTTCTGGAAAGCTTGTAGAATCTCGATGAACAATGATCTTGTTTAAGTATGATTTCTTATAGGAGAGGAAATGAAGAAGGAAGAAGAATCTCTTATACTAATAGTGTAACTTATCCTAACCATACAATTAAGAACAAATCAACAGATCATGTTAGTGCTAGAAGACCGTAGGGTGGGAAATCATGTACTTTCAAGACAGTACTATACAGAGCGAAAACTAAAGTTTTGACTTGGAAAAGCGAAAATACCCCTGCACTAGGGGGGAGGGGGAAAATGTTACTACCATATTTTGATGCCAAACCCAGTTTAGGGTAAAGGGGCATCGAAGTAGAAGCCATCATCATAATAGAGGCTTTGAAGGTCTTCGGACGACACCAAAACACTAGGAAGAGCCGATATCGAAGGCAAAAGACTAAGGGGCTAAGTTGATATTAAAAGCAAGAAGTTTAAAGTTTGGCTCACATGTTATCGGAACCAACATTAATAGCAAAAGCTTGGTACCGATACAAAGTAGTATCGAGAAACGTACGATGCCAATACCAACCTACAACAGGCAATTAGCTTTGTATCGGTACCGGAAAAAGAAGACATGGGCTCGAAGACAGCAAGGGGGGAACAATACACTCAAAACTAGAAGCATACCATTCAGTACCGAAGATAAAGCATGAAACTAATTCGAGTGCAAGCAAGGTGCTATCGATACCAGTGTGCTTGGTATCGATACCGTTACCAAAAAAGTAGCATCAAAATCATGAAGGAAGAAACACAGACATAATAGCCAAAAGTGGAAGAAGTAGCGTCGAAGACGACACCAGGAGATTTTCATCGAAGCAAAGCAAAGCTGCTACCAAAGACCCTTAAAGCAGGGTCGACACCAAGATACCATCAAGCAAACTAAAGCAACTTTAACCCAAAGTCGATAGCAACAAAAGCAGGTCGATACTGGACGCCTAGAACAAAAATGGGCTTCCTACCGAGTTGGTACCAAAGGGGGCCTAGATTGTCTATAAATAAGACCCTAGGGGTCACATTTTGGGGGACTTTTTCTCATTCCCAAATCATGTAACCATTTCTTAGAGAGTAAACTCTAATTTGTAAATCGATTTAGGAATTTTACTTATAATCATTTATGTGCTCAATCAAATGATCAATAAAAGAGGAATTTAACACTTGTCTCCAGTTTTATGCATTTCCTTATTGCTAATCCACGGTAATGCCTCCTACTTGAGCACAATTACTGATATAACCCTTATAAGCCATTTAGCTTTCCACTTGTGTCGAGTTTATGAAACCCTTATTCCGAGCTTACTATTGGTCCTTGAGTCTCATAAGCGTGATACTCACCTCTTGAAGGAAGAGTAACTAATCTTTTGGCTTAAGACCTTGATATATAGGAAACGGCAAATTAACTCAAGCTTATAGAAGCTAAATAATCTGTATGTACCCCTAGGTCCCTATCCAAACCCCCTTATGTTGGTGCTGACAAAAACTAACGTTAACATATATATATATATATATATCCCTATAAATAAACTTAAATACAAAGAGCTAAACAAGAAAATAAATAATTAGTGAAATTTATATAAACAACTAAACAAATAATTAAATGAACATATAAGTGATCATCTAAACAAAACAGAATAAATAATAAAAGAACAAATAAATTAAAACTAAAAGGACAAAAATAAACTTAACAACGAAAGTAAACAAAAAATATAAGACAAATAAAAAAATCTCCCAAAAATCTTATGTACATAAAATAAAAACTGAAATATAAATAGAAACAGACAAACATAAGACTTTTTTAGATCGGACATTAATTTGAGAATATTAAGTTTACAAAAAGAAGCTTAAATGGAATTCTAAAACGTGAATATTAGGCTTAGACCCTCAAAATAAAATTTAATACAAGAAAACTCCTTATTAAAAAAAATGTAAATCAGACACATAGAATTTATTAATGCAATTATTTAGTGAAAATTACAAACATTTATACATTTATATTCAAAAATTGCATAAATATCTGGAATTACCCAGTAAATATTGTGAATATTTCTGTAATTATTTTGGTGAATAATTACAATATAATTTGTAATTTTTTAAAAATTTCTTAATTTTTCTTTGATAATGCAGAAATTTTCTTAAAGTTTCATTGAATAATTGCAGAAATGTCTACAGTTTTTGGAAATAATTGCATAAATACTTGCAATTATTCACTAAATAATTGCATAAATCTATGTAGTTATTTGATAACTTAATTCTAGGGACTTAATTTACATATTTTTTTTGATAAGTATATTTGTTGTATATTGAAATTTAATAAGGACTTTAGTTAAACTATCTCTTCCAGAAATCAGTTTAGCTACAAATGGGGAATTGAAACTCGTTTACAGACTTGACGGGAAACATTGATCTATTTAGCCTATAAATGGGTTGCTACTTTCCATTTATGAAGCATACTAAAAAATAATAGGGCAAAAACCTCTTATCATTTCGTTCTATATGCCAAAACTACCTTTGTACGAGTATGGAGAAACGAAAACTGATGATGATTTTCCTTATTTTTTTCATTTCTAACCATTATTGGATATGCTCTAAAAGCGTTCCAACAATGAGTTTGTTTTCATGAGGAGCAAAAGAGATACCTCTCACTCTTCGAGCATCGTTTTATACCCACAAACATTTTTAGAAACCCATTTATAGTTATAAATGATTTTTGGAAAACAATTTAACCTTAGACGGATCTCTAAATAAGTTTATTGGTTGAAAAAATTAATATATCGTAGGTATGAGTCTGTAAATATACACGAAGCCTAAATCATCTTCGAACTTCCAATGTTGATCGGCTAAAAAGCCAAAATCCTTTCTTCAATCATACAAAATTTAACAAATTTTTCACTTCAAATCAACTTAAAAATTTATTATTTTACATTCCTCAACCCAACCCCAATCAAATTCATACAGTTTTCCCAGTTTAGACCCTAAATTAAAAATCCATAAATCTTAGGGTTGAAAATTCTGGTTTGATTTGAAGATGGAAAATAGTCAAACTATTTAGCTCTATGATCTTATCAATAGAACGAAAATAGAGAGAAGAGTCTGAAAGGCTTTAGGTGACAACAGTGGACATAGGGTGGACATACTTAACGTAATTTTACCAAAATTACCATTTAGGTTGGTTAAATGTTTTTAAGGAGTATATCATACTATCACATTTTGAAATGAGCTCATTATAGTTCAATGTTTTCGGTATGCCAATCTATTTTTATAAATTACTAATTTACATTTAAACTGTATCATAAAAAGAAGCATGATAATATGAAGCTTTTTACAACAATGTCAGAATGATGGAAAAAGCTTGATGTACATCCATAAATTAGAGGTTTGGCAGTAAAAATATTAGGTTTATGGATATTGAGTTGGAAAACTTAGATAACAAATATATATGTGTCACTATTGAGCGGTGGTGGCTTACCACGAATATATTTCTATTTTGGAATGTTGACATTATCTTTATACCTATATATTTTACGATGTTGACATCCACACCAATTGGGTTGCATACACGCAGCATTCCATATATGAGAATTGGATCCAATTTGGTAAGCTAGTCAATTCTACCCATGTTGGTTGAAAATAATATCAGAACTAGAAAGGTTGCTATATTTCATTTGGTTGAATGCTTTGTCGAGACTACATAGCAGCTAATTTGAATAACCTCGGCCATTTTTCTAGAACATTTGTATTATAATCACTGCAAGAAAAGTTGTATATAGCAGTAGATTTTTAGCAACAGAAAATTCCATCACAAATTAGCGACGAATTTTCGTGGACTTTGTAAAGGATAATATTTTGGATTTTATATGTCAACTTATTATAAATTAATACCATCGAAACTAATTTCTGTCGCTAAATCATCAGAAATTGCATCACTTTACTATCATAAAAAATTTAATGCTAAAATCCATTGCAGATAGAGGCTGTTTGCCGTCGTCAAAATTTTGACGCTATTTTTGCAGCAGTTTTTTAAGAGATTTGAAAAGGACTTTAATATTTATTGTTTATAAAATGTTTACGTTTGTGTTTTTACTTAGTAATTAGTAAGTAAATATAAATTTTAAATAATTAATGTTAATAATATTTTAATAATAAATAGTAAATAATTACTATTAAAAGTAAATAATATTCAATGGTTAGTATTGATAAATTATTAATTACTATAAAATATAAATAAAAGGTAATAATAATTAATAAAATAGATTAATTAGTAATTATTAATAACAAGTCCGAACCCGTGCTTTGCACACGGGCTTGTTTGCATCGTTGAATGATGTATAATATTTATATTTAAAATCCCTATAGAGAATAGATGCCTGATGTAAACAATTAGAAATTTATTGTATGATGAACTTCAATAAATTTATGTTGTAATTGTGTAACAGCAATCAAAGTCAACGATAATACATTGAATTCAATTTTTTTTAATTGGAATTCATCTTTTGTGTAATACCTTTAAAATTTTAATCGGGAAAAAAATCTAATGGACAAAAATTGCTTGCATGCTATCCATGATCTACTGTTGCGATATAATTTTTAAATTCCAATGATTTTGGATTTATTCAAATTGTTGACAACCATTTACTATGTTGACGTTATTTGAAAAACCTAACCGAAGTCCATAGAGCTAAAAAATATGATAAGCATTTTTAAAAGTATACAATCCATAAGTGTCAGCAGGTAAAATAAACATAGACAACCGTTACTTAATTAGATGAATACAGGAGCCAACCAAATCAAGGTAATTGAAATTAATAAGAAATAAGAAAATGATAGACATTTTATCCCTTCGATAGTAGTGTATGCGCATAAGCGGTTGAATCCAACTGAGCTGTAATGTTTTGGACTTCTTTTCTATCATAAATTATGTCCAAGACTCCCAGTTATCTCTGGGTGTATATTTTAGGGCTAGCAGCCCTGTCATCCTTCTTACTTTTTTATATATCCTTGTTTCTCTTGGATCCTTTTAGTTGCGAAGTACTTTTGACAAAGCATGCAACTCTTTCTCTAATTGAAGACATAAAACTCATCGATACAAATACAACCAACATTTTAACAGTTGAACTTACAATACTGTAAGCTATGCAATCTCCATTCATCCTTCCCCATCAAGCAAATTAATACTTTGTCGTTGAATTGTATGCACTCCCGCAGTAAAAAAAAAACATTCAGCAATTAAAATATATAATTTGAATTCTGATGGTTTTATTTATTAACATGCAGATCATGAAGCTTTTATTTCTTCTGAAGCACTTGAATGATAATTCTGAACCCACATCCCCTAATCAAGCTTAGGAATATATGTAGGCCAAATTACACACATCTTTTGTGCAAGATAGACAAATGATCATATGCAAATTTCATATAAAGCCAAAAAACTTAACTTTGTGGACTTATGAAAATTATGAACTTGATAACATAAATCTTGCACATATAAACCTATTAAACCTTTTAGTTTTTGAAGTACAGTGAGTGATGCATTGCATAGCACTATTAATGTATTTACCTTTTATTCATAAATATGCACACTTAGGTGTAAGAACGTGTTATAATGGTATAAGCCAAAGATGCAAAAACCAAATAAGAACTATACAACACAAAAATACTATTTGTGAGAAAAAAGAACAACACTAAAGAAATGGTTATGCAACATTGATCCTTTCTCATTTGCGAATTGTCGGTTGAAAACAAAATAGCTTCAATATATGAGTTAAAATTCAATATTAGTTAGCTTTCACAAAACTAAATTTGAATTTTAGCATTTCACAAATCAAGGTTTATAGATTCAAAAAAGTTTCAAGTATATAATTCAAAATGCCAACACAAATATTACAAATTCTCCATTAGAAGTTAAATTACACTAAATTACACTAAACTTGTACATTAGTAGTTTAAAATAAACCAAAGTTAATTTTTGTACAAATTTTTACAATGGAAAAGTATATGAGTAACCGGAAAATAAAAACAAAGCGAGAAGAATGACGCATAAGTGGTATCATATCTACATCAGCTAGGAATGCATATGCCACTATAGGCCTCATTTGTGACTTTAAAACTTTAGAAGATAGATCTACAGACAATGTTTTATCTGTACTACATGAACATCACACCAATCACCACAACTGGATATGTGCTCAATGTAGCCTAAATTATAAATTAACTCTAAGCATTCATTGAAACTAAGAACAATGAAATGTGATAAACGCTGCATTGCAAAGAATTTACAACCCATAGCCTTAAATGCTAATCAACTACCATCGTGTTGAATAAAACAATTCTTTGGCTGTCACGACCCCAAGACCAAACATAATAGCTCCATGTAATCAAAATATCTTTCATTGACTTCGGTCTTGGACGTGAAAGCGATAAATGTCAAAGACCAATCACCATAACTGCACTATGGAAGTACGCTAACTAATTTCTTGGCCAATCAATCTTTTTACCCACACGGGTATCTCTATAAATATTGATTAATGAAATATGATGATAAAATGACTAATCAAGACTTGGATTATAGTTATTGTTAATGTGAAAGCATTGTTGATTAATGTGTCTGTAAATATATTTTAGTTGAACAAATCAATCTATAGATCTTTTTTATCACAATTAATTGATGTGAGAATATTTGGTTGGTTGAACCATTAGATGCACAATCTCTAAAGCATAATTTATAAATAAGTTAGCAAGAATATTAGCGTTTTCTTATCCATTTAACAGAACTGACTATAACTTTGATGATATATAATAAATAATTGTTCAAATTATCCATATGTACCTTGTACGTTGGGCTCGCATGGATTGATGTACAATTCGAAGTTGGCTCAAAAAATTAACCCATTAGAGAAATACATATAGACTCCAAATATTCTTCTACAAAACTTAGGATGACATAAAATAACATACAGTGCAAGTTATTGAAAATACAAAAACCCCAATAAAACAAAAAATTTAAAAACATATTTTCACTTCAAGACAAAAATTATAGAATGCATTACTTATACAAAGATAAAAAATGAAACATACCACGTGGAGATTCTACTACCCAGTTTATAAAGGAAACAAATATTAGAAAAATCCAATGATATTTCATCATATTAACATCGTTGAAATGCAATTATGTTTTTGGATATACCAAGTTCTTATATATTTAAATAAGCAACTACTAAGCTTGCATATGATATGAGTATATACCAAACTGGATGGTAACAATAAAAGCTCTGTACACATGCGCAACGGAGCATTCTGATGCTTAGTGTTTCCAAATAGATTAACCATAATTAAACAAAATTGTATACATACATCATACAACTGAAAACATACATTTTGATAATATATTAACATATCAAACATAAAACAGGGTGCAACTCATTAGCATACCAAGATAAAAACATCTGCAGTGATCATAAATCATAATGCTACTGCATAAATACAGTGCGCATGAGGCCAATGTCTCCATTGTAGCTTGCAAATGGTTTTAAATTGAAAAGCATACGGGGTTAATAAGAACCTCATCCTCGTTTGTAATTCTACGGAATCTTCATATGCTGTTGAGCTTCACCATAACTTACCCCAAAATTGCATTATTTCATAACTCTATTCACTGAACATGCAAATACTTTAATATTGTAGAAGCATTAAGTATTCAGATATGGCTTGCTAAGATGTACCTATTGAAATGGAGAGCCTGACTACAAAAATAAGGCAAGAAACTATGCTTCATATGATATTAATCATTTCCATATTAATTGCACCCCGTATAAGTTTGAATCATTTCAAGTAGATCGATATGTTTTTGGTGACTTTACATTGTGCAATTTAAAAATATTGATATGTTTTTCATTTACTAATATGAATTTCCCTATTGTATAACACGGAGACGTATAGTGGAATGCAGATGCATGTTACTTCTCATATTGTAGCCCAGCTAGGGAAAAACTATTTCACATAATACATAACTTTATTTCTGTTCATGGTAACTGATTTATGATTCCATTTTGCAATCTTGTTCGAGCTACTCAAGCGAATACACAAAACATACAAAATTTCATGCTAAAATTATAAGACCTACATATTAATAGTTCTATGTAAAAATAATCTTTGTAATGTATTGATTTCAAAAAGAAAAAGAGTCAAACATTGAAAGACCAAGGACGAAATAAGTCACTGGGCATGTAAAATTGAATTCCTAAATCTATAACAATATTCACAAAGGAACAGCGGGAATGAATTATAGATAATATCACTACATATAGTTTGATAACAACCATCTTAAGTTTATTCGAAATATAATACTGTATAGTTACTTTTAATACCAAGTAAAAAAAAAAAAAAAAAAAAAAAATCTTCAATATATAACATTATATAATCATGAAAAGGATTACAAATTCATATTATCATTATAGGGGATTTTCACCTAAAGTGCTCGTTTGTTCAGAGTAATGAGCTTTAAGGATATCACGCCTAAAAAAAAAAAATTAGTTTGGAGGACTATTTGCAGGAAGAAGATAAATAAATTTATCATTTTCAGTTATATAAAAATAATGATAAATGAATTTATCATTTTCATGTATAACGTAAAAAGATAGAAGAATCTATCTTTTTCATGTAAAAATATCCTTAAAACTTATTATTCAGAAGCGTTGTCTTTTAAACTAATTATCTTGAAAAAAGAAGTCATTCGACCTAATTTCCACATCATTATATTCAATTGCAACAATTTTAATGCACCCAAATAGATGTAGTTGCATTACAACTTTAATGGATTACGGAGAGATATGCAATGAATATTTTACCTCATAGCATATCATTTTCGTCAAAAATTGGATGACCAAGAAGTGTTCTAAGCAACCCTGCATAAGTAACAAATAATCAGGTTCATGTTAGCAATAAAAATAAATATGCCTTCAAATATATAATATTTTTATACATGTACAAAAATAAATTTACTTTTCTAAATGCCTTCAATTAGCCTGTGCTTCAGCTTCTGCTGAAAGCAATGGCGTAGTGCTGCTGTGTAAAGCAGCTGCTACTACTATGTAGCCTCCTAACAATGCTGTCTCTTCTATACCCACACTACTATTATGCTGCAGCATCAGCTTGTAGTTCATCTTTGAGGGGGATGAGAAAAAGAAAGCTGTTTAGGTCTCTGTTGCTAAATATCCTAAGATTGCTAGCTATTTTTACGTAATATATGACATTTAGAAAAGTAAAAATAAAGGTAGACTGGATCCAACTATGTATAGCATGTGACATGTATAATGAGAAACAAACAAATACACGTAATCGCAAGCATAAATGACTAAAATAAAATTTTATACAGTAGAAAAATGACAGTTAATGGGATTGGAGTCGTTTGAGAAAATAATGTGGTCCACAGCTTATTATTAACTAATATTCAAGGCACAAAAGCATACAATATAAAGTTTAGTGGATTGATACATACACAATTCATAGAGCAGATTAGAGGGAAGGAACTGAAACTCCGTTAATGACCAAATAACAATGATAGTCGCAAGCATCCTTATTACGACAAAATCGAAAAGAAGCTTGAAGGAAACGCTATGCTCTTTGTATTATCATCATATTTAGTTGCACAGCAAGCAGGTAGGATAACATTAGACATAGAAGCTGGAAAAAAAAAATGGTATAAGTAAAAAATTAAGTCATTGAAAGAAAGTGAGCGGGCATACTCTTGAAATTACTGATCGCCCAGTTGTTCATGCTTGTGGAAATAAATAGCTACCTTTTTTATTCGGCCTTCCGTATAAGAGGGAATCTAAAATTCGATGGGCTGCTATAGATTAGCAGATGTGCCTGAGTGTATACTTGGAATGTGAACAATAATGTTATCAAACAACATGTGAACTTCAAGCTGTGGTACATTCATACAACCGCATGCCGTTTTGTACTCGAGTAAAAGATAGAAAACCAGCAAGAAAAAATAAAAATGGTGGTCAAGAAGATATTTATTAAAATCGCTTGAACAAAAGTTTGTTTGTTGAAAATAAAAGGGATAATATATGTTAACATAAATTCTTTGGTAACAGTTCTACTGCAAGCATAACTTATCCAAGCAAGTTGCGTTTTCAAACAACCAAGCAAATATGTAACAGAAAAAGCAGAGAAGTAATAGGTACTAACCAAGCCACACTATAAGAATCTACTATCTACAGATAAATGGATTAGTTCACTTGGTATAAAAACCAAGAGAGAGAATTATACCTAATAGAAAAGCAAGCAGTCGAGATATTATTTGCCAAGACCTTGAAAAGAGCAAACTCAAACCATTAGAGAGTGCTGCCAATATCAGTATTATATTCTTGCAATCAGGTATAGAAATTCAAAGATTTCAGGATAGGCATTTTAAATCTATAGGAAAACCAAACATGGAATAAACATTCCAGTAAGATCTTGTAGCACAAAAAATTTAATGAAAAAGTATCAACTCAAAGTAACTGATAAACACCGCATGAGTGAAAAAAGGAAGAAAAAAGATGTGACAGATGTGTAAAACATGTTTAAGAACAAATCACGACATTAGAACAAAAATGAATAAATGCCTAATGGCGAATTATAGGAACAAAAATAATAAGAAGAAAATCACTTTTCAAACATTGATACAGCGATAATTATGCTAGAAGATATGATAATCAAAATTCTAGGTTTAAAAATTTACATAATAATTTGAATGAGTATAGATAGACTTTACAATATCAAAATTTTGTTTTGTGGTTTCCTATGAATGTGTATAAGAAGTCAATTGTTTGTCTTGTAGTGCGGAGCACATCTTAGGTTGAACATCGTTGTTGATGCTTACACGTTGTGTACATGTTGAACTGCCAGACTCTATTGTAGGAGCATGGTCGTTTGCTGAAGACATCGAGTCTATGGTTGATTTCTTTTTTCTATTCATATTGCATCATTCCATTTCCAAACAGGAAGCAACTAAAAAAGGAGAACAACATGAGATCATTTATTATATACGGTGTCATATGCAGGTATACTTGTAGTTTGTTGAAAATTAAAACACACTGGGTGTGATAACAGTAAGCTTAGCAGGTTTAAATTTGAACAATAATCCATACCTTGATGGGAATATAATTTGAAGTGAACTTGAAGCTTACTGGGTCGATGTCACGAACAACTACCGCGGGAATATGATCCAACTTTAAAGCAAAGCAGGGCAGAAAGATGATTTGATCAACCGGAACAACGACGAAAGTCTGTGTGCAGCAAAATTAACGTAAGTACACATATTCCACAACAACTAACGCAGTGTGGTGAGTAATGAACAGTGGAATGATAGGCAACAAATATGCAGATGTATGGTTCAAATAGATATACATAAACTATTGTACAATTGAATCTGACTAACAAATATGCTAATTGGTATGCAGCGGCATATGATCAAAATAACAATAATCTATATATGATCTGTAAACTTTTCTGCTGCAAATTATCGCCTCAATGGGCATTGTCCTTAATTAACATGAAAATATATTAAAACATAAACATGAGATGTGTACGAGTAAAATAGGTTTTAGGTCGATTTTTGCCGTGGAACAGAATGCATAGGAATCTAAAAACAGTCGAATAACATCCAAACACAACAATAGGTGCTGAGCGAAGAAGGGAAAAAATAGGATAGCATAAGACAGGTAAACAAAACCACACAACCGTCTGTTTAAAAAAAAAAACCAAATAATAGAATTTCAAAAAATTTGTGAAGTAGGAAGACAAAATTTAAAAACCAAATATATATTAAGACATGTAGATTCTTGAAAAATATATGCACGCATTAATTAAAATGAAAAGAACTTTGAATATAAGCAGTGGCAAAACATTTCAGTATACCCTCCTATCTATAAGAGCAATTATTTGCTAATGAAAGGAAATATGTAGCTCTGTTAGTATAGATTTTGGACAATTCATGCTTACTATTCAACCTATCTTCCATTTATCTGTCTTAACTGTGCCACATGTAATAGAAAAGTGCTTCTTCAGTGGAGAATCTATATTTAACTTACACATGACTGATGAGGTGAATCAAGAGTGAAATAATTTCCCAAAATTTCTACTAATATCGCAAAGAATTCTTACACTAAGAAATGGCTTTAATCAAGGAAACAATAGGCGGACATCTATGGGATGCAAACATGAAAGTCAATCCAATCAACCACTCAGCCACTTAGGTAAGAAAACATAAAAAAATTGTTATCACAGCACTATGTGTTAAAGCAATTTCAGGAACAGACTGCTTGAGTTGATAGAAGATGATAAAACCACATATTTTATCATTGTTATTACCTCAACAACGTTTAAAGCACAATCATTACCATGCTTGTATGGCTAATAAAGATAAAATTAGCTAGCTCATTGCATATTGTTCCGTTGAATAAATAAAATGCTTCCTAGAATAGAAAACATAAGCTGAAGTCGAAA
Source organism: Allium sativum (assembly GCA_030737875.1). Lineage (NCBI taxonomy): Eukaryota > Viridiplantae > Streptophyta > Magnoliopsida > Asparagales > Amaryllidaceae > Allium > Allium sativum. The sequence continues at coordinate 181,058,264 of CM060925.1, read as the reverse complement.
GATTCAACTTAACCATACTAAATTGACTGAATATCAAGATGAGAGGATTTGCACATTAGTAAGTTGTTAGAAATGAATTATATTATGATATTTGATTAAGAATTCCATAACATTTGTTTAGAATTTCAAATAAAACAAAAAAAAAATCAGTGGTAGACGTTAACCTTTTCCAAAAGAAGAAGTATATTACAAATATAGAAAAGCATTTCGATAGGCTTACAATCATACTATTAACATTATATATACCATTAGTATTTAAAACAGATACATTAATCATACTTTAATTTTAATTTTTTTTAGGACCCACAAACTGAGGATTTGTTTATGTTATCACTATTGGGAAAGAGGAATCCACAACCAATATATTTAAAATATATATATATATATATATATAACAAAATAATCTTTAAAAATTGAAATTTTTGCATCCAAGTATAGGTGAGTTTTAATAACAGCAAGAAAGACATTTCATGTCGTTATAACCAACCAAATTTTCCTTCAACTGTAGAAATTACAGTTGCAAGTTCAAACATAATTGATATGGCAAAGAGTAGTAGTAAAATGCATTCTTTGTAACTTAATTGAAGCAGCAAAAGAAGATGAAATCTAATATGAATGTAGATTAAATTGTTTCATAAAATTAGAAGAGAATGGATAATAACCAGCAAATGAATATGAAATCTAATATGAACGTAGATAAAATCGCTTCATAAAATTAGAACATAATGGATAATAACTATTTTCTGATGTTAGAACATCTTCAACAACGCTGTTTTTCGAATAGGAATACAAACCCTAATATTAATCAATAGCTCAAATCAAGATTATCAACAAAAAAAGGTTGGATTAATAATGTTTTCCAAGCGATCAATTAAGCAGTATTGATATGAGTATGCAAACATGTATTCATTATTTCAAAAGTTGCAGAAAATTACCTCGGATTACGGGATAAGAGTAGTCGAAGGGGATGGAGAAGCGAACGCGGCTGCCAATCGATTGCGTGGAGAAGCGAATGCGTTTGGCAGCGGGATTTATTTCCTGAAAAGCATTTCGGCGAACAACAAAGGGCTAGATTTGTATTCCCTAAATTACGCTGTCGATGTGCTAAGAAGAGAAGGAATAACGATGGAAACTGCTCAGTTGGCTATAATCGCTACTGATGGTGAAGGAGGTCGACAAACCACACGATTTGGGTTGCTGCGACACATTCTGATAACCACGGGCTGGAAGCGGGTAGATGGAAGTAGTATAAGATTGGGGAAGGTCGATTAGCTGAAGAATGGATGGAAGTAGAATAAGATGTGTTGCAAGGCACCTACAGCGTATTGGAAACAGCCATCAGTGGATGATCGGGAAGGGAACAGGTGGATGACGCGTTTCATGGATGGGAGGAAGGCAGAATGGACATGACTGTTTGGGAAAGAGAAGGTTATGGGGTTGAGACGGGAGGAAGGAAAATGCGAAGGGTTGGGATAAGAAGTAGTGGTTGAGAAAAAGAATACGGGAAAGGGGAATGAGACGGTTCAACTTTAGATAAGGGTAAAAAATCTAGGATGGCTTATGAGAGCTCGGTTGCGAACTCAGTAATTATAATATAGTATAGATAAATAACAAAAAACAAATAACTACTATTAATAATAAATAAATTTTAATAGTTGGTATTGATTAATTAATAATTACTAAATAATTAAAAGGTAATAATAATTAATAATATAGATAAGTAATCTTTAATATTAATGATTAATAAGTAATTTGTAATAATTAAGAAGTAAAATTTATTTTCTAGTATCTAAAATTTAATAATTACAATTGATATATTTTATACGTATTAATTCAAAAATTAAAAACTTCGTATTTTCTAAAATCAATACAAAATTTATGCCAATTGTAATATGTGTCAATTTTACAACGGCCACATAATGCTCGTTTTAACTGAAGCAAATTTCACAACGATCATAAAATGTCTATTGTAATAAATGTCTATTACTAATTTTCGACAATTAGTAATTAAAATAATTTTTTAAAATTAATTTTTAATATTTAATAGTTAATCATTAATAATATTATACAAATCATATGTCACTAATTGCTAACTAAAAATTAATAATACATATAATTAGTATTTAGTAATTAGTAATCGTTTATTATAATGAAGTAAAAGGTTACATATTTTACAAATAATAAGTAGTTTTATAACAATTAATAATTTGTAGTTTAATGTTAAAGAATTTCTATTGGATAATTAATAATTAGTAACTAAGCATAATATTTAATAGCCAATAATTAATAAATAATCATTATTTAATAATTAAGAAGTGATATTATATAATATTATAATTATCTAAAATTATAATTATTTAATTATATTTGATATTTACTATTTAAAAACATAAAATTTTCTAAAATGAATTTGGAAAAATTCATAATATATAGAAATAAAATGTTGAAAATTTTCTAAAATTGAAAAATAAAAGTTTATAATAATGTTTACTATGGATTCTCACTGAAGATCAGCCTTTTCGTTCCTTCCGCCTTTTTTTCTGTAGAATTTCATTCCCCGTTTCTCATCTTTACATAGACTTAAATCTCACCACACGATCCTAAAACAAAATCATTTCCCTTTCTCCGCTTTCTCCATTACAATACCCAGCTCTCTGTCCACCCGCAAAATCTCATCCCAAAATCCCCTTTCTCCGTTTTCTCTCATCAATACTAAGCTAAAATCAAACACGTTTCCTCTCACCAATTTGGACTAAGAATTTTCCTTTCTACCGCCACCTCTTTAACCTAATTCTTCTATTCTAATTCGTCTGATTCTTCCTTCTTTTTGTTCACCGATTTCCTTTTCTCCATTCCCAGCTTTTCCCTTGCTGGTTTGATCGTGTTTTTTCCCTATTAGTGACCCCTTAATTGTCGTTTGTGCCTCAGATCTAGATCTATCCTATGTCGTTGACGTTGATTTTCGTTGCATCCTCTTGCAATCGTGTTATTGTTCGTGGCTTGGCTTGTTTCTTTGTGAGACCATTTGCTTAGTATTTCTGATGACGTGGAAGCTACTATTGGGTTGCCAATAATGTTTCAATAAGGTTTATGTTATTTTGGGTTGTTAATTTTTTTTTAAGTAAAGTTTTAGTAGGATGAATTGGTGACCAAAAAATATATATTATAATTCTTGTTAATCTCAGTTTAAAGAAACATATGTAGAAAAAAAAGTGTTACTGAGCGTGATTCTTAGGTTCAAAATTAATATAAAATATGAATTTGTTGTGACCAAATATATATGTTGAGTGACCAAATATTATCATATGAAAAATGGATCATATTAGAAAGATTATAGTGCTCATATGAAGTGTTTTTCTCGCATGATTTGTATGACAGTGAATTGTCGGTTTTTTATCCCAGTAATTTGTTTAGTTAAATTTTAAGAAGACAACAAATTTATTTAGTTATTTGTTGCTTATATTTGTTGTGTTAGCCACTTATAATCTTTCTCATATAACAGTGATGAAGTCCACATTTGTAATAATATTTTAAATCCTAAGATATTTATTTTTGGTCATCTTTATTTGTTTTTAATCCAGAGAAACTCTTATGAGCATTGGTCACAACAAATTTGTTTTGAAGTCATCCTTCTCAAACGTCCACAACATCTTTCTAATATTTCATTCACATTGACAGCCATCTACACATTATTCCATATATTTATTTTAAACTTATACGCTTTTCCTTCTAGTACTTACATTATGTCAACCTTGCTTGATATTTCTGTTTGTATTTTGAATTCTTGCATTATATCCCAAGTGAAATTTTACTGTGATAGATCAGACAAAACCATGCATCCTAATTACAAATATGACTTCTTATTTGTAACAACCCGGAAAATCAAAACCAATTTAAAATTTTTATTTTGGCAATTTTAATAAATTTTGAATATTTTTTTTTTGATGCAAAAAAGGTAGTGAATCGCTAGATTCACGCCTTCATTCATTCATTAAGCATAGAGCAAGTACATCGTGTTCAGCATACATAGAGCTATCTACTAGTTACAATAGTTACATATATTTACATACATATGTACAATCAAAATACATGCACGCAGGCATGTTTACATAGAGTCCAAAAATTTTATGAAACTACAGCAAAAAACAGCATGCAAACCCAGTAAAGTGAAGCATGGCAACATCAAGCTCTGCTACCACGGGCCCTGTCCATCACTCTAGCTCCGATTGTGTCAACAAACCTGATTTCTTCCTTGCCTGACCAAAGAGAAACAAAATTAAGTATGCGAAAAATAACTGAGTTGGGCCGTTTCATTTTGCATTTAAACTTTCGTGAGTTGCGTTCATGCCAGAGGATCCAAACATAAGCAAAGTTCAAAAGAGCAAACATATGGCGCATGTCAGTGTCAGGTAATGTAATAATAGTGCTATTCCAGAAGAGAAATTGGTCAGAGATGAAGTGAGACCAGTCTAAGCAGATATTAAGGCTAACTAAACACTTCGTCCACACGTAAAAGGCGAAATCGCAATCAAGAAAAAGATGCATATAATCCTCGTCATCGTCATTGCAGAAAACACATCCCCCAGTAACATGAACACCTTTTAGCCTTAATCTTTTCACTGTATTGAGCTTGTTGTGCATGATCGTCCACATATGTATCCTGACCTTAGCAGGTACAGCTTTAAAGCTCCACATTCTCATGAATCCATCGTACTTTCTTCCTGTGAAGTTCATCAACTTATAAAGTGCACTCACGCAAAATTTACCACCAATCTTCCACACAAAGTCATCCTCCTCATTGCTATGAAGGTGAACATCTTCAAGCAAACGAATCAGTCCACAAAGTTGAAGCAGAGCATTACCAGCCACAATACGACTAAAGGACAGGTTCCATTTAAAGTTGGCAGAATTCGCATTAAACATTTCACAGACTGAAGCACCTTTGTTGCATGCAATAGCAAACAGATCGGCAAATTCATTACGCAAGGGGATAGGAAGCAACCAACAGTCATACCAGAAAGAGACGCTTCGGCCGTTTTTAACTACAATCTCAGTCCCAATCTTCATCCAGTGAACATTTGCCATAACACCACGCCAGAATGTTGAGCAATGGGAAATGTCCGCATTCCAGTCAAATCTACCACCATAGCAAGTGTTTAAGATCCACTCCTTCCAGAGAACTTTCTTTTCGCTAAGCATAATCCAAAGCCATTTACAAAGTAATGCATGATTCATATTCTTCAAATTGATGACACCTAAGCCTCCTTGATCTTTGGACTTGCACACCTGATCCCACGACACTAGACAGCAGGTTTTGCGCGTGTCCTTCGTACCGGTCCAAAAAAAATTCCGACGAACAGCATCAATCTTCTGAACAACCCAACCCGGGCACGAATAAAAAGAGAGCCAGTACAAAGGGATAGCCGCCAGAACAGAATTCACCAGCACCAGACGTCCAGCCTTTGATAGACAATTTCCTTTCCATCTCGCTAATCGCCTGTCCACTTTATCAATCACATATTGCCAATCACTCTTCATCAATCTCTTTGGACGGATATAAGCACCAAGGTATTTGAGAGGGAAAGAATCAGCCATGCAGTTGAGCATTTCAGCGCAATTCCTGTGCACATCGACGCTACAACCCAAAGTGTAAACACTGCTCTTGTGAAAATTAATCTTTAAGCCAGATAAACTTTCAAAAGCATAAAGCAAAAATTTTAAAGAGGCAATATTCTTGCAATCAGGGTTGCAAAAAATAATGGTGTCATCAGCATATTGTAGAGAATTAATACCCCCAATGATGTGATCACGCCCAAAGCTTTGAATAATCTCATTAGAACTCGCCACCTGAAGGATCCGACAAAATACATCGGCAGCCAAGTCAAAGAGGAGTGGGGAAAGTGGGTCACCCTGTCGCAGCCCACGCTTGGATACAATAGTTTTGCCAGCCACTCCATTCACACAAATATTGGATCTACTTGAAGTTAAAATGCAATGAATCTAGTTTAGCCATTTACACGGAAAGCCTCTCGCGCTTAGAAGATCCATGATAAACCTCCAGTCAACTGTGTCAAAGGCCTTAGCAAAGTCCAACTTCAGGATTGCGCAAGGCACGTTATGTCTATCACTATGGGAGATAACTTCTTGGACAAGAGCCGCACCATCAAGAATGAATCTTCCTCTAATAAATGCTGTCTGCGAAACATCAATCAGGTTGTCCATCTTCGCTTTCAGTCTGTTTGCGAGAACCTTCGTGATCAATTTGAAACTGCTATTCAAGAGACTAATAGGTCGAAAATCCGCAGCCGAGACATTTCCTCCTTTCTTAGGGATCAAAACTACATTAGCGTATCCCAACATGTCCAATCTCAAGGAACCAGAATGAAATTCTTTGAATATGTTAATAACATCCTCTTTAATCACATCCCAATATTTCTTATAGAAGAAATTTGGAAAACCATCAGGGCCAGGGGCTTTATCACCAGGCATTTCGTTTAAAGCCGCGACGATTTCCTCTTCTGAGAACTCCGAATCAATGCCACTAAGATCAACAAACGAAGGATACAGCTTCTTCCAATCAACATTCGCCCGATTCTCAATGCGTTCACCAAAGATTCCCTTATAAAATTCAGTAAAAACCTCCTCTATCCTTTGATGATCACAAATTTCAACTCCATCTTTCCAAATGCTACATATTGTGTTAGTACGCCGTCTACCGTTCGCTACTTTGTGGAAATAACTTGTGTTACTATCACCAAGCTTAAGCCACTGAGTTCTCGACCTCTGTTTCCAAAAGATCTCTTCTTGATCAATCACCGTTAGAAGCTCCTTTTCTTTTGATTTTAACAAGGCACGCTCGGCCTCACTTAGATTACGCCCTTCCTCAAGCACATTGAGCTCCATAATCTCAGATTCAAGTCTCTGCTTCTTGACTCTGATGTTTCCAAAGACTTCTCTATTCCATTTGGCTAAAAATTTACGCAAAAGTCTCATTTTCCTACAAAAATTACTAGCTGCATCACCAAAGTTGCGAAACTCTATCCACTTCTCCCGCAACATCACATCAAAATTTGGTTCAATACACCACATATTCTCGAACTTAAAAAAAGATTTCCTTCTAAAATCGACATTAGTGTTGAGAACAACCGGGCAGTGATCAGAAATAAGGGAAGTAAGACCTCTTTGAAGAGTTAGGGGGTGCAAGTCATCAAAAGCAGAATTAATGAAGAAGCGATCGAGTCGAACTAAAGTAGGAGGGGTCCTACCGTCAGTCCACGTATATTTTCTATTAGTCATGGGTAGGTCAATGAGGCCACAGTTTCCAACAAAGTCACTAAAGTCGTTCATGTCACCCAAGCCAGCGTTTTTCACAACATTACGTTCAGACATAAATCTTGTAACATTAAAGTCACCACCAATTACCCAGGGACCATACATAAGTTTATAAAAGTCCAAGCCCTCGGCCCATAATGTCATTCTTTCTCGTCTTGTATTGGGTCCATAAACATTAGAAAAGAAGTAAAGTACATTTGAAGATTTACATTCCAGGGCTAAATGCAGACAGTAAGTTTGTTTGATTTCTTGCTTAAGCAACCAAGAATTACTATTCCAACCAGTAAAAATGCCACCCGAGGTTCCCACAGCAGGTATAAAAGCCCAATCATCAATGACACCCCACCCCAGACATTTGAAAATAAATGGTTCAGGATTCTCAAGCTTGGTCTCTTGAAGCATGATGATGTCAGGTTTTACAGACTTGAGGTAATTTTTAACCCTAAGGCACTTATCAAAAGTTCCTAGGCCTCTAACATTCCAAGTGACGATAATCATGTTGAACCATTAACCCTCTCATTTTCTTTATTCTTAATATCACTTATCACATCATCATTTAACACAAAACCAGATTTACTTGCAATATCATGAAGTTGATCACTGGACAAAGTATTAAGTATAGCAGGAACAAAAATGCTACCTGCCAAAGGGTGACCCATCCCACGAGCGCTGCGACGTAGCATGACCACACCATGATCCGATGCACTCTTGCCTTTACCACCTGTAGCCGAGCATTCCCCTGAGCTGGTTGGAGCCAGCGCCAAATCCCCAGCCAAATTTAAGTCTTGTGATTCGTTGTCCATGACTTGTTCATCCACCGCCTCTCTGGCGCCTTGCATGTTGCCTTCCTCCCCAAGATCCTGTAAACCTACTCCCTCATTTTCGTCGACGGCAATGATCTCTCTGGAGTTGGCACCCACACCCACAATATTGCCAACCTCGTCAACCTCTACTGCCACCCCATCATCAAATCGAACCACATAATTATCATTATTCCTTCTTGCAAAAACATCCCCTTCTCCTTCAATAACCGAATCTGCCACCGAAGCAATCACTTCCTCCACATGCATTTTGGCACCCCCATCCTTACTACTCAAAATTTTAAGCTTCCCCTCTCCATCAGTTGCAAACACCCTCTGCTTGAAAAGAGGAACATTGATTTTCGGTGGCGAATCTTCCTCGCATCTTTCAATCTGCACAACATGGGAAAAACCATCAATTGGAATTGCCACTGAATTCGGCAATGGGGTGCCCACCTCCTTCGTAAATTTGGCACGCAAACAAGTATAATCCACATCATGAATTGCACCGTACTGGACTCTCTCCACTTCTCCATAATCTTCTAGAGCTGTTTGGAGGACGTCAAGTTTACGACATACAAGCGGAGCATTTTTCAATAGGATCCAAAAGGTTTCCTTCTCCCTCGAGACACTGCCAAAACGCGGACTCCACCGCCTCAGGTTAATTCTCCCCATGGTAAAATTGAAGTTATATTGGAAGTTTACTGTCAGCAGATGTTGTGGGAACCGAACAACAAAGACATCACCCATTCGCTTGACGTTCCAGTCCCAGGATGGGGCACGACGACCATATCTGGCTTTCAAAATCTCCTCAATCTGCCGTATCGAGAAAGATCCACTCACAATAGAGATGATTACCATCGATCGAGCCCAATCAAAAGAATTTTGGAAGCGATTAGCGGAAATTTGTTTTCTGGAACTTTCAGCCATTTTTGGGGGAGGAGAACGAAAAGATTTGCAATTAAAACCCTTGTGCCCTGTCTTATGACATTTAAAACAAATAACTGGATTACGGCATGATCTCGCCCAGTGATCTGTCGAACCACATCTGAAGCAGCCATTTTTTGATTTGATATTATTGAGATTTTCATTATAGCTGCGAAGGATGCAAGGAGACGGTTTTGACAAAGGTCTTTTATTATTTAAAAAAATCGGATCTGGATTTCGCTTTACAGCTGGCCTGAGCAGAATATCCTTAAAAGATGGATTAGCGGAAACGTTTTTAGCGTTGTCAACCTGATCAACGTGTAAAGAAGAGATTTGTGAGGAGAGAGACGATTTGAGAGAAGAAAAAGCGTGTTTTGAATTTTCAAAAAGCGATCGCCATGACGTCGCCATTCCCATTCTTCCTTTTAGCGTGATTTTAATAAATTTTGAATATTTAAAATGATTTATTTTAAATAATAATGACTAGAAATTTATTTTGTATAGAATTAGAACATATAAAAATTTATTTAAATCGAAGTCAGAATATAAATATTTATTTTAATTATAAAAGGAATTGGAAATGGCACGGTAGTTTGAAAATTCGATTTCAAATTTCAAATGAATGTACAGGATTCAAAATAAACCGGATTTTAGTGAAACCAGAAATATTTGAATCTGTTTGAAAATATCTTTTCAATGAATGTGAAAAATCCTAATTTCAAAGTGGGAATAAAAAGTTATGTCCAGTTGAAAATTCAGAATAGTCGTTATGGAATTTTTATAAAATATAGCCCTTAAAAATAACGATTTTTTAAACGACCCCCATTTTCGACGAGATAACTTTTGTTGAATCCGGAATTTCAAATTATTGCTTAATTCCAATATTCATAATTTTTGGAATCAATATGTGAGCGTGGTGGATTTAAACGTGTTTGGTCAATTCAGTTTGAATTTAATCGACTGGAAAATAACCATTTTTCAAACGATCTCCAAATTCGACGAAATTAGTTTTGTTAGGACTGTATCGTCAAAACATAGGCAGATTTATTTTTTTGGAATTTTGGGAGTCCGTATCTGGCCCCGGTAAATTAAAATGTGCATTTGAATTTAAAATATAAAGATTTATATTTTAAATTTAGCGGAAACTGATCGTAACAACTGAACTGGCTTACGGGACATATCCCATTGTGTTCGGGATGAGGGTATTTAGTTAGGGATGACAGTTGTTGGGTTCGATCTGGGGTTCGGGTGAAAAGTCAACTTTGTTGGAGAAAATAAATAAATTAAATTAATTATATACAATCACCTCCCAATTCTTTCTCTCTCCCGCTCAGTTTTAATTAGAATAAAAAAGCCCTCGTCGATCCCGCCCGCCACCGCCGCTCCTAGGCGCATCGCACCCCCTCCTCCTCCTCCCAGTCACTCCTCATCCCCCTTCCTCCGTTCGAACCCACGAAGACCCCCCCCCCCCGAAACCTGACGCAGCCCCCACCGACCCCCAAATCCGTCGCCGCTCCACCTGTGACTCCCCCTCCAGCCTCCCCTCCGACTGCCGCACCAGAAACCTCCCCCCTTTAACGCAGTAAGTTTTTACTTATTCATTTATTTATTTATTTTAATTCTTTTTCTTTTTTTATGTATATATTATAACATTGTGTTTTAAAAAAAAAATCTGATTTTAATAAAATAGTAAAGCTAGGATTTTTACATACCAAAAAGATTTGATTTTTTTTAATTATAAAAAGCTTTGATTTTTAATTATAAAAAGCTTTGATTTTTAATTACAAAAAGCTTTGATTTTTAATTAGAAAGCTATGATTTTTATATGAAGAAAGCTATGATTTTTATATGAAGAAATCGATGATTTTTATATATATAGCGAATTAAAAATATTGATTTTTTATATATATAGCGAAGCGATAAAAATATGATTTTTATATTGGAAGTGAACAAATAAAAATATGATTTTTATATTGAAAGTGAACAAATAAAAATGTGATTTTTATATATATATGAGCGTTATAAAATATGAATTTTAAAATATAAGCATCGTTATAAAAATATAATATTTATATATGTTGTAGCGTCAGAAAGATATGATTTTTATTTATAACAAGAATATGATTTTTATTTGTATGAAGTAGCGATAAAAAATATGATTTTTATTTATAAAGTATCATAATAAAAATTGGATTTTTATGATATGGCTTTGAAACAAAAATGTGATTTTTAACATAAAACCGCATGAAATAGATTTCGATGGAATCGACTTGAATCAAGTCCAAATCCGAACCGTTCAGAAATAAAGAATGGAGGAGTGGAACCCAAAGACGAGAACTTCTCAATCTAATTTATTTTCTAGTTAAATATATACTAGGATGCAGACGGTGCTTAGTTGCACCCGACATCTATGTTTGAAACCATGTTTGTTTGGTTGATTGGAGTGTTTGTTGGAATTTGGTTGTTTGGTTGAAATGAATTGATTAGAATTTGGTTTGTACATGGCGCGAGCCATTAGTAGGCGAGGGATAAGGCTAGATCTTATTCTGGTTCTAGTATCGCGACGTTGTGCTGCCGAAATTTTCTAAAAATGTTAGAACAATAAAAATATCATTTTTATTGTATAAATAAACTATATAAAATATTCATAAGTTGAAATAAATATTTTTATAGTTAAAAATATAATTTTTAACGTGTATATGAATAAAATAAATATTCATTTACAAATCGGATGATTTGTTTATGTACACACATTTGACTGATATTGATTGGGACGATATATTTTACACATCGCCTAACTGTACAAATAAGAATCAGTGTTTGTTGTTTGAAAACCCTACACGGGTATTAGGATGATATTGGACATACACACTTTCTCGATTCCAATGCAACTTCTCTTTTTTGAGTCCCAATATTTACTTCTATGTCAATCGATGGGTTGACAGACTGTTGAAAGCGTTGATTATTTATATTTAACGCTTATGCAGTTGTGTAATGCACTCTGGATGATGATTGACTGTGTTTAATTATTGGTGTGTACACGTGTATATGAAATCCATATAAATAAAAATATATGGTAATTGACTGTGTCTGACTCCAATTCAGAAAGAATTTAAAAAAAAATAATGAATATTTTAAAATAATGAACATTTTAAAATAATAGTCAGTAATGGATCAAAATATGATTTTGATGTCCGATTTGGGATGGACACGAATATATTTAAATATATAAAGCCGTGTTGATTAAATTAACGCCATTTTGACGTGAACGATATTTATATCGATTTTATTCATTTTTATAATAAATATTGAAAAGTAAGTGATTTCAAAATCTAATGTTTTGAAAATATTATCATTTTTATATTAATGATATGGAATATTCAATTTTGATTTAAAATTGAATATGAACTTAAAATCGTTTTGAAAACGAATTTAAAACGATTTATAAAATACATTTAAAAAGGAAATCGATGAAATATAATATATATATATAATATATATTTAATGGCATGAATAGAACGCGCCACGTTGCGGCAATTCGCAAATTTTGACCATTAACTTCGCATTGACATTACTGGAGATCCGACCGTCGGATTCTCCTAAAACCGGAACCGTTGGGTTCGTATCGAAAAGAGCTTTCCAATGAATATAAGGAATTTGAAATCTAATGGTTGAATTTGGAATTATGTCCAAATCAAATTTGGAAAAGGTCGATGTAAGTGCAGTTCGATGGCCGTTTATGGAAATCGACTGTACGGGCCTTAATAAAATTATTAAAAATATCAATAATTTGTGTAAAATCATAATAAATGGTTTGGAAATAATTTGGATGAAAAATTCCATGTTTGTAAAGGAAAAATATATTTTTATCAAAATGAACTAGTTATGAACTAGAATTATAATCCAATATTTTTAAATAAATAAATTGGATTTGAAATGGTTTTAAAAATAACCAGAATTTCCAATATATGAATTGGAATGGATTTGAATCGAAATTATCATTGGAATATTTCGATATTGGATTCCGTGATTATACGAATATTGTGGAGGAATTTGGAAGATATATATATATATCGTTATTCCCAATACAATATTTGTTGATCTCAGAATTTGATATTGAATATAAGCCGATATAATTTCTATTCAAAGCCTTGTATTTAATATTGAATTGGATTTTGGGTTTGCCGTGAATGGTGTCTTCATTAACACCGTTCTTAAACCCATGTGAAAAGAATAAATCTTTTAATTGGGATTTAAAGAAGAATTACCAATTAATTAACATTTAATTGGAATTGAAAATGGAACATGAATTGGGTTTATTGTGAACTGTGTTTTTAACGACATTCGTTCGTTAACCCGATTTATAGTGAAATGTGATTTGGAATTTATAAATCTTTTTATTAAGATTTAATGGAAATTTTCCAAAGTAAAGTTTTCCAATTTAATATATTAAATTGGAATTGAATGGAATTCGATTTGATAATAATCGAAATGAGCTTCGTGGAGGAAGACTGTTAATATATATGGAATTTAAAAGGCTTTGTCGTTATTCCATTTATATTATTAGTCGGATATGGAAATTGATGTCGATTATATGTTGATCTGTTTTTCCGTGAAGATTCCATAATTAATGGAATGGGATTTTGGGTTTATCGTGAACTGTGTTTTAAATGACATTGGATCTTTAATCTAGTTAAAGACAAGATTACATGTTGATCATTGTATTTTGAACTGTATGGTTGATCAATGCTAAATATATATTTGTTTGGTAGTGTATAATTTATTCTCTTGCTTAACACCCTTTTCTAAGACGTACGAGCTTAGAGGTTATATATCGGCAGAAATCAATAGTACGGTGTAGATTGTCAATGCAGCATGTTTGTTTTTCTAAAGTTAAATAATCATTAATATTGATTTTTGGGAAGATTAAAACAAAGTGGAGTTTTGATGAATCTTTAATTAGATTGAAATGGGAATTGATAATTTAAATTATCAAATTTGGGAAATGATCGAGAATGGAGCATCACCAGTTTTGCTCCTAGCGATAGTTAAATCTTTAATTAAATTTGAACGCGAAATGGTAATTAAATTTACCAATAACACCATGGTTTTAGATATGGAGTATGACCAGTTTTGCTCCATGGGATGAATAGGTTGGGATTGGGAAATTAAACAAATGATTACTTCGGTAAGGTGAGCTGATCCCGACTAGTTTGGAAATCCTTAATATGGTTTGAATTGATATCCAAAGGAAGATTAGAGAATAAATTTAAAGAATTTATCTTTGATAAAATTAATGGGAACCTTTCTCAAAGGATATGAATATTTAAATAAAAGAATATTCAGAATTGGAATGAGGCGTATGTTGTGTTTGTATTACACTTGTTTATTATATACGCGAGTTATTCGGAAAGGTTGGGTTTATACCCATTCTGAATAACTGATTCGACGATAAGTGGACGATGAAGATGGTGGTTGAAGGCCGAAGGTCATCACATCGTTTGGATGATTACTGATGTCTTGATTAGGCTATACACCCAAGATGAGATAATAAGTGGTGATCGTCCAGACGTACTTGGAGATCGACCAGATATGCGAGGACCTATCTCCTGTATTGGACATATGGGACGAGGAATAAGGTGCCTCGGGTTTCGTTCAGACCCGGAACAAACTTGTAAATGGATGTGTGTCTGACATTGAATTTTATTCTGTGTTGATTGATTTCTATTAAATATATATCTGTTTGGCGGCGGAGAATTTATTCTCTTACTTAACACTCTTCTCTGAGATGTACGAGCTCAGAGGTTATATATCGATAGACATCAGTTGCATGGCGTGAATTTCCTGTGTGGCATGATGAGATGCAGATGATCAAGGCTTCTGTTGAAAAGCAGAGTCTTATGGTTGATGATCAAAGAACGGCTTTAATATAGCATAGCTTTGTGTATAGCGTTAATTCGCGAGCCTCACACCTCGGTATGAGTTAAAAACGGGATAAAGGACCCAAGGAGGACATGACGTTTCTTTCTAGCTATGGGTGGTGTCAGGGTTTTGCAAGCCCGGACATTTTTATATTTTTACCTATGTGGTTGTTGGAATGCAAGGCGCCTCGGATATATCAGTCTCTACAGAGCCGATGGATATTGAGTCATCTGGCTCATAGACGCCCTATAGGGTGGGGAAACATGTGTTCAGGAATACTAATCCTCAAATGTAAGGGAGGACCAGCCTTGGAGGATCCAAGGGTCTACTGCGGGAGATCCTGAGGCATTTGCTAGAGTGACTCGAAGCCGGCGAGGAGTATATCCCTTGCCTCGACTCATGACAGAAATCCAATTTCCAATACGTGACATTCGGTTTTATTTGTAGAGCCTAGTGTGGCGACATAGTGGGATGGGGCACTAGTCTATGATTGATACATTTATATTTGAAGTTGTTTTCATACACTTTACACTTATAATAGTATCAAAATGATTTGTTTTAAACGTACCAAGCATGTTTGGCTATTATAAGGTAAAACTCTATCCTCCCGCTTGCGTTGCATTGTATGATGGGACCTGAGTCATATAATAGCTTCATTTTTCCAAAAAGCATTGTGCTGTTTGTTTTACGCACCGGTATTCTTGGAAGGAAACTCGTTCCTTGTTATACGGCATGGTCCCTTGATTTACTCTATTTTTAAAGTAAAGATTTAATAACTTTTTTAGTTCTCACACCAGTCACATGACTGGCCTGGAGTTTATTGTTTTAACCTAAACTCTGGGTGACCTTATTTTGCACACGGGCAGCTAGTAGTTTTAGTTTTGCAGATTTATATTCACAGGATCCTGGTTTACAACTGGAATGATATTCGGAAAGCTCTGTATCCGTGTATCTCTTTCAGTTGTGTTTTGTATTATTTTCCGCTGCATTGTAATTTATAAATCTCTGATATTTATCAAATGTATATTATTTGTTCATACTCTGTATATTCTTGTACTCTGATGTAAATTATTGTAATAAGCAATGAAATGTTCTTCTGTTTGTGTTCTGATTTGCCATGTTCTCAGACAATCCGTCCTTTCTCTTTTCTTCGGAGACCGGGGAAGTTCGGGTCGTCATAGTTTTCTATTTGGTCTATTAATAACTAATACATTCTGATCAAATGATTTCATATCAATTAGTACACAGAAAAGTAATACAAATTAAGCTAATCATCATCATACTGTTTCGATTACTTGATATTAGCATATGTTAATGTTATAAATTACGCATCTTAAATGTAAACATTTTGATTTGGATGTTTTCTTTTATGTTAATAATAATAATTAGTTGGGTCATATTTGGTGTGCGCATGTGTAGATAAATAACAGCTGACAAGAATAAGTTAAAAACATTTTTGTTTGGTGCTTTATTGTATTAGTAATTGACTTGAGAGGTTTTCTGGGATGAAAATTCATGGTTACAAATTTATAGGTTATACACTGATTTACATATCATATTGGATTCACCTGGTATGGCATTTGTACACTAAGATGATATAGAAACAGGAATTCTAAAACCTTCCATTCTGCCAATGCTTGCATACATACCAAAAATTCCTTCTCTTGGACCATTTTTTGAGCCTTTAGGCATATAATTCGTGGTATTTATTATTTGCTAATTAGTCAACACTCCACAATTTATTGTTCTTACAAGTTTCGTTTGCTTAAAGATCATAGTTAATATATATTTCTGATTAATTCGTATTTATTATCTTCTATAACAATGTTTACGTCTAGCATGTTACCTTTCTTTATGTAATGATTATTATAGGTGCATTGACCCACCTGCTTCACAATCAATATATATACCAGTATCTGCCTTTATTTTCAAATGTTAAGCCGAAGCTGTCTTTCAAATGTTTTCAATCATCCTTGTTCCTTCATAAGTATGGTCTAAAATATCCTACAATACGACCATCAACATAATGGCTTAATTTGTAGGTATTCGATATAATTTATTCCAAAATAATTGTTTTATACTCTATGTTTGTTGTTTCTTCAGTTCTGGTATGATAGGTTTGAAGGAACTATCTTTGGTCAACAAGAAGGCTGCATGGATGGCTTGTCTGGTATCCGTTTTCTTGTCTTCTACCTACTTCTTATTATATATATATATATATATGCATGTGTTTGCATGCACACACTTACTATTTTTGGTTGTGTACATGCACACATACTTGGCTGATGAATACCGATACCTAAATGTTACTATTGATCCATGTTACCGCCTCATATATGGTCAGTGTAGGATATTTACAGTCACAATGTTGATGGGTTTCTATTTGATGCTGCAATGTTATCTGCAATAGTTGCATTTTCCCACTGTATGATTCTTGATTCTTCTTCAATGCATGTTTTTTTACTGCATTCGGCAGCTTGTAACTGGGTTGCTTAAAGAAACATAACAATTAAAGTCCATTTAATTTGATCTAATTTATAGTGCAGATTCCTCTTATATCGCTCAATGAGGAAGGAAGAGTAACTGCACTTTCCAAAGAGAAAGAAAGCAAATCAAAATTAGAAACGGTGAACAAAGACAAGAGGAAGCTCAATCTAGAAGGCATACCGTTTTCTCTACGGTGTGTGCTTCACAAGAATTATATATTTTTTGATCCCACTGCTAACGAAGTGTCCATAATGGATGTTGTTTTTACTATTGTAATAGACTCACAAGGTCGTCTAGTGTCAGTTTACAAAGCAGGAGGCTCGATTCTTCTGTACAATTCTTTACTCGAGGTTTTCTAGTTGTTTTGGTTTTAGTTTTGGATTTCATTATTTATTTTTAAATAACGACCAATTTGTAAAAATAAAATGTGTAATTTATCTTTAATTTACAAATAGGATATAAACAAACAATACTGAATAATTATAAGTATTTACTAGATTAAAAACTATTCGTTCACTACTTCACTTTTCAACTGTTATTAATTGCAGTATTCATATAGTTTGTGGTACTGTATTTTTTAAGTTGAAATTTTAGATTTCGAATATGCATATATACTTAAATTAATTCTTTTCCTGAGTATCTTCTTTAAAATATGAAATTCAGTTGTTCTTTTTATTGAATGGATTTCCTGTTTGATTTTGTTTCGTACCTACTAAAACCAAATCGGTGGTTCAGTGAAAACCTCAAATTTGGGTAAAAACATAAAACAACTTAATTTGGGTAGCTATCAACTAGCGAGCAACATAGGTTTTGACTAAAAATAAGTTTAACTATTTGATTAGGTAATTGGTATTTTGAGTGAGTACATGTCTAATTATGAATAACAGCAAAAAGAGTAATATGCTACTTGAAAGAACAAAATCCTTACTATATCATGCTAGGATGTCTTTTTTGATAGTTGGGTTAATGAACATCAATGATTGGTGCAGAGGTATTGAAGAAAAAAATGCAGAATTCTACCATTCGTAAGTGGCCAGAGCAAAATTGATGAAAAGGAGAAAGACTGTAGCTTTTGTGCCAAATGATGATTTCTTAAACTACATTAGAGTGAATGATAATAGCTGAATGCATGATTCAGTCCAAGGAGACATGTAGTGGGTAATATTTGTGGAGTTCATTTGGAACATTCTCTTAAAGAAACGGTAGATGCTAATTTACGGTGAGTGAAATATATCCCTAATGTAAATTAATGAGAGTAGAATAAGATTAGAAAATATTCTATTTGAAGAAAATGAAATGTTGAATGTTGATTATGAGATGAGTGATTGATATAATACATTGAGTATGAGATGTGTGTGTTGATATTTATTGGGTTATATTTATTGAATGGAACACAAATTATGTGTGTGATGAGTATGTATGTATATATACATACATACATATATATATATATGTGTGTGTGTGTGTGTGTGTATGCAGATCAGAAGGGGAATAGCAACAGATTACCAACAAAAAAGGGAGGTTAAGTTTACTTTAATTTAATTTTCATCGCTAATCCCTTAGCAATTAGTAAGGATTTACTAATGCGTTTTATAAATAATAATTTATTATAAATATATATCAGTTGGTAAATAGTCGGTATGTAAATTAAAATTAAATTAATAAATAAAATTTTATTTTTATTATATAATCGGAAAACCATCGGAAAACTCATGCTAAATTCCGTCATAAAAATCAGACACAGATACCGTCATAGTTTTTACAGACCATAGCGTTATGCAGGAAATCCGTCGCTAAGGGCTATTTAGCGATGTATTAGAAGCAGATACTTCCGCTGCTGTATGCGGTTTTTCTTGTAGTGAATGATGAGTAGTCTTTTCTTAAGCATGACAAATGAAACAATAAGTCTACAGGTTATAAAGTCAGTTTTGGAGAAGGAATTAGCTCAGCATTATGATTCGGGTTTGGCTATTATGGGATATCAGTATCACAACAACAATTTATGCTATGACCATGGAAGGTCATATAACTGGACTTGTCGATATGTTGCAAGTACATTAACATATCGTATAATTGAATTATCTTATATATTCTGTAAATTATTTAATTATTTAACTTGAAGCATTGTTTCTTTCAGTATATGACTATTTGTGGTTCTATCATAAAAGAAATCATAAAGCAGTGGTCTTAACTGAGATGGGAAGATTGAGAGAAAGAAAATAGAGCTAGAACGCATGATACTGTAACTCATTTGTTTTCCAGCACACGTTATCGTATAGATCATCAGTAACTGTTAACTCATCGTTCCGCAAGAGTGTTACACATCGGAATTAAGCGCATGAATTTCTTAATCATCATGGCGAGTCACCCAAAGAAATGATCGGATAGCTCAGACATGAGTACATATCGAGATTTAGATTTATGGATAAGTGGATTAACCCAAATAAAACACTAGAAATTAGCTAAGAATAGGACTATACTAGGATGGAATTATATTTGATGCGACTTAACTTCATGACTCAAGAACCCAGAACGGGAAGAATATGATTGGAACAACTTAATTCCCAGAGACGGTATGGTGAGACGGTCCCTGGATTAGCACAAATAGATCTCCTTGGATCAGATCGGGTCATTTCAAATGGAAATGGAGCAAATTAGATGAACAAACCTTAGAGCTAGACAAAGATTAACTTATCTCAAATCACTTTGGATTGGATCAGCAGGAATAGTGCAAGATACTTAATATCTACTAAATATTAGATCAGTGCAAGCCAAAATGAGGGAAAGGATAGATAAATCACAAACTGGGTCGATTCACTCTTTATTGAGTTGATCTCAATCGGTACCAATCTAGATTGTCCTAGATCAATACCTATCCGAATGTAAACCTTTGGGCGATCCGATCGAAACTTCTCAAATTTGGTCTCCTTGAATCTTCCGACTTCTTCGTGGATTTTCCAAGCCAATCAGGTTTACTACAATATATTTTTCCTTGGTATGAGAAAGCTTTTCCATTATCTAAACTCAAATTCATTTTCTTCTCCCGACCTTCATATAAACAAACAATTGTATTTGTGATCGAATACATAAATAAATGACTGCAATAAGTGGATGTAGGCTAGAGTTTGAAAAACTACTATAAATATTTTGTGTTCTTTCTAATTTAAATATTTCTATGTCTAGATCTACATATGTATTTATGTCATTTTCATTTGGAATGTTCATTCCACATTTGATGCTAATTTTTTGGAACAATAGGTGGGGGCAACATGGATTATGGCTTAGAATTTTGGATTATAGAAAAGCTTGAAGCGACGGAAAAGAAGAAGAAGACTGGAACTCAAGCGCAAGTATTTGGAGATGTGGGAAGTCGAGAGACTATCCCCATTGTAAATCCATGTGTTCGTGTCATGAAATAGTAGATAGGAACTAAAATGGACAATTTCTAAGAGTGGTTGATGAAGAGGCAAGAGAAATTAGACTTGAGCAAATCGATTTTGAGAACTCGAAACGGTGAAGTCTCTCGACCAATTCTAGTCGAACCTTGGAGTCTCTTTGGAGTAACTCCTAATTCGTTCAACACTCAACTCTAAGTCATCGAAGAAATACTTGCAAAAACCCAAACAGCTGTTGGCTGTCGCACCACATCAGTTGATTCCGTTCCAAAGAATAGCTCGCCTCATAGACACGTAAGTGTCTATACAACGTGGCATAGTAAACTCGCTGCGCATTTGAGCGTGAAAGCTAGTTAGAGGGATTAGAACATTCCAGATAATGTTATGTACCATTACTGGAGACATCATTTGTAAATCGAGACTGTTAGTTCTTGATTCTGCTCAATTCTGAACTCCATAAATGGAGTAATTAGTAGTGTTTTACGTTTGCTATAGCATCTAAGATAAGAGGATAGGATGACCAATTGCTAATAGAGAAAACAATTCCGATGGAACTCATATGTAAAACAACCTAACTATATATATTATTAATATATATATTAGAAAACCAAAATATATGCAAGTACTTGCTCTCATTTATATATTAACTTTCGAATTCGATACTGCTCAGGTTAAACAACGCAACCTAAGATTTGAAACTAAATGTGACAACCTGCTATACATCACTAGAGCTCATATAACAAATATTGCGCTATACATGCACCTTGATGTAAAGTTATCGTCAGGAGAAATAAAAAGTAGAAAAAAAGAGAAAAAAAGAAGGAAATAGAAGAAAAGAGAAGGAAGAGAACATAAAACTCAATCACAGAAACTATCGTATATCTCACAGCACATCAGGTAACACATAATAATAACAATCGCAGATATAAAACAAGTGAGACAGTAATAACCATATAAACCGTATAATCAAAGTATACATGCTTGTATAGTTATACAGAACATTAATAGTAGAAGAGATAAATAAACCCAACTGATAAACTACCTTTAACAAAAATGTATAATATCGTCAAGGCTCCATAGTGTCATACAGCAGAATAAACGATAAGGATACAATTAAAATATGTAAAGCGTCGTCTCCTGTTAATTCACCTGCGCAACTCTGAGTTATAACTATATATGTCACCTAGCCTAATCATCCACATCGTCGATGAGCACTCAAGGTAATAAGAGGGAAATAAAAGCTTGGGTCAGACAACAGTATGGTATGAACGAAAAACAAATCTCAAAGTACCATAAAATTCATGATAGTATATACGGTAGAAAGGGTATGGAGAATCGTACGTGTTCTGCACCTACATCCACAAAGTTATCACATAGTAATTGATATATGCTATATTATGATAAACATAATGTAAATAGGGTGTGATAGATGTTTAGATACTAAATGGTGATAAGTAAGTAAACATCCAGAGCATCCATCATACTTCCTCACATTCACTCACTCTATGCGTTGGGAATATGATAATGCTCAGTTTCCATGATTTTTGAATCCATACCACTCAATCGGCTAGGTCCTAGGTTGTACCAACTTGTACGTCTTGGGGTTGGGATCCAACTCGGCCTAGTGGATGCCATGAATTCCCCAACATGGGAACAACCTCCCAACTTGGTCCTCCCAAACACCACATCCACACACCTTCTTCTCGAGTAACTGTTAAAACCGCGCGTAATCCCTTTGTACACATTACCCACAACAGAGTCTATTCTTGGAACTACTCTTATGACATCCAACATGGATTCTTCTAGGTTGGGACAAAATATAGACAACCAACTTGTCTCCACTCTTAATCAGCTATCCATAACCCTTCCCTGTAGTTTCCACTCGTTCCACCGTCCTTATTCTACATCTCGGGATATCATCATCCATCGTCAAAGACACCGCTTCATTTTCTATCTTAGAACCACCATCTTAGGATGACGAACCACGACATCGAAGAGCTATTACGTCGAAACCACTATTGAACGATCCATCACATCATTCTCCTTGAATCTGCATCGTCACTTATGCCAAACTGACCCAGTGGTCAATGATCATAGTAATTGATATCGACCACTCCATGGTAATCGATAAAGGTTACTCGGATCACGTGTTTAACCAAAATTGATCAGATATGCAACCAAGGGAAACATATGACTTTCTTCGTGAAATCCAGCTTGTCGTAGAGCCGATACTCCGTCATTAGATCGACCATCAAGCTCGAGTGTTTCATTTTCAGATTTGTTGCCCAACTTCAATGTTGCTTCGTCGTCAAATCCATCCATGCGCTCTGAAGCTCCTTCAAATATTTATCTCATCTATTTGATTCAATCCTCCTTGTGAGTTAAATCAATATACAACATTTTGTGCGTTTCACAAACAAATATCAAACTCTTACGAACGAGGTTTTTCCTAGTACTAAATCACCTACGAACGACGTTTAAAGCTTAACTAAGAAAATAATTCAATCATGCAGCCTAGAGTCATACAAACTACTAAACTAGAATAGAAATAATAAATCAAACATAACCTATCTATAACAAACAAAGTGAAATGTGTGTTCAAATATGCTAAATCTAGCAGGATGGTCAAAATAGTGCGCAATGGCACGCAAATGGACAAATGACGCGTAATAACGCACAAATGGATGAAAATGTGATAATCATGCTAAAACTACTTAAATTAATTTTCAAACTTTTTATTAATTATTTACTAGGTTCAGTAATTCTAGGAATTACTTTTATATATGAAATCACTTAAAATGTCAATTAAATGCTTCACGAACAAATACAATTCAATGAGAGACAATATCATTCATCTCAATCAAGCCAATCCAAATTAGCTCTAAATTGTAGAGCTCGCCAACACAAATTCAACGAAAGGAACGACATTCAATTCTGACCTTGCATACAAAAGATATCACATGCATACGTTTAATAAAGTAACGACTTAATAAAGTGATTAGTTAACTAAAGTAATTAGCCATTTTAATTACCTTCCCTCTCTAGTAAAAATCGCGACATCACCCTAACCCATATCCGACCCTTAGCAATGCTCTGCCACCACCATCGTTAATCTCCAACTATGGCAACCGCCCTTAACCTTCGCCCAACTTTTCACCCCTATGCCACCAGAAACAACTCCACATGACGCCCTGAAATCGTTAAAATCCATGTCCAAGTTAGGCTCGGTCGGAGCCTGATCTTCACCTCCTCACTTCACCATAGTTCGATCAATTTCTGCCGATGGGTTCCCCTCACCCACGCGCACATTTTCTCAGTTGAAGTCATCAACAAACTTAGCTTTGTTTCGGTGGAGTAACGCTAACCTTGATGACAGTTTCAGCCATGAACTGTGAAACCCATTTTAAACAGTAAAGAATGGGCTATTAGCCGATAAAAAAGTTATGGTTTAAGTTAATCATAAATTAATTTATTCTCTAATAAGCCTGAAAACCTGCGAACTCCAATAGATACATGCAGCATGTCGCCATTTATGTAAAAATGCATTTTGAGAATAATGGAACTTGTTTCAAGACCAAATTCGATTTTATACAAAAGTTAGCCTTTATACTTGAATTCTACAATTATTATTTCTAGCACAAATTGATACGCGTTTTATTTAAGCATGATCAAAACGGTAAATCTGATCGCTACGAGACTTAACGGCATGCAACATCTCACAACTACGATTGAAAATATATAAGTTTTGTTGCAGTCTCACACTATGCTCTTGAAACAACAAATACCGTGTATTTCGAGATCGTTTTGACCATCAATTGGTTCATACTTGAGATATAGCGATTCATACGTTTATCGTTCATATAACGAACAATCCAGACTAAATGGAATAGGTCTTGAGTCTTGATTCGATTGTTTGTGAAAATTTCATTTTGAAACCGTCAATTGAATAATTAAAGATCAATATTTAAATATCTAATCATTATAATACATGTCATTATATCATATGGACTCATCATTGTGTACTCCGATGATCTACATTGATCCCAACTTCCAATTTCTTAGATTCACATAACCCGAAAACTAAACCTTAATTATGCGTTCATAAACATTATTGAAGAATTTTAACCAACACATGCATTAAATCTGTGACGGCCAGCCCCGCACCAGTCGGCATTTCCTCCGAAGGTGCGTTGTACACGTGCCCGATTAGCACGGAACAGTCGCCAAAGAAAGGAAAGAAGTGAAGAACTAACAAAAAACCTGTAGAATGCCTCACAGCGCATGGAATAAAATATAATAACAACATACTTGACATAAAACAGGCGAGACAGTGCATAAGCTGAAAACTAAAACCAACATCATCAGAGTAGCGGAAAAACAAAATACAGCTTATTACAACTTTCAAAATTGTCTCTAAAGCAAAGTAGAAGAGAGGTACACTACTAATGCCCAAAGTAGTGACCGCAGCAACACAAGGAGAATAAATATATATATATATATATATCATACGTGGAAGCCTCCTACTCGTCTCCGGTACGGCTACTCGTGCATCACCAGTTAACCTGTCTCTAGTCTGCTCGTGAGAGCACCCAGAGTAATAAGAAGAGACATAAAACTCTGGGTCAAACAAAAAGTCTGGTATGAGCGATAAGCAGCTAAACAGAACAATAACAGGTATACTAAACCATACCTGAACCTGGACCTGCAACCAAAGAGTCAGTACTACATACCATACAATACTCTAGGATGCCAACAACATATGGTGTAGAAATACGGGGGTGGGGGTGTGTATGTCAAACAATCAAGCATAGCAACCATCCTCACGTCTCTCACTTAGTGCGTAAAGTATACGATGTCTACCACTGTCAATCACTAGATCCATCGAAGTAGTAACGGAGTTCGGCTTGTACAACTACTGCTACTACCAAGCTTACCCACATGGAGTCATGACTACACCTTTACAAATGACCCCACTCCATTGGTATATAGCCACTTTAGTCGTACCTAGGTCACGACATACTGTGACCCTGAGTCCGTTCACGTACTTCCCATACATAATGATCCAAAGCTACAGACATCGACAACCCCTTTGCACACGTCCCGTAGCAAAGCCCAACTCATGAAGTGAATTCATTGGTTCCCATCTGGATCCTGAGCTCTAACTTCAAACTTGGACTACCTTTGCATCTCGGGTTTTAGTCTTCTCATATCCAAGCTCCTTGTCTTCCTCACGGTCGCGGTGTGCGGATCGTGGTCTTCCTCACGGTCGCGGTGTGCGGATCGTGGTCTTTCTCACAGTCGCGGTGTGCGGATCGTGGTCATCCTCACGCTTCAGGTGTGCGGATCGTGCTCCATCTCCACGCTCCAAGTGTGCGGATCGCTATACTTCGTCACGCTCCAGGTGTGCGGATCGCTATACTTCGTCACGCTCCAGGTGTGCGGTTCGTGGTCATACCCCACGATTCGAGTGTGGGATCGTGGTCATACCCCACGGTCCGAGTGTGGGGTCGTGGTCATACCCCACGGTCCAAGTGTGGGATCGTGGTCATACCCCACGGTCCGAGTGTGGGGGCGATCCGATCTGGTCCAAATTCCTGCAACTTTTCCAGCAAGCTATTTACGCCATACGACGACGTTTTTGACCAATATAACTTTTCTAATCAATCATAAATCATTCCAAACAGTCATAGCAACATATAAAATCGACCATAAACACCAAAACAGCAATATAACATGTAAAAATGGATCAATCGTACCCAAAACCCATGTTTTCCCCTTAAGCATGTTTAAGCAAATCTAATGGTACGATTAGCAAAACTTAACCAAATCATCACAAACTTCTAACAGAGGTCTAAAATAACATTTCAGAATTTTAGAATATTTTTCCAGAATTTTATAGTGTAAGAATTTACTAATTATCACTAATCACCCTGATTAACTGTAATTAGTGTCAAAACAATGCTAACCACTCACCTTGGCCACAAACAAAATTCTCAGAACTGAAACTCCTCTGATTTGGGGCGAATACTGATGTCCAACAGCAGCTCTAACCTTGCTTTGGTGCTTTTTCTTCTTAATTTGATGTTGCTAAGCCTAATCTTCAATTAGAAAGTGATTTGGGGTGTTTTGGATGTAGGAGGCCATTGTTAGAGTGTCTAAGGATGAAAGTGGCAGCTGGAAAATGTCCAAAGAAATGTTTTCTAACCCTAATCAGCCCCTATATACCCCTAAACCCGAAATTCCCCTCTGAGCCTAGCTGCTAATCACCCGGTTAAGCCCAATTAGCTGAAATTAACCCTCTAAATCTTAATTCGGACATATCTCCCAAACGGTAAGTCCGTTTGGCTATTATGACCACTCCACGGAAAGAGAAACCATCATCCGGAGCCAATGAAAGTGGTTTCAGGTCAAAATTCCTTTTCAGTCAAAAGTTATGGCCAAAATAGTACCAACTAGGGGTAAAATGGTCATTTAAAAATCGGGAAAAATCATGGACATGGGAAATGACCCTAATAGTCGTCTCCCAAAGTTACATGACCATACGACTTCGTATGTGACAGAAAAGAAATATTCTAAAATCCTATGATGCGTAGAATGCGGGTCGTTACACTCTCCCCCCCTTAAGAAATTTCGTCCCCGAAATTCCTTAACCCAAAACATACAAAAGATCCCGCATGCCTAACAGCCATATACAACAATCAAACATGCAAAAAAAACAAACAAACAAGCCTACCCTAGCATGCGGAAAACTAAATCGAAGTCAAAATCTTACCAGGAAAAGAGTTCTGGATAAGTCTTCCTAATGTTCTCCTCTGTCTCCCAGGTACAATCATTCTCGTCCTCGCCCCACTGAACCTTGACTAGCTTCACCGCCTTCCTTCGAAGTTGTTTCATGTCGTGCTCGACAATACGGGCCGGCTTGCGGTTTCCAACCGCCTCGGGTTCTACTTCGAAGTCCTCTAACTGATCAGGTGAAATAGTTATATCTGGGTCGTGAATGAACTTCCTTAGTTGGGAAACATGAAATACATTGTGAACTCACGCCATTTTCTCTGGTAAGTCAATTCTATATGCCAAATTTCCGACTAGTTCGAGAATAGGGAATGGGCCAACGAATCTTGGTGTCAACTTGCCTCTCCTGCCAAATCGTATTACGCTCTTCAACGAAGAAATCTTGACAAACACCAAGTCGCCAACGGAGAATTTTAAGTCTCTTCTCCTCTTATCAGCATAACTCTTCTGCCTATCTTGGGCAGCCTTCATTCGTTTTTGAATGGTCTTGATTTTATCTGAAGTTTCCCTCACCACATCTGGTCCAAGCACAAACTTCTCGCCAGACTCTATCCAACATGATGGCGAGTTGCATGGTCTTCCGTACAAAGCTTCAAACGGAGCCATACCGATACTGGATTGGTAGCTATTATTATATGCAAACTCTACTAGATGCAAATGGTCATCCCATGATCCACCAAAATCCAATATACATGCTCTCAAGAGATCTTCCAAAATACGATTCACCCTCTCCGTCTGACCGTCGGTCTGAGGATGATATGCGGTACTGAGATGTAACTCTGACCCTAGAGCCTCTTGTAAGCTCTTCCAAAACCCACTAGTGAACAACGGGTCTCGGTCACTCACAATGCTTTTAGGTACTCCATGGAATCTCACTACCCACTTCATATACAATTCTACTAACTTAGCTGCCGTTCTAGTCGATCTGACTGGTATAAATCTTGCGCTTTTGGTCAATCGGTCCACAATCACCCAAATGCTATCATGTCCCGATCTAGTCCTTGGTAAACCATCGATGAAATCCATCGAGACTTGCTCCCATTTCCATTCGGGAATTTCTAATGGCTGTAACAACCCACTAGGCTTCTTTTGCTCGGCTTTAACTAGCTGGCAATTCATGCATTTGGATATAAACTTCCCAACGTCTCTTTTCATCCCTTCCCAGTAGTAAGTCTGCTTCATGTCTCGATACATCTTATTACCACCGGGATGTATAGTCAGTTTTGAGTGATGACATTCTCTAAGCACTTCATCTCTCAATCCATTGACATTGGGTACGACTAGTCTTCCATCCTTTCTATGTCATCCATCTCGATCAAGCCCATACTTGTTCATCTCCTCATCGATACCCATCTCTAACTTGGAGATGATTTCCAATAGGTTAGGATCGTCCCTCTGACTAGAGCCGATCTGCTCAATCAAAGTGGGTCTGATCGTCAAACTTGCTAACATTTCTGGATTCAATTCGCACTTGGGTCTGAAATCAAACCCCGCGATATACTCCAGTTGCTTCCATTCTAGAAACATGGCCCCTAAACTGGCATGTCTCCTACTCAGTGCATCTGCCACCGCATTGCCCTTTCCCGGTGTATATGCGATGTCAAAATCATATGAAGCTAAGAACTCTAACCATCTCTGCTGACGGAGATTCAGATCTTTCTGAGAGAAGAGATACTTTAACGACTTATGATCTGTAAACAGCTCAAATCTTTCTCCCAAGAGATAGTGTCTCCACATCTTTAATGCAAACACGATCGCTGCCAATTCTAAATCATGGGTAGGGTATCTTTTCTCGTGCGGTTTCAATTGCCGACTTGCATAAGTTACAACCCTACCGCCTTGCATCAATACAGCACCCAGTCCGGTACCACAGGCATCCGTGTATACCGTCATCTCTTCATTCCCCTTAGGAATGACTAACACTGGTGCGCTTGTCAACTTGTCCTTTAGACTCTTGAACGCATTCTCGCACCTTTCATCCCAGACAAAAGCTTGATTCTTCTTGGTCAACTGGGTCAATGGTGCTGCTATCTTGGAGAAACCTTGGATAAACTTATGATAATATCCGGCTAATCCCAAGAAACTTTTTACATCTATTGCATTCTTGGGCGTAGGCCAATCCTGTACCGTGGCCACCTTCGCCGGGTCCACGACAATACCATTCTCTGATACAACATGGCCCAAGAACCTCACTTCCCTCTTCCAGAAGTGACACTTAGAAAACTTTGCTTTTAATTGGTGTTTTCTCAACACCTCCATCACTACTCTTAAATGTTCCTTGTGTTCTTCCTCTGTCCTCGAATAGACCAAAATATCATCAACGAACACAAGGACAAACTTATTCAACTGATCCCTGAATACCCTATTCATAAGATCCACAAAATATGCTGGGGCATTGGTCAGCCCGAATGGCATGACCAACCACTCATAAAATCCAGACGGCGTCCGAAATGCCGTTTTAGCTATACTCTCAGCTTCCACTCTAAGCTGATGAAAACCTGTCGCGAGATCCAACTGAGAAAATATTCTCGCGCCACTCAACTGATCGAACAAATCATCTATCCACGGTAGAGGATACTTATTCTTCCTCGTCACTTTATTCAACTCGCGGTAGTCTACACACAAACGAAGGGAACCATCCGCCTTGGTAGCAAACACAACTGGTGCTCCTCATTCAGAAACACTCCTTCTGATAAATCCCTTCTTCAAAAGATCGCTGACTTGCACCTCGAGCTCTCGCTGCTCCCTTGGTGCCATACGACGAAGTGGCATCACTATAGGTCTGGCATCTTTTACCAAATCAATACGGAACTCAATCTCTCGGTGTGGTGGAAGTCCGGTCACTTCTTCGAAAACATCCGGATACTGGCCAACCACGGGCAAACCTGACAACTCACTATGCGGAATGTCGAGGGAGTTTAGAAAACTAGCCAATACCCCCTCACTGGGTAGACCACCAAACACTATCCTCCGCCCATCATCCGCTCTAGCTGTCACCAAAAAGCCCTCACAGTCTACCACCACCCCGTATCTTCGGAGCCAATCTACTCCCAAAATAATGCCAAACCCAGTAAAGCCCAAAACAAAGCAATCACAAACAAACATGCATCCATGACTCGATAAGACCACATTACGACAAATCATGCTAAGGCTAGTCGAACCACCAATCAGGTTCGTCACTACTAAAGGTCTATCGACGATCTCGGGCTCCAATCCTAACCTATCTACCAGGTCACTAGATATGAAAGAACTGGAAGCTCCGGTATCAAACAAAACTCTAACAGGAACATCATAAACAGAAAGCATACCTTGAATGACGACATTCTTTCCCTTTTCCACCGCAGTTGGGGCATTCGACGAAGAAGGAATAACATTAAGAGCATATGCTTTCACCATTTGCTTTTCTTTAGGGGGCTGTGGACACTTGTCCTTGTGATGTCCCATTTGGTCATAGTTGAAGCACTTCCTATCCGCTGGCTTGGCCCGACAATTACTAGCATAATGGCCCTTCTTACCACAGCTGAAGCACTCAACATCTTGCATATTCTTTTTCTTCTGGCCATCCTTAGCTTGGTTCTGCTTTCTCTTATTCTGGGAACCACCCTTGCCTCCACCACTTGCTTGTGGCTTTGGCTCATCTACGGGTGCAACCTCAGTCTTCGGCTTAGGGTAGAGACTTTCTGATCTTAATGCTTTCCCCACAATCGACTCAAACGTCTCATCGATGTGGTTAATAAGCTTTTCCCCCAAGTATTGATCCAAACCAGTTATGAATTTCTCATTCTTCTTCTCGGCAGTATCAATAAGAGATAACCCATACTTTGACAAAGTGTCGAATTCAGCAATATACTCTGAGACAGCCCTGCCATTCTGTTTGAGCTCCAAGAATTTCTTAAACAACACTGACTTCTGAGCAGCTGGAATGAACTTCTCGCTAAAGCGAGCTTTAAACTGCTCCCAAGTAATCTGATCTTCGGGAGTAGCTGCCTTTATAGCATTCCACCAATTCATTGCCCGCCCTTGCAGCTGACGGGACGCTAGCTTTCTCTTCATCGCATCCTTGATACCCAAATCCTCGAAGATACGTTCGCAACTATCCAACCAATCCTGAACATCTGTGGCCGACTCCGTTCCGTGGAACGGCTTCCCACCAAGGCTAGTATAATCCTTATTCAGCTTGGCGAAGTCGACTCTTGGCGCCTGCACTATTGGACCACCACCATTTCCACCATTGGGAGCTGCCCTCCGTACATCTCTAAGCATCTCTCTCATGAGGTCAGTAAACATCGTCCTCATGTCAGCAGCATTCCCATTATTGGCTCCCCTACCAGCACCTCTAGTATCTCGGCTCATCGTCAATCTGAAAAAAGAAACGATTAACGGCTCCATAGTGGTGCTAGTGCAGTACGACTTCATACTTATACTAGTAATAGTATATATATATATAGATTTTAAAAACCAAAGTAATCACAAATACGCTCTCTCGTATACGTATATTATCTCTCCCTGATAACTTCCCTAGGTTAACTACGCAACCTAGAGCTCTGATACCACATGTGATGGCCCGCCCCACACCAGTCGGCATTTCCTTCGAAAGTGCGCTGTACACGTGCCCGATTAGCACGGAACGGTCGCCAAAGAAAGGAAAGAAGTGAAGAACTAACACAAAACCTGTAGAATGCCTCACAACGCATGGAATAAAATATAATAACAACATACTTGACATAAAACAGGCGAGACAGTGCATAAGCTGAAAACTAAAACCAACATCATCAGAGTAGCGGAAAAACAAAATACAGCTTATTACAACTTTCAAAATTGTCTCTAAAGCAAAGTAAAAGAGAGGTACACTACTAATGCCCAAAGTAGTGACCGCAGCAACACAGGGAGAATAAATATATATATATATATCATACGTGGAAGCCTCCTGCTCGTCTCCGGTACGGCTACTCGTGCATCACCAGTTAACCTGTCTCTAGTCTGCTCGTGAGAGCACCCAGAGTAATAAGAAGAGACATAAAACTCTGGGTCAGACAAAAAGTCTGGTATGAGCGATAAGCAGCTAAACAGAACAATAACAGGTATACTAAACCATACCTGAACCTGGACCTGCAACCAAAGAGTCAGTACTACATACCGTACAATACTCTAGGATGCCAACAACATATGGTGTAGAAATACGGGGGTGGGGGTGTGTATGTCAAACAATCAAGCATAACAACCATCCTCACGTCTCTCACTCAGTGCGTAAAGTATACGATGTCTACCACTGTCAATCACTAGATCCATCGAAGTAGTAACGGAGTTCGGCTTGTACAACTACTGCTACTACCAAGCTTACCCACATGGAGTCATGACTACACCTTTACAAATGACCCCACTCCATTGGTATATAGCCACCTTAGTCGTACCTAGGTCACGACATACTGTGACCGTGAGTCCGTTCACGTACTTCCCATACATAATGATCCAAAGCTACAGACATCGACAACCCCTTTGCACACGTCCCGCAGCAAAGCCCAACTCATGAAGTGAATTCATTGGTTCCCATCTGGATCCTGAGCTCTAACTTCAAACTTGGACTACCTTTGCATCTCGGGTTTTAGTCTTCTCATATCCAAGCTCCTTGTCTTCCTCACGGTCGCGGTGTGCGGATCGTGGTCTTCCTCACGGTCGCGGTGTGCAGATCGTGGTCTTTCTCACAGTCGCGGTGTGCAGATCGTGGTCATCCTCACGCTTCAGGTGTGCGGATCGTGCTCCATCTCCACGCTCCAAGTGTGCGGATCGCTATACTTCGTCACGCTCTAGGTGTGCGGATCGCTATACTTCGTCACGCTCCAGGTGTGCGGTTCGTGGTCATACCCCACGATTCGAGTGTGGGATCGTGGTCATACCCCACGGTCCGAGTGTTGGGTCGTGGTCATACCCCACGGTCCGAGTGTGGGATCGTGGTCATACCCCACGGTCCGAGTGTGGGGGCGATCCGATCTGGTCCAAATTCCTGCAACTTTTCCAGCAAGCTATTTACGCCATACGACGACGTTTTTGACCAATATAACTTTTCTAATCAATCATAAATCATTCCAAACAGTCATAGCAACATATAAAATCGACCATAAACACCAAAACAGCAATATAACATGTAAAAATGGATCAATCGTACCCAAAACCCATGTTTTCCCCTTAAGCATGTTTAAGCAAATCTAATGGTACGATTAGCAAAACTTAACCAAATCATCACAAACTTCTAACAGAGGTCTAAAATAACATTTCAGAATTTTAGAATATTTTTCCAGAATTTTATAGTGTAAGAATTTACTAATTATCACTTATCACCCTGATTAACTGTAATTAGTGTCAAAACAATGCTAACCACTCACCTTGGCCACAAACAAAATTCTCAGAACTGAAACTCCTCTGATTTGGGGCGAATACTGATGTCCAACAGCAGCTCTAACCTTGCTTTGGTGCCTTTTCTTCTTAAATTGATGTTGCTAAGCCTAATCTTCAATTAGGAAGTGATTTGGGGTGTTTTAGATGTAGGAGGCCATTGTTAGAGTGTCTTAGGATGAAAGTGGCGGCTGGAAAATGTCTGAAGAAATGTTTTCTATCCCTAATCAGCCCCTATATACCCCTAAACCCGAAATTCCCCTCTGGGCCTAGCTGCTAATCACCCGGTTAAACCCAATTAGCTGAAATTAACCCTCTAAATCTTAATTCGACCATATCTCCCAAACGGTAAGTCCGTTTGGCTATTATGACCACTCCACGGAAAGAGAAACCATCATCCGGAGCCAGTGGAAGTGGTTTCAGGTCAAAATACCTTTTTAGTCAAAAGTTATGGCCAAAACAGTACCAACTAGGGGTAAAATGGTCATTTAAAAATCGGGAAAAATCATGGACATGGGAAATGACCCTAATAGTCGTCTCCCAAAGTTACATGACCATACGACTTCGTATGTGACAGAAAAAAATATTCTAAAATCCTATGATGCGTAGAATGCGGGTCGTTACAATCTATAAACGAATTGTTGTAGTTTCTTTGTTCCATCCAGAGACGACTAATTTGATACAATTTGATGATATTTTAGTGATTCGAATTTTGAAGCAACTTGAAATTTGAGAAAATTGCTTGTTAAAATGAGAATAAAAAGAATTTCGAAATCAGGGAGGAGACATTGAGCTACTGTTGGCTAGAGTTAGGGAAGATTTTTATTTTATAAGCAATACTTTGTTATTTCGGGTGCAGAGCAAGTCTCATGCTAGAAATATCAATTTGGGTCAACATGTCCAAAACGTAGTGCATTGTATACGAAAATCGTTTCTTAAGGCTATGGAAATGTCAAAGTTTCCAGAAGACGAACCTGGTCAAAATTGTATTTTATGGTACCATTCGCAATCAAAATTAGACAAGTTACAGTTCTGTTCGCGTTGGACCCATGAGCATGGTGAACCACATCCAACAACGCTCGTTTTGACGATTGAAAAATGGACCGATAGCTTCGGACATGTCCTATAAAAGGAGATCTCGTATATTATGGCGATACTGCTTATTCTAATCTACTGGCATGAATCAAATACTCCTTTCATGTAAATAAGGCATTGATTTTGTTCAAAATTATGATTTTCTCAACTGTTTTTTTTTAACCATGTCTTGAGGACCACCGGGCTAGATTAATTTTTTGCAACACATGTGCACTATTTATAAAACATATAAAAGTCCTAATGTGTGTGTGTATTTGAAAATTGGTACACTTTATTGTCTATACCAACCATGTACTTCATTTATATGCCTCATCAAAACCTTATATACCCCCCCAACCTAGATGGGTGCGATATAAGGGAAAAGAGCACGTATAAAATCTATATATTGACTATACAATATAATAAGCCAACAAATCTCTCATTAAAACTCTCAATACAACAACAAAAGAAAAAATGTACAACATATTAGTTAGCCTGTATCACATAAGCCCACTCCCCACATCTTCAGCCAATCCACTCTCTGCATCGATCTAATCGTCTTACTACCATTATTGTTTACCAGTAGACCAACTTCCTTCATAATCATCTCTAAACGAATTTCCTTCCTCACAGCTCTTGCATTAAAAATTCTACTATTTCTTTCAAACCAAATTTGGTATACAACAATAGTAAATACCCCACACGCAACATCCAATAACTGATCCTTAGATTTAAAATGACTCAAAATTTTATTAGCTTCATTCCTCAAAACGAAATCTCCGTCCATTGTCAAGCCTAGCTTCTCTGCAATCTTCATCCAAATGAATTTAGAATAAGCACATTTAAAAAAATAAGTGGTCTGTTGATTCTTCTTCCTTATTACACAAGTAGCAACAGTTCTCTTTTATCAATCCAGAATTTCTCATTCTATCTTTAGTGTAAAGTCTATTATTTACAGCCGAATACGCAATAAATGTCACCCTATCGGCATTCTTCCTATGCCATATAACTCTATATACCACATCTGCTTCATTCCGAACCCTCACCAGGTCCCATGCTCTATGAAACGTAAACAAACCACCCTCACACCATTCATACATATCTCTTTGCACTCTACCATTAACTACAACACTACTAACCTCCTGAATAACTTCTCTCATCGCTGCATGTGATCTGGCAACTATCTTGCCGTCACACATTATAGAAGACACATTTCATCCATTCTCCCAATATCTTGAAATCTAAACAACCCTAACAAGCCCACCAAGCACTTACAATTCACCTACGGTTCAAACCATAACGAAGTTGATGAACTGGTAGCAATCACTTTATTAAAAAACGGTTTACCATATTTCTCAGCCGAAGTATAGCTTTCCAAGAACTGAAGCATTATTATCAGTCTACATTTGCCAAAACTGCTTCCCACTGCAATATTTAGAATGCATCCACCTGCTCCACAATGAAGAAGCCAAGAGAAATTTCCACATCATTTTAATACATGCAACTTTCTTAAGATCCGAAAGATTCTTAAGGCCAATTCCACCCTCGCATTTCGGTGTACACATTTTTCCCTAACTAACTTTATGAACACTTCCTCCCCAGAAAAATCCGCACACATAACATTCATCTTATCCAACACGTGCTCTGGCAACTGATATACAAATAACCAATATAGTATAGTAGGAGTAATTATTTTTTGAATCAATTCGACTCTTCCAGCGAAGCTAAAAAAATGGGCATCCCATGCTTGAATTTTACTTTAAATCTTGCTTAATAAAGACTGACAATCGTTATAATGCACATAATTTGAAGACAGCGGCACATCGAGGTATTTAACTGGTAGTTGTCCTATTTGAAAGCCTAAAATAGACGCTATCACATTTGTGTTATATGCAAAAGCACTGAAATATAATTTTGTCTTCAATGAACTGACAGTTAAGCCGCTAAATCTCTCTGATTTACCAAAAATAGTCTTAAGAGCGTTGGCATTTATAGGCAAGCACTTCCCAAAAACCACTAAATCATCTGCATACAATAAATGCGTGACACAAGGCTTAAACTTATGAACTGGTACAAACAGCTTCAAAGCAGTAGCTTCATTCATACAAAATGTGAAGTATTCCTTAGCTATTGAAAACGAATATGGAGATAAAGGATCTCCTTGTCGTATTCCCCGACTTGATGAAATATAACCACAGGGAATTCCTTGAACCATAATAGAGAAGGTAGGAGTCGAAATGCACTCGTAAATTACGTTAGTGAAATGAACCGGAAAACCCATCTTAGCCATTAGAAAGCAAATAAACACTCTACTTATCTTATCATAAGCGTTGTGAAGATCAACTTTAACACAAAATTTACTTACCCCTTGTTTTTTAAAAACATTTAACATTTCATGAGCAAGTAAAATGTTTTCTCCAATCGATCTCGACGGTATAAAAGCACTTTGATTCTACGAGATAATATGATGCATGAACCATTTTATCCTTCTACACAAAATTTTGCTAAAATTTTTGTAATACAAATTGCAGCATGCTATTGGTCTATATTGAGACATTTTCGAAGGTCTTTCTATTTTTGGAACAAGAGTAATGAACATGTGATTTAAATTCTTAGGCAGTTTAGCAGACTGAAACATGTCTTGTAAAGCAAACAACAGATCATGTTTAATCTCATCCTAATGCAAGGTAAAAAAATTTGAGTTAAACCCGTCTGGTCCTAGACTAATGTCTATATGAAATGAATTCACTGCATATCTAACTTCTTCCATAGTAATGGGTTTTAGCAATACCTGATGTCCTTGTTCATTATGATCGATTTAGCTTGGAATGAAGGGAACTCACCAAACTTGTCGCCATTTAACAAAGAATTATAATACTCGATAGCCACTTTCTCCACTTCTTCAGGTTTAAATAACAGGTCTCCTCCAAAGTTTATCAGAGCTTTTAAATGGTTTGTATATTTCCTTGTTGATATTTTAGAATGGAAGAATTTGGAATTGGTGTCGCCATTTTGCAGTAAAGAGACCTTCGCCTTCTGTTTAAAACTCCAAAATTTAATTTGTTTTTGAATAGCCAACGCTTTCTTAGCCTCAATCATTCTCTCATATAGCTCCAAGTTCTCTGGATCAGCATCAAAAGCCCTTTCTCTTTATTTAATAAGAATTTTAGCCTCCAATAATACATCATTATCCTTGGGTCTAGTTTTATTCCATCGTTTCAATTCCATCTTACATGATTTCAGTTTATCCTGAAATATGTAGCTCGGAAAGCCCTATGTAACACCCTACATCCATTAAGGTCACTCACAAAGGGAATGCCTTAACTTCAATGGAGCATTATGGGTACTGGAACAGAAATATTACAAGACAGACATATAAAACAGCGGAAAGTAAAGTGGAAGTACTTAAAATCATTTATTAAATATAAATGTTTACAATAAAAGCCCATCAACTTCCAATACCCAATTACAAAGTTAAGATATCTGTCTTGCTCAAAAACAAAGAAGCATAAAAACAAACTGTAGTATTCCCCAATAAAGAAAAGCAAGCCATAGCCAAGAGAAATCCAAGCCATACATGAAAGAGCCTTGGAGCTTGGTAAGATCCGAACTAAGCTGTATTCCCACCCTGCGAACCTGGGGGGGGGGGACAGAAGAAAAAGAGGCGAAAAAAAACGGGTCAGTCATAAAGACTGAGTATGTCCTAGTGACTTTCAGCATAAAAATAGGTAAAGATAATATGGCATGAGTAAACTGAAAGTAAACACAAGCATGATGACAAGATAAGCAACAGGTAAGATAACTAAGTATAACATGATGTGATTTTTGTCAAGTAACATCGCAAGGTTCCCATTCAAGATAAATTAAGTATAATTTCGTAGGATTCCTATCAAGCATAACAAGATTCCTCTGCTTCGCCATTAAAATATTTCTATGAGATCTATATGCTCTGCACCACCTAACTAGCATCTTTACAAGTGTCTTACATGGAATGTTTCGTATTCGTACTAGTACTTCAACTAGTGTCCTATGTAACAAGGATCCTTACCCCCTACTAGTGTCCCAACTAGTAGCCCGTGTTATATAATAAGGTGATCCCACCCACTACTTAGAAATCATAGTACTAGTCTTATGTCCCCCTAGCTGACTACATAGGTGCCCCCTGCCCCTATCTCCACTAGGTGTACCCACCAACCCCCATGCGATCGGCTCCCTAACTCGTAGATACCCGTGCTGGCCCCACAGTGGGGTGTATCATTTCCCAAAGTGGCAACCCGATACAACTTGAGGATGCACGGCTTATACCTACACGATGCAACAACGTCTTACCTACCAGCCCGGGTCCACACACGCATATGAAACCCGTTGGACTTGCGTTGCCACCGCTAACCCGTTTTGACCTCTTACAATAAAACCCAGTATGCGTGTCCCGTCCTCGACATGGGTCGAGCTCACAAAGATACGTAATGGGCTACTGGTCTGAAAAGGGTCCTCGACACAAGCTTCCCTCCTATGCTTGGTCCCCTCTAGTAATTCTTACTTAACCCCTTCTTATTCATGTCCACTTACATGCTTAAATTTTGGTTAAGTATACACCAGTTATGTCTTACATGTTACCCATGTCCTCCACTTAACCCCTACATCATCCTCATGTCTTAATACATGCTTTATCTTGGTTAAGTGCTTATAGGTTATATTTTACATGTCATTCATATTACCCCCAACGTCTGGGTTTAACCAAGCGCCTTGGCTTTATCTGCCATTAGACCCTATGTCTATCCATTAACTATGCGCTTGTGCTACCTCATCAGTCTTATCATTTAACTTGGTTATTTCCATTTATACCAACCTTTAACTTGCTTATTAATTCAATACTTAACTCAAACTATACTAAGTCCATTAATAAGCCCGCAACATGTTATTCCTATGATTCATACGTTAACCCCTGTTATGGTACAATAACATGTTCTTATTCAATCTTTACAACCAAGTACCCCTTACTTACAAACACACTGGAGAGAGAGAATAATTCCCTAAATACCAACCCCGAAGACCGAAATCAACATCAGATTGATACTCAGAGGATTATCCAACCTAACCAATGTTTTGTTCCTTTTTATAATATAACTTATGTCGCCTTCAATTGTAAATTCATTCTTGTCTTTACATATTGCTTAATCAATAATGAAGCACATCTTTCCTTATTACATAAGTTATCTCATCTTATCTATTATTCCGCCTAACTTACTTTATTCCATAAGTTATCATTCCCACTTAGGCATTAATTAAGATTTACTTAACTCAACCATTCATGTCATAACAGTTAAGTGTCATTAGCCTGGTCATATTACTTAACCCACCCATTCATACCATATTGGTTAAGTGCCATTAGCCTAACCATATTACTTAACCCACCCATTCATACCATATTGGTTAAGTGTCATTAGCCTAATCATATTACTTAACCCACTCATTCATACCATATTGGTTAAGTGTTCTTAGTTTACTTAACCCTATCCACTGGTCTAATTACCATGTTATGTTGGTTAAGTATTACTATTCGCATTTCCACATGTCACCCACATGTCACCCACTTAACCCCCATGTCCCACCACATGTTTATCTGGTTAAGTATTTCTTAATTCATTAAGGCCGTAACCCTATAAAGACCTCTCACATTAGGCTGACATTTATGGCAGCTGGATTTGCCGGGCGGGTCCGGGCAGTCTTACACCATAAAAGAGTCTAACCTCGTGTCTTTACAACTGTTACGCTTTTAATTTGGGCCTAGGACCTCTCACATTGGGCTACCATTTGTGACTACTGGATTCACCGGGCGGGTCCGGGCAGTTTTACGTCACAAATGAGTCCAACCTCGTGTCCTAAGCATTGATTATCGCTTATAATCTTTTACCCCAGTCTTAATAATCTCCTTATTCAAATTATTAATTAATTCCTAATTTAACGATGTCCATAATTGACTCAATTATGTTCACTAATTAATGGTATGCAAAATCGTACCAACTTTATCACAATTTATCTTATGCCATTAAAGACAACTTATCTCAATTTATATTTATCCCTCCTTTAAGGCTATTACATGCCAACTAACCAAAACCCACTTAGGCGTGTTCATATTAGCCCTTTTTCAAGACATAAATTATCATATGTGTTTCAAGTACAAATCTCACGTAATAAACATATGCCCAAGTTCTAGATTACATATCAGTTTTACATATGCCCAATTCATACCAAATCTACATATGTTCAGTTCATGCCGTTTTATACGTATGTCAATTTTTTATGTCAATTTACACATATCAAGTTCTAGCCAAAAAATTACATATGCCAATCCCAATTCTTAAAATTACCATTTTAATGGCAATACCCAATTATCCAATTCTATATTATGCCTTCGATTCTACAAAACACACATATATCTAACTAGGCAATATCTCGGTATTTCCCCCGTATCCAATCGCACATAAATCGCAGTTTAGGCCTAGGTCCGAAATTGACCTAGGTTCATCAAAGGAAAATAAATAGGGGGAGGTAGAAGTTGCAATGAAACAGGATCAGGGAGAAAACAACATAGATCGTCATGATAGTCATAAAGATTGGATCTTGATAATAATATCAACATGAATCCAAGAAACTGATTTACAACGACTGAATAGAGCATGAACTAGACATAAGAATGGAGATGAACAAGTCTCAAAACTCAGGGTTCAAAGGTAAACAGGAATAGATCTGAATTGATAAACATGCTTATATCCAATTACACTTTATTCCATAACCATATTAAAATTAAGTATTTTAATCTAAAAAGTAACTAGAACTTACATAGCATGGCTAGCGAATTTAAGAACTGAAATCGATGTTGTGGCGTTGTTGATTCATCTCCTTGAATCGTTGTAGAAGTCTTCACCTTTGCATTGGATTGCGTATGAGAGCTTAAGAAGATTAGAGACGGCGGCCATGACCAAGAGGGATTTCAGTAGCATAATGGTGGCTAGACGTGTTGTAGTGAATTAGAGTTTAGGCATCAGGGGGTTTATATAGGATTAGATAGACGAAACTGGACAGAAAACGAGACTAGAAACATCAGAATGCACCCAGGCCCAAAAGTGGGCTCGGGGACCAGGTCGACACCCAGGTCGTCTGCCCAGTCGATCTGGTTTGGGGGGGTCGACTGCCCAGTCGACTCCCCAGTCGACCTGGGTACTAGGCGGGAAATTTCCCGCCCAGCCTTTTCTGGGTTTTGAATTCGAAATTTGAATTCGAATTCGAGCTGTTTTCGATTCTGAAAATCCTGAAACTTCAGAGGGTCATATCTCTCTCATACGGACTCCGATTCTCGCAAACTTGGACTCGTTTTCAAGCAGAATTTCGAGACGAACGCAATGGCGCAACTGATTTCCCTTGATTCTTATTTTAAAATTTAATTCTGCCTTGATTTATGATTTTAATATGTTAATAAAAATCAGGTTGTTACATTCTCCCCTCCTTAAAGGATTTCGTTCCCGAAATCTTCAAGTTAAGAAGAATGTGTCCTACCATCCAGTCATCCATCTACTCAAAACATCACCTACTAGCAATCATTGTCCTTAAAAGATTTTTAATGCTGTATGAACATATGCGAGAAGTGTGTGTATATGTTCCTTATCTAATGTAAATGATCAGGCCTGGTTGATCCTCTTAATGCAAAAATATGT
This sequence comes from Allium sativum, assembly GCA_030737875.1. Lineage (NCBI taxonomy): Eukaryota > Viridiplantae > Streptophyta > Magnoliopsida > Asparagales > Amaryllidaceae > Allium > Allium sativum. Next base: position 181,015,430 of record CM060925.1, on the reverse strand, counting down.
TTAGTGTCATGAGTCCAACATGTATGCAAATAGTCCTAGTCACATAAACACTATATGTGTGCACAAACATCCATCCATATGCAACATCCGTATGATAACACATTCAATTTCATCCACAAACAAGTGCAAACACTCATGCATATGCAATATGAAAGGTGACTGAGCCGATCTAGTGCCTAATGTGCGTGTATATGCATCCACGAGCAACCACTAGCAACCACTTGCAACCATCAATCATAACATGTCTCAAACACATGTTTACACCCAACTGTTCCTACCTAAAGATATAGTCGAATGATAGAAGCAAGTTAAAACTCTGCGCCCATCAAAGCTAGAAATCTATGTCACATATATACTGATTAGGAGAAGAATTCCCTAAGCACCAGCCCCGAAGACCGAAATCAACATCAGACTGACACCCAAAGAAATTCTCAAACCAACCAATATATATGTGATTCTAGAAACTAAGCATGATGGACTCCTTTTTGGTCACAAGAAATCCCTTCCTAAAACCAACCCATATCCTATCAAACCCAAAAAGTTTAATCAACCCAACGGACACCCTCAAGCCCCCAACATGTAAAACTAACAGATGAATCATACTCCCTATGGGGTTTGCAATAGAAATTGGATTGAGAATAGGACCGAGAGGATATACACAAAAGATAGCATGCAAGTATGCTCTACAGGAAAAAGGAATCAAGAATATACTCTTAAAAAGAGATGTGATGCACGAATATAGTCTTCAATCTTCTAAGCCACATTCCCTTGAGCTTAACTCCATTGTGCTTTGACCGACTTTGACTTCACAATTTCATAGCTCCTTGATTCTTATTTCCAAAATACGAGTTGGAACTCATTTCACTGTTGCCTCTCGTTCCACTTTCACTTATTCTCCCTCTAGTATACTCGGTCTCAAACATAACTGTGTACTGAGGGTTCCATGTAAGCTCTCCAAAATTCACTAGTGAATCTTGGATCTCGTTCACTTACTAGAAGGTATTCCACATAGATGAATTATCTCTTAAAAATAAAAAAATGTCAACCATGTTGCTAAATGTACTTACTAAGGCGATTTTCTACATCACATGCATAAGTGAAATGAACCATCCGCCTTAGAGGCGAACACTACTCGAGCGGATCAATAAATGTATCTAGAGATTCTAGGTAACTAAGCATGGCAAAAACCCTAAGGGTTACACTAGACTTCGAGGGCATTACCGAGGCAAGTCAAGAGTCTAACTACCCTCCTTTCAAAACCGAGAATGGCACCCTTATTGGATAACCACTCCATCCCTAGAATCCACTCCTAGCCCAAAAATCATAAGCATTCCTTCTAAGCTCAATACCTAGTATAGACATTCTCAAATCCAAACAAATCATGAATAAATGAGCCAATTCCCCAACAGGATTTGAGACAAAAATTGGGATCCTCCAATACGCTAGTACTAAGGTGCAGAGACTCAACTATCGAAGCATAATTAAAAGGATGCGATGTACAAAAACAAAGTTCTAGCGGGATGATAGAAAAGAAAAGCTAAACCTTTAACGGTAACGTTACCACCTCCCTTAGGTACGCTAGTAGTGAGAGCATACAATTGCCCTCTCGACGATCCTGTCCTTTCCCTTGTCCTTATCCTATAATACTTAACTACACTCCCTCCTTACCATACTAAAGATACTCTCTCTTGTCATGGATTTCACTATTCTTTCACTTTGGCCTCTTTCCTTTCACCTTTTTCCTCCTTCGTGGATTAAGCTATAACAACTAGTCTCTTGTTCTTATTGTCCTTGTATAGTTTGTTGACAAGTCCTTCGAAGCTACCTCCAACGCACGGCAACCCTACACAACTTGAAATAAGATTAGAGGCAGATGGAACTATTGCGGCTACAGATGGAGGTTGGGAACTTCTTTGCCCTCCGACATATGTCGGATGCCTACGAAACTATGGTGAAAAGAGAGAGAGGAGAGATTTCAAGAGGGAATCAAAAGATAGTGCATATGGCTTTGGGGAATAAGCCTTTTAATCAAAACAAAATTTTCTTGAAAATTTGCTTCTTTGTAAATGTTTTGAAAACTAGTTCAGAAGGTTTTTGAAAACTTTTGCCCAGTCTGGTAACCTTCTGCTCTGATACCAAATGTAACACCCCACATCCATTAAGGTCACTCACAAAGGGAATGTCTTAACTTCAATGGAGCATTATGGGTACTGGAACAGAAATATTACAAGACAGACATATATAAAACAGCGGAAAGTAAAGTGGAAGTACATAAAATCATTTATTAAATATAAATGTTTACAATAAAAGCCCATCAACTTCCAATACCCAATTACAAAGTTAAGATATCTGTCTTGCTCAAAAACAAAGAAGCATAAAAACAAACTGTAGTATTCCCCAATAAAGCAAAGCAAGCCATAGCCAAGAGAATCCAAGCCATACATGAAAGAGCCTTGGAGCTTGGTAAGATCCGAACTAAGCTGTATTCCCACCCTGCGAACCTGGGGGGGCAGGGGGGAAATGGAAGAAAAGGAGGCGAAACAAAACGGGTCAGTCATAAAGACTGAGTAAGTCCTAGTGACTTTCATCATAAAAATAGGTAAAGATAATATGGCATGAGTAAACTGAAAGTAAACACAAGCATGATGACAAGATAAGCAACAGGTAAGATAACTAAGGATAACATGATGTGATTTTCGTCAAGTAACATCGCAAGGTTCCCATTCAAGATAAACTAAGTATAATTTCGTAGGATTCCTATCAAGCATAACAAGATTCCTCTGCTTTGCCATTAAAATATTTCTATGAGATCTATATGCTCTGCACCACCTAACTAGCATCTTTACAAGTGTCTTACATGGAATGTTTCGTATTCCTACTAGTACTTCAACTAGTGTCCTATGTAACAAGGATCCTTACCCCCTATTAGTGTCCCAACTAGTAGCTCGTGTTATATAATAAGGTGATCCCACCCACTACTTAGAAATCATAATACTAGTCTTATGTACCCCTAGCTGACTACATAGGTGCCGCCTGCCCCTATCTCCACTAGGTGTACCCATCAACCCCCATGCGATCGGCTCCCTAACTCGTAGATACCCGTGCTGGCCCCACAGTGGGGTGTATCATTTCCCAAAGTGACAACCCGATACAACTTGAGGATGCACGGCTTATACCTACACGATGCAACAACGTCTTACCTACCAGCCCGGGTCCACACACGCATATGAAACCCGTTGGACTTGCGTTGCCACCGCTAACCCGTTTTGACCTCTTACAATAAAACCCAGTATGCGTGTCCCGTCCTTGACATGGGTCGAGCTCACAAAGATACGTAATGGGCTACTGGTCTGAAAAGGGTCCTCGACACAAGCTTCCCTCCTATGCTTGGTCCCCTCTAGTAATTCTTACTTAACCCCTTCTTATTCATGTCCACTTACATGCTTAAATTTTGGTTAAGTATACACCAGTTATGTCTTACATGTTACCCATGTCCTCCACTTAACCCCTACATCACCCTCATGTCTTAATACATGCTTTATCTTGGTTAAGTGCTTATAGGTTATATTTTACATGTCATTCATATTACCCCCAACGTCTGGGTTTAACCAAGCGCCTTGGCTTTATCTGCCATTAGACCCTATGTCTAACCATTAACTATGCGCTTGTGCTACCTCATCAGTCTTATCATTTAACTTGGTTATTTCCATTTATACCAACCTTCAACTTGCTTATTAATTCAATTCTTAACTTGAACTATACTAAGTCCATTAATAAGCCTGCAACATGTTATTCCTATGATTCATACATTAACCCCTGTTATGGTACAATAACATGTTCTTATTCAATCTTTACAACCAAGTAACCCTTACTTACAAACACACTGGAGAGAGAGAATAATTCCCTAAATACCAACCCCGAAGACCGGAATCAACATCAGATTGATACTCAGAGGATTATCCAACCTAACCAATGTTTTGTTCCTTTTTATAATATAACTTATGTCGCCTTCAATTGTAAATTCATTCTTGTCTTTACATATTGCTTAATCTACAATGAAGCACATCTTTCCTTATTACATAAGTTATCTCATCTTATCTATTATTCCGCCTAACTTACTTTATTCCATAAGTTATCATTCCCACTTAGGCATTAATTAAGATTTACTTAACTCAACCATTCATGTCATAACAGTTAAGTGTCATTAGCCTGGTCATATTACTTAACCCACCCATTCATACCATATTGGTTAAGTGTCATTAGCCTAATCATATTACTTAACCCACCCATTCATACCATATTGGTTAAGTGTCATTAGCCTAATCATATTACTTAACCCACCCATTCATACCATATTGGTTAAGTGTTCTTAGTTTACTTAACCCTATCCACTGGTCTAATTACCATGTTATGTTGGTTAAGTATTACTATTCGTATTTCCACATGTCACCCACTTAACCCCTATGTCCCACCACATGTTTATCTGGTTAAGTATTTCTTAATTCATTAAGGCCGTAACCCTATAAAAACCTCTCACATTAGACTGACATTTTATGACAGCTGGATTTGTCGGGCGGGTCCGGGCAGTCTTACACCATAAAAGAGTCTAACCTTGTGTCTTTACAACTGTTACGCTTTTAATTTGGGCCTAGGACCTCTCACATTGGTCTACCATTTGTGACTACCGGATTCGCCGGGCGGGTCCGGGCTGTTTTACATCACAAATGAGTCCAACCTCGTGTCCTAAGCATTGATTATCGCTTATAATCTTTTACCCCAGTCTTAATAATCTCCTTATTCAAATTATTAATTAATTCCTAATTTAACGATGTCCATAATTGACTCAATTATGTTCATCAATTAATGGTATGCAAAATCATACCAATTTTATCATAATTTATCTTATGCCATTAAAGGCAACTTATCTCAATTTATATTTATCCCTCCTTTAAGGCTATTACATGCCAACTACCCAAAACCCACTTAGGCGTGTTCATATTAGCCCTTTTTCAAGACATAAATTATCATATGTGTTTCAACTACAAATCTCACATAATTAACATATGCCCAAGTTCTAGATTACATATCAGTTTTACATATGCCCAATTCATACCAAATCTACATATGTTCAGTTCATGCCATTTTATACGTATGTCAATTTTTTATGTCAATTTACACATATCAAGTTCTAGCCAAAAAATTACATATGCCAATCCCAATTCTTACAATTACCATTTTAATGGCAATACCCAATTATCCAATTCTATATTATGCCTTCGATTCTACCAAACACACATATATCTAACTACGCAATATCTCGGTATTTCCCCCGTATCCAATTGCACATAAATCACAGTTTAGGCCTAGGTCCGAAATTGACCTAGGTTCATCAAAGGAAAATAAATAGGGGGAGGTAGAAGTTGCAATGAAACAAGATCAGGGAGAAAACAGCATAGGTCGTCATGATAGGCATAAAGATTAGATCTTGATAATAATATCAACATGAATCCAAGAAACTGATTTACAACGACTGAATAGAGCATGAACTAGACATAAGAATGGAGATGAACAAGTCTCAAAACTCAGGGTTCAAAGGTAAACAGGAATAGATCTGAATTGATAAACATGCTTATATCCAATTACACTTTATTCCACAGCCATATTAAAATTAAGTATTTTAATATAAAAAGTAACTAGAACTTACATAGCATGGCTAGCGAATTTAAGAACTGAAATTGATGTTGTGGCGTTGTTGATTCATCTCCTTGAATCGTTGTAGAAGTCTTTACCTTTGCATTGGATTGCGTATGAGAGCTTAAGAAGATTAGAGACGGCGGCCATGACCAAGAGGGATTTCAGTAGCATAATGGTGGCTAGACGTGTTGTAGTGAATTAGGGTTTAGGCATCAGGGGGTTTATATAGGATTAAGTAGACGAATCTGGACAGAAAACGAGACTAGAAACATCAGAATGCACCCAGGCCCAAAAGTGGGCTCGGGGACCAGGTCGACACCCAAGTCGACTGCCCAGTCGACCTGGTCTGGGGGGGGGGGGGTCGACTCCCCAGTCGACCTGGGTACTGGGCGGGAAATTTCCCGCCCAGCCTTTTCTGGGTTTTGAATTCGAAATTTGAATTCGAATTTGAGCTGTTTTCGATTCTGAAAATCCTGAAACTTCAGAGGGTCATATCTCTCTCATACGGACTCCAATTCTCGCAAACTCGGACTCGTTTTCAAGCAGAATTTCGAGATGAACGCAATGGTGTAACCCATTTCCCTTGATTATTATTTTAAAATTTAATTCTGCCTTGATTTATGATTTTGATATGTTATTAAAATTCGGGTTGTTACACCCTAACTGTTAACATGTAACCCTTTTTGAATACATTCACCATATCCAGCTTTGTATTGCCAATCATTCACATATATGAGGGGAAAACCCTTAGAAATAGATGTTGAATTTAGCTCTAGAAGTAAAGGATTATAGTCGCTTGACATCTGAGATAAAGACATAGCTCTCATATCTGTAAATTTCTATAGACAAGCATGATTCACAAATATTTTGTCAATGTTGCTAGCTATTCCTCTTCGCCTCCAAGTAAAATTAAACACAAATGCCTTAATTTCTATCAAACCCGATTGAGTTATGCAGTTAATTATAGCCCTGATATGCTGAAAAGGAATAGCAAGCCCTTTTTTTTATCCAAATGTGACGAAAAATTGTTGAAATCACCCATGAGTACCCATTCTTCATTAACATTTTTGCTTCATTCATTATATGCTGCCACAAATTTTGCCTTTCTTGATAACTGTTACTGCCATAGACTACAGTAAAAACAATAAAAAGCCCTCCTATATTGCTAGCTTGCACTGTTAATTGTTGAACCGAAGAAGAAAGAAGTGAAATTCTCCAAACATCAGATTTCCACAGTAAAAGAACTCTACCAAAGTACCGTGAATCGACCTGTGGAATAAACTCCCACCCATTTGGAACAAGCTTCCTAAAGTTAACCAAATTGAATCTACTTAGTTTATTTTCTACTAAACCAACTAATGTTGACTTAAATTTAGTCAGAAGGGATAATACATCCCGCATTCTTGTTGGAGTATTCATCCCTCTGACATTTCATGTCATAATCGTCGTTTGATAGAGGAATTGCTCCTTAAATCTCTTAAGAGGAGCTGTAAAATTTACCTTTTTCTTACCCTTCGCAATAGCTAAGTAATCAGAATTTTCTAAAACCCCAAAAGACACATCCTGTTCATCCTTTTCCGGAGGCTTTTCAGATAAGTGATCCGCTACTAATCCCAGGTCATCAAGAATTAATTCCTTAGGCAATTCTGAGTTAAGAAAATCTAGATTCCCATCATCATTAGCACTCTCAGAATTATTGTCATTAACCTCTATACTTTCATCTTCCTGAACTCCTCCACTAGATGATCCCATCTCCTTCCGCTTAAACACCCATGCAGGCTCTTTAGAAGCTTCATGAACAATCGATTTATGACCAAATTTACAACACTTATCACATTTATAAGGCACATATTCATACTTAACTCCAATCTCCTTCATTATACCACTATGCATCTTAATAGGAATTTTATCAACCAACTTAGAGTCCTAATCAATTCCTACTAAAATTCTAGCATACTTGGTTACTTTTTTATTTGTTGTATTTGCATCAACTCGAATTGGATCCCTAATAAAGCTAGAGATAACTGAAAAAGCTTCATTCGTCCACATTTCCATTTCAAGGCGATGCAACTTTATCCAGATCTGAACACTTTTAGCACAAAATTTGTCCAATTCATAACCAGGAAACCATTAATACACCATCAATAGTCTTCCAAAATAAGAGTACGTTGATGTTTTCAGAACTGACATATAATCGAACACCTCAACAAATTGGACTGTATAAAAGAAACCCGGAGCTATATGAACACGAAATCCACCTTTAGCTTTCCAAACCTTTTGTATATACTCCTTAAGCTTTACCACAGGAAGCCTAAAATCCACCAGACGAATTGCGACTGTATTTTTCTAAGAATCGGCCGAAGCATTGAAAGTCTCCTCCGACAACAAGACATATGATTCCGTAGGTTGAACAAAGTGAAGAGAATCATCGATTACTTCATCAGCATCATTATCATTTGCTAGATCTGAGCTTCGATTCGATTTATCAACCGGTTGTTGATTTTGAGATGAATTAGAAGAGGATTTTGGCAAGACATCGTCCGCCATATTTAGAAGGAATTAAGTTTTGGAAATAAGAGTTTAAAACATATATAAATTTTATCTAGACACAAAATGAAGACGCAAAATTGTACATAATAAATCTCTATCACTGGATCCCCATGAATCACACTCTCTACATAAAGACAAACAAATCCAACGGTAAAGGATTTTTGTCTCTTTTCTTTGTGTATAATTTTGTGTCCAAATAGTTACTTATATATATATATACATACATAATACACACACTTTAAATCCTCCGTTTGCGGAAAAAAACATATTTATCATTCACTAATGTACTATGTTCAAATGCTTTGTTACTGTTCGTAAAAAAAAGCGCAATCATGTTCAAATGCTTTGTTACTGTTCGTAAAAAAAGCGCAATCATGTTTAACGTTGGATGTAGAGGGAACCAATTAGTGGGTAATACGGCTTTGGCATATTGGAGAAATTGTGATGTAGAGGGAACCAATTAGTGGGTAATACGGCTTTGGCATATTGGAGAAATTGTAAAAATGGTGGCAGGTGTTGTCACAAGCAAGGCCGAGGAACCAGGCCCGAGAAAGTGGGGCCGCCCTGCAGCAGGGACTTGCTTGACGTGGCACGCCTCAACAGGCATCGATGTTTACTGTTCAGGGTGGAAACAGCGGACAAAGCACCCAGGTCAAACGGAGCAGCTTAGGCGAGCTGTTGCTCAGCCAAACGGTTATGGGCTCGGTTCTTTACGTTGAGGCAAGCAACTGCCACTTTCCAACACCTACCGCTTCAGCAAACGGAGGTCCAGTTTATAAAGGACAAAAGAGTAGGAATTTATCACGATGTGGGACTTAAATTCTTTCTTTTCTTCCCCTTTTTCTACATCAGCTAATGAATTCTTCAGCTGGACTATCACACCTACGTCAAAGCTCGCGTATCTTTCTTTAATAAAACGAAGAAAATAACGGTACAAAATTAAGCGATCAGTACTGAAAAAGTCTTTGTTTGACATGAGCTTGTAAAGGATTCATCTTTGCAAGGAAGATGAAGAAAGACGTGACTTGCAATCATGGAGGCTTACGGCATAAGGAGAACCAGAAAATGCTGATGCCACGGTTGAATCTTTTTGTATAATGCAATCTTCATATGGATGGATGAATTTGGCTTTATACAGTCGACTTATACAGAATAGTTTTCATGTTATTGTATATCCTCCAATTACATATGTATATTACATATGTGGTTGAATATCAAATAATAATTATATTGGTCGGTGACCTAAACAGTGAAGCATCCCAACAACTTTTTGATTTCCATCGCACATTCTTATTTCTTTTCATTTACACTAATTTTCTCTGATCTTATTAACTTATTTAAACATAAATTTGAGATCTTAAATGATATCTCTCGCACGCACACACAGAAGACACAAATACGCCTGCATAGACCCCATGCTTGGAGCAGCAAAAATGCTTATTATTCAAACAAAAGGTGATATAGTGATTCCAGCAATAGTCGGTCTTCAAATTTATTCTTCATTTGCTTGATGAATATATTTGAAGTTGGTCGCTCATGCACAAAGTGATTCCAAAATTTATTCTTAATGTGCATTAACAACGACAAGTGAAACGTAGTAAAATGAACACAAGATTAATAGATGACAACTCGAACAGCTTTATTTTCCACACGCAAAGGGTACTTAAATTGAAAAACAGGTTTAAGTACAAATAGGAAAAGGGTACCGTATGATGGAAGAAAGGGGAGGTTCAAGCACATAAAAAAATACAATGCATACGAAAAATGAAAAAAAACAACAACAGATGAACTGAAATTATTAACGTCAGAAAGGAAGAGAGACATGTTTGAAAGGAAGAGGTTAAAGTGAAAGGGTGGACGGTGAGTTGAGAAGATCATCAAATTTTCTTCTTATCTTTCTTTTGTTTCTTTGCTTGATTTGTATCATTGTAGTCCACTTGTTCCACTTCATCTTGGTATTCCTGGGATAGTTTATGCATGTTGGTAGATTAATTTGTGTAATGTGTACAATTACAAATGTATATGTGTAGAAGCAAGAGGGCAAGTGAGAATAATTATTTGTTGTGATACGGTAAAACATATCTTGGATATTAAAGTATGTAGAATTAAATATTTACAGTGACTGTTATTCCATGCCGTGAACCCCTCCTACTTGAATTTCGCAGTGTTGATGTAGTTGATGGGCTTCCATTTTCGTATTTTGTAACTTCGTTTTGTGTTAGCAAGCAGAAATAGTAAGTAGGTAGGCACAATTGATATGTAATTTTAATGCAGTGTGTAATACATAGCTAAGTATTTTTCCCCTTTAAGTGATGCATCAATGATGGTGCTTGTAGTTGTTATGTGAGAAGGTTGATGGAGTGTCATACTTTCCTCATTTTGTGTTGTGGATGGTGAATAAAGAATAAAAAGAAAATAAAAAAGGATACAAATAATTTTGTTGTTAAATATGGATGGTAAAATATGGGGCACAAAGGCAACACATGCCTCGGCTGTTATTGTGGCACAACCTTTGTATTTAATCTTTTTGACAAATTTTCTAGTAGTTACATATGTATCCGTGGTTCAAAATTCAAATAGGGCATCTAATCCGTCATTTCTTTGAAAACTATTTTGAACCTCCTCTGCTCCATTTTCCTGTTTAATTTAGTAAACTTAATAAGGATGATTCAATAAGAATACTACGATATGGAAAAGAAGAGAATAAGTATGCAGTATAACCATGTTAGAAATCCTTAGCAACTCATCTATTGTTAGACCAATAAGTGCTTCTGCTTCTCGATCAAATGCAGTGATGGTTGATGACCTTGATGCATCTAAGATATCCACAAGCAAACAGTATCTACAAAAAAATGTTTTGTCAGAGGTCGATCATGTGTTATGGTAATAATGTTAAATAAAATCGAAAAAATACCTTTGGACTGGGCTGGTCATTGAGAAAGCACATTTGTTACAAATATATCGTTCGCCTTCCTTTCACGTAGTTGAGTTGCAAAGAACGCAACATAAGTAGCTCCAAGCAGAAGTTGCTCTCACTTTCAAAATAGTTGCGGTTATGATATAATTTTTCCCTTAAAATATCAACAGTAATCGTTATTACAATAACGTAGATTCATTGAAGATAAATAAATTGCGCATTGTATTGAATATGTAGACAATGAAATTTAGCAATCACTACAAGGAAAAATCCTTTTAACAACTAAGAAAAAATATTGTTGAACCACTTTAACAACATTTTCCATAATGTTGTTAGTGGAAAATAAGAAGAAGGCCAAACTTACCAAAAAATTTGGCCAAAAGTAAGAAAAGTTTGATTTTTAGCTAAAAGTCCGCATTCTAGTGTAAAATGGAAAATGATAGTGGGCCTTCTGAATTCCACATTTGCACTAAAATATGGACTTTTGCTTAAAAAACAAACTTAACATACTTTTGAACAAAGAACTTGCTAAGTTTGTCTTTTAAATGAAAATGCTCGTGTTGTTATATTTATAGTTGTAAAAAGTTTTTTTTTTTTTTTTTTTTTTTTTTACAACATTTTGGAAAATATTGTTAAAATGGTTGTAAAAGAGTTTTCTACTATGTTTTATTAACATTGCAGAAATTCATTGGAACAGTGAACAACCTTGCTATGATATTATATAATGTCGTGAAATATAAGTTTAACCATAATTCTCTTTATTATCGTTTCAACACTTACAACGTTCAGTGAATCCTATGTACGAAGGTTGGACAATAAGTTACAACCATTGTTGATATACTACTTTTCTCAAATGTTGTATCATCTTTCAACAATGTCCGTGAAACACTGTAACTACGATTATCCCAGCATTCCATATTCATTTTCAATGTACCATTATTAGAGATCAATTCTTCTGTCCCTAAAATTCCCTATCCCTCTATACCCAACCAAGTAGAGAATAAATTATGGTGTTTTCATATAGATAAAAGTTACAATTGTTATTAATAACTTTACGAAAATAATATCAATTTTCACAAAAAATAGTCGTTGCATCAAAATGACAAAATTGATTGCATCAAACAAGCATACAACTGGCCACCTAGTAAAAGATTTGACTGTCTACATTAACAAATATAGAACCAATATTATGTGGAAGTAGTCGCTCCATGGTTATGGTGATGTATCCAGTACTTGAGTTGTTTGTTGAAATATTAGGAATCCCACAAAGTAGATGGTAACTCTTTTCAATATTCCTGCAAATAAAATAATATTAATAATGTTGGTTTCACACTTAACCACACATCACTCCTTAATTATAGCATGACCGTTGCTCCTTAATTTAAGCTCTTTATTTAGCATGTGAACATTGGGTCTTTACAGGAAAGTCCCTTAATTATAGCATGACCGTTACTCCTTAAATTTAGCATCCAAACGTTGGGCAATCTATTATATATTCTCTTGTTTTGTATTTCTTTCTTGAATGAGAAAAGTTACAATTAATAATACATATTTCTACTGCATCTCTCCTCCTTATCTCCATTACTTTTCTTTATACTTTCATTTTGGTATCAGAGCACCACCGCCGAAAGACTTAAACATTGAACTGAAAGTCCTTTTTCTCCATTATCTGTCGAACCACTCTTTTCTTCAGGTTTTCAGCTGCAGTTCCCTACCTCGCAGACCTCTGAACAACCATGACAAATAACAACGAAGCCTCCTCCAATGTCTCTGGTAGCATGGGCCATGATGCTCCACCAAACTGGCACAACCTAATCAAACCAAAAAGCCAAGTTATTACCACATCTCTGGAAGAAGATAATTACATATTGTGGAAATATCAAATTGAAATCGCACTCAAAGGATACGGTTTACAAGATTACATAAAAGGTACGCTCTTTATTCCACCAATTATGATGACTGATCAAGGAGGAAACACCAAACCAAACCCCGACTATACCAGTTTTCAAAAACAAGACAGTTTGCTATCGTCATGGCTCCTATCATCTATTAGTCCGAATCTACTGTCACAAATCGTGGGGTGCAATTCATCATATGAAATATGGACCACTATAGAGCAGATTTTCAGCTCACAGTCAGCCGCACGTGTGATGCAATACAGAAGAGAAATACAAAACTTAAGGAAAGAGGACTTGAGCATGAAAGAATACTTAAGCAAGATAAAAAATTTATGTGACAAACTGAATGCAGTAGGACACAAAATAAGTGACAATGAACAAATTTTGTTCATTACCGGCGGATTAGACGAATAGTACGAGTCATTAGTTACGGTTATTGCGACTCAACAAACATTACCTGACTTATAGTTCGTCAGATCTGCACTCCTCGCCCATGAAGGGAGAATAAACCAAAGGAAAGCTATACAAGGTGATTTCTATGCAAATTATGTTGCGGCTAAAAACAAGCAAATTCATAGGAACAGTAATTCAAATAAACAAGAAGGCCCGTATCAGAGGGTATACCAACCCCAGAGGGCATATCAACCATAGAGAGGTCGTGGACGAGGCAGATGTAACAACAGCAACAGGGTGAAGTGCCAAATTTGTCAAAAAATTGGACACATGGCGAACCGCTGCTATTTCAGATATAATAGCGACCACAGTGGACCGCAAACAGACCAAAACAGCCAAGCACCAAGAGCAAACATGGCTGCCATGGACAATCATAACAAAAGCGCTATTGTGGACAAAGGCAAAGGTCAGACCAGCAATGAAGACATGGTTGATGAGGAGGAACTGGACGAGTGGTACCCAGACTCTGGAGCCACACACCATGTCACAAATAGGCTTCAGAACTTAAACATTGGAAGCAAAAGCTATACAGGTATGAAATCACTACACATGGGTAACGGCAACACTGCCAACATCACACACATAGGTAAAGGTATCATGCAGGGAAAAAGGCAACTTATGCTAAACAATTTACTTAGAGTTCCCACTATTAACAAAAATTTATTAAGTGTTTCTAAGTTTGCTAAAGATAATAATGTTTTCTTTGAATTTCACCCCAAGTTTTGCCTAGTCAAAGACCTCCTAAGTCGAGAAATATTACTACAGGGTGACCTTCATGATGACCTATATAAATTTGGCAACTTGAAGACTGAGAACGCTTTGAATAAAGAAATATGGTGCAACAACGTAGGCATCAGTAGCGGTAGCAATTATGATTACCTTAATAATAGGAATAATGGATGTAATGATGATAACAATAATGTAGTTGATTCATTGCATATGAAACTTGGTCATCCCAGTTTGGAAACTGTTAGAAATGTTTTAAATAATAATGGCATTTATTTTGAAAATGTACCTGTGAAACACACTTGCACACACTGCCAACTTGGCAAAAGTCACAAACTTCCTTTTAGTAAGTCTGAAACCATGTACAACAAACCCCTGGAGCTTGTCGCAGCTGATCTGTGGGGACCAGCACCATTAAACTCATACCAAGGACACAGGTACTATTTATCCCTCGTTGATGCTTATTCAAGATACACGTGGATATACATGCTAAAAAACAAATCAGAAACATGCAATACAATAATTCAGTTTATAACTTTTATTGAAAAACAGACCAATTGCAATGTAAAATCTATACAAACAGATGGTGGGGGTGAGTTCAAACCACTCACAAAATTCTTCATCCAAAAGGGGATAAGACATAGGCTAACCTGCCCCCACACATCTGAACAAAATGGTTTGGTCGAAAGAAAGCACAGACACATAGTTGAAACTGGTTTAACATTGCTATCACAAGGGGCATTACCAATGAAATATTGGAATGAAGCATTCAACACTTCTGTGTATCTCATAAATAAATTACCTACAAAAGTGTTGAACAATAGAACCCCGCATGAAATGATATTCAATGAAAAATCAGACTATAAAATATTGAAGAACTTTGGGTGCCTATGCTTTCCATGCCTAAGGGACTACAACACACACAAACTTAGCATGAGATCATGCCCATGCATTTTTATTGGTTACCCACAAAATCAAAAGGGCTATAAATGCTTGGCCAAAAATGGAAAAATTTATATATCAAGGCATGTCATATTTGATGAAAATGTCTTTCCATATTGAGACGACCCGAATTCCCGTTCTCACGGAAACAAGGTTATCTTTTGGAATATAATACAGAAACATATAATAGCAGAACAGAATTAAATAAATACACCAGAATGAACAACAAAATATACTGGATAAAAGTAATCATCAGAGTTACACAGTATACAGGATCTTACTTAGTACAAATACAGTTCAGCTATACATAAATGTCTACAGCGGAAATAAACAAAATATGTACAATAGGAGCTGAACAGCATAAAAAGAAATAAATGATAGAATCCATCTTCAGCTCCAGCTATCCAGAAAGAACCAGCTAAACCTGAATACAAGGCTGCCCGTGTAGAAAAAGGGGCACCCGAGTTTGAGAGTGAAACAAACTACGAGTCAGTCATGGGACTGGTATGAGAAATCCACTCAACACATATATAATTGGCTAATCACAGGACCACGCCACTTTCGTGGAACGGGTTTACTCCATTGGATTGCCAGTGCTTTAAAACAAATCTTTCTTTTAAACATCGCTATGCTTTTTATAAAAATGAAGCCGTTATAAGACTCAGTTCCCATCACACAATGCAACGCAAACCGGAGGATAGAGTTTTTTTCCTTATAACGGCCAAGATATGCTTGATACGAATAAAACAAAGGCATTTGATATTATTGCTAGTGTTTATATGTTTTGAAAGCAATTTCAAATCATAACTATCAATCATAGACGGCATTAATGCCCCATACCACTATGTCGCCATATATAGGTATACAATCAAAACCGCACAGTCACGTATTTGGAAATTGGAATTCCGTCATGAACCAAGGCAAAAGATAGTCCTTACCGAATTCGAGACTGTCTAGCCCGAGCCTCAGGACCCAGACTCAGGTGGGCCCTTGGAGCGACAGGGCCGGTCCACCGATGTGGATTAAAATGCCTGAACAATACGTTTCCCCGCCCTTTGGGGCGTAAACGAGCCAACGAATGACTCCATCGGACCCGGATCGTCCGATCAAACCGAGGCGCCTCGCAACAGCAACAACCACATAGGTGAAAAGTATATAAATGTCAGGGCTGGTAGGTCACTGACACCACCCTAGCTAGAAAGAAACGCATGCCCTCCCTGAGGTCCTTCCTCCCGTTTTAGGTTCAAACCGGGGTGTGAGGCTCGCGAATTTACGTTATACACAAAGCTACGCCACACAGGCGATGCTTTGATCATCACCACAAGACTTTGCTTTTCAACAGAAGCCCTGATCACTGCATCTTAGCATGCCACACAGGCAATTCACCCCGTGCAACTGATGGCTATCAATCACACAGGACAAATTCCAATGTCGGACACACAGTCCATTTACTAGTCCGTTCTGGGTCTGAACGAAACCGGAGGCACTAAATACCTCGCAAACCCTTCGATCAACACGTACGTCTGAACGATCACCACTCATTATCCATATTTCGGGATGCCTCCCAATCAGGACCTCGGTTACCATCCAAACGAGGTGAAGATCTCCGGTCTTCGACCATCGTCTTCATCTTCGAATTTCAATCGTCGGTCGATTATTCGAAATGAGAATTAACTCGGCCTTTTCAAATAATTCACGTATATTTAGAATTTCAAATCGATTTATTTCAATGGTTAAATTATTCGACAACACCAATTGTGTTCTTTATATAGTTTTCACACCAAACACATTCAACCATCAAACATCACATAAATCAAGCAAATTCAGTTTATTTCCATTCCATATCGCTTACGATATTTTATAACTATTTATCGCTATTTTTATTTATTTTAAAATAGCCATTTTATTCAAAACGACGCTTCGGGCCATAAGGCGGCCGTGGCGCTGTTTTTCTTCAGATTTGATTTACACATATCTGAAAATCTAACCGTTGGATCATCACAAAATTTACATCATTAGAAAGGGTTTTTCAAAACGAATCCAACGGTTCCAGTTTCGGGAAAATCCGACGGTCGGATCTCCCGGTACAATCGTTTGAAATTTCGATTTCAAAATACGAACTGCAGCGTCGTTATTCGATTAAATATAATTATATTTATATATATAAATAAATATAATCGTTTCTGGCGCTGTTTTTCTTCAGATTTGAATTAAACATTCCAGACAATCCAACCGTTGGATTTCTACAAAGTTGGTGCCGTTGGGAAGATATTTCCAAGGCGTACCCGACGGTTGAGGTTTCGGGAAAATCCAATGGTCGGATTTCCCGCACTAGTCGTTTGAAATCACGGTTTCAAAATACGAACTGCACGGCCTCGTTTCGTTTTAATTTTATTTATATTTATATATTTATATAAATATAGTTCATTCAATGTTTTCTATATCGTTTTCACTTCAAATATTTTTCTAACACCTTAAATTTTGGAAAAATTTCGCCATAACCTCCCCTGCACCGGGAGCGTCGGGAAATCGCAAATAGCGTCCCGGTCCTTCTAATCTCAAAAAGAAAAAGAGAAAGCCAAGCGGCTAGCCAACAGGCTCAAAATCATCACCCAAACAAATCAGTAAATGTGTACCTATTTGTCGGGCACAAAATTTTATTCCTCTTCTCTAGCCCCTTTGCTATAACCTGTTCAATGAATATTGCATGTACATATATATACAGTTCATATCATTTTCCATTTTCTATTCAACTTCATATTTGATTTCTATTTGGTTTAAAACTCCATTCATTCTAATGTTACATAAATAGGTGCAAATCATTTCATTAGCTAATTAATGAATATTTCAACTCATCTATGTTTATTTTGAACAAGTGGCTATTTTTAACACTTCACGTTTTAACGATTTATGCATACAATAAAAATGTGATTTTTATTGTAAAACGATTCATTTCAAAACACTATTCTTCTATATAGTTCAAGTTGGTGATAAAAATGAAATTTTTATCATAAAACCATTTCTTTTAAATCGAGGTTATTTTACATAGTTCATATAGTCAATAAAAGGTGATTTTTATTATCAAACAATTTATTTCAAAATATGAATACCATTCAACACATGAATTTCTAAACAACGAATGAATATCAATTCAACACATGAATGTTTTCTATAGTTTTTATATATAGATAAAAAATGTGATTTTTATTATCGAACTATTTATTTCAAAATATGAATACCATTCAACACATGAATTTCTAAACAACGAATGAATATCAATTCAACACATGAATGTTTTCTATAGTTTTTATATATAGATAAAAAATGTGATTTTTATTATTGAACAATTTATTTCAAAATATGAATACCATTCAACACATGAATTTCTAAACAACGAATGAATATCAATTCAACACATGAATGTTTTCTATACAATGAATAAATATAGTTTAAGCATATGAAAATAATTCAAACACACAAATATTATTCAAAATTTCGGCAGCATAACGGCAGGGTAGTTACACCGGCACCGTCCCTAGTACGGCTCCTCGCTCTACCTTAAAACCTCGCGGTTTTTGACAATGGGAAACATGCATCTAGTTCGCACGCATGCGGCATGTATATATTTATTTCATTTCCACAAACTAATCCTATGTGGTTTCAACCAAATATTTCACAACCACAAATGGGTATTTTTCAACCACAATCAACCAATATCAATCACAAACAATCCCAAACAACCATTCGCTATCAATCAAATTTCCACAACAATTTCAACCAATAAATATCGTCCATGGTTTGTGGACGAGGGGCGTATATATATATATATATATATATATATATATATATATATATATATATATTACATATAGCAATTCACTTTTACTTCACACATATATATATAAATTTTAAATCAGAAATCTCACCAATAGCTATCCAACTGCACGACTCTTCCTAATAGAAATCTTCGCCTATTTGTCGCTTTCACCCGTATTCTCTGCACATGTAAAAATAGAATTTTTTACTATGCTATTCAATATATAAAAATCGAATTTTGACTTCGCCTTTCAACATATAAAAATATGATTTTTACTTCGACTTTCAACATATAAAAATATGATTTTTATTTTGACTTTCAACATATAAAAAATATGATTTTTATTTTGACTTTCAACATATAAAAAATATGATTTTTATTTTGACTTTCAACATATAAAAATATGATTTTTATTTTGACTTTCAACATATAAAATATGATTTTTATTTTTGCAAGTTCGAATCTTTTCCTACTAAAAGATTAAACCTTTTTCCTATTTTAAAGTTCAAAATAAAATCAGTTTTTCTCTTTTATAAAAATGCAGTTTTATCTTTTTTTTAAAAATGCAGTTTTAGTTTCTTCTTAAAAAAAAACAGTTTTAAAATTCTTTTAAAAATTCAGTTTAAAAATTCCTTTATAAAAATCTGTTTTTACTTTATTTTTAAAAAAAAACCAGTTTTATGCTTTTAAAAATTTCAGTTTTAAACTTTAAACATAAAACAGTTTTTAAACTTTTAACATAAAACAGTTTTTACTTATGTAAAATAAAATCAGGTTAATCATCTTTTAAAAATCAGTTTAATCCTTTAAAAATCAGTGAGGTTTATATTTTTAAAAATCAAGGCTATTTTAATTATACTTAACTAAGGTAATTAAAACATTAATTACCTTCAAGCATCCTCTGCATCACGTCGAGGAGCATCAGGAGGCGCGCCTGACGAGGGGACCCACGTCCAGCTCGGTGGCGGCTTCAAGGTGGTACGGCGGCTGGAAGTCTCGGGGTTTGGAGCTTTGATTCGACGGTGGGGGGGTGCGCTACGTCTTCGCGAGGGGTACGAGGCTTCAAGGGTTTCGTCGGCGTCGAGGATAAGAGGGGCGGCGGCTTGATTTCTAGGCTTTCTTTTTTTTTTTTTTTTGTATAAATGAACTTCGGGGGGGGGGGGGGGTGCCAGGAAGGAGATAAAGGGGAGGGAGGGAATTTAAAATTATTTAATTATTTTCTTATTTAATTATTAAACTTCGCAAAAAGGTTGACTTTCATCCACGACCTCGAAACGAGGCCCACCGCCTGTCGTCCATAGCGTTTTACCCCCATTCTGAACACAATGGGATATGTATCGCAAGATGATTTGATCGTTACAATCAGTTTCCTTTTGAATTTACATTTAAATCACTATATTGAATTTTAAACGCACATTTCAAATTACCGGGGTCACATACTAACTAGAAAAATTCTAGAAAAATATTTTCTAGCTTCGTATCAACGATACGGTCCTAACAAAACTAGTTTCGTCGAATTCTGAGACCGTTTGAAAAATGGTCAATTTCCAGTCGATTAAATTCAACAGAAACTGGTCAAACGCGTTTTCTTTTGCCACGCTCACATATTGATTCGAAAAATTATGAAATTTGAAACCTAGCAATAACTTGACACTGCGGATCTAACAAAAGTGGTTTCGTCGAAATCCGAGGTCATTTGCAAAATGTCCATTTTTAAGGGCCTGAATTTCATAGCGACTATTCAGAATTTTCAACTGGACATATCTTTTGATTCCCGCTATCAAATTTCGATTGGTCGGATTCGTTAGAAAGATATTACCAATTAGATTAAAATGTTTTTGGTTTCACTAAAATCTGGATTGTTTTGCACCCGGTATATTCAATTGAAGTTTGAAATCGAATTATCGAACTACCGCGCCATTTTCACTTCTATATATAATTATATTTAATTATATTCATTTTCAAATGTCGATTCAACTCAGTTTTCATCGCCATTGTTTAAAATATTTATTTTAAATATTTAAAATCCATTATTTTAGCCAATTTAAAATTTTTAAATTGGTTCAGATTTTCTGGGTCGTTACAATCTCCCCCACTTAAAACTTTTCGTCCCCGAAAAGGAATAAAGTCGAAAGTGGTTTGATAAATCCATAATCACACAACACAACAATCAATTTGTTTTTAATATTCAGAGTATAGAATAAATAGTGCACATCCATGGGAAGAAAATAGCAACAGAATAGAGAATTAAATGGTAATGCAAAGTATGGTAAATGTACCTTGCACCCGGGTCAATCAGAGATATCTACTCGGCATCTAGGATAAGCTTTCTGAATGCTCTCCTCAGTTTCCCAAGTACAATCGTGCGGATCTCCACTCCATTGCACTTTGACTAAGTGAACCTTCTTGTTTCTCAGCTCTTTGGTTTCTTTGCCGATAATCTTTAGCGGCTCTCGCCTCACGGCTAATTCTGGAGTAATTTCAATGTCCTGCTGAGCTGCTTCTTCCACGATCAAGTCTGGATCATGAACGTGCTTTCGAAGTTGAGATATGTGAAATACATCATGCACTCCAGGCAACCAGTCTGGCAATTTAACTTTATATGCTAGAGTTCCAATCCGTTCCAGAATAGGAAACGGACCAATAAATTTGGGTGCTAACTTTCCAGTTTTACCGAACCGGATAACTCCTCTCATCGGCGATACTTTCAAATATACATAGTCGCCAACTTCAAAGGATATATCTCTTCTTCTTTTATCAGCATAGCTCTTTTGTCGGCTTTGAGCGGCGAGTAATCTCTTCTTAATAAAATCGACTTTGTCGGCAGCTTCTCGAATCATATCGGGACCCAACACAAGTCTATTTCCAGGCTCGACCCAACAAGCAGGAGATCTGCAAGGTCTACCATACAATGCTTCGAATGGCGACATTGTCAGGCTTGCCTGGTAGCTGTTGTTATAAGAGAATTCAGCCAAATGAAGATGGTCTTCCCATGATCCACCGAAATCTATAACACAAGCCCGCAATAGATCTTCTAAAATGCGATTCACCCTCTCAGTCTGACCGTCTGTCTGAGGATGATAAGCGGTGCTCAAGTTTAACTTCGTTCCCAGCTCGACTTGAAATGCTTCCCAGAATTTGCTAGTGAATATTGTATCTCTATCACTTACTATACTGAGCGGCACTCCATGCAGTCTAACTATTTCCCTGAAATAAATCTGCGCCAGACTCTGAGCGGTTCTATTTGATCTGACAGGTATGAAATGGGCGGTCTTCGTGAAGCGATCTACGATCACCCAAATACTGTCATTTCCCTTTTTGGTTCTGGGCAAACCATCAATGAAATCCATAGAAATATGTTCCCACTTCCAGCCAGGAACTTCTAGTGGTTGTAATAATCCAGCCAATTTCTGTTGATCACTTTTGACTAACTGGCAAGTAGGGCATCGACTAACATATATTGAAACGTCTCTTTTCATAGCCTTCCACCAGAATGTTCTTTTGAGATCGTTGTACATTTTGGCCACACCAGGATGGATACTCAATTTGGACTTGTGACACTCGTCTAACACTTCCCTTTTTAGCTCAGGAACGTCAGGAACACAAATCCTTCCTTTTAACCTCAAGGTCTCGTCGTTATCTATTCGAAAACACGAGGGTTCGCCTTTCTGAATCCTTTTGATCATATCTTTAATAAAGTTATCCTCCTTCTGAAGAATAGATATTTTGTCAATCAAGGAAGTTGTGATAATAAAGCTGGCGATCATTACGTTCTTTCTGCTTAACGCATCAGCCACGACATTGGCTTTTCCTGGAGTGTATATAATTTCAAAGTCATATGCTGCAAGAAACTCCAGCCAACGTTGCTGCCTCAGGTTCAAGTCCTTCTGAGTGAACAGATACTTTAATGACTGATGATCTGTAAACAGTTCAAATCTCTCGCCCAGAAGATAGTGTCTCCAGATTTTCAAAGAAAATATGATAGCCAATAACTCAAGATCATGAGTTACATAGTTTTTCTCGTGTGGCTTCAGTTGACGGCTAGCATAAGCAATTACTTGACCTCTTTGCATTAACACTGCGCCAAGGCCTTCTCTAGAAGCATCAGTCCAGACTTTTAAATCTTGGTTGCCATCGATGATGATTAACACTGGAGCTGTCGTTAATCTTAACTTTAGCTCTTCGAAAGCCTCCTCACTCTCTTCAGTCCATTTGAACTTAGAATGCTTCTTTGTAAGCTTCGTTAAGTGGCCAGATATTTTCGAAAAGTCTTTAATGAACTTCCGATAATAGCTAGCCAATCCAAGAAAACTGCGGACTTCAGTGGGAGTACTGGGCTGTTTCCAGTTCTGAATAGCTGTGATTTTACTTGGATCAACAGCGATTCCTTCTTTCGATACGACATGGCCCAGAAATTTTACTTCATCTTGCCAGAATATACATTTGGAAAACTTGGCTTTTAATACATTCCGTCTGAGAATTTCTAGAACCTGTTCCAGATGCTTTTCATGTTCGGCTTTTGATTTAGAGAAGATTAGAATATCATCAATAAAAACCAAAACAAATTTATTCAATACTCCTCTGAATACTCTATTCATCAGATCGACGAAATAAGCTGGAGCGTTACATAAGCCGAATGGCATTACTAACCACTCGTAGAATAGGTCGGGGCCTCTAAACGCTGTCATTGGAACACACTCTTCGGCAATTCGAAGTTGATGGAATCCTGTAGCTAGGTCCATTCGTGAGAATACTTGTGCTCCATTTAATCGATCCAACAAATCATCAATCCGCGGCAATGGATATTTGTTCTTTATGGTCTGCTTGTTTAAATCACGATAATCCACACATAGACGTAGAGTACCGTCAGATTTTGGTACAAACACCACTGCTGCACCCCAGTCAGAGAAACTAGGCCTGATCAGACCTTTCCATACTAGCTGTCTTGTTTGATTGTCTAATTCCTCCTTCTCTTTCAAGGACATTCTTCGAATAGCGTGAACTACCGGCCTTGCATTGGGAATTAAAGCAATCTTGAAATCTATTTCTCTTTGCGGAGGTAAGCGAACAACTTCTTCGAACACATCCGCATAGTTCTTGACGACAGGAATATCTTTGATGAGGTCGGGAATATTCTCTATGACTTCATGGACATTTTCTATTTGGGCTGGAGAAACATCGAGAGCTGACCAGAAATCTTTTCTATTTGAAGTCGGGCCTTCACATGGTATGGTTATATAATTCCCCGATTGGGCCTTTGCTTTAACCACTCTCTCGGCGCATTTAACTTCAGCTTCATATCTAGTTAACCAATCCAATCCCAGAATAAGATCGAATTCATTAAAATTCATGATGATAGAGATAATAGGGAATTTATAGCAAGAAAAAGAGACAGGTACTGCACAAATCCAACTGAGATTGATGGAACCTCCAACTGGATTTTGGACAGTCATGGGCTCTTTGAGCTTTTTCAAATTCAAATCCAACTTCTTGACTGCACTCTTTGCAATAAAGCTTCGTGACGCGCCTGTGTCGAACAGTACTTTAACTGGAATGTTTTTGACATTGAGCGTGCCTTCTAAAACATCGGACCTTTCCTGAGTAGACGAGGATGCAAGTATTTCTGCCACTTCATTCACTTGTACCGCTTCAGATTTCGGAGTTAGCGGGCAGTTTTTCGCAATATGCCCAGCCTCATGGCACTTATGGCATCCTCTGCCCTCAGGAATCTTCTTACTGGGTCCAAATCCACTCTTCCCTCGTTTGTTTACAGATTTACATTTTCTGGACAAATGCCCCTTCTGATTGCAGTTTTTGCATATGGCGGTCGTGTCAGGTTCTTTTTCAGATCTAGCCCTTTTTCGATTTACTTTAGGCTCTTTACTGTCCTCAGACCTTGTACTGGATTCAGAAATATCAGTTTCCAACTCTGTTTTGTCACTAGAACAGACTTCTTCTTCGTCGCGCAACATTCCTTTCTTATGGAGATCTTCATACTGATAGGCCATGTAAATCATTTCAGAAAAAGGAAGCTTCACATGCCCCAATACCTTATTCTGGTATTTCCTTTGAAGCCCGTGAATAAATCTCATATTTTTCCTCTTCGGATTTTCAATTAGATGAGGGGCAAAGTGAGAAAGTTCATTGAATTTCTTATGATATTCGGGAATTGTCATGTCTCCTTGTATTAGATAAGAGAATTCATCGCATAATCGCTCCGTTGCTTCGGGAGGAGTAAATCTTTCTAAGAAAATCAATTTGAATCTGTCCCAGGTGATATCACCTTCTGGATTATTTCTGATGATTGATTCCCACCAGATTAAAGCTTCTTCTTTGAGCGCCCAAGATGCTACTAACCTTTTCTGGTCATCTCTCAGCTGGATATGCTCAAAGATTTTTTCGACAGAACTCAACCAAGCTTGAGTTTGAATAATAGATTCATTGCCCGAGAATTTTTCTCCACCCAGATTTCGATATCTCTTGAATAGAGCCTCTAGATCGGGTTCTGTATTCCTTCTGTTTCTGGCACTCATTTTTCTAGTACTTCTGCAATTAGCAGATCAAGTGTCAGGTCACAGAAAAGATAATTTTCAAACATAGAAACATATACTTCAAATGTAAATGTGTCTATCGAGGTGTAATTTCATTCTGCTTTACTCATACTAGGATATTGCTGATCCTATCTGTATAGAGTTACCCGTCCTAGAACACTACTGGTTCTATTTCTGACGAGTTCGTTCAAATGTTATATTCCAGAACTAAGCTTAACCAAAGCTCTGATACCACGTTGAGACGACCCGAATTCCCGTTCTCACGGAAACAAGGTTATCTTTTGGAATATAACACAGAAACATATAATAGCAGAACAGAATTAAATAAATACACCAGAATGAACAACAAAATATACTGGATAAAAGTAATCATCAGAGTTACACAGTATACAGGATCTTACTTAGTACAAATACAGTTCAGCTATACATAAATGTCTACAGCGGAAATAAACAAAATATGTACAATAGGAGCTGAACAGCATAAAAAGAAATAAATGATAGAATCCATCTTCAGCTCCAGCTATCCAGAAAGAACCAGCTAAACCTGAATACAAGGCTGCCCGTGTAGAAAAAGGGGCACCCGAGTTTGAGAGTGAAACAAACTACGAGTCAGTCATGGGACTGGTATGAGAAATCCACTCAACACATATATAATTGGCTAATCACAGGACCACGCCACTTTCGTGGAACGGGTTTACTCCATTGGATTGCCAGTGCTTTAAAACAAATCTTTCTTTTAAACATCGCTATGCTTTTTATAAAAATGAAGCCGTTATAAGACTCAGTTCCCATCACACAATGCAACGCAAACCGGAGGATAGAGTTTTTTTCCTTATAACGGCCAAGATATGCTTGATACGAATAAAACAAAGGCATTTGATATTATTGCTAGTGTTTATATGTTTTGAAAGCAATTTCAAATCATAACTATCAATCATAGACGGCATTAATGCCCCATACCACTATGTCGCCATATATAGGTATACAATCAAAACCGCACAGTCACGTATTTGGAAATTGGAATTCCGTCATGAACCAAGGCAAAAGATAGTCCTTACCGAATTCGAGACTGTCTAGCCCGAGCCTCAGGACCCAGACTCAGGTGGGCCCTTGGAGCGACAGGGCCGGTCCACCGATGTGGATTAAAATGCCTGAACAATACGTTTCCCCGCCCTTTGGGGCGTAAACGAGCCAACGAATGACTCCATCGGACCCGGATCGTCCGATCAAACCGAGGCGCCTCGCAACAGCAACAACCACATAGGTGAAAAGTATATAAATGTCAGGGCTGGTAGGTCACTGACACCACCCTAGCTAGAAAGAAACGCATGCCCTCTCTGAGGTCCTTCCTCCCGTTTTAGGTTCAAACCGGGGTGTGAGGCTCGCGAATTTACGTTATACACAAAGCTACGCCACACAGGCGATGCTTTGATCATCACCACAAGACTTTGCTTTTCAACAGAAGCCCTGATCACTGCATCTTAGCATGCCACACAGGCAATTCACCCCGTGCAACTGATGGCTATCAATCACACAGGACAAATTCCAATGTCGGACACACAGTCCATTTACTAGTCCGTTCTGGGTCTGAACGAAACCGGAGGCACTAAATACCTCGCAAACCCTTCGATCAATACGTACGTCTGAACGATCACCACTCATTATCCATATTTCGGGATGCCTCCCAATCAGGACCTCGGTTACCATCCAAACGAGGTGAAGATCTCCGGTCTTCGACCATCGTCTTCATCTTCGAATTTCAATCGTCGGTCGATTATTCGAAATGAGAATTAACTCGGCCTTTTCAAATAATTCACGTATATTTAGAATTTCAAATCAATTTATTTCAATGGTTAAATTATTCGACAACACCAATTGTGTTCTTTATATAGTTTTCACACCAAACACATTCAACCATCAAACATCACATAAATCAAGCAAATTCAGTTTATTTCCATTCCATATCGCTTACGATATTTTATAACTATTTATCGCTATTTTTATTTATTTTAAAATAGCCATTTTATTCAAAACGACGCTTCGGGCCATAAGGCGGCCGTGGCGCTGTTTTTCTTCAGATTTGATTTACACATATCTGAAAATCTAACCGTTGGATCATCACAAAATTTACATCATTAGAAAGGGTTTTTCAAAACGAATCCAACGGTTCCAGTTTCGGGAAAATCCGACGGTCGGATCTCCCGGTACAATCGTTTGAAATTTCGATTTCAAAATACGAACTGCAGCGTCGTTATTCGATTAAATATAATTATATTTATATATATAAATAAATATAATCGTTTCTGGCGCTGTTTTTCTTCAGATTTGAATTAAACATTCCAGACAATCCAACCGTTGGATTTCTACAAAGTTGGTGCCGTTGGGAAGATATTTCCAAGGCGTACCCGACGGTTGAGGTTTCGGGAAAATCCAATGGTCGGATTTCCCGCACTAGTCGTTTGAAATCACGGTTTCAAAATACGAACTGCACGGCCTCGTTTCGTTTTAATTTTATTTATATTTATATATTTATATAAATATAGTTCATTCAATGTTTTCTATATCGTTTTCACTTCAAATATTTTTCTAACACCTTAAATTTTGGAAAAATTTCGCCATAACCTCCCCTGCACCGGGAGCGTCGGGAAATCGCAAATAGCGTCCCGGTCCTTCTAATCTCAAAAAGAAAAAGAGAAAGCCAAGCGGCTAGCCAACAGGCTCAAAATCATCACCCAAACAAATTAGTAAATGTGTACCTATTTGTCGGGCACAAAATTTTATTCCTCTTCTCTAGCCCCTTTGCTATAACCTGTTCAATGAATATTGCATGTACATATATATACAGTTCATATCATTTTCCATTTTCTATTCAACTTCATATTTGATTTCTATTTGGTTTAAAACTCCATTCATTCTAATGTTACATAAATAGGTGCAAATCATTTCATTAGCTAATTAATGAATATTTCAACTCATCTATGTTTATTTTGAACAAGTGGCTATTTTTAACACTTCACGTTTTAACGATTTATGCATACAATAAAAATGTGATTTTTATTGTAAAACGATTCATTTCAAAACACTATTCTTCTATATAGTTCAAGTTGGTGATAAAAATGAAATTTTTATCATAAAACAATTTCTTTTAAATCGAGGTTATTTTACATAGTTCATATAGTCAATAAAAGGTGATTTTTATTATCAAACAATTTATTTCAAAATATGAATACCATTCAACACATGAATTTCTAAACAACGAATGAATATCAATTCAACACATGAATGTTTTCTATAGTTTTTATATATAGATAAAAAATGTGATTTTTATTATCGAACTATTTATTTCAAAATATGAATACCATTCAACACATGAATTTCTAAACAACGAATGAATATCAATTCAACACATGAATGTTTTCTATAGTTTTTATATATAGATAAAAAATGTGATTTTTATTATTGAACAATTTATTTCAAAATATGAATACCATTCAACACATGAATTTCTAAACAACGAATGAATATCAATTCAACACATGAATGTTTTCTATACAATGAATAAATATAGTTTAAGCATATGAAAATAATTCAAACACACAAATATTATTCAAAATTTCGGCAGCATAACGGCAGGGTAGTTACACCGGCACCGTCCCTAGTACGGCTCCTCGCTCTACCTTAAAACCTCGCGGTTTTTGACAATGGGAAACATGCATCTAGTTCGCACGCAGGCGGCATGTATATATTTATTTCATTTCCACAAACTAATCCTATGTGGTTTCAACCAAATATTTCACAACCACAAATGGGTATTTTTCAACCACAATCAACCAATATCAATCACAAACAATCCCAAACAACCATTCGCTATCAATCAAATTTCCACAACAATTTCAACCAATAAATATCGTCCATGGTTTGTGGACGAGGGGCGTATATATATATATATATATATATATATATATATATATATATATATAGCAATTCACTTTTACTTCACACATATATATATAAATTTTAAATCAGAAATCTCACCAATAGCTATCCAACTGCACGACTCTTCCTAATAGAAATCTTCGCCTATTTGTCGCTTTCACCCGTATTCTCTGCATATGTAAAAATAGAATTTTTTACTATGCTATTCAATATATAAAAATCGAATTTTGACTTCGCCTTTCAACATATAAAAATATGATTTTTACTTCGACTTTCAACATATAAAAATATGATTTTTATTTTGACTTTCAACATATAAAAAATATGATTTTTATTTTGACTTTCAACATATAAAAAATATGATTTTTATTTTGACTTTCAACATATAAAAATATGATTTTTATTTTGACTTTCAACATATAAAAATATGATTTTTATTTTTGCAAGTTCGAATCTTTTCCTACTAAAAGATTAAACCTTTTTCCTATTTTAAAGTTCAAAATAAAATCAGTTTTTCTCTTTTATAAAAATGCAGTTTTATCTTTTTTTTAAAAATGCAGTTTTAGTTTCTTCTTAAAAAAAAACAGTTTTAAAATTCTTTTAAAAATTCAGTTTAAAAATTCCTTTATAAAAATCTGTTTTTACTTTCTTTTTAAAAAAAACCAGTTTTATGCTTTTAAAAATTTCAGTTTTAAACTTTAAACATAAAACAGTTTTTAAACTTTTAACATAAAACAGTTTTTACTTATGTAAAATAAAATCAGGTTAATCATCTTTTAAAAATCAGTTTAATCCTTTAAAAATCAGTGAGGTTTATATTTTTAAAAATCAAGGCTATTTTAATTATACTTAACTAAGGTAATTAAAACATTAATTACCTTCAAGCATCCTCTGCATCACGTCGAGGAGCATCAGGAGGCGCGCCTGACGAGGGGACCCACGTCCAGCTCGGTGGCGGCTTCAAGGTGGTACGGCGGCCGGAAGTCTCGGGATTTGGAGCTTTGATTCGACGGTGGGGGGGTGCGCTACGTCTTCGCGAGGGGTACGAGGCTTCAAGGGTTTCGTCGGCGTCGAGGATAAGAGGGGCGGCGGCTTGATTTCTAGGGTTTCTTTTTTTTATTATTTTTTTTTTGTATAAATGAACTTCGGGGGGGGGGGGGGGCCAGGAAGGAGATAAAGGGGAGGGAGGGAATTTAAAATTATTTAATTATTTTCTTATTTAATTATTAAACTTCGCAAAAAGGTTGACTTTCATCCACGACCTCGAAACGAGGCCCACCGCCTGTCGTCCCTAGCGTTTTACCCCCATTCTGAACACAATGGGATATGTATCGCAAGCTGATTTGATCGTTACAATCAGTTTCCTTTTGAATTTACATTTAAATCACTATATTGAATTTTAAACGCACATTTCAAATTACCGGGGTCACATACTAACTAGAAAAATTCTAGAAAAATATTTTCTAGCTTCGTATCAACGATACGGTCCTAACAAAACTAGTTTCGTCGAATTCTGAGACCGTTTGAAAAATGGTCAATTTCCAGTCGATTAAATTCAACAGAAACTGGTCAAACGCGTTTTCTTTTGCCACGCTCACATATTGATTCGAAAAATTATGAAATTTGAAACCTAGCAATAACTTGACACTGCGGATCTAACAAAAGTGGTTTCGTCGAAATCCGAGGTCATTTGCAAAATGTCCATTTTTAAGGGCCTGAATTTCATAGCGACTATTCAGAATTTTCAACTGGACATATCTTTTGATTCCCGCTATCAAATTTCGATTGGTCGGATTCGTTAGAAAGATATTACCAATTAGATTCAAATGTTTTTGGTTTCACTAAAATCTGGATTGTTTTGCACCCGGTATATTCAATTGAAGTTTGAAATCGAATTATCGAACTACCGCGCCATTTTCACTTCTATATATAATTATATTTAATTATATTCATTTTCAAATGTCGATTCAACTCAGTTTTCATCGCCATTGTTTAAAATATTTATTTTAAATATTTAAAATCCATTATTTTAGCCAATTTAAAATTTTTAAATTGGTTCAGATTTTCTGGGTCGTTACACATATGCAGATAAACAAGCTACAAAGGAAGAGTGCAGACAAGATCATGGAATCAAAGTTATCAATATGCCACCACTGATGGAGCAAGAGACAAACAGTAACAACAACAAAGAGGGACATGACACATGCAACATACACACACATACAAGCAATACTCAAAAAAACGCAGACGATGGTAACAATGAAGAAACTTACAGCAATCAGCAAGAACATGAAAGCGAGGAAAGCAACAGTGACAGAATCAACGCAGACCATCAACCTCAAGCACAAGAAACACAAACCGGACATCATATGGTGACTAGATCAAAACATGGGATTTTCAAACCCAAGGTATATAATCTATCATTGAATGAGGTTGAACCAGGAAATTATAGTGAAGCAGCCAAATCTGAAAAGTGGAAACAAGCTATGAATGACGAATACGAGGCATTAATGAAAAATAAAACTTGGAGTTTGGTTGCACCACCCACTCACAAGAACGTTATAGGATGCAGATGGACATACAAAATAAAAAGGAAGGCAGATGGGACCACAGACAAATATAAGGCCAGACTCGTCGCTAAAGGATACGCTCAACAGTTTGGATTCGATTTTAACGAGATTTTTTCACCAGTCATAAAACCCACAACAATTAGAATCATTATGACTATAGCTTTGTGTAAAAAATGGAATATCAAGCAATTAGACGTGAATAATGCTTTCCTAAACGGCGAGTTAACTGAAGAAGTCTATATGCAACAACCAGAGGGATATGAGGTCAACAATGGCGATAAACATTTAGTATGCAAGCTGCGCAAAGCTATATACAGCCTCAAACAAGCATCGAGGGCATGGTATGAAAAGTTAAAGCTAACCCTATCTAGAATTGGTTTCTCACAAATAAAATCCGACAACTCACTATACATGAAAAAGGATAATGAAAATGTCGTATACATCCTTGTATACGTGGATGACATGCTAATAACAGGGAATGACACACAGGAAATCAACAGGATCATAAAAGTTCTCGACTAAAGCTTTGCCATCAAATATCTTGGCGAATTAAATTATTTCTTAGGGATTCAAATCAAAAGAAATGAAAATGAAATGTTCCTATCTCAACAGAGTTATACTGCTGAAATTTTACAAAGGGCCAACATGCATCAAGCTAAATCTCTACCAACACCAATGACCAGCAGTTCACGCCTATCTAAATTTAAAGGTGAAGCCATTAATAACGCTACTCAATACAGAAGTATAATTGGAGCATTACAATATGCAACAATTACACGACCAGAAATATGCTATAGCGTTAACAAACTAAGCCAATACATGCAAAATCCGTTATCTGAACATTGGATAGCCGTCAAGAGGTTGTTGAGATACCTGCAAGGAACTAGACACCATGGAATAACAATAACTGTCGATAAAGAAATGAGCTTACAAGGATTCAGTGACGCAGACTGGGCTAATGACATTGATGACAGAAGGTCCGTATCGGGATACTGCGTGTTTCTTGGCACAAATCTTGTCTCATGGTGCACCAAGAAGCAGACAACCACATCGAGGTCAAGCACTGAAGCGGAGTATCGTGCTCTTGCTAGCGCCACCGCTGAAATCTCGTGGATGGAGTCACTATTACACGAATTAGGTTGCACTCCTAAAAGAAAATCAGTCATCTGATGCGACAATAGAGGGACAGTATCATTGTCTCTCAATCCAACTCAGCACTCAAGATCAAAACACCTCGAGATAGACCTACATTTCGTACGAGAACGAACCCAAAATGGAAAGTTAATGGTATGCCACATCCCAGCATATTATCAGAGAGCTGATGCGCTTACAACGCCGCTATCGACAAAGAATTTTATAAGACTAAAGGAGGAATTAAAAGTGAGCGACGGGGGCGGAATGAAGAAGACAGAAAAAACCTAGTTTTGTTTGAGGGGAGCTAATGTTGATTTCACACTTAACCACACATCACTCCTTAATTATAGCATGACCGTTGCTCCTTAATTTAAGCTCTTTATTTAGTATGTGAACATTGGGTCTTTACAGGAAAGTCCCTTAATTATAGCATGACCGTTGCTCCTTAAATTTAGCATCCAAACGTTGGGCAATCTATTATATATTCTCTTGCTTTGTATTTCTTTCTTGAATGAGAAAAGTTACAATTAATAATACATATTTCTACTGCATCTCTCCTCCTTATCTCCATTACTTTTCTTTATACTTTCATTTATTAACACCCATTGGTACGTAAGTAGTACAAATATGATGATCACACCATATTAATAACCATATCAATACGGTATTGCACAAGTAAAATAACACAATGACAGAAATATATTGATATTTTCATTTTAAGCATAGTATAACCCAGCAAAAACCAAATACAAAATACAAGTACATGAAAGTTCACAAACGTGAGTATTAGCTTAGAAATAAACTGCTGGACTGAAGAATATGATTAAATGAATTCACAGTCAAAAGTACACATTTCTTCTCAATTATGTCTAAAACCTCATATTCAAATGCGAAGGTATTGTTTTTGAGTTTGTCAATCAATCCATAAGTTCATTTGAGTAAATGCTTATATTGCAATATCATTATTATTAGTATAATTTTTCTAACATGGGTTAATTGGTTTCTTGGCTCTGATGGAACTTGTATGGCTCTTTTATAATTAAACATATATCTTTGAAATGTATAAATCTGCTATTTTACAGGTTGCATTTGGAGTTATTAAGCGTGGTATTTATAAAATTTAGATCGATAATTTTTAGTATTCTTGCATGTTTATGTAGAAATTTAACCAATAACTCGAACAAAACACAAATCATAGTTGTATTTAATAGATATTAAACTTAAATATCAAAAAAGTATATTAACTCCATCAGCAGGTCAATAACATTCATCTAACTTAGGGTCATCGACTGACTTTAACATCTGTTTAGTCAGTGGCAGACCCAGGTTTATGGTTGAGATAGGGCAAACTAGTCCCACATCCCAAGATTAGTGTATATTTTGTTGGATATATAGATGTATATGGGTTGCATCATTGTAAACAAGCAACTAATGGCAAGATTTGGCCCAAAAAGGGGTTGTCACGGGCTGTCCAAAGACTGAGTTGGGGCATTAATGAATTCTCAGGTACGGCTGCATTGTAATTCTTCCTACTTTCTGCCAGGTTTTTATATTCTCAGATGGGGCCTTGGCCCTACCTGAGCTTCAGGTAGGTCCGCCCCTGTGTTTAGTATACCCAGTGACTAGATGCGTAAAAGTTTAGTACTCATTTACTTAGTTGTTCTAAAGAAATTTGTATTGTGATGTTTCATCAAAACTCTTTTTTGGTTGAGATCTCTTGGGGACTATGTCAAAAGTCCTTACCCCATATTTTTCAATTTAAGACAGTATTTCCTATCTATATATATTGTTGAAATTAATGATTCAAATATTAGTGGAGAAGGAAAGAAATTGATTGATTGTCAATCAATTAATTGGCTTGTTTATGGAAAGGGATAAGAGGAAGATTTTTTTTTTGGAAGAAAAATAATTAATAGGCCAATCAATCAATTGATGAAGAAAGGGAAAGAGATTGTGACCATAATTATGCCATCCATTTATGCTCCAATCAAATCAAGGAAGATATTTATTTTTCTTCATGTCCTAGAAACTTCTATTCTTTATCTCCAAGAAATCCCTATATAATTAGGGGTCATGTTATTGTATGAAAAAAAAAAGAGTAATCCACCATTAGTCTTCTCTCTATTGTAATCTGTTGTACTCATTTCT
Organism: Allium sativum; assembly: GCA_030737875.1. NCBI lineage: Eukaryota > Viridiplantae > Streptophyta > Magnoliopsida > Asparagales > Amaryllidaceae > Allium > Allium sativum. The sequence goes on along the minus strand of CM060925.1, from coordinate 180,980,094 downwards.
TCACTGAGAAATAAAGGTTGTTGGGTCTCCGTGAACGTAGGCAAAGCCGAACCACGTTAAAAATTGGTGTGCTCTTTCCTCTATTTTTGTTCTCTCTATAAATTTGTGCCACTTGTTTTTATTTTTGGCGTTGTTGAAATTGTTGACAGACTAGATCATTGGGTTAATTCGTATTCCGCTGCCCAAATCTCTGATTTTGCACTATAGATTGGTATCAGAGCCAGTCGTCATGTTCAAAGACTTTTTCAACCATGTCAAATTCCGCAAAGAATAATGGTGGTAGAAGCGCTACAAATTATGGAGTTGCTAGATTTGATGGAAAGGGGGATTTTGGCACATGGAAGATGAAGATGGAAGCGGTGTTGAAGAAAGAGAGGACATTTAAAGTTGTCTCAGATCCAGAGAAATTGAAGAAATTACCACCTGAAGAGTTAGAAGAATTGGAAGAGGATGCTCTTACTACCATCCAACTTAGCCTTTCTGACGAAGTACTTAGAGAGTTTTCTCATGTGAAAACTGCTAAGGAATTGTGGGATGCTCTTCAGAGAAAGTTCTACGACAAGTCTCTCACCAACCGCATCATCTTACAGCAACAACTTTATTCTTTCAAAATGAGGCCTGGAACAGATGTATTTGCTCATATAGATGCCCTCAACACACTTGTCATGAATCTTCGAGCAACTGATGTAAAGATTGAGGATGAGGCGCAAGCTGTTATTCTTTTATGTTCTTTGCCTGCAGAGTATAACACTTTTGTTAACTCTATGATCTATGGGCGTTCGTCTATTTGCTTGGAGGATGTGAAGACAAATTTGCATAATGAGATGTTGAGAGGAAAGTTGGCAAGCATGAGCATGGAGAATGATTCTGAAAGCCTTGTTGCACAGAGAGGAAGAAGTCAAAGTAGACCCAAATATGGTGGAGACAGAGCTAAGTCCAGATCTCAGTCAAGAGGAGCTCGGAAGGGAGTTTGTCATTATTGCAGAAAACCTGGACATTATATTGCAAATTGCCCCAAGTTGGAGAATAAAAACAAAGCTGTTCCCCAGAAGGCTTCAGCATCTACGGCGGAGACATCAGATTCAGATAATGATCCTGGCATTTTTACAGCCTCTGCCTCTCCTATGAAGAGCACTATGTGGATTATTGACTCGGGTGCATCCTATCACATGACACCGGATAGACACGTTTTTTCCACTTATCGTCAGTTTGATGGAGGAGAGGTTCTCATGGGAAATAATGCTGCTTATCGCATGATTGGTATTGGAACAGTAAAAATCAGGATGTTTGATGGTGTTGTTCGCACTTTATGTGATGTCAGGCATGTGCCTGATTTAAGGCGTAGTTTGATCTCCATTGGAGCATTGTGCAATTTTGGCTTAAAGTGTGTAATAGAAAAAAATTCATTAAAAATTACAAATGGCTCATTGATAGTAATGAAAGGGGCAAAAGCTGGAAATCTGTATTTGCTGAAGGGTACAACTGCTGTTGTGGAGTCTGCTTCAGTTATTGATTCAGATGATTCCGATTCTACCAGATTGTGGCATTTTCGTATGGGCCACATTGGAGAGCGCAGTTTAGAAGTATTGAGAAAGCGAGGCTTGATTGACGGTGTTCATCATTCAAAACTTGACTTTTGTGAAGGACGTGTACTTGGAAAGCAGACGAAGGTTTCTTTTGGCATTGCAGAGCATAAGTCTAAAGATGTTTTAGAGTATGTTCATACTGATGTTTGGGGCCCCGCACCATGCCTATCTTATGGAGGAGCCAGGTATTTCGTTTCATTTGTTGATGATTTTTCTAGAAAAGTATGGGTTTACTTTATGAAGTCCAAAGATGAAACTTTTGATAGGTTTCAAAGTTGGAAATCTCTTGTTGAGAAGCAGTCTGGAAAGAAAGTGAAGGTTTTCGTTCAGATAATGGTGGTGAATTCACTTCTCAAAAATTCATCAAATTTTGTGAGTCCGAGGGAATCAAAAGACACTACACCACACCAGGAGACCCTCAGTCAAATGGGGTTGCAGAGAGAATGAATCGGACTTTGTTGGAAAGAACTCGTTGCTTACGGCTGACTGCAGGATTAAATAAGAGATTTTGGGCAGAAGCATTATCTACGGCGGTTTTCCTTATCAACCGCACACCTTCTACCGCCATAGATATGAAGATTCCTGAAGAAGTATGGAAGGGAGGGCCTGTATCATATTCCTTTCTCAGAGTGTTTGGTTGTCCAGCTTATGTGCATGAGAGCAAAGGGAAGTTGGATCCAAGATCGCGCAAGTGTATTTTTCTTGGTTATAAGAAAGGAATTAAGGGTTATAGGATGTGGTGTCCTACTACCCAGAAGATTGTTACTAGCAGGCATGTTACATTTGATGAGAAGGCTATGTTGAAGGTGGAGCCTTCTTCTTCAGTTAATGATGATGTTGAGAGGACAAATTCAGAATACCAAACACAAGGCAGATCATCAGACTTCCATACAAGTAAAAATGGTGATTCAGATGAGACCGTGGTTGATAGGGAAGAGATAGAAGATCAATCTCAAGGTGGAGCTCAAATTCAAACTCGACCAACGAGAGAGAAGAAAAGACCTACATGGCTTGATGATTTTGTGGGATTAAGCATTGAAGATATTGACTTTGATGACATGGCAGCTTATGCATTAAGCATATTTCATGATGAACCAAGAGACTACAAAGATGCCATTAGTTCAGTTGATAGCTCCAGTTGGCTACTAGCAATGGAGGAGGAGATTGAGTCTTTGCACAAAAATCACACTTGGGATTTAGTGCCACTTCCTTCCGGCAAGAGAGCAATTGGATGTAAATGGATCTATAAGGTGAAAGATGGCGGCAATGGTGACTTGAGGTACAAAGCAAGATTAGTGGCGAAGGGTTATGTTCAGAAGAAAGATGTGGAGTTTCATGATATTTTTTCTCCAGTCGTTAGACATACTTCCATTCGCATTCTTTTGGCATTGGTTGCTCACTTTGACATGGAGTTGGAACAACTAGATGTCAAGACAGCATTCTTGCATGGTGATCTTGAGGAGGACATTTATCTACAGCAGCCAGAAGGGTTCATTGATAGCAGCATGCCAGGTCATGTTTGTAAACTTAACAAATCTCTTTATGGCTTAAAACAGTCTCCTAGACAGTGGTATAAGAAATTTGATAAGTTTATGATCTCACATGGTTACTCTAGAAGCTTTAAGGACCAATGTGTCTATTTTAAAAATTGTAACGATGATATCATCTATTTGTTACTTTATGTTGATGATATGTTGATAGCTTCTAAGAGTATGTCAAAATTTTGGGAGTTGAAAATGGAGCTCAGTAAGGAATTTGAGATGAAAGATTTGGGAAATGCACAAAGAATTTTGGGGATGAATATTCAGAGGGATAGAAAGCAAAGAGTTTTGAGGCTCACTCAAACTCAATACATCGAGAAAGTCCTATCTCGATTCGGTATGGAGAATGCTAAACCGGTGGCTACTCCATTAGGCTCTCAATTCAAGCTATCCAAAGATATGTGTCCCACATCGGATGAAGACAAAAGGAATATGTGTAATATTCCTTATTCTAGTGCGATTGGAAGCCTTATGTATGCTATGGTATGCACAAGGCCTGATTTAGCTCATGCAGTTGGTGTTGTCAGTCGATATATGTCTAACCCAGGTAAAGAGCATTGGCAAGCAGTGAAGTGGATACTCAGATATCTTCGTGGCACTTCTTCAGTTGGCTTGTTATATGGTGGAGTAGATGGAGACATCTCTCTTAGAGGATACTGTGATTCAGATTATGCTGGGGATAGAGATGGACGGAAGTCGGTGTCGGGCTATGTTTTTACACTTGGCATAGGCCCGATTTCGTGGAGATCAAAGTTGCAGTCAATCGTAGCTTTGTCGACTACCGAAGCAGAGTTAATGTCGATTGTGGAAGCAACAAAGGAAGGATTGTACTTACTTCAGTTGTTGGATGATCTTTCAATGGAGCAGCGGACAGTGGAGCTATTTTCAGATAGTCAGAGTGCGATTCATCTTGTTGAGAATCAGGCTTATAGTTCACGGACGAAGCACATTGATGTTAGAGGCTTCTTTCTTATGCTTGAGGAAGAACGAAGCAAGATCAAATTATTGAAGGTGGGTACTTCAGATAATCCTTCAGATATGATGACCAAGTCACTTCCAAAGGACAAGTTTGAGCATTGCTCAAACTTGATCAGTTTGCTTCCTGTTACTTGAGCGTCATGGGGCGCTGGGCCCAACAACTTCTATGTTGATTGTTGAAGATGAGTTAATGAAGAAAGATTGCCATATTTGAATCAAGGTGGAGTGTTGAAATTAATGATTCAAATATTAGTGGAGAAGGAAAGAAATTGATTGATTGTCAATCAATTAATTGGCTTGTTTATGGAAAGGGATAAGAGGAAGATTTTTTTTTTTGGAAGAAAAATAATTAATAGGCCAATCAATCAATTGATGAAGAAAGGGAAAGAGATTGAGACCATAATTATGCCATCCATTTATGCTCCAATCAAATCAAGGAAGATATTTATTTTTCTTCATGTCCTAGAAACTTCTATTCTTTATCTCCAAGAAATCCCTATATAATTAGGGGTCATGTTATTGTATGAAAAAAAAAGAGTAATCCACCATTAGTCTTCTCTCTATTGTAATCTGTTGTACTCATTTCTTCACTGAGAAATAAAGGTTGTTGGGTCTCCGTGAACGTAGGCAAAGCCGAACCACGTTAAAAATTGGTGTGCTCTTTCCTCTATTTTTGTTCTCTCTATAAATTTGTGCCACTTGTTTTTATTTTTGGCGTTGTTGAAATTGTTGACAGACTAGATCATTGGGTTAATTCGTATTCCGCTGCCCAAATCTCTGATTTTGCACTACATATATTTGGGTATTTATGGATGGAAAATGTTAAGGGATAATACTCACTCATATACCATACTATCAAAGTTTATTAAAAGTAGAGGTTTTACATTGAAAAATGTTCATTTTTTTTTCTGAAGTCACTTAGTTTTTACCGTTGAGCATTAAAATTTTAAAAATATGGTTCAAAATGTTTTCATATTCTTAAATATGTTGCCATATTTAAGATTTTCTTCCCTGCTTCTCTTAGAAATCATAGGTAAATTTATCAATGTATCTCTTGACATCATTTGCTTTTTCTAATGCAACAATATCTATTTTAGAGAGGATTACCAGGAGTTCTATTATAGAAACACGTATAAGTAGCGTATATTCTTCATGAATCGTGCCTTTATAAGATTTTAGGATATGAATATAACTGTGTAAGATTGTGAAAGGTGAGCTGAATTTTTTCATTGACTTTTCTTTTCTTACACATAATGATGAACGCATAAAATTTTCAAATGAACCAAAGTCGAGTTTATGGAAATCATTGTTTTAAAGATTAGATTTTAGCTATGCATGCATTTTACACTACAAGAACAAGCCTCGTTACGGGCCTTAGCGACGACTGGTGACGGCTAAAAAAAGCGGCCTTCATCAACCGTCGCCCAAAAAAGATAAAACCGCGAGGCTACAACAACATTTCTCATTCTACGGGTATACTCCCCCAAACCCACCCAAATCAAAAAATAAAACCCTAACCCGCCACGCCACCGTCCCTGTAACACCCCACACCCGCTACGGTCACTCACTAAGGGAATGCCATAACATCGGTGGAGTATTTTAAGTGAATATAGAACAGAAAAATTTCAACAAGACAGATATAAGTAATACTTGAGAATTTAAAACATCATTTCATTTCAGCGGAAAGTAAAACATGTTTGGTTACACCAAAACCATAAATAAGAGTCAAGTACATAATATCCATCCTGATAAAAACGAAAGTACATAATCCCACTACATAACCTAATAGCCATAATAGAAAAGATAAACTGAGCTTTACATCCACGGTCCAAGCTCCAAAAGATAGATAAAGCAGTCTGATCAAAGCCCACTAGTGCTAGGCCCACTCTGAAAACCTGAGGGTTGGGAAAAAGATAAAGAAACAACGGGGTCAGACATAAGTCTGAGTGAGTCCTATAACCCTAACAATACAATCATTAAAGTAATTAGGGTATGATATAAACAAGGTACGGTACCTCTGGGGATAATGACTACACTAAGTAGCCAACTAAACACAGGACGTACTAAGATAACCGAAAAGACGCATTTATCCACCCAAGGATAATTACTGGATTACACCACCCCAGATCTACCCACCCAAGGGTAATTCCTACACTGCACCACACCAGTCATTCCTAACTTAAAGGTTGATCCCACCCATGGACTTATAAAATTAACTTAATAGTTCTCGCGTACCCCTAGGTGACTAAGTAGACGCCTCGGGGCCCTACAATCCACTAGGTGTACACACTACTCCCCATTCGATCGGCTCCCTAACGTAGATACCCGTGCTGGCCCCACCGTGGGGTGTACCATTCCCCAACGTGGCAACCTGATAAAACTAACGGTGCACGACTTATATCTACACGATGCAACAACGTCTTATTTACCAGCCCGGGTCCACACACGCATATGAAACCCGTTGGTCATGCGTTGCCACCGCTAACCCATTTTGGCCTCTTATAGTCAAGCCCAATATGCGTGTCCCGTCACTCGACTAGAGTCGAGCCCACTAAGATACGTTTGGGATATTGGTTGAAATGGGCACCCACAAGCTACCACCTAAGCTTGTTATTTTTTCTAGTGTATCCCACTTAACCCCTTTTATAATCATGCCCACCTACATGTTAAGGTTTGGTTAAGTCATCTAATCATATATCAATTGCCACTTAAGGCACCCACTAGATTTCCACATGCCATCCAAAGCACTTACTTAACCCTTTACCCATGTTTAATTACATGTTCCTCTTTGGTTAAGTATTCTAATCGTATTTTCTATTGCCACCCAAGGCAACCTACTAGATTTCCACATGCCACCCAAGGCACCCACTTAACCCCTCATGTCCCTCTACATGCTAATATGGTTAAGTGTTTCTTAATTAATTAAGATCATGACCTCATAAAGACCTCTCACATTAGACCATCTTTTATGACTGCTGGATATGCCGGTTGGTTCCGGGCAGACTTCTGTCATAAAAAGGTCTAACCTCGTGTCTTTACTTTAATCACGTATTTATGACTAAGACCTCTCACATTGGGCCAATCATTTGTAGCTGCTGGATGGCCGGTCGGTTCCGGGCAGACTTCCGCTACAAAAGGGTCCAACCTCGTGTCTTAGTTGATTAATTACACCTAATTAATCACCCCCATAATTTGAATTAATTATGCCTAATTAATTACACATTTTTAAGAATATGGGAGGACCTAACTCAATAGGTAAATTCCCAATTCCATAGTATGGGTAGACCTAACTTAATAGGTAAATTCCCAACTCCATAATATGGGTAGACCTAACTTAATAGGTAAATTCCCAATTACGTCCATTTAATTTGTGGTATGGTTAATCATACCCATTTCACATCATTTTATTAACATGCATATTAACCCCATCGTTCCCCACGTAGTTCGTTCTCATAACACGACATAATAAAGGGAAGATTCATCACAAAGGTCATGGGTTTAGCCAACATAGCATGTAACTTTATCATGGGTTCAAAAGGTGTCAACTTGCATATATGAACATACATTAAACCCAACTAGTATTTAACCCAAACTTGCATTATGCATATCATAAAAGAGACAACTTGCATATGAACTTGCACATAAACCTGCATATGAACTTGCATCATAACTTGCATATGAACTTGCATCATAACTTGCATATGAACTTGCATCATAACTTGCATATGAACTTGCATCATAACTTGCATATGAACATGTGTCATAACTTGCATATGAACTTGCATCATAACTTGCATATGAATATGTATCATAACTTGCATATGAACTTGCATAACATGCCATACTTAGAGACAAACTTGCATATATTATGCATATCATAAAAAGAGACAAACTTGCATAAAACCAAACACTTAGCATGCATAAAACCAAATACTTAGCATGCATAAAACCACATACATAGCATGCATAAAACCAAATACTTAGCATGCATAAAACCAAATACATAACTTGCATAACATGTTACATATAGGCTTGCATATAATCTCCCATATAGCTTGCATAACATGTTACATATGAATCAATGTTCAACATAGTGTTTTGCATCATAAAACATAGCATTAAACTTGCATATAGCACACAACATACACTATACTAAACTTGCATAAACACATTGATTCCACAAACATAGCCATATCTTATCATATCCTATCATAATCAATTTAACAATTGATTGTTAAGTCTATAGAAACTCACCACTAAACTCCAATAAGCAAACCCTTGCCACAAATCACCCAAAAACTCTAGCCTTGAACATAAAGCTTGCAACTTGATGATGAATGCAAGCCAATGATCACTCATACAACTCAAAGATGCTTGTATGCACATGAAAGCCTTCATAGAAATAGTTTAGAAATAGGATGGAGGCTAGGGTTTTGAGTGGAGGCCATGATCATAGAAAATTTTGGCATAGTTTAGTTAGGAGATAGGATTATGACCATTTAGGGCTAGCTTAGGGTCTTATTTATAGGATTAGGCAAGTGTTTTAGGCCATTATATTAACCCTAAATTAGATTAGGACCCTTAGATTTCGGAACCTTCCAGAAACCAGCCCTAAGACCAAGCCCAAACCCCAAACTGGTGCACCAGGCCAGCCAGAAAGCTGTGCAGGTTTCTGGCTCGACACGGGCGCACTTCCCAAGTGCGCCAGTGTAAAAATGTGTTGGCGCACTTCACAAGTGCGCCAGTGCATTTTTGTGTTGGCGCACTTCACAAGTGCGCCATTGCATTCTGGCTAGTTTTTCGGTTTTTCTGCCTAACTTCGTTCGTCCATATCTTCTTCATACGGACTCCGATTTTCGAAAACTCAGACTCTATTTCGCGTATTTTTCCGAGACGAACGCAATGGTGCAACCCGTTTCCCCTAATTCTCACATCTGGGATTAGTTATTCTTTAATTTGTGAATTTTAGCATTAACCGAAATTCTGGGTGTTACATTCTCCCCTCCTTAAAGGATTTCGTCCCCGAAATCTCTAAGCTAAGGAGAATGCATATCCTACCATCCAAACAACCATCTACTCAATCCATCAAACACGGGCATCCATTGTCCTTAAAACAGTTTCTAATGATGTATGAGCATATGCAAAAAGTGTGTGTATATGTTCCCTATCTAATGTATGAACATATGCAAACCATGATAGTGCCATGCATCCATTATGTATGCGAGAGAACCCTATCGACACATACAATATCTACATGAGTGCACAATCATTCACCAAAATGCATCATCCATATGATAACACAATCATTATACATCCATAAATATAGCTTCCTACACACAATTTTATGCAATATGCCATATGAAGTGATTGAGCCGATCTAGTGTCTAGAGTGTGTGTATATGCATCCACGAGCAACCACTAGCAACCACTTGCATCCACACGCATCCATCAAACATAACATGTCTCAAACACATGTTTCAACCATAGATTTACCCTATCTAAAGGTCATAGGTACTAGCGAGAGGATATACTAAAGATAAGATAAGTACTAGACAAGCGATAAAGGAGAAGTTAAAAGACATATTCTCAAAAAGAAATGGGTACAAAGAACGCATCTTCGCTTCCGTCTCCCAAGTAGCATTGCTTTCGTCATCTCCCCATTGCACTTTAACTAGCTGAACTTCTCTGTTCCTCAACTTCCTAGTTTCTGACCCAAGGATGCGAGTAGGAGCTCGTCGAATCGTCGCATCACGCTCTACCTCTACATCTCTAAGCAAGCTCGGCTCTACCACCTCTGCTGTCTCATGTAAGCACTTCCTCAAATGTGATACATGGAATACATCATGAACACCACTAAGTCTGTCGGGCAACTCCACCCTATATGCCATCCGTCCAATCCTTTCCTTAATAGGAAACGGCCCAACAAACCTCGGTGCTAACTTCCCAACGGACCCAAAGCGAACAACATTTCTCAACGGAGATACTTTGACAAAAACCATGTCCCCAACCTCAAACTCAAGATCCGTCCTTCTCCGATCCGCATAAGATTTCTGTCTATCTTGCGCTGCCTTCATCCTTCTTCGAATCAAATCAATCTTCTCTGAAGTCTCTCTAACCATATCTGGCCCAAGCAAGATCTTATCCGTAGATTCCCACCAACATGTAGGAGATCGACAAGGCCTTCCATAAAGAGCTTCGAAAGGTGCCATGCCAATACTAGACTGAAAGCTGTTATTGTATGCAAACTCCACCAATGGAAGATGTTCTTCCCATGTACCTCCAAAATCCAAGATACAAAGCCTCAAGAGATCTTCTAAGATACGGTTCACCCTCTCGGTCTGACCGTCCATCTGAGGATGATATGCGGTGCTCAAACACAACTGAGTCCCTACCGCCTCTTGCAAACTTCTCCAAAACTCACTAGTGAAGATAGGATCTCGATCACTCATAATGCTGGATGGTACGCCATGCAATCTAACAATCTCTCTAACATAGACTGAAGCAAGCCATGGAGCGGTCCTCTTACTCTTCACGGGTATAAAATGGGCACTCTTGGTAAGTCTGTCTACCACAACCCAAATTCCCGTATTGCCCTTCCTCGATCTCGGTAACCCATCGATGAAATCCATCGAGACACTATCCCACTTCCATTGCGGAACTTCCAATGGGTGTAGCAACCCACCGGGTTTCCTTTGCTCCGCTTTAACTTGTTGGCACACTAAGCATCTAGCCACATACTCGGCCACATCTTTCTTCATACCGGCCCAGAAGAAAACTCTCTTCATGTCTTAGTACATTTTGTCTCCACCGGGATGAATAGTCATTCTTGAACGATGTGCATCATCCAAAATAGCCTTCTTCAAACCCTCATCTTGCGGTACACAAAGTCTACCGTCTCTATGCAACCATCCCCTATCATCTATGGTGTATCTACCCAAATGGCTGGACGACTCCCCCCTTATAAGCTTCTCTACCAACTCAACCAACTGTGGGTCGTCTCGCTGAGCCTCGCCAATCCGCCCCAAAAGAGTAGGCCTAACCTCCAAGGAGGCTAGCAAACCGGGTACAAAGCCAACGGAAGGTCTAAAGTCAAACATAGAATTAAACTCCAAGCTTCGCCATTCCACGAACAATGGACTCAAAGACAGCCTTTTTTCTGCTTAAGGCGTCTGCCACCACGTTACCCTTGCCAGGGGTATATGCTATCTCAAACTCATAGGATGCTAAGAATTCCATCCACCTTTGTTGTCTTAAGACAATGCGCTCAAAGAGTCTCCAACACTTTCCTAAGATGTAGGGCATGCTTTTCTCCACTTCTAGAGAAAATCAGGATATTCTCCCATGCAAAATCGTCACAACTATCCATCTCTCTCGCAGACCACCTTAGTCGAACTCGACATCCCCCAAATGCAAGCCCCAAAGGCCTAAACCAATATCAGACAAACACCCAAGGGATACCTCCTTCGAATTCAGACGACCTACGTGAGATGATACTAGTGAAAACGGCTAAATAATTAAGCCCTTGTCCAACTCTGGATGTCCTTGCCAGTCTCGCTCCAAAACCACCGTTTATCCCATAACGGGCTTTGCTCAACCTATTGAGCACATACGAAAACTTATTTCGCTCCTAGAAAAGACCAAGATGTCATCCACCAAGATCATCATGAACTTATTTAGGTACTCCCTGAACACCCTTCTCATCAAATCAACAAAGTATGCGGAGGCGTTCGTCTAACCAGATGGCATCACCAGCCACTCATAAAACCATCCGGAGTCCTAAAGGCAATCTTCTCTATACTATCCTCAGCCACTCTTAACTGACGAAACCCCGTGGCTGAGTCCAACTGCGAAAATACTGAGGCGCCAACCAACTGATCAAAGAGATCATCATTCCTCGGCAATGGGTGTCTATTCTTCTTTGTGAGTTTATTTAGTTCTCTTTAGCCTACACAAAGTCTGAGGGACCCATCCGCCTTCGTAGCAAAAACTACTGGAGCACTCCACTCCGATATACTTTGTCTTATGGACCCCTTCTCAAGCAACTCCCCTACTTGCTTATGGAGTTCCCTCCTCTCGCGAGGAGCCATGTGGCGCACTGGTAAAGATACAGGTTTAGCATTGTCTGCCAGATATATTCGGAAGTCAATCTCCCGCTCCGGAGGTAATCCCTTCACCTCCTCAAACACATCCGAGTATTCCCGGACCACTCTAACAGATCGCAAACTCTCGACCGACGTGTCAGGCGATTCTAGATAACTTAGCATAACAGATTCCATGGGATTACATGAGATCTCGAGAGTGTTACCCAAGCGGGTCATAAGCCTAACAACTCTCCCTTCAAAATCAAGAACGGCACCCCTACTGGATAACCAGTCCATGCCCAAAACTAACCCATAGCTCGTGAAGCCCAAAAAGCATCACATCTACTCTCAACGCTAAGTATAGCAACTTTCAAACCCAAACACATCATGGAGCCCCAATTGGGTTTGAAACAACTAAGGGATCATCTACTAACTGGTGTCTAAGTGCAGTGACTCAACTAACAATGATGAGATAAACGAACTCGATGCGTCAGAATTAAATAAAGTTCGAATCGGATAATAAAGAAATCCAAATTCCAACCTAGACGGTCTATCCCCATTTGGTACCCTAGTCGTGAGGGAATACAACTACCCTCTAGGAGATTCCGTACCTTGCCCTTGCCTCTTTGGACAATCCTAATAAGGTGTCCTATTCCTCCCAAAAGGATAACTACTCGCCTTCTTCATCCTATTCTCCACTCGTAACCTCCCACCAATGAGGTTTCATCCTTCATTAACCAAACAACTATTTGAGCCTTCCTCCCTTCGTCTATCCAATAGATACCTACCAGTCCTCCTCCTTCTTGAACCAACTTCTAATCCGACTAATGTCTAAGTCCCTTGAAGTGGTTTTCCGTTCTTATCTATCTTAGAAAGGTCATCTATACGCGGAGGGGAAACTCAAAACGAGAGAGGAAGAGATTCAAAACGGAGAATTCGAAAGATATAGATATGGCTATTGGGGATTATGCTTTTCTTTCAAAAACTTTTCTCTTAAAAGACATGTTTTTGAAAATACTCCTTTCAAAAATATTCTTAGAAAATAGTTTTTCTAAAAAATTTATCTGTTCTGGTAACCTTAAGCTCTGATACCACGTGTAACACCCCACACCCGCTACGGTCACTCACTAAGGGAATGCCATAACATCGGTGGAGTATTTTAAGTGAATATAGAACAGAAAAATTTCAACAAGACAGATATAAGTAATACTTGAGAATTTAAAACATCATTTCATTTCAGCGGAAAGTAAAACATGTTTGGTTACACCAAAACCATAAATAAGAGTCAAGTACATAATATCCATCCTGATAAAAACGAAAGTACATAATCCCACTACATAACCTAATAGCCATAATAGAAAAGATAAACTGAGCTTTACATCCACGGTCCAAGCTCCAAAAGATAGATAAAGCAGTCTGATCAAAGCCCACTAGTGCTAGGCCCACTCTGAAAACCTGAGGGTTGGGAAAAAGATAAAGAAACAACGGGGTCAGACATAAGTCTGAGTGAGTCCTATAACCCTAACAATACAATCATTAAAGTAATTAGGGTATGATATAAACAAGGTACGGTACCTCTGGGGATAATGTAACACCCCGTATTTTCTGTAAACATAAGAGTTAAAAATCAAGGTATAATTAATTTTTAGGAGAAGAAATAAGGGAAACGGGTTGCGCCATTGTGTTCGTCTCGGAAAAATACGCGAAATAGAGTCCGAATTTGCGTAAATCGGAGTCCGTATGAAGAAGATATGGACGAACGAAGTTAGGCAGAAAAACCGGAAACAGGCCAGAATACACTGGCGCACTTGTGAAGTGCGCCAGTACAAAAATACACTGGCGCACCTGCCAAGTGCGCCCATACAAATCCAGCACCGAATTCTGGAGTGTTATGAGGTGACGTGTCTTCTTTTGAGTGGCTGGATGATGTGTATTCGAGCTATGCGATTATGATGACTTCTGGACTGATCTGAAGGCTCTAAATCACCCTATCCTCCTATAAATACATCCCTAACCTAAACCTAAGTCTCTTACACAATTCTCTAGCCTCCATTGCTCTCTTCTTCTAATTAAAAATAAAAATGGCGTCGCTACTCTGCTAGAATCAAAACTAGAAGTCAATCAACACCATCCTAAATTCAAATTTGAGATAAAAGCTTCTGCAACAATTCTGTAACAACTAAAGTTCTTTCTTTAATCCAATCAAGGCAAGTACAGTTATTTTCTGCTATAAACATTAATTATAATTCTGATATGCTTTTAAATCTGAATCTGAGATTGTATATCTGTCAGATCTGTTTTTCTGTGACTGTTCTGTATCCCTTTCTGCTTCCTTTCTGTTTCTATAGCCAGGCTACCACGAGCCTGTGCCTAATCTCATAAGAGATTAACGTATGAACGCAAAATTTTGGGATAAATAATAAATGATGCGAAATTTGACGAGACTGAATTGAACATATGACTTTAGATCTGAGGCATAAAATATATTGACATATGACTTGGGATTGGATGCATGAATTTGACTGTAAACATATAATTTATATATGTTGTATGCATAGTGTACGTTGTAATCTAGATCTGTAACTAATTAGAGAAATGAACATATGTTATTTAGATCTGTAATTAATTAGAAAAATAAGCATATGTTATAAACTAGTTTTAGACCTATGCATATTCTGTGATAAAAGAAGAAGAGGAACCACTATAAGATTACATATGATTTGAGACTTTGGACAAAATGCATATAAAAGTCAAGATCTGATTTTTAGAAGATATGATTTAAAGATTTAGATTGTTAGGTATAGTTTGCATAATGATTCATGACTTAAAAAGAAGAAGATATAGAAACTTAGGTGTAAAGATTTACATTAATTAGGATATCTATTATTGTGATTACACCTAAATAGGGATTTTTGGATATATGGCATGCATTGAAATTAATGGTTATATTTGGTATAATTTATATGTGAATCTGCTGTAAAATGCTAGTTTAACAAAAATTGGAACATATGTTATATGGCAAATTATGTCCATATTCTGCGATTATGCAAACATGGAGTATATGTTGTGAATCATGACAATTATGTAGGCATATGAATTTAGGCCAATTTATGATTAGGCAAGGCATGTAAATAGAACCTTTAGAAATACTAAATTTGCTAAATCTGCTAATTTGCCAAGTTGCCTAAACTGCTAGTTTTGTTATATTTCCTAGACTGCTAATTAGATTGAAATGCCTAATCTGTTAAATTTGTCGGTTGAAATGCCTAACCTGTTATATGCCAAAATCTGCTAAGTTGCTAAATCTGTTAAATCCGTTAAGTCATATAAAACCTGTTATCTGCTAAAACCTGTTATCTGCTGTGTTGATATAATCATCCTGTTATTGATATAATCTGAATTGGCATATATATTGGGCGTGCGCATAAACGGTAAATTATTAATTAATTGGCCGCAAAGATAAACATGACTAACTCGAGGTTAGAATGAGTTTGCGGCGTAATTCTGCCCGGAACCGCCCGGCACATCCAGTGTCCGCAAACAATAGGTTCTAATGTGAGAAGTTAGTCATAACCTGCTTAAGACACGAGGTTAGGTCTGGCTTGTGGCAGAAGTCTGCCCGGAACCGCCCGGCCCATCCAGCGGCCATAAGCTAGCGACCTAATGTGAGAGGTCTGGGCATTAATAATTAATTAATGCAAATCTAAGATAAGAATGACGTCTAAAACGTATTGGGGGAAAATAGGGTTAAACCAACTGGATTAATAGGTGTAGTAAACCCGTCCATGAATCTGTAGGCCCAATACAAAGTTAGACAAATCTGAAAAATCTGTACATCTGATCTGTTAGTCTGAAAACTTGTTAACTTAATCTGTGAACTAGTAAATCTGAATTCTGTATGTCTGAACTTGTAAACAAGTTAATCTGAGATCTGCTAGTCTGGGGACACAAGGTTAGGAGGGGAATTACTTGTGTCATCTGTTGTTTGGGACCCATATTAGTCAGTAACCCTTTCTGGTATCAAAATTTTGACCCAACAGCAAGTAGGGTCCGGGCACGCTTACTGAACTAATTATAAGCGGTTCATTCTGATAATGGCGAGGGGTGTTGATGGTGCGTTCCAACCGGGTCATGTGCGTGCATGGATCCCGGTCTGCCTCTGAGGATGTAAGACGCCGTGACATCTGTAAATAGGTCTGTGCCAATTGGTTGTCACTTTAGGGAGTGATACACCCTATTGTGGGGCCGACACAGGATATTTATGTATTAGGGAGCCGATCGCTTGGGGTAGGGTTTTAGGGTACACTTAGTTCTGTCTGTTCTGTTGGTACCGTTTGTTTCTGTTGGGTGGTAACACCTGTCTGTTTCTGCGTGGTACCGTCTGTTCGGGTGGTAAAGGCCCATTACTAGTGTACACCTAATTCTACATTATGTTTCCGTAGGGATTAATCTGTTTCTGCTTCTGTCTGTTTCTGATCAGGTAGTAAAGGCCCATTATTAGCATCCTGTTTCTGTTAAATTATTCTGTACCCGTTTCCGTTTCAGTTTAGACATTAGGGTGACACCTAATTCTGTTATACTGGTATTAGTGCAGAGAAGTGTAAAACAATAGTTTATATCATTCTGTTTTTCTGTTATATCTGCTACACCTGTTACAGTTATCTCACATCCAGTTTTATGTTCATATCATATTATTATTATCTGTTCATATGCTGAAAGTCACTGGACTTTCCAGACTTTTTGTCTGACCCTTGTTGTTTCGCCTCCTTTCTTCCGTTTCCCCCCCAGGTTATCCAAGGAGGGAATACTTTAGCTTGATCCGGATTTCTCTTTGCTTGAAGTGCTTAAAGTATGGCTTGGCTCTGTATAGCTTCCGTTCCATGGGGATTATGATTTTAAACCATGCATTTTGAAGGCTTTTGTACAAGACTGATATTTTGTACTTGAATTCTGAAATTTGAAAGGATGTAACCATATTAATTTTTGTTTCCGCTGTAATAAAGTTAAAAATTTTCAAGTACTGTTTTATCTGTCTTGTAAGTTTCTGTTCTGTTTACTAAAATGCTCCACCAAAGTTAAGGCATTCCCTTTGTGAGTGACCTTAACGGAGGTGGGGTGTTACACTTGGTATCAGAGCTGAAGGTTACCAGATTTTATAGAAAGTTTTGAAAACTATTTTCTAAAAAGGTTTTGAAAGGAAGTATTTTCAAAAATAAAGCTTATTTTGAAAAACATAATCCCCAAGAGCCATATATCTTTCTTTCAGTCCTTTTTGTATTGAACCTTTCCTTTTTCGTTTCAGCATGTCTGAAGCATCTGAGATACCAGAGGGTGTTCATGTACCCGGTTGGTTTCGTCAATATCTTGAAGCTAGGACCGCCGCTGCAGGTCCAGCAAATGATCCCCCTCTTCCACCCCCTCCTCGTGCAATTGCTTTCTCAAAGATCTGTAGAGATTTTAGGGCCATGGGTGGGAAGGATTTCAAAGGAACTGAATGATTCGTAGAAGCAAGGAATTGGCTCAAAGAAACTGAGGATCTATTCGTTATCTTCGAGGTGGACGATAGGCAGAAGGTACAGTTGGCAGTATGGTTGCTCAAAGATGTAGCATCCTACTGGTGGGAAGTCACTAACGCCGAGAGGCCGGTTGAGACATGAATGGATTTCAGAACAAGGTTTGAGACAAAATTCCTCTCGCAAGCTGAACGAAGTTTACAATTGGAAAAGTTCTTATCTCTTAAGCAAGGAAGTATGACGGTCAAGGAATACGTCAACCAGTTCAACCAACTGGCTAGGTTCGGACTGGATTTAGTCAACACTCAGCATAAAAAGGCTCTCCGCTTTGTTAAAGGATTGAACGAGCCACTGCACAGCCTAGCCATGACCCATGTACCCATGGGAGCAACTTACGAGAAATTGGTGGATATGGCACTACTGCACGAGGAAGACAAGGGCCCGAAAGAGACAAAGAAGGAAGAACCACAGAATAAGAAAGCGGGGCCCAAAAAGGAAACACAAAAGAAGGATGAGAAGTCTGAAGATAAGAAGGGGAAAAAGTGCTTTACTTGTGGGAGCTCGACTCATCTGAACAAGGATTGCAGAAAAAGGAAGGGCGCTTGCTTCAACTGTGGGGAGATGGGACACTTCACTAGGGACTGCCCGAAGAGACGAGGACAAGGAGGGCAGGCGAACACTCTTGAGGCTAGTGGCTAGGATAGAAATAGGAAAATTTCTGTAGTAGGTTTAATTTCTTTATCTGATTATGGAGTTAAGACTTTTTCTGATTCTGGTATTTTGATTTTGTAATCGATACTCTGCACTTTAATACTAGTATTATTTCTGAATTCCGCTGTAGACTCAGACCCATAAGGGTTATGGATCATCTGTTTGAGATTGGGGTTTGAGGGATATCTGTGTTAGGCGTCAAGTGTGACGCATACATTCTGAGTTTTCGTGGGGTATGATTTTATCATGCTTAGCTTCCTAAGAATCATTAGGGAACCTGATCTGTACCAGTAGTCTGTAAATATCTAAATACTTTTGATAGGATTTCCAGTTTTGACATTGTCTAAAGAAGGTAATCCTCTAGGTGTCAATTTGATGTTGGTTTCGGTCTTTGGGGCCGATACTTAGGACCCATGTCTAATGGGAACCAAATTTTCTTTCTATCTGTACTCGCTTCCATCATTCGACTGTATCCTATCGATCGAATATTCGAACTTTAGGTAGAAACTAATGGGTGTAAACATGTGCTTGAGACATGTTATGTTTGATGGTTGCAAGTGGATGCAAGTGGTTGCTAGTGGTTGGTCGTGGATGCATATACACACACTAGGCACTAGATCGGCTCGAAAACACTCTCATACTGCATATGGATGGGTGAGCATTTTTCAATTCTTGTGGATGCAAAATGGTTGATTCAGCACATGGATGTTGCATTTGAGTGAATGATTGTGCACTCATATAGAAATAATATATATCATTAGAATTCTATTGCATACATGTTGGACTCATGGCACTGACATAATTCGCATTAAGGAGGTCAACTGAATCAGTAGACCGCCTGATCTTTGCATTAGATAAGGAACATATACACACACTTTTGCATATGTTCATACAACATTAGAAGTTTTCTAAGGACAATGGATGCTTGTGGATGATGGTTGAGTAGATGGGTGATTGGGTAGTAGGAGACGTTCTTCTTAACTTGAAGATTTCGGGGACGAAATCCTATAAGGAGGGGAGAATGTAACACCCCGTATTTTCTGTAAACATAAGAGTTAAAAATCAAGGTATAATTAATTTTTAGGAGAAGAAATAAGGGAAACGGGTTGCGCCATTGTGTTCGTCTCGGAAAAATACGCGAAATAGAGTCCGAATTTGCGTAAATCGGAGTCCGTATGAAGAAGATATGGACGAACGAAGTTAGGCAGAAAAACCGGAAACAGGCCAGAATACACTGGCGCACTTGTGAAGTGCGCCAGTACAAAAATACACTGGCGCACCTGCCAAGTGCGCCCATACAAATCCAGCACCGAATTCTGGAGTGTTCTGAGGTGACGTGTCTTCTTTTGAGTGGCTGGATGATGTGTATTCGAGCTGTGCGATTCTGATGACTTCTGGACTGATCTGAAGGCTCTAAATCACCCTATCCTCCTATAAATACATCCCTAACCTAAACCTAAGTCTCTTACACAATTCTCTAGCCTCCATTGCTCTCTTCTTCTAATTAAAAATAAAAATGGCGTCGCTACTCTGCTAGAATCAAAACTAGAAGTCAATCAACATCATCCTAAATTCAAATTTGAAATAAAAGCTTCTGCAACAATTCTGTAACAACTAAAGTTCTTTCTTTAATCCAATCAAGGCAAGTACAGTTATTTTCTGCTATAAACATTAATTATAATTCTGATATGCTTTTAAATCTGAATCTGAGATTGTATATCTGTCAGATCTGTTTTTCTGTGACTGTTCTGTATCCCTTTCTGCTTCCTTTCTGTTTCTATAGCCAGGCTACCACGAGCCTGTGCCTAATCTCATAAGAGATTAACGTATGAATGCAAAATTTTGGGATAAATAATAAATGATGCGAAATTTGACGAGACTGAATTGAACATATGACTTTAGATCTGAGGCATAAAATATATTGACATATGACTTGGGATTGGATGCATGAATTTGACTGTAAACATATAATTTATATATGTTGTATGCATAGTGTACGTTGTAATCTAGATCTGTAACTAATTAGAGAATTGAACATATGTTATTTAGATCTGTAATTAATTAGAAAAATAAGCATATGTTATAAACTAGTTTTAGACCTATGCATATTCTGTGATAAAAGAAGAAGAGGAACCACTATAAGATTACATATGATTTGAGACTTTGGACAAAATGCATATAAAAGTCAAGATCTGATTTTTAGAAGATATGATTTAAAGATTTAGATTGTTGGGTATAGTTTGCATAATGATTCATGACTTAAAAAGAAGAAGATATGGAAACTTAGGTGTAAAGATTTACATTAATTAGAATATCTATTATTGTGATTACACCTAAATAGGGATTTTTGGATATATGGCATGCATTGAAATTAATGGTTATATTTGGTATAATTTATATGTGAATCTGCTGTAAAATGCTAGTTTAACAAAAATTGGAACATATGTTATATGGCAAATTATGTCCATATTCTGCGATTATGCAAACATGGAGTATATGTTGTGAATCATGACAATTATGTAGGCATATGAATTTAGGCCAATTTATGATTAGGCAAGGCATGTAAATAGAACCTTTAGAAATATTAAATTTGCTAAATCTGCTAATTTGCCAAGTTGCCTAAACTGCTAGTTTTGTTATATTGCCTAGACTGCTAATTAGATTGAAATGCCTAATCTGTTAAATTTGTCGGTTGAAATGCCTAACCTGTTATATGCCAAAATCTGCTAAGTTGCTAAATCTGTTAAATCCGTTAAGTCATATAAAATCTGTTATCTGCTAAAACCTGTTATCTGCTGTGTTGATATAATCATCCTGTTATTGATATAATCTGAATTGGCATATATATTGGGCGTGCGCATAAACGGTAAATTATTAATTAATTGGCCGCAAAGATAAACATGACTAACTCGAGGTTAGAATGAGTTTGCGGCGTAATTCTGCCCGGAACCGCCCGGCACATCCAGTGTCCGCAAACAATAGGTTCTAATGTGAGAAGTTAGTCATAACCTGCTTAAGACACGAGGTTAGGTCTGGCTTGTGGCAGAAGTCTGCCCGGAACCGCCCGGCCCATCCAGCGGCCACAAGCTAGCGACCTAATGTGAGAGGTCTGGGCATTAATAATTAATTAATGCAAATCTAAGATAAGAATGACGTCTAAAATGTATTGGGGGAAAATAGGGTTAAACCAACTGGATTAATAGGTGTAGTAAACCCGTCCATGAATCTGTAGGCCCAATACAAAGTTAGACAAATCTGAAAAATCTGTACATCTGATCTGTTAGTCTGAAAACTTGTTAACTTAATCTGTGAACTAGTAAATCTGAATTCTGTATGTCTGAACTTGTAAACAAGTTAATCTGAGATATGTTAGTCTGGGGACACAAGGTTAGGAGGGGAATTACTTGTGTCATCTGTTGTTTGGGACCCATATTAGTCAGTAACCCTTTCTGGTATCAAAACTTTGACCCAACAACAAGTAGGGTCCGGGCACGCTTACTGAACTAATTATAAGCGGTTCATTCTGATAATGGCGAGGGGTGTTGATGGTGCGTTCCAACCGGGTCATGTGCGTGCATAGATCCCGGTCTGCCTCTGAGGATGTAAGACGCCGTGACATCTGTAAATAGGTCTGTGCCAATTGGTTGTCACTTTAGGGAGTGATACACCCTATTGTGGGGCCGACACATGATATTTATGTATTAGGGAGCCGATCGCTTGGGGTAGGGTTTTAGGGTACACTTAGTTATGTCTGTTTCTGTTGGTACCGTTTGTTTCTGTTGGGTGGTAACACCTGTCTGTTTCTGCATGGTACCGTCTGTTCGGGTGGTAAAGGCCCATTACTAGTGTACACCTAATTCTACATTCTGTTTCCGTAGGGATTAATCTGTTTCTGCTTCTGTCTGTTTCTGATCGGGTAGTAAAGGCCCATTATTAGCATCCTGTTTCTGTTAAATTATTCTGTAGCCGTTTCCGTTTCAATTTAGACATTAGGGTGACACCTAATTCTGTTATACTGGTATTAGTGCAGAGAAGTGTAAAACAATAGTTTATATCATTCTGTTTTTCTGTTATATCTGCTACACCTGTTACAGTTATCTCACATCCAGTTTTATGTTCATATCATATTATTATTATCTGTTCATATGCTGAAAGTCACTGGACTTGCCAGACTTTTTGTCTGACCCTTGTTGTTTCGCCTCCTTTCTTCCGTTTCCCCCCAGGTTATCCAAGGAGGGAATACTTTAGCTTGATCCGGATTTCTCTTTGCTTGAAGTGCTTAAAGTATGGCTTGGCTCTGTATAGCTTCCGTTCCATGGGGATTATGATTTTAAACCATGCATTTTGAAGGCTTTTGTACAAGACTGATATTTTGTACTTGAATTCTGAAATTTGAAAGGATGTAACCATATTAATTTCTGTTTCCGCTGTAATAAAGTTAAAAATTTTCAAGTACTGTTTTATCTGTCTTGTAAGTTTCTGTTCTGTTTACTAAAATGCTCCACCAAAGTTAAGGCATTCCCTTTGTGAGTGACCTTAACGGAGGTGGGGTGTTACAGATAATGACTACACTAAGTAGCCAACTAAACACAGGACGTACTAAGATAACCGAAAAAACGCATTTATCCACCCAAGGATAATTACTGGATTACACCACCCCAGATCTACCCACCCAAGGGTAATTCCTACACTGCACCACACCAGTCATTCCTAACTTAAAGGTTGATCCCACCCATGGACTTATAAAATTAACTTAATAGTTCTCGCGTACCCCTAGGTGACTAAGTAGACGCCTCGGGGCCCTACAATCCACTAGGTGTACACACTACTCCCCATTCGATCGGCTCCCTAACGTAGATACCCGTGCTGGCCCCACCGTGGGGTGTACCATTCCCCAACGTGGCAACCTGATAAAACTAACGGTGCACGGCTTATATCTACACGATGCAACAACGTCTTATTTACCAGCCCGGGTCCACACACGCATATGAAACCCGTTGGTCATGCGTTACCACCGCTTACCCATTTTGGCCTCTTATAGTCAAGCCTAATATGCGTGTCCCGTCACTCGACTAGAGTCGAGCCCACTAAGATACGTTTGGGATATTGGTTGAAATGGGCCCCCACAAGCTACCACCTAAGCTTGTTATTTTATCTAGTGTATCCCACTTAACCCCTTTTATAATCATGCCCACCTACATGTTAAGGTTTGGTTAAGTCATCTAATCATATATCAATTGCCACTTAAGGCACCCACTAGATTTCCACATGCCACCCAAAGCACTTACTTAACCCTTTACCCATGTTTAATTACATGTTCCTCTTTGGTTAAGTATTCTAATCGTATTTTCTATTGCCACCCAAGGCAACCCACTAGATTTCCACATGCCACCCAAGGCACCCACTTAACCCCTCATGTCCCTCTACATGCTAATATGGTTAAGTGTTTCTTAATTAATTAAGATCATGACCTCATAAAGACCTCTCACATTAGACCATCTTTTATGACTGCTGGATATGCCGGTTGGTTCCGGGCAGACTTCTGTCATAAAAAGGTCTAACCTCGTGTCTTTACTTTAATCACGTATTTAATTTATGACTAAGACCTCTCACATTGGCCAATCATTTGTAGCTGCTGGATGGCCGGTCGGTTCCGGTCAGACTTCCGCTACAAAAGGGTCCAACCTCGTGTCTTAGTTGATTAATTACACCTAATTAATCACCCCCATAATTTGAATTAATTATGCCTAATTAATTACACATTTTTAAGAATATGGGTAGACCTAACTCAATAGGTAAATTCCCAATTCCATAGTATGGGTAGACCTAACTTAATAGGTAAATTCCCAACTCCATAATATGGGTAGACCTAACTTAATAGGTAAATTCCCAATTACGTCCATTTAATTTGTGGTATGATTAATCATACCCATTTCACATCATTTTATTAACATGCATATTAACCCCATCGTTCCCCACGTAGTTCGTTCTCATAACACGACATAATAAAGGGAAGATTCATCACAAAGGTCATGGGTTTAGCCACCATAGCATGTAACTTTATCATGGGTTCAAAAGGTGTCAACTTGCATATATGAACATACATTAAACCCAACTAGTATTTAACCCAAACTTGCATTATGCATATCATAAAAGAGACAACTTGCATATGAACTTGCACATAAACTTGCATATGAACTTGCATCATAACTTGCATACGAACTTGCATCATAACTTGCATATGAACTTGCATCATAACTTGCATATGAACATGTGTCATAACTTGCATATGAACTTGCATCATAACTTGCATATGAATATGTATCATAACTTGCATATGAACTTGCATAACATGCCATACTTAGAGACAAACTTGCATATATTATGCATATCATAAAAAGAGACAAACTTGCATAAAACCAAACACTTAGCATGCATAAAACCAAATACTTAGCATGCATAAAACCACATACATAGCATGCATAAAACCAAATACTTAGCATGCATAAAACCAAATACATAACTTGCATAACATGTTACATATAGACTTGCATATAATCTCCCATATAGCTTGGATAACATGTTACATATGAATCAATGTTCAACATAGTGTTTTGCATCATAAAACATAGCATTAAACTTGCATATAGCACACAACATACACTATACTAAACTTGCATAAACACATTCATTCCACAAACATAGCCATATCTTATCATATCCTATCATAATCAATTTAACAATTGCCACTAAACTCCAATAAGCAAACCCTTGCCACAAATCACCCAAAAACTCTAGCCTTGAACATAAAGCTTGCAACTTGATGATGAATGCAAGCCAATGATCACTCATACAACTCAAAGATGCTTGTATGAACATGAAAGCCTTCATAGAAATAGTTTAGAAATAGGATGGAGGCTAGGGTTTTGAGTGGAGGCCATGATCATAGAAAATTTTGGCATAGTTTAGTTAGGAGATAGGATTATGACCATTTAGGGCTAGCTTAGGGTCTTATTTATAGGATTAGGCAAGTGTTTTAGGCCATTAGATTAACCCTAAATTAGATTAGGACCCTTAGATTTCGGAACCTTCCCGAAACCAGCCCTAAGACCAAGCCCAAACCCCAAACTGGTGCACCAGGCCAGCCAGAAAGCTGTGCAGGTTTCTGGCTCGACACGGGCGCACTTCCCAAGTGCGCCAGTGTAAAAATGTGTTGGCGCACTTCACAAGTGCGCCAGTGCATTTTTGTGTTGGCGCACTTCACAAGTGTGCCAGTGCATTCTGGCTAGTTTTTCGGTTTTTCTGCCTAACTTCGTTCGTCCATATCTTCTTCATACGGACTCCGATTTTCGAAAACTCAGACTCTATTTCGCGTATTTTTCCGAGACGAACGCAATGGTACAACCCGTTTCCCCTAATTCCCACATCTGGGATTAGTTATTCTTTAATTTGTGAATTTTAGCATTAACCGAAATTCGGGGTGTTACAGTCCCTGTCACCACCCTGCCGTCGTCGCTCGTCGCCGCTGATCATCTCCCCCCTTCTCCAGCGTCTCCCCATGCTTTGCTCACCTCTAAAGGTTTAAATTATACCCTAATTTCTAAATTTAATTAATTAATAGTTATTTAAATGTATATGTCATGTGATTAGGTTATGATTGTTGAATTATTGTTGATTTAGTAATGATTGGAAACCCTAAAATGTCGATTTAGTTGTTTATCGATGAAAATTTGGATTTAATTGATTTTGTGCGTATGTATGTGTTAATGAATTGTATTGTGGAAATTATTAGAATGGAATGACTATGTATGGCGCAAGCCAAGGCCTAGGTTAGTATGTATGAACCACTAGAATTTAGAAATCTCATATATTAGGTTGTAGACGGAGTTTAGAAACTCCCGACACCCGTCGTCCACAAACTACGGACGACTTGTTTGAGTTGTGATTTGAAATTTGGTGAATATTATGAATGGTTGATTGTTGATTATGGTTGATTTTGGTTGAAACCAAATAGGATTAGTCTGTGGAGAAAAAATTCGTCTGCGTACGAAATAGATTATTGAAATCCCCCCTGTCAAAAGCCGTGAGGCTTTAAGGTAGCGCGAGGAGCCGTACATCGGGACGGTGCCAGTTTTACTTACCCTGCCGTTATGCTGCCGAAATTTTCATAAATATTCATGTGTTTGAATTATCTTCATATGTTGAAGTATATCCATGTGTTGATAATTTATTCATGACAGAAATAAATTGTTTAGATAATAAAAATCACATTTTTATTATATGTATGAACCACTAAAAATATTCATGTATTGAATAAATTCTTTGAACAATAAAAATCACATTTTTATTGTATGTATGAATCACTAAAAATATTCATGTGTTGAATAAATTCTTTGAACAATAAAAATCACATTTTTATTGTATGTATGAAACATTAAAAATATTCATGCGTTGAATTAATTCTTTGAACAATATATGTATGTGTTATCGAAATCATTGACATATATTTTTGAATCAGGAAAAATGTTCGATTATTACATTGACCATAGTTGGATGTATGAAGTTAGAATTGGAATGAAAGGCTCAGTGAAAGAACATTTCTATAATGGTGTAAATGAATTTGTTAGATTTGCAGTATCTAATAATCGAAATTACGAGGAGCTTCGTTGTCCGTGTAGTAAGTGTAAACTGATGAGGTTTCATAAACTAGACATCGTTAAAGTACATTTGTATAAATCAGGTATTGTGCCAAATTATTATTTATGGGATCGTCATGGAGAACTTGTTGCGTCTACAGTAAATCCTATAGCATCGGAGGTCGAATTAGTTATGACGAATCTAATAGAAGATATGGTGGAAGATGCAGCACGGTCAATGTTCCCTACCGGCCAGGTTGACGACGACGTCAATATTGAAGAAGAACCAAACACGGAAGCCAGAAAAATATATGATTTATTGGCTTCAGCTAAGCGGACATTGTGGAATGGTTGTGAAAGTGGAACTGAATTATCGGTAACTGCTGAGTACATCACCATGAAATCAAAATTTAACCTTACAGAAGCTGCATTTACAGAGGTTGTACAAGTTGCAAAATGACATATGCCACCCGATAATCTGATGTGCGATAGTCATTACAAAGTGAAAACACTAATGTCGGCTTTCGGTTTGCCATACCAAAAAATAGATACTTGTTTTAAAGGTTGCATGTTGTATTGGAAAGATGATATTAATCTTAGAAACTATAAAAAAATGTGGCGGGGAAAGGTATAAATCTAGAAAAAAGAAAGGTAAGGAAGTTCCGTATACGAAAATGCATTATTTACCAATTATCCCTAGACTACAACGGTTATATGCATTCTCAGTCACTGCATGTCATATGCGATGGCATAGTGTGCGAACACAAGAAGATGGAACTTTGACACATCCATCGGATGGAGAAGCATGGAAACATTTTGATAGGATGTATCCTACATTTGCTGCAGAGAGCCGTAACGTCAGACTTGGTTTATGTACAGATGAGTTTTCACCATTTTCTCAGTTTGGTAGTAAATATTCATCTTGGCCTATTATCGTTACTCCTTATAATTTACATCCGTGGATGTGTATGAAAACTCCATATATGTTTCTCACTATTGTCGTTCCTGGTCCTAATGATCCAAAACAAGGCATCGATGTTTATCTACAACCATTAATCGAAAAATTGAAAAAACTATGAGATGATGGAGTTGAAACATACGACATTTCAAGAAAAAAGAATTTTCGTATGTTCGCTTCTTTATTATGGACGATTAGTGATTTTCCTGCATATGGGATGCTTTCAGCTTGGAGTACGGCCGGTCGTCTATCTTGTCCTTTATGCATGGATGAAACACAAGCATTTTTCTTACGGTGTGGAAGGAAGCATTCGTGGTTTGATTGTCACTGTTGTTTTCTGCATACCAATCATACTTTTAGAAGAGATAAAAAAAAACTTTAAAGCTAACAGCGGAATGACTGTGCAAGCACCAAAAATTTGTCAAATGAAGAAATATACGATATTGTAAAAGGATTATCCCAAGATCCATGAGACTGGAGAACAGATAAAAATTCCGGGTAAATCTGACATTCATAATTAGTGTAAACAAAGCATATTTTCGGAGTTACCTTATTGGAAAGATCTCAAATTTCGACATAATATCGATGTTATGCACAATGAAAAAAATGTATTTGATAACGTGTTTAATACTGTTTTGAATGTCAAAGGAAAAACAAAGGATGATATATATTCGAGACGTGACATAGAAGAATACTGTAAATGTCCAGAACTTCATATGAACCCCAATGACAATTAAAAACTCAAAGCGTGCTATGAACTAGACAACAAACAAATAAAACTTTTACTGAAATTGGTTGAGGGGCTGAAATGTCCGGATGGGATTTCTTCTGATCTTCGTAGATGTATTGACTATAAAAACAATAAATTGAGTGGGATGAAAAGTCATGATTGTCATATCGTGATGGAATATTTATTACCAGTGGTGTTCAAAGAATTATTGCCTGGAAAAGTGTGAGGTGTTTTAACAGAGTTAAGCTTATTCTATAAACAGCTTTGTTCGGCAACGTTAAAAATTGATCGTCTCCGTAAACTTGAAGTAGAAATTCCGATATTGATTTGCAAATTAGAGAAAATCTTCCCTCCAGGATTTTTTAATGTAATAGAGCATTTAACTATTCATCTTCCATCCGAAGCTATTCTTCGAGGTCCAGTGCAATATGGATGGATGTATCCTTTTGAAAGGTAAAATTTATGCTTAAAATTCAAAGTGACATTAGTGCATATAAATTGAATTAATTTTATTTTAGGTATTTGAATCATCTGAAGAAAAAAGTACGACAAAAAGCACGAATTGAAGGTTCGATTTGCAAATCTTACCCTAAAGAAGAAGCTTCGTTCTTTCTTTCTCATTACTTCAGTGATCATGTGAACCTATCATTTGTAAGTGGTCCTCGTAATGATGAAATCGTGGAACCCAATTTTTGTCTGACAATGTTATCTGTTTTTAGACAACATGGATGATCTTCTGAAAAATGTGTAGAAATATGGTTAAATGATAGAGATCACCATGTAGCACACACATATGTTCTTCTAAATTGTGCTGAAGTTGCACCATTTGTTAGGTACTAAATTTTTAACTTTATTACAGTTATGTGTACATCAATTGTTAGCTAGTAAAAAAATCATTTATATTTGCAGTATTTACGAATCAGAAAGTCCAAATGGCGATCTCAGTAAAGATTTTGCTAAATGGTTCTCGAAGTACGTTTACGATCCAATAAACTGCGTCAATGACGAGGATTTGCAACATCTTGTGCTTGGACCAAAAAGAAATTTTAAGACTTATCCAATATTCTCCGTCAATGGATTTAAATTCAACACCAAAGACCATGGTACTGACAGATTAACATATAATAGTGGTGTATTTGTCAAAGGTAGTGATGATCCCGAAGAGCATATAAAAGACTTTTATGGCATCTTGACACAGATTTTAGAGTTGACATATTATGTACAACCCGTTGAAAAAGTTGTTCTATTCAAGTGCAACTGGTCCAGCAATATTCCTGGTACTGGAATCAACGTGCATAAAGATTATAAGCTTATAGAAATAAAACACACATCGCATTACTATAAGTATGATCCTTTTGTATTGGCAAAGCAAGCATTACAAGTTTACTTTGCTCCATATCCGTCCTTAAAAGGAGATAAAGCAGATTGGTCTGCTGTAATTAAAACAAAGGCAAGGTTTACATTTGAAGGAATTGTTATTCCAGACGATGCAGCATATCAAATGGATGCAAATCAAAACGATGAAATAATAATTGCTAGTGATATTAATTTAGAGTCTTTAAACGATGAATCAAATGAATTAATAGAAGCTTTTGAGAGTACAGAGGACAACGATATGGAGTATGAGACCGAGACTGAATTAGAAAATGAAGAAGAATAATATTATTTGTATCGTTAGTTGTTCACATACGTACATACAATAATATTATTAGTATCGTTAGTTGTTTACATACGTACATACAATGTTGTGAACTTATATGATGTGCTATGTTGTGAACTTATATGATGTGCTACGATTATCTATTATCTGGTTCTTCTTCTTTTATGTAAATGAGTCTTGTAGTTGCGTTTGATAATATATGTTTTATGAGTTTATTTGATAATGGATGTGCATAATGATATATGAGTTTTTAATTTCGTGACAGATATGCCTCCTAGGCGCCGACCTACCCACAGTTCAGAGGCAGGTGCGAGCGGTACAGCACCGGATACACGTCCGGTCGTAGAGCTCGTGCCCAACTCCGCAGGGTAAGTTTTTAATTTTGTAAATGCTTAGTATTCAAAAGTTATTAAATGCTAATATCGTACTTTCTGCATGGGGTTTGATATTATTCCAGGAGATGCTGCTTACGTGTTTTTAGAAATGCATATGTCGCTAGGTGGACAGAGGCGTGGCCTCACTGGGACGATATTCCCATGCAGATTAAGCATGTCATCCTCGTGTAGGTTCTTGTAAGTATATATTTCTCATTTGCAAAATTATATAAAATATGTAATACAATTTGTTTGTTAATTTATAGTGTGTTGTACGAGTCCGGGATGAAGATATGGATGTTTTCCTCACCGCATGGAACCAGAAGATGTGGAAAAATTATTCAGGCAATATTTACAAGGCAAAAGTAGCGAGAAAGAGGCCTCAGTGGATGAGCGAGAAGGTCTACGCCGATTTCCAGAAATTGTGGGCAAGGAAAGCTGCGAGGGTAAATTAATTAAGCTTATTTAAAAATTTTATTTTGTATATCCATTAATTAATCATATAATTAAATATATAGGAGCTTTCAGAGCGAAACCGAGCAAACAGGCTCAAAAATCCTGCTTTGCATCGGGCTGGGTCTAAGTCCTTCGCCCAACATCGTCGCGAATTGGTACGAACGATAAATCACATTTACAAATAGTTCTAAACTTTTTAAATCATATTGATAAATTCCAAATATATATTGTATCATTTCAGATGTCGACTCTCCAATGTGAGACTACACTTGCTGAGGTGTTTACACAGACTCATGCCTCGAGCGGACAGATGAGGAGGGTAACACCACATATACCTGGACGAACCCTAAGTCCTGTGAAACGATGGTTAGCATTTGTAATAATTTTTATTTCACATTGTTATTTTTAAATTGAATATTTAATGTATTCCATAATTGTCCGCTATCGCAGGACAAATACAGGGCGGCCTTAGATGCTCGAGCAACGCAGTTAGGTTAAGAGCCCAACGTGGAGGAGTGCAATCGCATCTGGAACAAAATCATCGACCCGCCTACCAAGGGTAGACGCTACGGCTTTGGAGACATAGAGGTAAAGCATTTTATTAAAGGATTTAAATATATCCAAGTGCTATTAATTAATTGTTGGAATATGAATGAGCATGAGTAAGAGAAATTTGGGAAAAAGAAGAGTTAGCAATTTATTGCTCAACATCATTAAAATGTAAAGACAATAGTTGCTACTTTGGCTAGTGCGTTAAATGAGAATTGTTTACTCAGAATATGAAAGGCATGCCTGTTCAGTCCGGAATTCGAAAGGCATGGCTGTTCAAATTACAACCATTGGAATTCTGAGCACATGCACATTAATAACTGAGTGGTTAAAGGGTCGCAACCTTTCCACTTCAGCGGTTACTAATACATACGAATAGGCACTCCTCCAGCCTATAAATTCACTACACAAAACAAGACAGATGATACCTTTGGATCTGCTTGCATTACTTCTTCTTCAACGTAATTTCTCCGATCTAGTTTCTATAACTTTTTCAGTTCGTCAGGACTCTGTTTGCTGGCACTACGCTACGGAATTGGTCCGTTTTATCCTGGGAAACAAATTGCAACAACGTCTTTTGGTGCATACGACGGCAATATTGTTTCAAGGAAACCGAAACATCTCTGGACTCGGACATTACTTTCTTCTTCTTTTCTATTGAAGACGGTTCTGTACTGCTTCAATTTGTTGTACAATCGGTTGCGCTTTCTGTGGTTACTATGAACACAGTTTGACTTGACAATTGTTGAATAAATTAGTAACATTGAATTTGTTACAATTATTGAACAACATTGTTTGTTGTTACCATTTAATTTGCAATACAATAATGTATTGACAAAAGATTTAACTTTGCAATACAATCGTGTATTTACAAAACTTTCTAACAATCTTGAAACAATATTTTACTTGTTTGAACGTATGCTAATTTGATAGATTATAAACATATCTTATCTTCATAAATTTGCTATACACTCAGGTATGCTTTGTTGTTGATTCAATTATTTTCGTATATTTGTTTCTCAAGTAAATTAACCTGAGTTTCATGTTCAGATTTAAAAACATTGTGTTTCCTACAAGTGGTATCAAAGCCACTCTTGGTTAATTCTATTGAGGAATCTTTGTTTTTATTTAAGACATGAATTATTGAAACATTTGAATCTTAAGATATGTTGAATTTGTTTGGATTTGTACTGATATTCTTAAAATTCATTTTTCTTCTTCTCTGATTCAGTTGCTGCAAACATCTTCAAGTTTTAAATGATTCATTTATATTATTAAATGATTCATTTATATTATTAAATGATCCATTTATATTATATCAATCGCAATACCATTTAAAGGTCATACATATATATTGTCAGTCTTTTCCTCTTCTAAAATTGGAAACTTGCGTGAATTAAATATGAAATTCATATGTTGGTAACTGACATTTGACTATTCATATTCAAAATGATTTGTGCTTTAAAAGTATATTTAATGAATCATTTGGCTTGTAACGCATGGCATGTTTCAGCATATTCATATCTTAGTGTGAATTGTATGAATTATATTATGAAATTGCTTTTTTGGCTTGCTTTCCAAGGTTTGACTTTTCAATATTGCCATGTAGTTGCAATTTTTTTTGGGTAATGTTAGCATTTGATGTGTTTAAACAATACAAAATGGAAGTTGCGAATCAACTTAATAAGAAAATGAAAAGCAAAATGGAAAGAGAGGAAAGCAAACAAAAGTCCCACATTATGAAATATGAGTACCCACCTCTCTATATGCTTATATAAATAAAGGGGAAGGGGACTTGTAAACAGGTGTGGCTAAGCCAAGACACAATATTATATTGATGTCAAATTGGGCCTAGTTCCTTGGGATTCTTGGAGTCTGTGACACAATATTTCATTGATGTCAATTTGGGGCTTGTCAGATAACTTTTGGGGAGAAGCTATTCTTTTGGGAAATCATATTTTAAATAAAATCCCGAAAGAAAACTTCAAAGTCTCCTCATGAACTTTGGGAAAAAAAAGACCACCATCTTACAAATAGCTAAAAGTGTGGGGGTGTCTTGCCAAAGTAGAGATACCAAAACTAAAGTAGGTAAAAATTGGACCAAAACAATTGATTGTGTATTCATTGGATATGCACAAAACAGTGTCGCATATCAATTTTTTGTTACACAAATCTGAAATTGATGATATTCATGAAAATACCATCATTGAGTCGAGAAATGCTAGATTTTTCGAACTTGTATTCCCCTTGAAACATGGTACTGAAAATCATGCACCTAAGAGACCAAAGGAAAATGAAGTTCCTTACTCTATTGAGGATGCTGAACAAAATAACACTCAGCAAAGTAGTATTGAGCAGCAAGTGGAGGAACCAAAGAAAAAAAAAAGGTCAAGGACCTTAAAAACCTTTGGACCGAACTTCTATACCTTTATGTTAGAAGATGATCCAATGACATACAAACAAGATGTATCCTCAAGTGATGTCCCTCATTGAAAGAGGCGATTAACAATAAGATTGAATCCATTATGTCCAATCATACATGGGAATTGGTTGATTTACCTCAAGGGTGCAATACCTTAGGTAATAAAAGAAAAAAAAAAATTGAAACCTTATGGTTTAACGGACTAAGTACAAAACGACAAATGCCGATGAACAAACTTTTATGGGCCATTCATCTACTTCAAAGGTGGAAGGCAAAGGAAAAGTTGTGTTGAAACTGACTTCTACAAAGGAACTAATGATTTCATGATCATCACTGAGCAAGCATGATTTCAAATTAATATTTGAAGATAATAAATTTGTACTTTCCAAGAACGGGGTGCATGTTAGAAGAGTATATAGGTGTGATGCTTTGCTTAAAGCAAATGTAACCATTATTCTACCACGCACTAATATAAATAAAAGTGAATCTTTTGCTTTTATTGTTGAATCTTCTAACATATGGCATTCTAGATTAGAGCATGTAAACTTTGATACATTGCAAAAAATTATTAATCTAGAATTTACACCAAAACGCATTTCAACTATAAATGTCAAGAACCTCGTATCATCATGTTGAACAAGGGACCGAACCTATAGACTTAACACATACTGATGTATGCGAATTGAAAATGTGTCAAACTAGAGATGGAAAAATATATTTTATTACATTCATTGACAAATGTACTAGATATTGTCATGTATATCTCCTTAGAAACAAGGATAACGTCAATAAGATGCTTACTGCAATTGCATCCTTACATGACTTAGAAATACATCAAATGGATGTTAAAACTGCACCTTTGAATGGTGAATTAGAGGAAGAAATATATATGAAACAACGTAAAGGATTTCTGAGCTTAGAAAATGAGAATAAAGTTTGCAAACTGGTAAAATCACTTTATGGTCTTAAGCAAGCTCCAAAACAGAGGCATGAGAAGTTTGATAAAACTATGTTATCAAATGGATTCACGATAAATGAATCAGACAAATGTGTGTACATAAAACACGCACATATAGAATGTGTCATTGTTTGTCTCTATGTTGGTGACACGTTGGATATGTTATCCCTAGATTGGATATGAAAGACCTAGGACTGGCTGATGTGATAGTGGGTGTAAAATTCTAAGAACACCATAGGGAAATACATTATCCCAATCGCATTACATCACCAAAATACTTGAAAAATTCAAGCAATTTAATATAACTATTGCAAAATCACCAGTAGATATGAACCAAAATTGAGTAAAAAAAAAACACTGGTGATGGTATTTACCAATTGGAATACTCTCGTATACTAGGAAGTATCATGTATGTTATGAACTGTACTAGGCCTGATATCGCATATGCTGTAAGCAAACTAAGTAGATTTACCAGCAATCCTGGTAAACATCATTGGAAAGCGATAATCAGAGTTCTAAGATATCTAAAGTATACACAGAGTTATGGTCTATACTATACAAACTATCCTTCAATAGTGGAAGGATATGGTGATGCAAATTGGATCACTGGATCAAATGATACAAAGTCTACAAGTGGATACGTGTTCACATTAGGAAATGGAGCAATTTCATGGAAATCATCCAAACAGACTTGTATCGCTAGATCTATGATGGAATCAGAGTTTATTGCACTAGATAAGACTGCAGAAGAAGTAGAATGGATTCGAAGCTTCTTGGAAGACATTCCTAATTGGAGCAAACCTATGCCTCCAATATGTATACATTGTGGTAGTCAATCAGCTATTGGAAGAGCTAATAGTACACTATACATTGGTAAATCTAGGCATATTCGTCGTAGACATAAAACGATAAGACAACTTCTCTCTAATGGGGTTATCACAATATATTACATTCGATCTAAAGATAACTTAGCGGATCCACTTACAAAAGGCTTGCCAAGAGAGAAGTTTAAACCTTATCGAAGGGAATGGAGCTAAGGCCTATAGACTAAAGGTTTTTCTAAAATGGAAATCCCACCTAGTTGACTGGAGATCCCAAGATCTAGGTTCAAAGGGACAACGAAGTTTTAGAGAAACTTGATGGCACTGTTGTACACAAACCATTCCTATGATAAGTCAGTGCATTATATGTTGAATAAGGATAAGTATTAGTACTTATAATGATGTATGTATTTGAGGAATTAGAGAATACCCTTTACAGAATCACTTATGTAAGTGTGAAGGCGCCGCTTCAAAGAGAATTATGAGGCCAAATTCTCTAAGCACTTATGAGACCAGGTGGGTGTTCAAGGCAAAAACGAACACATACAGAGAACGAAGGGTTATAAGAAACATTTATCGTGTGTTATCTACTTTGGAATTACCCAAAAGGCTTACAGTTCAAGGACAGTCTATGTCTACTGATTCGCCTGTGATTCAAATAGGTAATTACTAGGAAAGTTCAAGGCCCATGTGCTACTTTAACCGATGAGATAAATGGTTCGCGAAAAGTAAGATCAACTGCTCATTCATGTGGGGGATTGTTGGAATATGAATGAGCATGAGTAAGAGAAATTTGGGAAAAAGAAGAGTTAGCAATTTATTGCTCAACATCATTAAAATGTAGGGACAATAGTTGCTACTTGGGCTAGTGCGTTAAATGAGAATTGTTTACTCAGAATATGAAAGGCATGTCTGTTCAGTCCGGAATTCGAAAGACATGGCTGTTCAAATTACAACCATTGGAATTCTGAGCACATGCACATTAATAACTGAGTGGTTAAAGGGTCGCAACTTTTCCACTTCAGCGGTTACTAATACATACGAATAGGCACTCCTCCAGCCTATAAATTCACTACACAAAACAAGACAGATGATACCTTTGGATCTGCTTGCATTACTTCTTCTTCAACGTAATTTCTCTGATCTAGTTTCTATAACTTTTTCAGTTCGTCAGGGCTCTGTTTGCTGGCACTACGCTACGGAGTTGGTCCGTTTTATCCTGAGAAACAAATTGCAACAACGTCTTTTGGTGCATACGACGGCAATATTGTTTCAAGGAAACAGAAACATCTCTGGACTCGGACATTACTTTCTTCTTCTTTTCTATTGAAGACGGTTCTGTACTGCTTCAATTTGTTGTACAATCGGTTGCGCTTTTTGTGGTTACTATGAACACAGTTTGACGTGACAATTGTTGAATAAATTAGTAACATTGAATTTGTTACAATTATTGAACAACATTGTTTGTTGTTACCGTTTAATTTGCAATACAATAATGTATTGACAAAAGATTTAACTTTGCAATACAATCGTGTATTTACAAAACTTTCTAACAAAATCACTTAGGTACTCATTCCACGTAAACAAATATCACATATTTCGTTTAAATCCCTCGTTTACAGCAAAAAACGTATTTCTCGTTCACTAACGTACCATGTTCAAATGCTCCGTTATTGTTCGTAAAAATCGCACAATCATGTTTAGTGTTGGATGTAGGGACGGAGTTACGTGTGAGGGAACCTAGGCTAAAACACACATTCATGTTTAACGTTTGAAGCAGGGACGGGAGCTGCGTGTGAGGGAACCTGGGCTGTAGCGCAGGCAGGATTTTGAAAACTTGCGTACAGTGATACTCATTAATTCTTAGTTTCAGTTAGCCATTTGGTATTGATTCTTCTAAGGGAAACAAGAGGAAAAGGGGTAAAAAAAAAAAGGCGGCAGGTGTTGTCACAAACAAGGCCGAGGAATCAGGCCTGAGAAAGTGGGGCCGCCCTGCAGCAGAGCCTTGCTCGACGTGGCAAGCCTCAACAGGCGTCGATGTTTCTGTTCAGGGTGTAAACACAGGTTAAAGCACCCAGGTGAAACGGAGCAGCTTAGGCGAGCTTTTGCTCGGCCAAACGGTTATGGGCTCGGTTCTTTGCGTTGAGGAAAGCAACTGCCACTTTCCAACACCTACCGCTTCAGCAAACGGAGGTCCAGTTTATAAAGAATAAAAGAGCAGTAATCAACTGCGATGTGGGACTTAAATTCTTTCTTTTCTTCCCCTTTTTCTACATCAGCTAAAGAGCTCTTCAGCTGGACTATCACATCTACGCCAAAGCTCGCGTATTTTTCTTTTAAAAAACGAAGAAAATAATGGTACAAAATTAAGTGATCCGTACTGGATCATCTTTGCAAGGAAGATGAAGAAAGACGTGACTTATAATTATGGAGGCTTACGGCAGAAGGAGAACCAGAAAATGCTGATACCACGGTTGAATCTTTTGTATACTGAAATTTTCATATGGATGGATGAATTTGGCTTATACGGTTGACGAATACGGAGTAGTTTCCATGTATTGGATTAAAAAACATGATCAAAGAAATCTTCATATGGATGTATTTGATCCCTTAAGTTCTCTTGTCATATGTTTCTTCTTGTTTCCAAATACATGATCAAAGAAATCCTATTCAAATCCAGCTTTTTTCATAGTAGACCCCTTCGTCTTCATTTAAAAAAAACACCCTCCATTTTATTGAATAGTCCTATGTCTAAAAAGAAATTCTTGTGTGGTCGTTACGTGGTGCTTTTAGGATAACAAATAAAGACACTGCGTGGTGTACTAAAGGCATCACAAAGAATCACCTTATGATATGTTCGTGGTACCACGCAGTGCATCTCCGTGGTGCTTTAAATGCATAACGTAACAGCTTTACATGATAGACTGGAAATAAAATAAAATAAAAAGGAAGGGATTGTTTTTTCCCCGAGTTTTTTAAATAAAAATGGAGGCTGCTAAACAATGTCTTTTGTCCGAGTAGGAACTTCATATAATTTAACAACTTCATCTTCATCAATTTTTGAATCTCACACGATTTTATACTTTCTCACCAACTTCATCCTAGCTTTAAAACTTCTGTGATTTTGCCTTCAACTTTGTTGACTTTATCCTCTTTGTACTTGTAATTACCTGTGTTTTAACGACAAGGTATTTAAATATTTGATTTAAATAATAATTGTTAATTATATAATGGTTTCAAAGGGAATTTTTTCGTAAACGATTGAATCAAAGGCTCAAGACCATTT
Source organism: Allium sativum (assembly GCA_030737875.1). NCBI lineage: Eukaryota > Viridiplantae > Streptophyta > Magnoliopsida > Asparagales > Amaryllidaceae > Allium > Allium sativum. The sequence goes on along the minus strand of CM060925.1, from coordinate 180,940,834 downwards.
CCTTTGAGTTCCGATGGTTTGTTATGTGAAAAAAAGCATATGTATCTTTATATTTCGAGGTTTAATACTTCAGGGGCAAAACAATCCTGAAATATATGCGAAAATCGTAGTTTCGGGCATGGTATCGGATTATGAAGAAAATTATATTTTTGGATTTACCACAATGAGTTGTTGCATGCTGTCACGTTCCATGTTAATTGGGTGTACCATTTGACCGCACGCTCTTAAGAGATGCGCTAGTTTTGGACATACAATTTTGACAATTAGGCCTAATAACATTACAAATATCTCTTTAATTAGTCACTAGTCCTATTTTTTTCATTTGTCGCCTAGTGTAACTTTCTTCTTCACAAGTTCATGGTCATCTTCCTCCTTTTTAATTCAAAAGTCAAAATCTTCATGTTTACACCTCCTAAAATCATGAAACTCCTTCCTAAAATTTCTAAATCATCAAGATCTACACGCGGATACCCAATTTGAATAGTGCGACATTAATCTAGAAATGCACCCATTAGAGGCCGAACTAGGGTTCATCGCTGTGAGAGTTATGGAGATCGATAAGCGAATCAGATCGTAGCAACAGACTTATTTTCACGAGACTAATGTCTTCAAAACTAATAATTTTGGCAAAAGCTGAACAAATAATTTTCAAAACTAATGTCTTCGTAACTACATCCCTATTTTTGAATATTATATATTTATCCATTTTTCAGATAGAATAGGGACAAATTACGAATTCTAGAATATTTAATGATTAAGCTATGGTGTCTGGGAGTCAAGTACCTACATTTCTGATTGTCTTGGGCTAAAAAGGCAAGCACAACATGAATTTTGGTCATCTTTTAATGGAATATGTTGCATATATAACACGAGCAAGGTTTGATTTAGTGCATTCCAAACTTAGTAATCTTGCTCCAGGGCCGGTTCAATGTCGTTTTGGGCCCTGGGCAAAATAATAAATTTGGTCCATTTCAAATTACTAAGACCACTTAGTATAACTACGACAAATATGAAATATATGTAAAAAAAAATGCAATATTTGCATTCATAAATTTAATTTTCTCATAAACAATGATTACAATTTTGTTTAAATGTAGCCTAATTAAATAATATTGATTACAAAAGGTATGCAAGCTCAGCAATAATTCTCATCCAAAATATCTCCCAAACTATATATATTTTTTGAAGCAAAATCACTAACTATATAACCTTGATCAATATTTTGCAACATGCCTTTTATCAATGTATAATATCGTTAGTTCGTACTATCTATATTGTGACATAGAAGTGGAAATTCAAGTTTTGGAAAACATTTTTCACCAGATGTAAAACTGGAATCATCAACAATATCTTATAGGCGATCAATTTCTTTCACAAACTCTAAAATTTTAATGCAAGACCATGGCTTATCTACTCATATGCATCCTTTGATAACATCGACTGCGACTTGTAATTCATAATGTAATTTTTTTGCCAATGACATCAAAATGACCATCTTTATTTAAATCATTTTCAAGGTTCATGAGAGCCACTAACAATTCATTTTCATTAAGATTGATTGACGTTTGATCATCAAACAAGAAACCAAATATGAACTTAAAATATTTCATTTATTTAAATCTAGTCTTCGGTTGACAAAGTGCAACATTAGATATACAAGAGAAGTAATCAATTCTAGATGATTCTTATGTTGATAACTTCTCTTTCATTATCTATTATTTCATTAAATTGCCTTAATCTGTGACATTGACGTTTCATAGAAAACACCGGCTCAATTTCCATATATAAAGCTAATTGTTTTGTCTCTTTCATTGCAGAATTAAGTCCATCTTTTCTATGTTTTTAAAAAATAATTAAATAAGTGTATCAAATTGTTTAACAACAATATTAAGATGCATATCAAATTGTTTAAAGGCAGTATCATTTGTCTCATTTTTATTTTCTTCTTCATAAATGGTTTCTTGCACTGATTAATTTATCAAACTAGCATCATTTCATTTTCTCCCCTAAATTAACTTGTTTCTTGGATTTAATTCAAATTTTTGGTTGTTTATCAAAATAATTATTAAGTAAAAAATTTAAACTTTAAGCAATATTTTCTTTTCATTGTTTCTTTTTTGTTTTCAGAATTATGTTTCATAATTTCAATCCAATTAACATTCATTAATAATAGAACCCGATTGGCAAGCTGATTTCCTTCCCCTCATACTTGTTATGTCAAATAGTAAATATTGAATTGCTATGGAATGGGAACCTGCAACTCATTAGTTGTAGAAAATAATGCTTAATCCAAATAATCAATTAACTAAAATATATCATGAGATAATGTTGGAAACAGTGGTTCGGCTGAGTCGTGGACTAGGTCAATTTCTTGAAGACGTTTCGGCGATCTACTCAACGTGCAAAGTAGTTCGTACTGTTCGCCGCCGCCTCTGGGATAAAACAGCCTCTTTCTTGTTTTTCTTTCTATATCGGACCATTTGCACATATGAATCCGATTCAGTTTGCACTCTAAAATAATACTGCTCAAGTTTATTTTCTTTCTATTTTTCAAAAAAGAATGGTTGAGAAGAGGATAGAAAAATATATATGATTTTTTTTTTCCTGTGGAAGAGGAAGAGAGGGTTTTTCTAGAAAAGAGCAATGAAAAAATGTTCTGTATTCTATCTTCTTTCTGGTCTATGACCAAGTTCTTATACAGAAGAAAAAAAACGGTGGCTATTCTAGTGGGAGGAAAATTGAACTGAAATTAATGCCATATTTAATGAAAAACCACTCAAAGAAATTTGCAATGTGTAAATTGCATTCGTTTCATAAAGAGAAAATGAATGTTAATAAATATTTATTTATTACCATTCATTGCAATTTGTTAATGCTATTTATATTTTGTAACAACTCAATCAAATGCATGTATACATTTATATATATACACACTCAACTATTATGCAAATGTAACAGCTCTAGCAGAAAATTTATTGATACAAAATATATTACCGTTTATAACTTCTAACGGCTCTATGCATTAATGGCTCATAAATATGCATTAACATCTCAAAATAATGGCACAAAATATGTTACCGTTATTAACTTACATCGGCTCGATTGAATTAATTGCTCAATAATAAAAAATTTTGGTAATGCAATTAATTCTCCTTTTTTTGATAAATTCACAAATAGTTCCAACAATCCCCCACTTGAATTTCTTAAAAAATATTTTTGAGCAGTTCATTAAAAAATACATAAGATTGTGCATAAACAAAGGTGTCATCTGACTTGAACCTTTGCATAGTGAATAAGATTCAGTTTTTACTAGAGTGACACGTAGTCTTGAACTCTATTCCTGACATCAAACCACACACAACCTTTCTAGAGTGCAATCAAATAAGCCCGTGCATTTATGGCCATGCACGTCTATCCCAGTTTAGTGAACTCTCTAGGAATCTTGCCCAGAACTCCATAGGAAACGGCCACATTTCCACATTCACAAAGGTGAGTCTATTAAGAGTACTCTTGAAGGTAGGTACTCCACTCCAAATAGAGTATAGATCTCATTAAGAGTTTCTATTAACTCATCCTCTAATCACTTCAGGAATACATGCTTCTTGGTTTATTAAATAGCATGTTCAATTCCTATCACTACACAACTTGTTTTTACCCATTGAACCTAGTTTTTGGGATCTCCAGTCATTTAGGTCGGGTTACCATTGTGCGTGGCTCATCAATCCAAAGGCAATAGTCCCATTCTTTTAGATTCATTCAGGACTTTCTTTCTGGTCAGTCCTTTCGTCAAAGGATCTGCCAAGTTATCATCACTTTAGATGTGATGTTCTCTAACAATACTGTGCATACGACTGTCATTTCTTACCGATGTAATATCGGTTCTGTCCTTCTTTCAATAGTCGTCAAATTTTCATCACTATGTATGTGATGTTCTCTTACAGTATTGTCCTTACGATTGTCGTCTTTTACCGTTATAATAACGGTTCAATACTTTTTGCAATAGCCGCGGTACTATCGCAATCGATTACACCATTGGTGTCTATTTTTTCCATAAAGGGATCTCAACTAGCAGATTTTTTAGTTCTCTGCTTCTTCACTAGTTGTGGCTAGTGCTATTATCTCAGTTTCTATAGTAGACTGAGTCAAAATAGTATGTTTCCTAAAAAATTTCAAGAAACAACTTCTTTAATAATGCTAAATATATTGCCACTGGTTGCTTTTAATCATCATATAAAGTATTCCAGTCTGTATCAGAATATTCTTCAAGTACAGCTGGAAACTTTTCATAATGTAATCCAAGGTCCAAGGTTTATTATAGGTATCTCATAACCCTCTCAATAGCATGTTAATGCTCTATACTAGGTCTACTACTAAACCTGCATAATAATCCACAACATAGGCAATGTTGGGTCTAGTACAATCAGTGACATCCGAAGGCTGTCAATGATGCTCACTTACTTTGACTGTCTTACACCTTCACCGGTGTTCTTAAATGTCTTTACACTGAGATCATATGGTGTACATATTGGTTTACAGTCAAAGTGATTGTCTTTCTTTAGAAACTTCTCAATATAATGAGATTGATCCAAAGAAAATCCATTTTTCGGACCTAGTAATTTTTAATACCAAGGATTGCATTCTCTTCACCTAGATCTTTTATATCGAAATTGGCACTTAATAAGGATTTGAATGAGTTTATGGCATGAATGTTAGACCAAAAAAAAATAAAAAAATGAGTAGGTCATCTACATAAAGACATATAATAGTGCAAGTGTCATTCTTAAATTTGTAATGAATGCATTTGTCACTTTCATTAACTTTAAATCATGTGAAATGATTAAGTTATCAATTTTTTTTATGCCATGTTTAGGTGCTTGTTTTAAACCATATAATGATTTATCTCATTTGCATACTTTATGTTCTTGACCATGTACTACAAATCCTTCAAGCTGGTCCATATAAATTTCTTTTTCTAATTCACCGTTCAAATATGCAGTTTTAACATCCATTTGGTGTATTAATAAATTATGAATGAAAGAAAATGATATTAATACCCGAAGGGATGTAATTCTAGCTACGGGTGAAAAAAGTGTCAAAGAAATCTATATTTTCTTTTTATTTAAAACCTGTAGCTACTAGTCGTGCTTTATATTTGTCAATAGTGCTATCAGGTTTTAATTTCTTTTTAAGTACTCATTTACAGCCTATAGATTTACAACTAGAGGGTAAATCTGTCAATTGCCAAGTCTTATTGGATTCCAGAGAATCCATCTCATCATTTATAGCCTCTCGCCAAAAATCGGTGTCTAAATAAGATAAGGCCTCTTGGAGGTTTAAGTGATCCTCCTCTATAGTAAAAGCACAAAAATTCAAACCAAATCTTTTATGGTTCTCGCTCTTTTACTTCTTCTAGGTTCAACTTCAGAACTTTTATTAAGTTCTATTCTAATAGGCATACCTGATGTGCCCCCACTATTCCTTAATTTAAAAGGAAATTTTGTTTCATAAAAAATCGGCATCATTTGATTCAAATATATTATATGCATTTATGTCATAAAATATGTATGCTTTGCTATTGATAGCATAGCCTATAAATACACATTCAAATGCTCTACTTGCCAATTTTTATTCTCTTAGGGTCTAAAAGCGAATATATGCTAAACAACCCCAAGTTCTAAAATATGAGACATTGGGTTTTATGATTCTTTAAAATTTCATAAGGTGAAATTTCATTCTTAGATTTGGGGATTCTATTCAGAAAATAACATACAGTTAATAATATATCCCCCACCAATGTTTTGCTGCACCATAAATTAATAAGATGACAATTACAAATTCGGTAAAGGTCCTATTTTTTCCTTTACCGTTCATATCAGGTGAATAAGGTGCATTTCTTATAGTAATTCAGAATAGAATTAGATTCATATTCTGTTCTTCTATTACTACAAAGTCCTTTATTTTTCTTGTTTGATAAATTTCAGTTTCATTTTTGAACGTCTCAATCATCACTTTTATTTTTCATGAAAACTACAAATTTGAAATCAGAACAACCGTAAATAAAAGTGATGAAATAGTGTTGTCCATATCTAATCAATGTTGTTCATTTTCACATAAAATACACTCATTGATTATTAAATCTACACCATTGTCATTTCCTAATGACATTCAAAAAAAAAGATATTATGCATGTAATTAATGCCCATTTATAATGAAGGCATTTCCAAATTTGAATACAATTAATCTCAATTTGTGACATTCCCTAAATTTATGCATATAAATTTCATCAATTTATTTTGATGCAAAAAACATATTCATCTAATTAATGTCAATTCTCAATGACATTATCAAATAACATACACATTCTATTAATGTCAAATATTTAGTGACATTTCCAAATAATATATGTATTCTATTAATGTCAATTTTAATGACATTATCAAATAACATATGCATTCTATTAATGTCAAATATATAGTGACATTTCCAAATAATTTATGCGTTCCATTAATATCAATTTTTAATGACATTTCCAAATAAACATGTGTATTACCATAAGCAACCAAAAAATTAACAGTGACTCTCATAACCAATGACCACCGTACAATGTCTTGCTTACATGCATATAATATCATTCATTATTTTTGTTTGTCAACAAGCTATCTAGACGAGGATCTCCTTCTTCACCAAATAAAGAAATGGTTTGCATATGATTTTACCATTTGAACACAAAATTCGTGCTTTTGTATAAAAAGGGGGTAATGACAATATTCAATTTAGGACCATTAGGCACTGAACTAATTGTATACAGATCAAATAATGACTGTTTCTCCCAATTTTTTCATTAGAGATCCTAGTCCAAACAACGTTATTTAACAAGCGACATAAGCAGATCTACCAAAGGAAACTGCTCTTAAACTAAAACAAATAGTTTATCACTTATTTACATATGTAAATATATGTAAACAGTAACAATATGATAATAAAAATAGTACCTTTGTTATCTGAATTTTCCTTGAAATTTCCAAGGTCTTTGATGTCATAAAATTATTTTATATTCTGTACATGACAGAAATATCACTACATACCTTAGCGTTTTGTCCAAATTCTCTCTTGAAAATACCAATAGTCCCAAGCCCGTATACACAAAACAATGATCTCTTTCGTACATCGTCAAGATTTGCAGTCGAAGCCATTGTTTTTCCGATAACGTCTTCAATTTGTTGGAAACAGTGGTTCGGCTGAGTCGTGGACTAGGTCACTTTCTTGAAGACGTTTCGGCGATCTACTCAACGTGCAAAGTAGTTCGTACTGTTCACCGCCGCCTCTGGGATAAAACAGCCTCTTTCTTGTTTTTCTTTCTATATCGGACCATTTGCACATATGAATCCGATTCAGTTTGCACTCTAAAATAATACTGCTCGAGTTTATTTTCTTTCTATTTTTCAAAAAAGAATGGTTGAGAAGAGGATAGAAAAATATATATGATTTTTTTTTTCCTGTGGAAGAGGAAGAGAGGGTTTTTCTAGAAAAGAGCAATGAAAAAATGTTCTGTATTCTATCTTCTTTCTGGTCTATGACCAAGTTCTTATACAGAAAAAAAAAACGGTGGCTATTCTAGTGGGAGGAAAATTGAACTGAAATTAATGCCATATTTAATGAAAAACCACTCAAAGAAATTTGCAATGTGTAAATTGCATTCGTTTCATAAAGAGAAAATGAATGTTAATAAATATTTATTTATTACCATTCATTGCAATTTGTTAATGCTATTTATATTTTGTAACAACTCAATCAAATGCATGTATACATTTATATATATACACACTCAACTGTTATGCAAATGTAACAGCTCTAGCAGAAAATTTATTGATACAAAATATAATACCGTTTATAACTTCTAACGGCTCTATGCATTAATGGCTCATAAATATGCATTAACATCTCAAAATAATGGCACATAATATGTTACCGTTATTAACTTACATCGGCTCGATTGAATTAATTGCTCAATAATAAAAAAATTTGGTAATGCAATTAATTCTCCTTTTTTTTTTAATAAATTCACAAATAGTTCCAACAGATAAACTTCCTATTCAATTTGCTAATTCCACAAAATGTTGATAGCAACACTACTGATCTTATCAAAAAAAACATACCACAATTCACAATAAAAGTTACAAACAAGGACATCAAAATATATTAAAAGAAATGGAGGATATTACTATTGTATTATGAAATTGTTGAACCTGTCCTCCTTATTAACCCTAGTATACACCAACTTGTTAATTGTTGCTTTAAGTATCGTTCATTTCATTAGTTTATTCCTCCAAATATTTGCTGCCTCAACTCTATAATATTTAAATAACAAAATTCTATGATGTGATCCTCCCACAGATTTATAACAACATTCCTCACACCAGAAAGATTTAAACAACAATTTTTTTCGAAAGAATTAAAACCACATAAATATTATCAACATTCCAGTTAGAAGATTAGAATTAGAAACATACCAACAATAAAAAATCGACACTATCATCAGCTTTGCTGTCTTGATAATTGATGAAGAGCTTGCTTTAAAAGTCGATTGATAAGTGAGAAGATGTTGAGATGAAGAGATATATTGAGAAGATGCTCCTTGAGTTCAAAATTAAATAAATACGGTAAAAGTAAAACAAGCACAAGCGTTGAGAAAAAGGAATTGGATAGGGAAGATGAGATGTTTTTTGTAAGACGGGAGAATTCCCCATATCAAAAGCAACATGATTAATTTAAGTTGCTTTGTTTTTAGATGGGCTAATGTTTGTTTCTAGATGGGCTGCTGTTTGTTCAATTATTCTTGATGGGCTTATAGCTAAGTTTTTAATGATTTATAAAAAAATACTAAAAGTGTTAAAAAAATATTGGGCCCTCTTGAAAACCGGGCCTTGGGCAGTTGCCCAGCTTGCGCATTAAAGGGGCCGGCCTTGTCTATTTCTTATTTATAACTTTTGCACGCATGAAGAGAGATGCACATTTTTAAATAATCAATAGACTATGACACATCCCTATTTTTCACATGTTTATAATTTACATTCCTTCCTTCTTCTTTTTTCTATTTTCAACATTCTTCTTTGTTCATTTCCATTGTTTATTTTTCAATTTTACTCATCCCTTAAATTCCTTTTATCGTATGTTTCTTCCTATTTTCGACTACATGATTAGAGAAATTCTATTAAAATCTAGCTTTTTGCTGAGTAGGCCCTTCGTCTTTACAAAAATGAAGAAACCCACCTATGTCCAATAAATAGAAAAATAATAATTCATTTTCTCTTTTGGTCATTATGTGGTACCTTTAGAATAACATATAAAGACACTGTGTGGTGCCCCTAAAGACCTCGTGTAGAGCCACTGGGTTGTATGTTCATGTTACCATACAGTATCAACATAATGGCTTTATGGGGTAGACTAGAAATAAATAAATAAATAAACATGAAAAGGACTGTTTTGTCCACAAATTTTTTAAATGAAGGCTACTCTGCAAAGTCTTTGGTTCAAGTAGAATTTTCCTATAATTTAACTGCTTCATCTTTATCGATTTTTGAATCTCACACGATTTTATATTTTCTTACCATCTTAAGCTTAGCGTTAAAATATCCGACGATTTTTCCTTCAACTTTATTGACTTCAGGTTCATTGTATCCAGCGTCTTCTTCTATTAATTTAGCTTCTCTATGACTTTAATTTTTATTGTGTAATATAACAGTAAGTGTTCTGAGGTTAGGGTTTGTTTGAATCAACTTACACGATTTACCTTACGATATTTTGAAATACTAAATGAATTGGTTTTAACATCCAAAAGAACAGAGAACAATTTTTTTTAACTAATTCAAACAAGCCTTATATGTTTAGATAATTCTTTTGTGTTGGGAGTAATGAACTCTGACTAAGTCATATATGTTATCACTATTTTGAAGACGTTTCAGGTTCTACTCGAAGGTGAAAAGTAGCTCTGAAAAAACAAACGTCGCGCCTCTAAGATAAAACATCTCTGATATGAAAAATATCGACTTATTTGCACTGCCAAAGTCGATTCTGATTTTCACTCTGAAATACTGTTCAAGGTGTTTAGTTTAGTTGAAGAGAAAACAAAGATAAAAATGCCTGTTATTCGTTTTGAAGGAAGAAAAAAAAATTGTTTGTTATTCTTGTCATCTCTCTTTTGTCTACATATCATTTAAATTTAAATAGGCAGAGTGGTAATTGTATACGATACTAAAGTGATGGAATGTTAATTGGTTATAATTTGTTCTCATTTAAAACAATATTGTAATACCATTAACTTTTTGTACCGACTCAATAATAATGTCACGTAAATATATTACCATTGGCAAGCGTAACGGCTTAATTATAATAATGATTCAAAAACATATTAATGTTATAAACTTGTAACAACTCAATTATAATAATGATTCACAAATGTATCACCACTACGTTTTTATTTAATTTTTTGAATAAATTGACTTCATAAGCAAAATATTTCCAACACTAGAAAGTCGTTTAGCCTATCTCCTGTTATACTTTTACTCACTACTTGTTATAATGAAAAATGGTACGGTACACTATAAAAACCAAATGCCTTTGCTCAAAAAAAAAAAAAAAAAAAAAAAAACCCAACACTCCCCTACTTGAATTTTTAAAATATTTTTCGAGGAATTTCTGAAAACATAAAATTGCGCAAAAATAAAGGTATTTTTCGACTTGAAATGCATAGTGGATAAGATTTAATTTTTACCAGAGTGACGTGTGGTCTTGAAATCTATTTTTGGCATCAAACCGCCCACAATATTTCTAGAGTGGAATCAAATAAGTCCATGCATTTATGACCATGCACGTCTATCCCAGTTTAGTGAATGCTCTTCGAATTTTTCTTAAAACTACATAGGAAACGACCATGTTTCCATATTCACATAGGTGAGTCTTTCAGGAATCCTCCTAAAAGGTAGGTACTCCACTCCAAATAGAGTACAAATTTCAATAAGAACTTCCATTAACTCGTCCTCTGATCACTTCACAACTTATTCTTACCTACGGAACCTAGATCTTAGGAGCTCCAATCATAAGGTCGGGTTACCATTATGCATAACTCAATAATCTAAGAGAAATAGTCTCATTCTTTTAGAAGTTCTAAGGTCTTTCTTCATGGCCAGTTCTTTCGTTAAAGGATCTATCAAATTTTCTTCATTGTCTATGTGACCCAACTTAACGACACTTGAAAAGAGTAGCTCTCTAACAACACTTTGCTTACGATGTATCTATTGCCTCTTACTGTTGTAATAACGATTAGGTGCTTTAGCAATAGCGCTGGTGCTATCGCAATGGATCAACACAGCTGGTATCGATTTTTCGCATAAAGGAACCTCGGTTGGTAGATTTCTTAAGTACACTGCTTCTTCACTAGCTATGGTTGGTGCCATCATCTCAAATTCCATAGTAGAATGAGCCAAAATATCTTATTTCTTGGATATTGAAGAAACAGCTCCTCTAGTAATGCTAAAGATATAGATTTTGGTTGCTTTTGAATCATCATATAAAGCATTCCACTCTACATCGGTGTAACTTTTCAAGAACACCCGAAACTTTAACACCTCACATTTTTAATTGAATAATAAAATAAAATTTGTAAAATTTTAAGAATTTGGTTGTGGGACTAGCACTATTTCATCCATGATGTTTTTCTAATCAATTTAGACCTTTGATTTGCAGAAAGTGGAATTAAAACGAAGGTGATATCACAAAAAGAAGTCTTAGAAAAATAAACGGAAAAAAGAAATATACGTTAATATACGTTGACCAAAACTTATGGGGGATCAACCCTACATTGCATGCGTTGACCAACCAATTTTCCTTAGTATGATTTTGCCAAGATCTGAACTTGTAACTTTAGCATTTAATGTTAAGCTGATGTGGCTAATTTTTATTCGTTGGATTTGAATTTTCTAGCAGACATGGCAAGTTCCTATTGGCTGAAGGACGTAGCTAACCTAGATTCAATATAGAAATCCATTGATTTGAGAACCATAGCTTAACCTATAAATAGAATTAGGCCTAGCTAATCTCTCACAACACAATCTCTTCCCCGCTGGGGTTCAGTCTTTTATTTTAGAGACGGAACTAACCTAAAATTTTTATGGACAAATAATTATAATAATAAATATTTATATAACCATATTTCACGGCGGGATCAGCAGCCCAGGAATAAAGCTTAGGATGACAGGTGAGTGGATTTAAAATAAAAATATGGTTATTTGTTTCAGTTTAATGCAATACCATTTGAAGTGGATATGGAAATGGTCACAATCAGTTAACTTTGTCTATTGTTTGTGAAGCTCCTTTTCAAGAAACAACAAATATGAGTATTTTTACCTAAATTTTTTGTTGTTGTATGAGGCCATTTATATAATCTGTTATGTTACTCTTCCCTATCTCACTAATTATGTATGAATGACTTAACAATCACTGATTAAATAGAAACATTGATGGTAGTGATATTTATTTGTTACCGTACGTTACAAAACAATTATGTTTCGTTGCTTATTAAATGATACACAAAAATCAAAGACACTCATATGCATACATACATGTACATACATATTTACTTACATGCATACATATGCGCTCACATGTCCATATGTACACAGATGTCTACACACATATATGTTTTGTATTATATTAGCATATTTGACCTTTTTAAGATACAAAAATCAGTGCATTGTTTATGCATAACAGGACAATTTTCCAATTGCTTTCTGTCCTTCATAAATTTAACAAGAGACGATAAAAGGAATAATATGGGCACATTTTAATTAATTCATTTTCTAAAGAGTGTACTACCTATTATATATATATATATAATATATGATAATATTTTGCTTAATTTTTCAGATATGTCATTGTTTATTATAAGAAATTCTAGATTTTGCATTATTTGTTTTTTATATTTAGTTAACCAAAATAGAAATAATGGATCCTGAGTATATGTACATATTTCCTTATTTCATTAAAAGCCATAATTCTCAGCAACAAATAATAGGCAATTTATCTGTAATATTATTTAAAGAACCTTATGCTTTACGAATCTTCATAATTAGCAAAGTGTATTAATAATGGAAAGAAAGAATAATAGGAAAGAAAGAATAATAGGAAAGCAGCAGTCACATACCCATTATAACAAAGCAACAGTCACATGCCCATTATAACAAAGCAACAGTCACATGCCAATTATTCAAACCTGTTTACATTTATTTCTTGTAATATAAATAGAGGATTACTCTATACACTTTGTATCAATTCCAATTACAATAATGAAATAACAAAGTTTATTTTTCTCTTCTGCATCCTCTGATCTTCTTGGTTTTCATGGTATCAGAGCTCTTTACTTGGCTTAACAGCCACAGATCTAACTTCTTCAACTCATTAATTGGTCATCATGGCCAATGAAACTGCTTCATTAGCTTCTGACAATGCAACTGTAACCATCAAAAGCCTAATTGTTGTAGAAAAACTCACCAAAACAATAATTAGTCCACAATCACAACTAATTACAGTACAGTTCGATGAAAACAATTACTTACTGTGGAAATTGCAAATCGAAACTGTAATTCAAGGCTATGGCCTTGAAGGGTTCATTATGGGTACTATCTATTCCCTCAAAATTCATCACTGATCAAGAGGACATAGTCATCAACAATGAAGAATACTTGAAATATCATAGACAAGATCGTCTAAACAACCCATGGCTTTTATCATCTATCAATCAAAGCTTACCGCTGCAAGTAATTGGCTGCAATAGTGCCAATGAAATATGGACAACCATAGAAAAGGCTTTCAACAACAAATCTGCAGCTAAAGTCATGTTCTATAAGAGGCAACTGCAAAAGATCAGAGAAGATAATGTAACCATGAGAGAATACTTAAGCAAAAACAAATCTGTACGTGACATGCTTGAAGCAGCTGGACATAAGGTTCAAGACTTTAAACATATTTTAACAATACTCATTGGTTTAAGTGAAGAATATGAGGCTGTCGAAGCCATAATTTCTTATGAAAAGGTATTTTCCTCCCTGGATGAAGTTCACTCAATTTTTGTGATGGCCCGCCCCGCCCCAACCGACATTTACTCCAAAAGTGTGTTGTACACATGTCCAGTTAGCACGGAACGGTCGTCAGAAGGAGAGGAAAGAAGGAAATGAACTAACAAGGAACCTGTAGAATGTCTCACAGCGCATGGAATAAAATATAATAACAACATACTTGACATAAAACAGGTGAGACAGTGCATAAGCTGAAAATAAACTAACATAGCAGCGGAAAATCCAAGTACAGCTTATAATCCAAAGCCAACATTATTACAACTTTTCAAACTGTCTCAAAAAGCAAAAGCAAGATAAGGGAGGTACAATACTAATGCCCAAGTAGCGACCACCAACGACACAGGGAGAATATCTATATGTATCATATGTGGAAGCCTCCTGCTCGTATCCGATACAGCCACTCGTGCATCACCAGCTAACATGTCTCTAGTCTGTTCGTGAGAGCACCTAGAGTAATAAGAAGAGACATAAAACTCTGGGTCAGACAAAAAGTCTGGTATGAGCGATAAGCAACAAAACATAACAATAACAGGTATAATCCAATCATACCTGAACCTGGACCTGCAACCAAAGAGTTAGCACTACATACCGTACTACACTCTAAGGTGCCACTAACATATAATGTAAAGATACGGGGGAGGGGGTGTGCATGTCATAGTGATGGCAAACAGTCAAGCATAGCAACCATCCTCACATCTCTCACTCAGTGCATAAAACATACGATACCCGTTACTTTGGTCACCTAATTCTTTGGGCCGTGACAGAATCCAATCCCATACAACTATCACTACAAGCCCCTAATTTGTCTCTCAGTAGTGAACCAAGGTTATGAATACCGACAACCCCTTTGCACACGTCCCGCAGCAAAGCCCAATCATGAAGTGAACTCATTGGTTCCCATTTGGATCCTGACCTCTAACTTCCAACTTGGACTACCTTTAAATCTCGGGTATGTGGTCAATACTGAATCGGTTCGGATTCCTCCTTGCCATCGGTTCGGTTCGGGTCCTTCACGTCGTATTGGTTCGGTTCGGGTTCCCTTTTGCTCCTTCAGTTTGCTTCATTGGTTCGGTTCGGCTACATCATCCCCAGGCTTCCCTTTCGGTTCGGTGCTCCACTTCATGATGCGGTTCGGTTCGGGTCTACCTCCTCAATACGGTTCGGTTCGGGTCTACCTCCTCAATGCAGTTCGGTTCGGGTCCCCCACTCTCTTAGCTCTTGGCTTGGCCTTCTGGTCCGATCTGATCCCCTTCCTTATTCCCATCCGCTCCGATCCGATCCCCCTTCCTTAGCCCGATCCGATCCCAGTTCAACCTTTGTGACCTTCCTTTTTGCCATACCTTCTCTTGTGCTAAGCTACGGTTCGGTTCGGTGATCCTTTGCCCGGTCCGAGCCCATCCACCCGATCCAATCCGAAAGCCTGCACTGTTTTTCTGCAACTTTTCCAGCGAGCATTTTACGCCATTCGACGACGTTTTCGACCATTCTATCTATTCTAATCAATCACAAAGCATACCACAAAGTCATAGCAACAAGTAGAAGTGACCTCAAACACCAAAACAACAATATGATAGGTTAAAATGGATCAAACATAGCCAAAACCCCATATTTTCCCTTAAGCATGTTTAAGCCAAACTAACGATAAGATTAACAAAACTTAACCAAATTAGCCAAATTTTCTAACAGAAGCCTAAAATAATATTTAAGAATTTATGAATATTTTTCCAGATTTTTATCATGCATAAATTCGCTAATTATCACTAATCACCCCTTAATCCCCCAAATTCCGGGATTTGCAAAATTAGTCGAAATTAACCCAAATTCATATCAGAGGCATAAAATGATGTTTTAGAATTTTAGGAATTTTTCTAGATTTTTCTGAGCCCTAATTTCGCTGATCTTCGCTAATTACCATAATTAGCCGTAATTAGTGAAAAACAATGCAAATCACTCACCTTTGCCATAAAGTAATCTATAAATCTGAAATGATTCTCTGTTTGGGTCGAATTCTAATGTGTTCCAGCAGCTCTAATCTTGATTTGGTGAAGATCTCCCTTGATTTGATGTTGCTAATCTCAATCTTCAAGTTGTAGGTGATTTGGAGGTGTTTTAGAGTTTGGAGGTCATTTTTAGGGTTTCTTAGAGGTAAGTGGAGGCTAGAAAACTGAAATGAAATGAAATCCTAACTCATTTCAGCCTCCCCATAACCCTAATCCCGAAATGGGTTATGAGCTCATTCACTAATCACCCTATTTGGCACGGTTAAGCAATTTTTCACCTTCCAAACCTTATTTCAGCCATATCTCCCAAATAGTAAGTCCGTTTCTCACATGTGACCACTCTACGGAAAGGTAAACCATCATCTGGAGCCAATGGAAGTGGTTTCAGGTCAAAATTCCTTTTCAATCAAAAGTTATGGCCGAAACAAGATCAGCTAGGGGCAAATCGACAAAAATCATGAACATGGGAAATGGCTCTAATGGTTGTTTCTCAAAGTTACATGACCATACGACTTCATATGGGAAAGAAATAAATATTCTACGATCCTCCAATGCATAGAATGCGGGTTGTTACATTCTCCCCCCTTAAGAAATTTCGCCCCCGAAATTCCCTAACCAAAACACACAAAGGGTCCCGCATGCCTATCAGCCCCAAAACAACAATCAGCATGCAAAACAAGTCTGTCCTAGCATGCGGTTTACTAACAAGGGAAGAAACTATGACTACCAAAACCTTACTAGGCAAAGAATTCTGGATACTTCTTCCTTATCTTCCTCTGTTTCCCAAGTACAGTTTTTTTCATTCTCACCCCACTGGACTTTGACTAGTTTCACCGCCTTCCTTCGAAGCTGCTTCGTATCGTTCCCAACAATACGCATAGGCTTGCGGTTCTCAACCGCCCCGGGTTCAACCTCGATATCGTCCAACTGATCTGGTGAAATAGCCACATTAGGGTCTTGCACAAACTTCCTTAACTGGGAAACATGAAATACGTTGTGAACTCCCGCCATCTTGTCAGGTAGCTCTACTTCATACGCCAAATTCCCAACTTGCTCAAGGACTGGGAATGGACCAACAAATCTTGGTGCTAGCTTACCTCTCCAACCAACATGATGGTGCCTTGCACGGTCTTTCGTACAAAGTTTCAATTGGAACCATACCAATACTGGGCTAATAACTATTATTATCCATAACTCAACCAGATACAAATGGCCATCCCATGACCCTCCAAAATCCAATATATAAGTTCTCAAAAGGTTCTCTAATATACAATTCACTCAAATACCATCATGACCTGACCTAGTCCTTGGTAAACTATCAATATAATCCATTTGAGACTTGTTCTCATTTCCATTTAGGAATTTCTAATGGTTGTAACAAACTACTAGGCTTCTTTTGCTCAGCTTTAACTAACTGGCAATTTATGCATTTGGATATAAACTTCCCAACGTCTTTCTTTATCCTTTCCCAGTAGTAGATCTGCTCCATGTCTTAATACATCTTGTTACCACTGGGATGTATAGTCAATTTCGGGTGATGATATGCTCTAAGCACTTCATCTCTCAGTCCATCTACGTTGGGTACAACTAGTCCCTTATTCTTTCGAAACCACCCTTCTCGATCAAATCCTTACTTGATCATTCTCTTTCCATCAATACCCATCTCTACCCTAGAGATGGTTTCCAATAGATTAGGATCGTCCTTCTAACTGGAACCAATCCACTCAATCAAAATCGATCTAATCGTCAAGCTTACTAGTGTTTCTGAATCCAATTCACTCTTGGGCCTGAAATCATATCCTGTGATATACTCTAGTTGCTTCCGTCCTAGAAACAAAACCCCTAAACTGGCATGTCTCCTACTCAATGAAACTATTACCGCACCCAAATCCTTTACTATGATCACTCTGCCCCATGGAGTCATGGCGACTCCACTGCACTGATCCATAGCCACTAGTCCTTTGCTATGTCCACCCTACCCCATAAAGTCATAACAACTCCACTGCACTGGTTCATAGCCTTACTAATCCTTTACTATGTCCACTTTGCCCTTCGAGTCATGACGACTCTACTGCACTGGCTCATAGTCCTGCTACAATCACTTTGTTCCCCATCGCTGGAACCCTACAGGTGATAGTCTACTCAAGGGAAGAAAAATAGGAACAACATAGCAACCATAACATCCATCAAACAAGTCCTACCTATCACCTGCTAAATTCATAAACACATCGACACCTACATGAGTGGTCTAACCAATCCCAATATGTCGATTCTAGTATGTCTGGTCCAACCAATATCAATAACCAATGGAAGCCCAGCCTCCATACATACACCGATGCCTACTTGATTGGTCCAACCAATCCCAGGCCAATGGAAACCCCGTCTCCCTACGGACTACCGTGCGTCCAACGTACGTTTATCCTCCAAGGATAACTAGATCACGTCCAACGGATCCAAGGTAACGGGTGTAACACCCCACACCCGCTAAGGTCACTCACTATGGGAATGCCTTAACTTCGGTGGAGTATTTTAAGTGAATATAGAACAGAAAAATTACAACAAGACAGATATAAATAATACTTGAAAATCTAAAACATCATTTCATTGCAGTAGAAGATAAACATGTTTGGTTACAATACCAAAACCAACTAAAACAAGAGTCAAGTACTAAATATCCATCCTGATAAAAACATAAGTACATAATCCCACTACATAACTAATAGCCATAATAGAAAAGATAAGCTGAGCTTTACATCAACGGTCCAAGCTCCAAAAGATAGATAAAGCAATCTGATCAAAGCCCACTAGTGCTAGGCCCACTCTGAGAACCTAAGGGTTAGGAAAAAGTTAAAAACAACAGGGTCAGACATAAGTCTGAGCGAGTCCTATAACTTTAACAATACAATCATTAAAGTAATTAGGGTATGATATAAACTTGGTACGGTAATGACTGGGGATAAATGACTACACTAAGCAGCCAACTAGACATAGGATGAACTCAGATATCGGTAAAGACGCATCTACCCACCCAAGGGTAATTACTACACTGCACCACACCAGTCATTCCTACATAAAGGTTGATCCCACCCAAGGACTTAGAAAATATAACCAGTAGTTTCGTGTACCCCTAGCTGACCACATAGGTGTCGTCTGCCCTATCTCCACTAGGTGTACCCACTACTCCCCAAGCGATCAACTCCCTAACGTAGATACCCGTGCTGGCCCACAGTGGGGTGTATCACTCCCCAAAGTGGCAACCCGATACAACCAACGGTGCACGGCTTATACCTACACGATGCAACAACGTCTTACCTACCAGCCCGGGCCCACACAAGCATATGAAACCCGTTGGACTTGCGTTGCCACCGCTAACCCGTTTTGGCCTCTTATAGTCAAACCCAGTACGCGTGTCCCGTCCTCGACTTGGGTCGAGCTCACAAAGATACGTTTTGGGTTACTGGTTGAAATGGGCCCCCACAAGCTACCCACCTAAGCTTGTCCCTTTTCTAGTGCATCCCACTTAACCCTTTAATCATGTTTAATTACATGTTTCCACTTGGTTAAGTATTCTAATCGTATTTTTCTATTGCCACCCAAGGCAACCCACTAGATTTCCACATGCCACCCAAGGCACTTACTTGATTTCCACATGCCACCCAAGGCACCCACTTAACCCCTCATGCCCCACTACATGCTTATCTGGTTAAGTGTTTCTTAATTGATTAAGACCGTAACCTTTGTAAAGACCTCTCACATTAGACTGTCTTTTATGGTAGCTGGATTTGCCGGTCGGGTCCGAGCAGCCTTACGCCATAACAGAGTCTAACCTCGTGTCTTTACACTTGTCACGTATTTAGTTTATGCCTAAGACCTCTCACATTGGGCCAATCATTTGTAGCCGCTGGATTTGCCGGTCGGGTCCGGGCAGTCTTATGCTACAAATGGGTCCAACCTCGTGTCTTAGTCGATTAATTACACCTAATTAATCACCCCCATATTTTGAATTAATTTTCCCTAATTAATTCCAATTTAATGATGTACATAATTGACTCAATTATGTCCATCCACTTATGGTATGCCACATCATACCAATTTCACCACAATTTTGTTTACAAGAATATTAACCCCATCGTTCCCCACGTAATACGCTAACATGACATACTTAAAAGGGAAGATTCATCACAAATACAATGGGTTCAACTTAGCATAACATTAGCATCACATGGGTTTTAAAGGTGTCAACTTGCACATATAACCATAGCATCAAACCCAACTAGCATAAATAATCAACCCAAACTTGCATGAATCACATATGTCATAAAGGGGGTAACTTGCATAGATGTTCATGTCATAGACCTATCATAAAGGTATAAACTTGCATACATGTCATAGGTCTAAAAAGGGATGAACTTGCATATGTTACTCATATCATAAAAAGAGGTAAACATGCATATATATGCATGACATACAAAGGGATAAACTTGCATATGTATGCATATCATACAAAGGTGTAAACTTGCACATGTTATTTGCATATAATCAAACACCAAACTTGCATAACATGTCATACATGAACTTGCATATAATCAAACACCAAACTTGCATAACATGTCATATATGAACTTGCATATAATCAAACACCAAACTTGCATAACATGTCATATATGAACTTGCATATAATCAAACACCAAACTTGCATAACATGGTGTCATAATGGATCAATGTTTATCATAGTGATTTGCATAACTAGCATCATGAACACATAGCATAAAACTTGCATAACTAGCATCATGGACATATAGCATAAAACTTGCATAACTAACATCATGAGCACATAGCATATGATAACATAACTTGCATTGATCCACATTCATAACCATAACCTCATTACATCCTATCATAATTAGTTTAGCAATTGCTTGCTAAAGGCATAGAAACTCACAACTTGTTGATTAGCACTCCTATGAAGAAGATTTAGTTGCTAGAGTTGATTAGGAGTTGATTTGGGAAGCTATCTTCTTCTCTAATTTGTGGAGGCTCCTTCTAAGTTGCATTTTGACGGCATGACGACCTTGTATTTATTTTTAGTATGGATTAGGGTAGTCTTAGGGTGTATTTATAGATTTAGGATGTAGTTTAGGCCCTTAGATTAACCCTAGAAGCCATCAGGTCCGTCCAGCACATCAAAAATCGTCACAAGCCACCAAAACACAGCCCAATAGCCAAAACAGTGCACCCAGGCAAAACTGGCTCGACATGGGCGCACTTCACAGGTACGCCAGTGTATTTTTGTGCTGGCACACTTCACAAGTGCGCCAGTGCATTTCTGGTCTGTTTTCGGTTTTTCTGCCTAACTTCGTTCGTCCATATCTTCTTCATACGGACTCCGATTTTCGAAAACTCAGACTCTATTTCGCGTATTTTTCCGAGACGAACGCAATGGCGCAGCCCGTTTCCCTTGATTCAGGTTTTAAAATTTAATTCTTCCTTGATTTATGTTATAATAAGTTATTCAAAATACGGGTTGTAACATTCTCCCCTCCTTAAAGGATTTCGTCCCCGAAATCTCTAAGTTAAGAAGAACGTATCCTACCAACCAAACAACCATCTACTAAACCATCAAACACTGGCATCCATTGTCCTTAAAGTTTCTAATGCTGTATGAACATATGCAAAAAGTGTGTGTATATGTTCCCTGTCTAATGCAAAATCAGGCGGTCTACTGATGCAGTGGACCCCCTTAATGCAAACCATGATAGTGCCATGCATCCAATATGTATGCGAAAGAACCCTATCGACACATACTATATCTACATGTGTGCACAATCATACACCAAAATGCATCATCCATATGATAACACAACCATTATACATCCATTAATATAGCTACCTACACACAACTATATGCAATATGCAATATGAAGTGACTGAGCCGATCTAGTGTCTAAAGTGTGTGTATATGCATCCACGAGCAACCACTAGCAAACACTTGCATCCACACGCATCCATCAATCATAACATGTCTCAAACACATGTTTCAACCATAGGTTTACCCTATCTAAAGTTCAAAGGTACTAATGAGAGGACATACTAAAGATAAGATAAGAACTAGACAAACGATAAAGGAGAAATTAAAAGACATACCCTCAAAAAGGAATGGGTACAGTGAACGCATCTTCGCTTCTGTCTCCCAAGTAGCGTCGCTCTCATCCTCTCCCCATTGCACTTTGACTAGTTGAACCTCTCTATTTCTCAACTTCCTAATCTCTGACCCAAGGATGCGAGTAGGAGCTCGTCGAATCGTCGCATCACGCTCTACCTCCACTTCTCTAAGCAAGCTCGGCTCTACCACCTCTGCGGTCTCATGTAGGCACTTCCTCAAATGTCACACATGGAATACGTCATGTACACCACTAAGTCTCTCGGGCAAATCCACTCTATATTCCAACTGTTTAATCCTTTCCTTAATAGGAAACGGTCCTACAAACCTTGGTGCTAACTTTCCAACGGACCCAAAGCGAACAACATTCCGTAATGGAGATACTTTGACAAAGACCATGTCCCCAACATCAAACTCAAGATCTGATCTCCTCTTATCCGCATAAGATTTCTGTCTGTCTTGCGCCGCTTTCATCCTTCTTCGAATCAAATCAATCTTTTCCGAAGTTTCTCTAACCATATCGGGCCCAAGCAAGATCTTATCTGTAGATTCCCACCAACATGTAGGTGACCGACAAGGCCTTCCATAAAGAGCTTCGAAAGGAGCCATGCCAATACTAGACTGAAAGCTGTTATTATACGCGAACTCCACCAATGGAAGATGCTCTTCTCATGTACCTCCAAAATCTAAGATACATAGCCTCAAAAGGTCTTCTAGAATACGGTTCACCCTCTCGGTCTGGTCGTCCGTCTGAGGATGATATGCGGTGCTCAAACACAACTGAGTCCCTACCGCCTCTTGCAAACTCTTCCAAAACTCGCTAGTGAAGATAGGATCTTGATCGCTCACTATTCTAGAAGTTACACCATGCAACCAACTATCTCTCGAAGATAAACTGAAGCTAGCCATGGAGCAGTCCTCTTACTCTTCACGGGTATGAAATGGGCGCTCTTAGTAAGTCTGTCTACCACCACCCAAATTCCCGTATTACCCTTCCTCGATCTCGGTAACCCATCAGTAAAATCCATCGAGACGCTATCCCACTGCCATTGCGGAACCTCCAATGGGTGAAGCAACCCACCGGGTTTCTTTTGCTCCGCCTTCACTTGTTGGCACACCAAGCATCTAGCGACATACTCGGCCACATCTTTCTTCATACCATCCCAAAAGAAAACTCGCTTCATGTCTTGGTACATCTTGTCCCCACCGGGATGAATGGTCATCTTCGAACGATGTGCATCATCAAGAATAGCCTCCCTCAAACCCTCGTCTTGCGGTACACAAAGTCTACCGTCTCTACGCAACCACCCCCTATCGTCTAGGGTGTACCAACTCAAATGGCTGGACGACTCCCCCCTTATGAGCTTCTCTACTAACTCAACCAACTATGGGTCGTCCTGCTGTGCCTCACCAACCCGTCCCAAAAGAGTAGGTCTGACCTCTAAGGATGCTAGCAAACCGGGTATAAAGTCAACGGAAGGTCTGAAATCAAACATCGAGATAAATTCCAAGCTTCGTCGTTCCACGAACAACGGATTCAAGGACAACCTTTTTCTGCTTAAGGCGTCTGCCACCACGTTACCCTTGCCAGGGGTATACGCTATCTCGAAATCATAGGATGCTAAGAACTCCATCCACCTTTGTTTCCTTAAGTTCAAATCCTTTTGAGAAAACAAGTACTTCAATGATTTGTGGTCAGTGAACAATTCGAACCTCTCGCCAAGAAGATAATGGAGCCAAGACTTAAGCGCAAAAACAATAGCGGTCAACTTTAGATCATGTGTAGGGTAATTTTTCTCATGCGCTCTCAACTTCCTTCCACCATAGGCTATTACCCTTCCCTCTTGCATTAAGACTGCGCCTAGTCCTGTCCCACAAGCATCGGTATAAACAACAAATGGCTTACTCCCATCTGGCAACACTAAGACTGGAGCTGTGGTTAAAGCTCTCTTTAACCGTTGGAACGCATCATCACAATCTACGTCCCATGTGAAGACTAGATTCTTCTTTGTCAAGCGAGTTAATGGGGCTGATATCTTCGCGAAGTCCTTGATAAACTTCCTATAGTAGCCAGCCAACCCCAAGAAACTCCTCACCTCGGTAGCATTCTTCGTAACCTTCCAATCTTGGATGGACACTACCTTCGCGGGATCCACAGCTATCCCTTCCTTGGAGACCACGTGCCCTAAGAACCGCACTTCCTTCCTCCAAAAGTGAAATTTAGAGAATTTAGCCTTAAGGCTATGCGCTCGAAGAGTCTCCAACACTTCCCTAAGATGTAGGGCATGCTCTTCTTCACTCTTAGAAAAGACTAAGATGTCATCCACAAAGACCATCACGAACTTATTAAGGTACTCCCTGAACACCCTACTCATCAAATCAACAAAGTATGCAGGGGCGTTCGTCAAACCAAAGGGCATCACCAGCCACTCATAGAAACCATCCGGTGTCCTAAGGGCAGTCTTCTCTATACTATCCTCAGCCACTCTCAACTAATGAAACCCCGTGGCTAAGTCCAACTGCGAAAACACTGAGGCACCAACCAACTGATCAAAGAGATCATCAATCCTCGGCAATGGGTGTCTATTCTTCTTTGTAAGCTTGTTGAGTTCTCTATAGTCTGCACAAAATCTGAGGGACCCATCCGCCTTCGTGGAAAAAACCACTGGAGCACCCCACTCCGATATACTTCGTCTTATGAACCCCTTCTCAAGCAACTCCCCTACTTGCTTATTGAGTTCCCTCCTCTCACGAGGAGCCATGTGGCGCACTGGCAAAGATACTGATTTAGCATTGTCTACCAGATATATTTGGAAGTCTATCTCCCGCTTCGGAGGTAAGCCCTTCACCTCCTCAAACACATCCGAGTATTCCCGGACCACTCTAACAGATCGCAAACTCTCGACCGAAGCTTCAAGCGATTCAAGATAACTTAGCATAACAGAATTCATGGGATTATAAGAGATCTCGAGAGTGTTACCCAAGCGGGTCATGAGCCTAACAACTCTCCTTTCACAATCAAGAACGGCACCATTACTGGATAACCAGTCCATGCCCAAAATTAACCCATAGCCCGTGAAGCCCAAAACAAAAGCATCACATCTAAACTCAACGCTAAGTATGGAAATCTTCAAACCCAAACATATCATGGACAAATAAGTGGAGCCCCCAATTGGGTTTGAAACAACCAAGGGATCATCTACTAGACTGGTGTCTAAGTGCAGTGACTCAACTAATGATGATGAGATAAACGAATGCGATGCGCCAGAGTCGAATAAAGTACGGACAGGATGATCAAACAGAAAAACTAGACTTTCAACGGAAATAGTTCTACCTCTTTCCTGAATCGGTGGAACCGCGAGAGCCTGAACTTGCCCCCTTGCCTGACCTGGTGCCATAAGAGCTTGCACCTGTCCTCCTGAGGTAGATCCCGTCCTCTGCCCCTTCTTAGGGCAGTCCTTCACTAGATGCCCTGCTTCGCCACAGTGGAAGTAGCCAGTCTTCTTCTTCTTTCGACAATCTTTGCTTAGGTGGCCTGGTGTCCCGCAATTGAAGCACTTCTTCTTTCCCTTGCCACCGTTGCCTTTCCCACCCTTGTTTTGCTGTTGCTGTTGAGGTCTCTTCTGATCTCCTTTCTTCTCGGGTGCCTTATTAGCATTGGGACCCTTCTCTTCCTCATGCATAAGTGCCATGTCTACTAGCTTCTCAAAGGTGGCCCCCATAGGGATGTGAGTCATAGCCAATCCATGCATCGGTTCATTCAAGCCCTTAACGAACCTCAAAGCCTTCTTCTCCGGTGTATTCACCATGTCTATGCCAAATCTTGCTAGCTGATTAAACTTGTTGACATATTCCTTCACTGATAAGTTTCCTTGCTTTAATGTCAAGAACCTTTCCATATAAAGATTTTCTTCGGCACGTGAGAGAAACTTTGCCTCAATCCTTTGCCTGAAATCCGCCCAAGAGTCAACAGGGCGCTCTCCATTAGTGACCTCCCACCAGAACGAGGCCTCTCCCTTCATTAACCAAGCAGCTAACTTGACTTTCTTTCCTTCTTCCATCTCAAAGATATCTATCAACTCTTCCACCTCCTTAAGCCAATCCCTAGCTTCCACAAAAGTTTCTGATCCTTGAAAAGGTTTCCCTCCCATAGCCTTAAATTCCTTGCAAGTCTTAGCAAAAGTATCCGTGCGAGGAGGAGGAGGAAGATCGGGTGCAACTGGTGGTGGAGGAACATTTGCCGGACCCGCAGCGGCGGCCCTAGCCTCCATCAATCTCCTATACCATACTGGTATCGTCACACCCTCCGGAAAGTTAAGATCTTCAGCCATGCTGAAACGAAAAAGGAAAGATTCAAAACGGAGAATTCGAAAGATAAAGATATGGCTATTGGGGATTATGCTTTTCTTTCAAAAACTTTTCTCTTAAAAACATGTTTTTGATAATACTTCTTCCAAAAATGTTTTTAGAAAAATAGTTTTTCTAAAAATTTTATCTGTTCTGGTAACCTTCAGCTCTGATACCACGTGTAACACCCCACACCCGCTAAGGTCACTCACTATGGGAATGCCTTAACTTCGGTGGAGTATTTTAAGTGAATATAGAACAGAAAAATTACAACAAGACAGATATAAATAATACTTGAAAATCTAAAACATCATTTCATTGCAGCAAATGATAAACATGTTTGGTTACAATACCAAAACCAACTAAAACAAGAGTCAAGTACTAAATATCCATCCTGATAAAAACATAAGTACATAATCCCACTACATAACTAATAGCCATAATAGAAAAGATAAGCTGAGCTTTACATCAACGGTCCAAGCTCCAAAAGATAGATAAAGCAATCTGATCAAAGCCCACTAGTGCTAGGCCCACTCTGAGAACCTAAGGGTTGGGAAAAAGATAAAAACAACGGGGTCAGACATAAGTCTGAGCGAGTCCTATAACTTTAACAATACAATCATTAAAGTAATTAAGGTATGATATAAACTTGGTACGGTAATGACTGGGGATAAATGACTACACTAAGTAGCCAACTAGACATAGGATGAACTAAGATATCGGTAAAGACGAATCTACCCACCCAAGGGTAATTACTATACTGCACCACACCAGTCATTCCTACTTAAAGGTTGATCCCACCCAAGGACTTAGAAAATATAACCAGTAGTTTCGTGTACCCCTAGCTGACCACATAGGTGCCGTCTGCCCCTATCTCCACTAGGTGTACCCACTACTCCCCAAGCGATCGGCTCCCTAACGTAGATACCCATGCTGGCCCCACAGTGGGGTGTATCACTCCCCAAAGTGGCAACCCGATACAACCAACGGTGCACGACTTATACCTACACGATGCAACAACGTCTTACCTACCAGCCCGGGCCCACACATGCATATGAAACCCGTTGGACTTGCGTTGCCACCGCTAACCCGTTTTGGCCTCTTATAGTCAAACCCAGTACGCGTGTCCCGTCCTCGACTTGGGTCGAGCTCACAAAGATACGTTTTGGGTTACTGGTTGAAATGGGCCCCCACAAGCTACCCACCTAAGCTTGTCCCTTTTCTAGTGCATCCCACTTAACCCTTTAATCATGTTTAATTACATGTTTCCACTTGGTTAAGTATTCTAATCGTATTTTCTATTGCCACCCAAGGCAACCCACTAGATTTCCACATGCCACCCAAGGCACTTACTTGATTTCAACATGCCACCCAAGGCACCCACTTAACCCCTCATGCCCCACTACATGCTTATTTGGTTAAGTGTTTCTTAATTGATTAAGACCGTAACATTTGTAAAGACCTCTCACATTAGACTGTCTTTTATGGCAGCTGGATTTGCCGGTCGGGTCCGGGCAGCCTTACGCCATAACAGAGTCTAACCTCGTGTCTTTACACTTGTCACGTATTTAGTTTATGCCTAAGACCTCTCACATTGGGCCAATCATTTGTAGCCGCTGGATTTGCCGGTCGGGTCCGGGCAGTCTTATGCTACAAATGGGTCCAACCTCGTGTCTTAGTCGATTAATTACACCTAATTAATCACCCCCATATTTTTAATTAATTTTCCCTAATTAATTCCAATTTAATAATGTACATAATTGACTCAATTATGTCCATCCACTTATGGTATGCCACATCATACCAATTTCACCACAATTTTGTTAACAAGAATATTCACCCCATCGTTCCCCACGTAATACGCTAACATGACATACTTAAAAGGGAAGATTCATCACAAATATAATGGGTTCAACTTAGCATAACATTAGCATCACATGGGTTTTAAAGGTGTCAACTTGCATATATGACCATAGCATCAAACCCAACTAGCATAAATAATCAACCCAAACTTGCATGAATCACATATGTCATAAAGGGGGTAACTTGCATAGATGTTCATGTCATAGACCTATCATAAAGGTATAAACTTGCATACATGTCATAGGTCTAAAAAGGGATGAACTTGCATATGTTACTCATATCATAAAAAGGGGTAAACATGCATATATATGCATGACATACAAAGGGGTAAACTTGCATATGTATGCATATCATACAAAGGTGTAAACTTGCACATGTTATTTGCATATAATCAAACACCAAACTTGCATAACATGTCATATATGAACTTGCATATAATCAAACACCAAACTTGCATAACATGTCATATATGAACTTGCATATAATCAAACACCAAACTTGCATAACATGGTGTCATAATGGATCAATGTTTATCATAGTGATTTGCATAACTAGCATCATGAACACATAGCATAAAACTTGCATAACTAGCATCATGGACATATAGCATAAAACTTGCATAACTAACATCATGAGCACATAGCATATGATAACATAACTTGCATTGATCCACATTCATAACCATAACCTCATTACATCCTATCATAATTAGTTTAGCAATTGCTTGCTAAAGGCATAGAAACTCACAACTTGTTGATTAGCACTCCTATGAAGGAGATTTAGTTGCTAGAGTTGATTTGGGAAGCTATCTTCTTCTCTAATTTGTGGAGGCTCCTTCTAAGTTGCATTTTGACGGCATGACGGCCTTGTATTTATTTTTAGTATGGATTAGGGTAGTCTTAGGGTGTATTTGTAGATTTAGGATGTAGTTTAGGCCCTTAGATTAACCATAGAAGCCATCAGGTCCGTCCAGCACATCAAAAATCGTCACAAGCCACCAAAACACAGCCCAACAGCCAAAACAGTGCACCCAGGCCAAACTGGCTCGACATGGGCGCACTTCACAGCTGCGCCAGTGTATTTTTGTGCTGGTGCACTTCACAAGTGCGCCAGTGCATTTCTAGCCTGTTTTCGGTTTTTTTGCCTAACTTCGTTCGTCTATATCTTCTTCATACGGACTCCGATTTTCGAAAACTCGGACTCTATTTCGCGTATTTTTCCGAGACGAACACAATGGCGCAGCCCGTTTCCCTTGATTCAGATTTTAAAATTTAATTCTGCCTTGATTTATGTTATAATATGTTATTCAAAATACGGGTTGTTACAACGGGCGTCCCCAGATACCCCTGCTTTAAGTCCGCCTAAAATACTTGAGTCCAACCCAAGTCTATCCATTGTCTTGCTGCCCTCTCGAGTCCAATTCAAGCCGGATCCAATTCCTTGCAGCCTTCTCGAGTCAAACTCGAGTCAATCTATAACTCAGACCCAGTATTGAGTATCCATTAGTGACAAACTCTAGTCCAACGTGAGTCGTCTCCCTATTCGTTGCATCTCCAAGATCAACGAACACCCATTTTCTTTTACGAGTTCAAGTCCAACTTGAATCGCCCTAATCTTCGTTGTATCTTCCATGATCAATGAACACATCCTATTCCTTCAAAGTTCTACTATCTAATAGAGAACATCAACATAGGGTCCTAAACAATCCATTACTTTGCATCTTTCTCGAGTCCCAGTCGAGCAATCTCATAACCCTATCGAGTCTAACTCTGGGAAGTCTATACCATTGAACAGTCTTATCATGTTCCCTCTGCCCATCACTCCTCGAGTAAACCAAGATATCATCCAATGAAAAATCACAGCAACTATTTACCCCTCACGCAAACCATCCTTGTCGAAATCGACATTCCCCAAGCACAAGCCCCAAAGGCCTAAACCAATATCAGACAAACACCCAAGGAACATCTCCTCCGAGTTCGGACAACCCACGTGAGGTGATACTAGCAAAACAATCTAGCACTGGATCACTCATTTGCCTCTCAGAGACAACTAGAACTTATTACAACGATAACCTTTCAGCTTTCTTAACTCCAGTTACTATCGCCACCACTAGGTAGGTACCTAATACCACCCTATTCCTTTGGAGTAGATCGACTCCCCAAAATAATGCTAAACCTAGTAAAGCCCAAAACAAAGCAAACACAAACAAACATACATCCATGACTCGATAAGACCACGTTACGGCAAATCATGCTAAGGTTAGTCGAACCACCAATCGGGTTCGTCACAACTAGAGGTCTATTGACTATCTCGGGTTTGTCAAACAATACCCAAACAGAAACATCTTAAATAGAAAGCATACCTTTTATAACGACACCCTTTCCCTTCTGCGCCGCACTTGGAACATTCGACGAAGAAGGAACAGCGTTGATAGCATACGCTTTCACAATCTGCTTCTCCCTAGGAGGTTGTGGGCAATCATCCTTGTGATGTCCCGCCTGGCCACAGTTAAAGCACTTCCTTTCCCCAGGCTTTTCTCGACAATCTCTTGCATAGTGGTCCTTCTTGCCACAACTAAAGAATTCGCCATCTTTCTTATTTTCTTATTCTGACCATCCTTGGTTGGGTTTTGCTTCCTCTTACTCTGAGAATTCTTCTTGCCTTCACCGCTTGCTTGCGGCTTTGGCTCCTCTATAGATGCAATAGAAACTTCGGTCTTCGACTTAGGGAAAAGGCTCTCTGACCTTAATGCCTTTCCTACAATAGATTCGAACGTCTCATCGATATGGTTTATAAGTCTTTCCCCCAAGTACCCATCCAAGCCAGTTATGAACTTCTCGTTCTTCTTTTCGACTGTATCGATAAGGGACCATCCATATTTCGATAAAGTATCGAATTTTGCGATGTACTCCGAGACTGCCCTACCATTCTGCTTAAGCTCCAAGAACTTCCTGAACAATTCTGATTTATGAGCAGCTGGAATAAACTTATCAAAAAAGTGAGTCTTAAACTGATTCCAAGTAACTTGATCCTCTGGAGTAGCTGTCTTAATGGCATTCCACTAATTCATCGCTCGCCCTTGCAGCTGACGAGACGCTAGCCTTCTCTTCATCGTATCCTCAATACCCAAGTCGTCGAAGATACGATCACAGCTATCCAACCAATCCTGAACATCTGTGGCCGACTCCATTCCGTGGAATGGCTTTCCACCAAGGTTAGTGTAATCCATGCACAACTTGGCGAAGTCGACCCTAGGCGCCTACACTACTGGACCACCACCATTTCCGGGATTGGGAACTGCTCCCTGAACATCCCTAAGCATCTCCCTTATGAAGTTAGTGAACATCGTCCTCATGTTAGGAGCATTTCCATTATTGGTCCCTCTACCAGCACCCCTCGTGTATCGGCTCATCGTTCAATCTATAAAGAGAAAACGATTAACCATATCCATAGTGGTGCCAGTGCAGTACGACTTCATCCTTAGCTATACTAATAATATATATAGATATAGCTTTTGAAAACAAAAATAATCACAAATACGCGCTCTCATATATGTACTATCTCTCCCTGGTGTCTTTCCCTAGGTTAACTACGCAACCAAGAGCTCTGATACCAAATGTGACGGCCCGCCCCGCACCAACCGACATTTACTCCAAAAGTCCGTTGTACACATGTCCAGTTAGCACGGAACGGCCGTCAGAAGGAAAGGAAAGAAGGAAATGAACTAACAAGGAACCTGTAGAATGTCTCACAGTGCATGGAATAAAATATAATAACAACATACTTGACATAAAACAGATGAGACAGTGCATAAGCTGAAAACAAACTAACATAGCAGCGGAAAATCCAAGTACAACTTATGATCCAAAGCCAACATTATTACAACTTTTCAAACTGTCTCAAAAAGAAAAAGCAAGATAAGGGAGGTACACTACTAATGCCCAAGTAGCGACCACCAACGACACAAGGAGAATATCTATATGTATCATATGTGGAAGCCTCCTGCTCGTATCCGATACAGCAACTCGTGCATCACCAGCTAACCTGTCTCTAGTCTGCTCGTGAGAGCACCCAGAGTAATAAGAAGAGACATAAAACTCTGGGTCAGACAAAAAGTCTGGTATGAGCGATAAGCAACAAAACATAACAATAATAGGTATAATCCAATCATACCTGAACCTGGACCTGCAACCAAAGAGTTAGCACTACATACCGTACAACACTCTAAGGTGCCACTAACATATAATGTAAAGATACGGGGGAGGGGGTGTGCATGTCATAGTGATGGCAAACAGTCAAGCATAGCAACCATCCTCACATCTCTCACTCAGTGCGTAAAGCATACGATACCCGTTACTTTGGTCACCTAATTCTTTGGGCCGTGACGGAATCCAATCCCGTACAACTATCACTACAAGCCCCTAATTTGTCTCTCAGTAGTGAACCAAGGTTATGAATACCGACAACCCCTTTGCACATGTCCCGCAGCAAAGCCCAATCATGAAGTGAACTCATTGGTTCCCATCTGAATCTTGAGCTCTAACTTCCAACTTGGACTACCTTTGCATCTCGGGTTTTTGGTCAATACTGGATCGGTTCGGATTCCTCCTTGCCATCAGTTCGGTTCGGGTCCTTCACGTCGTATTGGTTCGGTTCGGGTTCCCTTTTGCTCCATCAGTTTGCTTCATTGGTTCGGTTCAGCTACATCATCCCCAGGCTTCCCGTTCGGTTCAGTGCTCCACTTCATGATGCGGTTCGGCTCGGGTCTACCTCCTCAATGCGGTTCGGTTCGGGTCCTCCACTCTCTTAGCTCCTGGCTTGGCCTTTTGGTCCGATCCGATCCCCTTCCTTATTCCCATCCGCTCCGATCCGATCCCCCTTCCTTAGCCCGATCCGATCCCAGTTCAACCTTTGTGACCTTCCTTTTTGCCATACCTTCTCTTGAGCTAAGCTACGGTTCGGTGATCCTTTGCCCGGTCCGAGCCCATCCACCGATCCGATCCGAAAGCCTGCACTGTTTTTCTGCAACTTTTCCAGCGAGCATTTTACGTCATTCGACGACGTTTTCATCCATTCTATCTATTCTAATCAATCACAAAGTGTACCACAAAGTCATATAAACAAGTAGAAGTGACCTCAAACACCAAAACAACAATATGATAGGTTAAAATGGATCAAACATAGCCAAAACCCCATATTTTCCCTTAAGCATGTTTAAGCCAAACTAATGATAGGATTAACAAAACTTAACCAAATTTTCTAACAGAAGCCTAAAATAATATTTAAGAATTTATGAATATTTTTCCAGATTTTTAACATGCATAAATTCGCTAATTATCACTAATCACCCTTTAATCCCCCAAATTCCGGGATTTGCAAAATTAGTCGAAATTAACCCAAATTCATATCAGAGGCATAAAATGATGTTTTAGAATTTAAGGAATTTTTCTAGATTTTTCTGAGCCATAATTTCGCTAATCTTCGCTAATTACCATAATTAGCCGTAATTAGTGAAAAACAATGCAAATCACTCACCTTTGCCACAAAGTAAACTATAAATCTGAAATGATTCTCTGTTTGGGTCGAATTCTAATGTGTTCAGCAGCTCTAATCTGGATTTGGTGAAGATCTCCCTTGATTTGATGTTGCTAATCTCAATCTTCAAGTTGTAGTTGATTTGGAGGTGTTTTAGAGGTTGGAGGCCATTTTTAGGGTTTCTTAGAGATAAGTGGAGGCTAGAAAACTGAAATGAAATGAAACCCTAACTCATTTCAGCCTCCCCATAACCCTAATCCCGAAATGGGTTATGGGCCCATTCACTAATCACCCTATTTGGCCCGGTTAAGCAGTTTTTCACCTTCCAAACCTTATTTCAGTCATATCTCCCAAACGTAAGTCCGTTTCTCACATGTGGCCACTCTACGGAAAGGTAAACCATCATCCGGAGCCAATGGAAGTGGTTTCAGGTCAAAATTCCTTTCCAATCAAAAGTTATGGCCGAAACAAGATCAGCTAGGGGCAAAACGGTCATTTAAAAATCGACAAAAATCATGAACATGGAAAATGGCTCTAATGGTTGTTTTCCAAAGTTACATGACCATACGACTTCATATGTGAAAGAAATAAATATTCTACGATCCTCCAATGCGTAGAATGCGGGTTGTTACAATTTTACTAGCACATGAAGCTAGACTTAAAAGGAAGAAATCTCAATGAAGCGACTTTACCATTAATTATGTTGTTAACAAAAGTAATGATATCAACATAAATCAAGCCAACAATACTTACAGAGGAGAACAAACCTTTCAAAGAGGCAACCCCACCACCAAAGGAAGAAGTGGTAGAGGACGCTGGAGAAACAACAACAATCAACCAAAGTGTCAAATATGTGAAAGATTTGGTCACACTACCATCAAGTGTTATTTTCGATACAACTCAAACTACCCAGAAAATCAAGCCAACAACAATGGTTAAAGAATTCCAAACTTCACTACCAATTTTGCATAGGCACAAGGTGGTTCGATTAGTCAAATTGACAACTCAAGGAATCAAAATGAACAAGCCAGAGCTGACCACATTCAAGATGAATCACGATACCCAGACTCAAGAGCTAGCAATCTAAATCTTGGGGACAAAGAATACAAAGGTAACCAAACTATAAGTATGCGCAATGATAAGTGTGTTAAAATTTCTCATACTAGCACTAGTAGTATATAACTGGTAATAGGAAATTATTTTTACATAGCTTATTAGGAGTCCCCGCTATTAAGAAGAACCTAATTAGTTCGTCTCAATGTGCTAGAGACAATAACATATACTTTGATTTTTCCCCCTAAATACTGTGCAGTTAGAGACATACTAACTAGGGAAATTCTTCTACAAGATGATGTTGTAAAGAGACTCTATGAACTCAATCTCAACAACTACAATTCTACTATCAGTGAACTCCACATTGCAATCTGACCGATGTAACTGATGAAATTCAAACTAGAAACGTCTATGATTTATGGCACTATAAATTAGGTCATCCTAGTGCTAGTATTGTAACCAAAACTCTTAATGATAATACTATAAATTTTGTTCCTACAAAATTTCCTTATGTTAGCACTTTTTGTCAAATGGTAAAAAGTCACAAATTACCCTTTTCTGATTCATTAACTAAATATGCTAGACCTGGACAATTAATTACCACTGATATTTGAGGTCCATCTCTAATATTTTCTGATTATGGATATATATACTGCATATCATTTGTTGATGTTTAATATAGACATACGTGGATATACTTCTTAAAAGCTAAGTCTGATACTAAAAATGCAGTCATCAGTTTTATCAAAATGTTTGAAAATCAAGTAAACTGTCCAATTAAAATCATGCAATCTAATGGAGGGTTAGAATACAAATCTCTAACTGATTACTTCAAATATAAGGGCATTACACATAGAATGACATGTCCCTATATATCTGAGAAGAATGACATAGTTGAGAGGAAACATAGACACATAATTTAATCAGGTTTAACTTTACTAGCCCAAGCATCTTTACCACTTAAGTTTTGGCCTGATGCTTTCAATACTGTAGTATATTTAATAAATAGAATGCCCGCTAGAGTACTGAAAGACATCACTCCTCTTGAAAGGCTATTTAATGAAAAACCTGATTACAATAGTCTAAAATTCTTTGGTTGTTTATGTTTTCCTTACTTAAGGATTTATAACAATTACAACTTGACTATAGATTTAGACCCTGTACATTCATAGGTTACTATAAAATCAAAAAGGGTTTAGATGTATAGATAAGTCCGTTATAATATTTACAAGAAGACATGTTATTTTTGAAGAGAATATCTCCCCTTATAGCAGATCAAATACACAAACCACAAACAAGATATACAATCCAAAGTTTAGTATACATAATCTGCATAGTATTATTGACATGTGGCATCGTAAGAAAGGTGACAAGGCTATTAGTAACTCTGAAGGCCACCACAGTGATAATGAAACTGATGATGATTTGCCAGAGCAAACTAGCCATGTCGATTAATCACCTACAAAATCAAGTTGCAAAAAATCAGAAGCAGTGAGAGAAGAAATCAGCAATGACTGCAATGAAAATACTAGCAGTAGACAAAATGACTCACCTACTCAACACCTACCACATCAAACTGTACATCCAATGATAACCGGATCCAAAAGAGGCATATTTAAACTAAAGACTTATACTGCATTCATCACTGAAGAAGAACCAAATAGTTATCAACAAGCAGTTAAACACAAAGAGTGGAGAAAAGCAATGGATGAAGAATATCAAGCAGTGATGAACAACTATACATGGGAACTAGTGCATCCACCGAGCAACAAGAATATAATTGGGTGCAAGTTGGTATATATACTGAAAAAGAACCTAGATGGGTCCATTAATAGATACAAAGAAAGACTTGTTGCAAAGGGGTTCACACAAGAATTTGGTTTTGATTACAATGAAACTTTCTCACCAGTTGTAAAACCCTCAACTATTAGACTTATATTGACTATATCATTAAATAATAATTGGAAAATCAAGCAGCTAAATGTCAACAATGCATTCTTAAATGGAAATCTACATGAAGAAATATTCATGCAACAACCCCAAGGTTACATACAAGATCCAACACTAGTATGCAAACTAAACAGAGCTATCTATGGTCTGAAGTAAACACCTAGAGTATGGTTTGAAAGACTCAAAGCAAGCTTAACGACATTGGGATATTCACCTACCAGATCTGACACATCTCTATTCATAAGAATCAGTGAAACATCTACCACACACACACACACACACACACACACACACACACACACACATATATATATATATATATATTAATATATGTGGATAATTTAATTATCACAGGCAGCAGTGAAACCGAAATCAGAAAACTGGCAGACTACTTAAACAGTCAGTTCTCAATAAAAGATTTGGGTGAATTATCTTATTTTCTTGGAATAGAAGTCAAAAGGAAATAAGATAAAGAAATTCATCTTTGTCAAAGAAAGTACATTGCAGAACTTCTGAACAAAACAAATATGATTAAAGCAAATGGTCAACCTACTCCTATGATCTCAAATCAACACTTATCAAAGAACATGGGGAAGCTATCTCAAATATTAAAACAGTACAGGAGTGTTGTACGAGCACTACAATATGCTACTGTAACATGAGCTGACATCTCTTTCAGTGTTAACAAAGTGTCTCAATTTTTGCAGGAGCCCAAAATTGAGCATTGGACAGTAGTGAAACGAATACTCATTTATTTAAAAGCACAAAATCAACTTTGGCATATCATTAAAAGGCAGCAAAGACTTAAACATTACGACTTATTCAGATGCTGACTGAGCTACAAACATAGATGATAGAAAACCAGTTTCCGGTTACTGTATTTATGTAGGAGAAAGTCTTATTTCTTGGTGTTTTAAAAAGCAAACAACGATCTCGAGATCAAGCACAGAAGCATAATATAGGAGTGCTGCTAGCACTACAGCCGAGATCTTATGGTTACAATAATTATTAAAGGAGCTAAAGTTATTGTCCAACAGAAACCCTATAATTTAGTGTGACAATTTAAGCATAATTTACATGACAACAAAATCAATTCAAATAATCGCATCAAACACATAGAAATTGATATTTATTTTGTTCGAGAACAAGTTCACAAAGTCACTTTTAGCCAAAAACTTTCACAGATTCAGAGATGCACATGTAATCGAAGAGTTACAAACAAATGCCAAGTAAAAGATGGAACTTTCATACCTGGATCTTACCTGTATCTTCAACCTATGACGAAGGATTGAAATTGCTTACTCTTTACCAATGCCAGTCCACAAAATGGCAAATTTGGGTTGCAAACCCTAACCCTAATTTGAGGGGCGGTAATAAAAGAAAAAAAGAATAATGGAAAAGCAACGGTTACATATCCATTATAACAAAGCAATGGTCACATGCCCATTATAACAAAGCAACGGTCACATGCATATTATAACAAAGCAACAGTCACTTGCCAATTATTCAAGCATATTTACATTTATTTCTTATATTATAAATAGAGGTTTATTTTATACACTTTGTATCAATTCCAATTACAATAATGAAATAAAAAAGTTTATTTTTCACTTCTGCATCCTCCGATCTTCTTTGTTTTCATGTATGTTCAGTCATTTGGTTTTAAGTCCTTTATTTCCATATAATTAACTTCATAAGTATATGGTAATAATAAGACCTAAGCTTTTTATAAATATAAATAATCATTTAGTGAAAATTAGTGAACATTATGGATGTATAATAATTATCCAATAATATTTTTAATCACATGCCTAAAGCATTGGTATTTGTTTAAATACATGTACCATATTTAAGATGCATCACAATTTGTTCATTATGCCTTTCTGTGTATGAACATATTTCCATAAATCTTATTTATCATAGTCTGATGTACATTATACACGCACTAACCAATGATTTTTCAATAATGATGAAGATTGAAATTTGAAGTTCTATACTTAGCAAAACTCATACGTCTTATGTTAGTATGCATTTCAGGATATATAAGTGTCTCATGATAATGTTTTAAGGCTAAGGAGTACAAATACAAGGTGTAGTATAGTGGATATTCATTCTACGAGCAAGGGCATCAATTAAATAGTCTGCATACTCTTTTATTGATATAATTCTATTCCATATAAGATTATCATTTATATGGTTAAAGCATTATATGATACATTTAATTTTAATAATGGATTGGAATGATGCTTCAGTATAATCTAACTCAATTCATAATGTGTGGGAAATCTTTTGAGAATTTGAAGCATATGAACTTTCAAACCAAGATTTGACTCATTTAGGCAATTCGAAGATTCTGTGTTAATGGTATCTCCCTTTATTTTCATCAAGGAGTTCTCTCAAACCCACTTCCTTTTGTTTTGGAATGTTTTGCTTTCCCTTAAAGCAGCGTGAATGGGATTAATTCACATGGGACAAAGGGACACTTGAGTAGCTATAGAGTGATAACATGCATTTCACACAAAGTTGTGCCAGCAATGCTTTGTATCCACTGTAGTGAATATTAGATTATACATTTCATAAGAAAAAGGGCTATTGTAAAGCATGAACATTTCGTATACTCCAGTGAGCATGAAATTATCAGTATCTTTTTAGTTAAATAGACAATGCTACAATTTAGTTCTATTTTTTCAAGAAAAAACAGTTGATTTGTTAACATTGTCTGTTGATGAAAGAACAAACAAAATATCCATGTAAGCTTTCATCGCATTCCTATAAGAGAACCAATAAAGATATGATTCCAATTGAAAAATAATAATATAAATGTGATCCGTATGCGTAGCACCGGTTAACACTTTAATAATAATATGTGATTTTTCACCAACCATCAATTTAATATTCAAAAGCATGACCACTATTAATTAATACACGTAAGAACTTGCTTACATTACTAAAAGGTAAGCATTACACAGCTAATATTAAGTGATAAATGCTACAACAATATTGATTTGTAGTATTAAGAATAATACATAAATATTTAATGTTCAAAACAATTAAGTCATGCACTACAACAAAATAGACTTTTTACAACGGTCAATGCCCGTTGTAATAGGGTTTTCGTAACGGCCATTGTGGCCATTGTATTAACCCATGTTGTAATAAGTACCCTTTTACAATGGTCAGTGGCCGTTGTTAAAACTTTTTTTTACAATGGGCAATGACCGTTGTAATATGGTTTTCGCAACGGACTTTTCGACTGTTGTATTAGGCCATGTTGTAAAAAAACCTTATTTTACAACTAGCATTGCCAGTTGTAATACATATCTATTACAACTATTTTTGCCCATTGTCAAACGGTGCAAAATTAAAAAAACAAATTGATGCAACATATATATATATATATATATATATATATATATAAATACACATACACACAAATTGTACTCGCAATTGTTAAAAACCAATACAAATTATACATTCACATCATTTATAAAGTCGCACATTTAATTATTTTTATACATACTATCACATATTTACAAGAAATAACAAAAAAAATATACTCTTCCTGCGCTTTATAAAAAAACTCGAAAGCAACAACTTTCATTGGTCTAAGAGTTTTCTACAAAAAACGTAGAACATCATTCTTCAAGACCGAACAACCAAGTATATATATATATATATATATATATATATATATATATATATATATATATATTCATGTATTTCTTCACCTCTTTAATATTCCCACTCCATGTGAGCCTTATTTCCTTTTGTTTTCTTATAAGCTCTGACACTGCATCATATGTATTACGTGTTTTGTGTATATATGGTTCTGCAAGAAATTTTTAGAAATAAGGGGTCAAAAATGTCAATAGTTTCAATTTAGAAAATATTATACCTTCTTTGGGTCTTCTGTTGTTGGGTCATTGTTAATCGCACATAAACAAATCTGCATATGCCTTGTCCAAGTAAGCTGCATGCAAACAAGTTCAGCTTTTCTATTATCAAATAGAACTAACAATGTTCGAAACCATCTGATCAATCATATATAGTACTTATAAACATTACTTTTTTATAATCAAAAGAGTTGCTACTTCTGCAAAGTAAATGAAAATTGAATAGAGTATCTAAACCAATTGATGATACCTTAAAGAAATGGTGTCTATGAAATTTGTAGTGCTTGCAATTATTTTAAGTTAGAGAAAAAGCAATAATTAACTAGAACTTTGGTTGAACAGTTTATGGACTGGTTGTAGCCAATTTGAAGAGACGTGTGTGTGTGTGTGTGTATATATATATATATATATATATATATATATATATATATATATATATATATATATGAGGAGAGTTCGCTACACCTCTTATTTTGCACGTGGGATTCCCCCTGAATCACAGCCGCACATCCACCGTTTGTGCAATATTGTGTAGTGAAAAGAGAGAGAATGAGTGGGATTTTATAGTGGAAAGAGAGAGAAAGAACGGTGGATGTGCGGCTGTGATTCAGGGGGAATCTCACGTGTAAAATAAGAGGAGGAGCCGAACCTTCCTCTCTCTCTCTCTCTCTCTCTCTCTCTCTCTATATATATATATATATATATATATATATATATATATATATATATATATGATAGGAAAGTTCTTGTGAGTTTCAACCGCTTGTGACAATTCTTTGTTCTTTCAGGCTCTTATGACAGAAAGGGATGATCATTTTCTGTGCTGTCATGCACTATGAGAAAGAGAAAAAACATAAGAGATGGAAGGTGTTGTAACCAAAAAATGGCCACAGCACCAAAGGTATCCCTAGGATACTTCACTAAATGGTTTAACTTGAATTTAGGGAGCCACAATCACAAAATAAATGGTAAAAAGTAGAGAACACAATGTTTTAGAGTGGTTCGGCTTTAAAAGTAGCCTATGTCCACTATATAGTCACTTCTCATTATCATATTTGAGTTTATAAAGTACATCGATTTATGCGTTTCACTTATTTTATGATAATTCTCTCTTTGATCCAGATTTCACTTGAATATACCAAAGGAATGGTTTGATCTCTCTAAGTGTGGTGGTGATTGATGAATATCTTCAACAATTGAACACTTGAGTGATTTTCCTTGATTCCATGTCGGTTTTGTGTTAGATGTAGGCATTAGAGAGAACTGATGGAGATTAGAGAAGCTTGAAATAGACTTGAGAAATTTCTAGTGGAGTTTAGAGAAGATTTGATACATTTGTTGTTGGAGGAAGATGGAGTGAGCTTGTGAAGCCATTAACGGAGCTTGGAGTGTTTGAAAGTGGTGGAGAAATAATTTGGACAACCCTTCAGGGTGGAAAAATTGGTCCCCTGAATGATGGAGAAGTGGGCTATTTATAGGTGCAGTTTGAAGGTAGTCACAGTGTTGTAATTATGGTGCACAGAGTGTCTGGGTCGGCCTTAAACTTATTTACGAAAATGCCACTTGGTTAAAACCCGACCTACCCATATCTGTTTGCTGAGATGTCAGCTCACGTGGGAAATTATTTGAGCAAACCTTTTTTAATTACGTTGTTGCCACCACTTCTAAATGATGCCGACTCGCATGTGTTTGACAGACTAACCCTTCATAAAATATAATACCGATCCATATTTAATTTTCATGCTCAATCCACACGCCTCATTTTACGTATGGCACATATAATTCCAGCATGTCGACTATACATGCATTGGACTGACCAACATACATATACTATTTCACATTGTCCATGTGTAAATTCTGCTCCAAACTTTTCCTTTAATGCATGACCACATGCATTAGCACTTATCACAAATGTTAAACTACATAAGACCGATCCATGAATTATCTTACTGACCGACCCATGAATATGCTATACGACCGACCCAAAAGCTTTGTTGGAGCTGATCCATACGTGCTGCCAGGATCCCACACATTTCATGTACGTAACGCTTTATTATAATATGTGTGCACTATAACACGCTCTTTGTTAATAGTAGGCAACACTTAGGCTTTTAATGTAATTCACGTGGCAGCTGTAATGCCCTAACATTATTGTGACGACTTCATTCTTTATGCAGCTCAGGTAACGATGTATTTAAATGGAGTCAGCTCATACTCTATGTTAATACGCCAGTCCAAAATGAAGTCGACCCATAGCATGCAAATATATGTGACAATCTTTTCATGCATGTCACGTTGGTAACAATGCACCATCCTCTCTTTGTATGCTACGTGTTTATATATTATCACATAAGGAAGAACGTGCTTGTTTCATGAATGTAATGCTAAGGCCTTTCTTTGATAAAGTAATAGCTGTACCCAACGCAATTTACATTCGCTCTATGCATTCTGTAATATGCCCATTTGGAAATGTCATTTGTCTATGCGAAATTAGTGTGACCGATCCATTAGCTAATATGTGAGCCCGACCGATCCAAAGGACCGAGGCCAACCGACCCAAAGCTCCGAGATCGACCGACCCACGGAATTAACACCGACCAACCCATGGAATTGAGACCAACCGACCTATTCGAACAACATCAATCCGAAATTTCTGACCTGTGTTTCTAACAGGGTTAACATTTGCCCCTTAAAGCTTGTATTTTTACTTGTAAAAAATGCATACTTTCGAAACGAACGTTGTCGTTAATGTATTCTGCGTTAAATGAATATGTATAGGTCGTAGATAAACGTTTAAGTTGGATCAGAGCATTTTTACTTGGATGTTCTTTCTATATCTGGACCAAAGCATGACCTCCTTAGGCTGTCTTTGCTCACTTCTTCACTTCTCGACCGCAGATATTTTAATAGTAAACTTGGGCTCGAATCTCTTCGTTTGGCTTTTAGCTTCTGGCGCATGAGCTATTGCATATGGAAATTGCGTACTTGATCCAAATTTGGTCAAAATTTCAATGTTGAGCACCTGAAAGCTTATTGGTGATGATTCGAACTCAAACAAGCTCTTAAGTGTTATGCCATGTTCTGTAATAACAGAAAAACATTGTGTATTTTTGGGCGAATGTTTGGCTATCAACTGCCCATATCGACAACAGATTAGTCAGTTAAATTTTTTAATTATGGCAAAAATTTATTTTGAATTGAATGATATGTCTATACAGAACTGTCTTATTCAATGGTTTATAATTCGTCAAATATTATCTGCACAAATACAATATTTTAATTCGAATTCGCGTTAACGCTTAAGATCAACTAACCGATAAAAGCTGACTGTGAATTTCAAGCATCATTGTTTTAACGACTTATATGATGGTGTATGACATTTCACATTTGGAAAATATGTATCTGTGATTTATTTTCTGTTTCTTCTTGGAGAAGCTTTGGATATTTGTGCGCCGGCCTAGGGAGTTGTCATTAGTCTTCACTATGGAATAGACTTTTACTGCTCAATGTTCGTCCGCTTTGTCGGTCAAATCTGACATCGGAGACTACATTGGATGCCCCTACTATAGAGAGGTCGTTTATAACCCAACGCCTGTCTTCTCCTACCAATTGAATTGACCTTTTAGGCTTCACTAAGTATTGTTGATCTTTGCTATGGAGAAGTTGCCCTTTGTATGAAAAGGACTTTTGTTGTCATGCCCCCACTTAAGAAGGACTTTGAATTTCGTGCCCCTTCTTGGGCTAAAATCTAACAATTGTCACGTTTGGGGTATTCATACACTACAAAATTGAACTGGTTAATGTCCAACACCCGTCGCATCTAAGATGTTCAGACACTACGTGAGTTAATTGGTTAATGTCCAACACTCGTCGCATCTGAGATATTTAAACACTACACGAGTTAATTGGTTAATGTCCAACACCTGTTGCATCTGAGATATTCAGACACTACGTGAGTTAATTGGTTAATGTCCAACACCCGTCGC
This sequence comes from Allium sativum, assembly GCA_030737875.1. NCBI lineage: Eukaryota > Viridiplantae > Streptophyta > Magnoliopsida > Asparagales > Amaryllidaceae > Allium > Allium sativum. The sequence goes on along the minus strand of CM060925.1, from coordinate 180,895,918 downwards.
ATCTGAGATATTCAGAAACTACGCGAGTTAATTGGTTAATGTCCAACACCCATCGCATCTGAGATATTCAGACACTACACGAGTTAATTGGTTAATGTCCAACACCCGTCGCATCTGAGATATCAGAAACTACACGAGTTAATTGGTTAATGTCCAACACTTGTCGCATCTGAGATATTCAGACACTACTCGAGGTAATTGGTTAATGTCTAATACCCATCGCATCTGAGATATTCAAACACTACGCAAGTTAATTGGATGGTTGTTGTATCGTTTCACGGGGCTGGCACTAATTCCTTTGTCGGATGCTTGCCTTGGCAGGCTATCTTAGTTTAGGAACTGGGCTTTGAGCCCCTCACTTGGGGAAGTGCCCCTTCGACGAAAGTTGCAACCCTCTCGTTTGTTCGTCGTGGTGCTTGTTCGTTGTTTGAATCTTTGAGACTCTTCCTATTCACTTTCCAAGGTAGTGCTTTTTCTATTTTTGCATGTTGATATTTACAGCCTTTGGCGCTTGAACTAGTGTTTTTGTGGTAGCTATTTTTGTCTGATTTTAAAGGAACAAGCGCTCGAAAAATAGCTTGCAATATGAAATCATCTTTTAAGCAAGTTTTGATTTGACATAAAATTTTGCTAGCAAGAAATTTATTCAGACATATATGCTCTTAGTCGTAGAGCTATTGTTCAGTACAGTGCTTGTAAAATATTACAAACTATTTTATGAGAATTTTGAATACAACATGATGTAAAGCATGAAAATAAAGTTGTGGCGATGATGATCGCTTATTCTGAGCCATTAGAGTTGGAATGCCAATCGATGGCCATTATTTGATCACATGCCTTGTAGCAGTCTTGGCTAAAGCTCGGTTACCTGGACTGAATTGATCAGTAGGTTTATTTTGCCCCTGAAGAGATGGAACAAATTCTGAGATTTGTGAATTTTTCATATATTGTTGGAGTCTATTCGAATCAAATCCTCAATTAAGCTTTTCAAATGTCTATATTCATTTGTACTGTGACCGGGTTGATTATGAAAGCGGCAGAACTTCCCAGAGTTCTCTTGATCATCACCTACTTTCTGAAGTTTTGGTGTTAGATGATTTTCGGTGTCTTTAGTCGTAGCAAAGATGTTCTTTGGATTTTCTATCAATGGGGTTAATTCGGAATTCTTGAATAAGCGGGGTTTCTTACTGTTCCGATCATCCCTTCCATCTTTTCCCCTCTTTTGACCACCCTCGGGATTCTTCCGATTGTATTGAGTACCAGCAACTTTGGGAGCTTCAAGAAGTTGGTTACCATCAATAATCTAAAGAGACACAAGATTATTGTCCATTCTCATGTACTCCTCTGTTTTTTTATATAATTTTTCAAGCATGTTTATTTCTTTCATCCTAATCCATCTACCAAATTCACTCTTTTCCTCTATGGCGCTGATTAGAGACATGGGGATTATGTGAGGCTTTGAATTCCTCACTTCGGACAAGGCAACATTAAATCGACTGAAAAAAGCTTTAACGGATTCCCCTGGATTCTGCTTCATTGATGAAAGTGTTATAACATCCCTGGCTTTAGTAGCATACAGGCGGAACTGCTCCTTGAACTTTTTGGTCAAGTCAGAGAACCGGTCTATGGACTTAGCTTTGTGAATCATAGTGACGTGGCACCTTCTAAGTAGAGAGGAAAGTATAAGCATCTCATTTCGTCTGTTTCCTTTACTGCACACATATGCCACTCGTACTTGAACAGAAAGTAGTTAGGATCAACAAGGCCGTTGTACGGAGGCAAAGTTGGAGTGAATTTCTTTGGACACTCTGTTTCTTGGATTCTCTCTGTAAACGGAGTCCTAACGGAAGAGAAATCCTATTCTCTTTCATTGTCATTGCGAGCTTGATTCTTCTTCATGATCTGTTCTATCATATCCAAGATGTATTCTTCAATGTTATGCCGTTCTGCGAAGCTGAGTTCTTTAACAAATATTCATCTGGGCAAGCGATCATGATTAGAGGACCTAGGTCCTTTACCTTCCCGGCGAGGAGGTGCCCTCATGGCGGGACCGGTAACCCTTCGAGTATTTCTGTGGGAATGATTTTTTAGATTTTAGCTTCAAGTCTTCGATGTTAGCCTCGTCATTGTCGCTCAACCAATCATTATCGTCTTCCATGTTGTCATTGAGGTTATGATCAAGAGCGGACGAATCGACATTTCTGTCAAGATCAACATTGACATTTTAAGGGGCTGGATTTGGTCGAGGAATTAGAACTGGATCTAACTTTTCCATCAAAGACTTAGTAGAACTATCCATTCTCTGGTTCAAGTTGGCCACAACTATTTCCAATTCATCTCCCGTTACACCAACTCCACCCTTGGAACATTTGCCAACTTTGAGATTATTCGTTTGCAGCGTAGCTTCATTGAAATACCCCCACGTTCATTAATGTCACTCACAAAGGGAATGCATTAACTTCAGTGAAGCGTTATAGGTAAGAGATGCAGATACACTACAAGACAGACAAATAAAGCAGCGGAAAATAAAGTCATTTTATAAGCAACGTAGTTCACTCAAGCTTTTACAACAATTGACTCAATCATACTTAAAAGTATTACATAAAACTTCTGTCTTGATTCAAAAACTTCCAAGTATATAAGAAGCATAAAACATAGCAAAGTAGCATAAGTCCCGAAATTAAAGTGCAATCACAGCCATAGCCAAAGATAAGAGGTTCCAAGCCATACATCACAGAATCTCTGAGCTTGGAAAGAGAAACGGTCCAAATTAAGCTGAGTTATTCCCTCCCGGACTACCTTGGTGGGGTGGGGACGGAAGAAAAGAAGACGAAAGTGTAATGTCCCGGTTTTTTAAACGACTTTGTTTAATAGTAAAACAATGATTTTTATAATTAAAGTGGAATTAATTTATATTAATGAATAAACAATGGAATATAAATCAGATAATTATAATAAAATTTGTGTAACACCCCACCTCCGCCAGTGCCACTCTTGCAAGGACACTAGCTTTGGAGGGGCGTTAAACAAGGTAAACATGCGTGCAGATATCACAAGACAGAACATATAAGTAAAACAGAGTAAATAAAGCAGCGGATTAAACTAGCATTTCAAAACCATAGTTATATTACAATAAAGTACTTGATCATTATTTTCCAACAAACAAAGTCTAGACAAAAGCATAAACTGAAAAACTGGAATACATAAAGTACTATTCCCAAAGTGAAGTGATAAACCATAGCTAGCCAATGTCCAAAAGCGTACATGAGCAAATCCAGTAAGCAAGCTATAAAGATCCAAGCTAAGCTCCAATGTTCCCACCCTGAGAACCTGAGGGGGGGGGGGAACGGAAGAAAAGAGGCGAAAGAAAACAGGTCAGTCAAAAAGACTGGTAAGCCCTACTAGTATCTGTCTATGAACTAGTAAAGTTAATTGTCATGAGAAGCTGAGATGAACATAAGGATAACAACATACTGGCATGGTGATTAACTAACAAGATAGATAAAGGTGTCATCGCATAATCAAGGTTAAGTTTTGCACCACGGGTGTACTAGCATTCTAACATGCCAAGTAAAAACAAGAATTGATCCCTTGGCCCAAGCTTGGCCCAACATCATGAGGTGACCTAAATCAAGGTCCAACTACTCGGTCTAGTCGATCGGCTCCCTATAAGCCTAACTCGTCAAGTGTCGGCGTCATGCGGCTTAATCATGTAATGTCGTTGACTGTGCAGGGTCCACCCTAGGGTGTATCAGGCCCTATGGTGTAACCCTCTGACACCATACCATGATGCACAGTCCAAACCTACCGGTGCCCGTGTTCAACTCCGGACTTAATGTGCACGACCATGGTCCGCCTGAACAACCGGGGCATCATTCAGCCGTCTCTTTTGGTCTCTTACAATCAGCCCAGTAATCGTGCCCCACCCTAGCCTAGTCCTAGGGTCTTATGATACTACCAAGGAGGTTACTGCTGAAAAGGACCACGCAACTAGGGTTTCTTAACGGGTTAAATGTGGTTAACCCGATCCACACGTGGATTAAATTGGTTAAGAGTACCCAAGGCTCCTGACTTAACCTCGATTAATCCATCAAGCGCAAATTAGTTAAGTATTAAGTGGACCATGACTTAACCCTAATCAGGAGGCATTCATTAACTTAATGTGCTTTAACCTCTCACATTAGACCTTGTTGTGGTTACTAGTTAAGCCGGGCGGGTCCGGGTAGCTTTACACCACAACCTGGTCTAACCTCGGGTTCGTGCACAACATGAGCAACTTCTCACATTGGGTCCTATTGTTTGTAGCCACTAGTTAAGCCGGACGGGTCCGGGTAGATTTATGCTACAAACTCAACCCAACCTCGAGTTGGCCACACTCATATTTTCTAAGTGTCATGTCCATTATGTTTCCAAAACATAATTACAAGTTAACATATCACGTTATGTTATAAAAACCATGTTCATGTCATTATGTTACCCAACCCCAACGTAATCCCATCGTTTACATAATCGCAACAACGCATAAAGGATAAAATAGGAAACTTGGCATAACCATGACATAAAGGTGTTGAAGCCACAAGTTTAACATGGTGGCATATGAAATGTACATATGTTCATATACTTGCATATTGCATTATTAGGCTTCAAAAGCATGCATAAAACCAAACTTAGCATATGAGTGATACATGGTGATAAATAACATGTAGAAGTTGCTAGAAGTTCGCATTTGGCCTCACATGCAAGTTATCATAAGGGATATAATAACTTTCATGTTGCCAAAATGCAACCTTCAACATAAAGCTTGGAGCTTTATGCTCACAATATCAAGTTTAACTTGCATAACATGATAACATGATCAACCCAAACTTGCATAACATAGCAACATGTGTCATACATAATGATTAAACCAACTTGCATAATGATCATCCAAACTTGCATATAATGATCAACCAAACTTGCATATAATGATCAACCAAACTTGCATATCATAATGATCAACCCCAAACTTGCACCATTCATTTAACTTTAGAGTTCACTAAAAAGAAAGTAGAAAAGGGCTTACAATGCTATGAAGACACAAATAATTATTTATTATAAAGATTGAGACGAAGCCCTTATGCAAGCACCAAAAACCCAAATATGCAAGCTCCAAATGAAAACCCTTGAGCCAAATCAATAAAAATCCTTGCTTTGAAATAGAAATGTTGCAACTTGACTTGAATGCAAACTAAGAACACTCATACAAGTTTGAAAGCACTTGTATGAACTCACAATCTCTCATAGAAATAGGCTTAGGAATTTTAGCATGAGAGTGGAGGCCATGAGAGGAACAAATTTGACATAGTTTAGTTGTAGGAATGAATAATGATGATTTAGGCTAGGTGTTAGGTCCTTTTTATAGAAGATTAGGATAGTATTAGCCATAGGATTAACCCTAGATTCAATCCAAGCCATCAAAGCATGTCTTGGGGAAGAAGTCAAGTGTAGGAACCATCTAGGGCCTTTAGATTAAAGCTGAACCATGAGAACCATTCAAATGCAAAATCTGCATTTGAGCGAATCGGCCCACGGGTTGACAGCCAAACACCCTGGATTAACCCCTAGTCGACCTAGCAGGCTCGGGTCGACCTCAAAAATCGGCCGGTTCGGTTATTCCCCTCTCCCAATTCGCTGTTTTGAACATTTTTGCATATTTATTTATTTAATTTTCAATTATATATATATATATATATATATATATCAATATATATATTTATTTCTCTGCGCAACCCATTTCACTTAATTAAGTATACTTTAATTTGTGAATTTTTCGTAAAACTTCGCGAGGCCATATCTTGGTCATACGGACTCCGATTTTCGAAAACTCGGGCTCTATTTCGCGTATTTTTTCCGAGACGAACGCAATGGCACAGCCCGTTTCCCTTGATTCAGATTTTACAGTTTAATTCTGCCTCCATTTATGTTATAACATGTTATTCAAAAATACGGGTTGTTACATTCTCCCCTCCTTAAAGGATTTCGTCCCCGAAATCTCCAAGTTAGGAAGAACGTATCCTACCATCCATCACCCATCTACTCAAAACATCATCCACGTGCAGTCATTGTCCTTAAAGGATTCTAAATGTTGTATGATCATATGCAAAGGTGTGTGTATATGTACTTATCTAATGCAAAAATCAGGCGGTTACTGATTCAGTAAACCTCCTTAATGCAAAGCATGTTAGTGAAATGAGTCCATATGTATGCAAATTCCTAACATAACTCATAGTCTCTACATGAGTGTACATAACATTCATCCATATGCAACATCCACGTGATAGCATAACAAGTTTCATCCATGAATAAGCATAAACACTCATGCATATGCGGTATGAAAGTGTGTGAGCCGATCTTAGTGCCTAATGTGTATCATGCATCCACGAGTATCCACGTGCAAACACTTGCAACCACTTGCAACCATCAAGCATAACATGTTTCAAATACATGTTTCATCCAAAGGGTTTCTACCTAAGGTCCTCATAACATGATTAACGAGATGACAAGATAAACAGGATAAACGCGGATAAACAGAAAGATATGCTAATTAGGAAAGAGGTCGAGAATGTACCCTCAAAAAGAAATGGATAAAGCCCACGCATCTTCTCCTCGGTTTCCCAAGTTGCATCTTCGTCGGCTTCACCCCACTGAACTTTCACCAATTTGACTTCTCGATTCCTCAGTTTCTTGATCTCTGTTCCCAAGATACGAATCAGAGCTTTTCTCAAGGTTGCTTCTTTCTCTACCTCAATGTCTTCAAGAATGCTTGGTTCAACCACCTCAGTGGACTCATGAAGGCACTTTCGGAGATGCGAGACATGAAAGACATTATGCACTCCGGCTAGCTTTTCGGGCAATTCCACCTTATAGGTCATCTTTCCAATTCTCTTTGTGACAGGGAAAGGTCCTACGAACCTTGGTGCCAGCTTCCCCACTGGTCCAAAACGAACCACATTACGTAAAGGAGAAACCTTTATGAAAACCATGTCTCCCACTTCGAATTCCAAATTTGCCCTTCGTCTGTCAGCATAGGATTTCTGTCTGTCTTGGGCCGCTTTCATCCTTCTTCTCACTAATTCAACTTTCTCGGATGTGTCCCGTATCATATCGGGCCCAAGTATAAGTCTATCTGTTGTCTCCCACCAACAAGATGGTGACCTACACGGCCTCCCATACAAAGCTTCAAATGGTGCCATCCCTATGCTGGCTTGATAGCTATTATTATAAGCAAACTCTACAAGAGGAAGGTGGTCTTCCCAAGTACCACCGAAGTCGAGAACACAAAGCCTCAAGAGATCTTCTAGAACTCTATTCACCCTTTCGGTTTGGCCATCCGTTTGGGGGTGATAGGCTGTACTCAGATTCAATCGTGTACCCATCGCTTCTTGCAAACTGTTCCAGAACTGGCTAGTGAAAATTGGGTCACGATCGCTAACTATGCTAGAAGAAACTCCATGCAACCATACTATCTCTCGAAGATAAACAGATGCTAGCCATGATACGGTCCTCTTGCTTTTCAACGGAAAAATGGGTTCTCTTCGTAAGTCTATCAATTATTACCCATATCCCATAAAGCCCAAATAGTTTGGTGACGAACTTCTTCACCCCAACCATATATCACAAATAGGCTAGTCATACTCCTTAGGGGGTTTGCAATAGATCTAAGATTGAGGATAGGGCCGAGAGGATATACTTAAAAGATAGCATGCGAGTAAGCTCTACGGAACAATAGGGATAAAGGATATACTCTTAGAAAGAGATTAAATGCGCGTATCTAGTCTTTGATCTTCTAAGCCGCATTTTCTTGTGCTTAATCCCATCGTGCCCTGACCGTCTTTTAACTTCGCAATTCCATAGTTCTTAATTCTTGTTCCCAAAATATGAGTTAGAACTCATTTCACCGTTGCCTCTCGTTCCACTTCCACTTATTCTTTGCCTAAAATACTTGGCTTAAACATAACTGCGTGCTCATGGTTTCGTGCAAGCTTTCCAAGATTCGTTAGTGAATCTTGGATCTCGTTTACATATTATACGGTATCCCACGCAGAAAACTATCTCTTGAAAACAGTGCCAATCCACGTTGCCAAACTGGAGCTGAGGTAAGGGCTCTCTTGAGCCTTTGAAAAGCAAGCTCACACTCCAAGTCCCATGCAAAGACTAAGTTCTTCTTTGTCAACTTAGTAAGGGGGGCCGAAATCTTAGCGAAGTCCCTGATGAACTTCCTATAGTAGCCCGCCAAACCGAGAAAGCTTCTTACTTCGGTTGCATTCCTAGGAGTCTTCCAATCTTGAACCACAACCACTTTCGCGGGATCCACCGCTATGCCTTGCTTAGAAACTATATGTCCAAGAAACCGAACTTCCCTTCTCCAGAAATGACATTTGGAGAACTTGGCTTTCAACTGATGCGCTCTAAGCGTATCCATCACTTCCTTAAGATGTCTGGCATGCTCTTCCTCATCCTTTGAGAAGATCAGAATATCATCCACGAAAACAGCAACAAACTTGTTGAGGAACTCCCTGAACACCCTACTCATCAAGTCTACGAAGTATGCGATTGCATTAGTCAAACCGAATGGCATGACAAGCCATTCAAAGAATCCATCCGGAGTCCTAAACGCAGTCTTATCGATGCTATCCTCAGCCATTCTAAGCTGATGGAATCCGGTGGCTAGATCGAGTTGAGAGAAAACAGAAGCACCTACAAGCTGGTCAAAGAGATCATCAATCCTCGGTAAAGGGTGCCTATTCTTCTTTGTTAGCTTGTTCAACTCTCGATAATCAACACATAGATGAAGCGAACCATCCGCCTTAGTGGCGAATACCACCGGAGCACCCCATTCAGAAATGCTTCGCCTAATAAAATTCTTCTCAAGCAACTCCTTGATTTGCTTACTGAGCTCCCTTCTTTCTCGAGGGGCCATGTGCCTAACGGGCAATGATACTGGCTTGGCATTATCGACTAGATAAATGCAAAAATCTATCTCTCGTTTAGGGGGTAACCCCTTAACTTCTTCAAAGACATCGGGATAGTCTCGGACCACCCTTACAGATTGCAGATCATCGATGGACGAGTCGAGAGATTCAAGATAACATAACATGACGGGACCCCTAGGGTTACAAGAAATTTCTAGGGTATTACCGAGGCGAGTCATGAGCCTCACTACCCTATGCTCACAGTCAAGAATGGCTCCATAACTGGACAACCAATCCACCTCCAAAATCAACCCGTATCCCATAAACCCGAGAACCTAAACATTACACATGAATTCTATGCTCAAGATAGAGATTTTCAAATCCATACAAACCACAGGTAGATGAGCGGAACCCCCAATTGGATTTGAAACACAAACGGGATCCTCAACTAAGCTAGTACTAGGTGCAAACTTTCAACAATATCAGAAGAGATAAAACTATGCGATGCACCAGAATCAAATAAGGTGCGAACAGGAAAATCAGAAATGTAAACATGAATTTCTATAAAAACTCTACCTCGATCAAAAGCTGGAAGAGCGAGGAGAGCCTGCAATTGCCCTCCAGAGGGTCTTACTTGCTGAGATTTTCCTTGCCCTTGTCCTTGCTTCTTGGGGCAATCCTTGCTAAAATGTCCAGACTCTCCGCAATGAAAGCATCCCCCCAACTTCCTTTTCTTCTTCCTACAGTCTTTGGCTATGTGTCCAGTAATCCCACAGAAGTTGCATTTCCTCTTCTTATTGTTCTTGTATCTTTTCTCGGTATCTTCCTTCTTGCCTTGGGACTCATTTGCCTTGACCTCCTTCTTGTCACTCTTATCTTCCTCTTGGAGTAGGGCCATATTCACCAAACTCTCGAAGGTCGCCCCCAGAGGTATATGAGACATGGCCAAACCGCGCAATGGCTCATTCAATCCTAGAACAAAGTGTAGGGCCTTCTTCCGAGCTGTGTTTACCAATTCTAGACCGAACGGAGCAAGTTGATTAAAATTATCCACGTATTCCCTAACGGTCATGTCCCCTTGCTTTAGAGATAGGAACCTCTCCATCTGAAGATTCTCTTCAGTCGATGATAGAAACTTTAATCCAAACCTTCTCCTAAAGTCATACCAAGTCTCAATTGGTCTAGTAGTGGTGGTGACTACCCACCAATAAGCAGCTTCCCCTTTCAATAGCCATACCGCCAACAGAACTTTCCTACGATCTTCCACATCAAAGATAGCAAAGAGGTCTTCAGTTTCTTTTAACCAGTTTCTTGCCTCCACAGAAGTCTCCGTTCCGACAAAATTCTTGCAACCCATCGCCTTAAAGTCTTTGCAAAGCTCCGCGAAATTCACTTGTGTATGCTGAGGGGGAGGAGGAACCTCAACTACGGGAGGAAGAGAGATGTTAGCGACGGGGGAAGGAGGAGGAATGGTTGCGGGGCCGGCTTCATTCGCCCTTACCTCCATAAATCTCGGGAACCAGACGGGTACTTGAACGCCTTCCGGGATGTTAAAGCGATCGACCATACTAAAACGAAGAAAAAGATAGATTCAGAACGAAGAAACGAAGGATAGTGCTATGGCTTTTGGGGAATAGCCTTTTAAAATAAACTAGACTTTTCTTGGAAAATACTTAATTGGTTTTGAAAATAGTTCTTCAAAAGGTAAGTTTTAAAAAAAAACTTTTGCTCGAATCTTGTTAACCTTATGCTCTGATACCAAATGTAACACCCCACCTCCGCCAGTGCCACTCTTGCAAGGACACTAGCTTTGGAGGGGCGTTAAACAAGGTAAACATGCGTGCAGATATCACAAGACAGAACATATAAGTAAAACAGAGTAAATAAAGCAGCGGATTAAACTAGCATTTCAAAACCATAGTTATATTACAATAAAGTACTTGATCATTATTTTCCAACAAACAAAGTCTAGACAAAAGCATAAAATGAAAAACTGAAATACATAAAGTACTATTCCCAAAGTGAAGTGATAAACCATAGCTAGCCAATGTCCAAAAGCGTACATGAGCAAATCTAGTAAGCAAGCTATAAAGATCCAAGCTAAGCTCCAATGTTCCCACCCAGAGAACCTGAGGGGGGGGAACGGAAGAAAAGAGGCGAAAGAAAACAGGTCAGTCAAAAAGACTGGTAAGCCCTACTACTATCTGTCTATGAACTAGTAAAGTTAACTGTCATGAGAAGCTGAGATGAACATAAGGATAACAACATACTGGCATGGTGATTAACTAACAAGATAGATAAAGGTGTCATCGCATAATCAAGGTTAAGTTTTGCACCACGGGTGTAATAGCATTCTAACATGCCAAGTAAAACAAGAATTGATCCCTTGGCCCAAGCTTGGCCCAACATCATGAGGTGACCTAAATCGAGGTCCAACTACTCGGTCTAGTCGATCGGCTCCCTATAAGCCTAACTCGTCAAGTGTCGGCGTCATGCGGCTTAATCATGTAATGTAGTTGACTGTGCAGGGTCCACCCTAGGGTGTATCAGGCCCTATGGTGTAACCCTCTGACACCATACCATGATGCACAGTCCAAACCTACCGGTGCCCGTGTTCAACTCCGGACTTAATGTGCACGACCATGGTCCGCCTGAACAACCGGGGCATCATTCAGCCGTCTCTTTTGGTCTCTTACAATCAGCCCAGTAATCGTGCCCCACCCTAGCCTAGTCCTATGGTTTTATGATACTACCAAGGAGGTTACTGCTGAAAAGGACCACGCAACTAGGGTTTCTTAACGGGTTAAATGTGGTTAACCCGATCCACACGTGGATTAAATTGGTTAAGAGTACCCAAGGCTCCTGACTTAATCTCGATTAATCCATCAAGCCCAAATTAGTTAAGTATTAAGTGGACCATGACTTAACCCTAATCAGGAGGCATTCATTAACTTAATGTGCTTTAACCTCTCACATTAGACCTTGTTGTGGTTACTAGTTAAGCCGGGCGGGTCCGGGTAGCTTTACACCACAACCTGGTCTAACCTCGGGTTCGTGCACAACATGAGCAACTTCTCACATTGGGTCCTATTGTTTGTAGCCACTAGTTAAGCCGGGCGGGTCCGGGTAGCTTTATGCTACAAACTCAACCCAACCTCGAGTTGGCCACACTCATATTTTCTAAGTGTCATGTCCATTATGTTTCCAAAACATAATTACAAGTTAACATATCACGTTATGTTATAAAAACCATGTTCATGTCATTATGTTACCCAACCCCAACGTAATCCCATCGTTTACATAATCGCAACAACGCATAAAGGATAAAATAGGAAACTTGGCATAACCATGACATAAAGGTGTTGAAGCCACAAGTTTAACATGGTGGCATATGAAATGTACATATGTTCATATACTTGCATATTGCATTATTAGGCTTCAAAAGCATGCATAAAACCAAACTTAGCATATGAGTGATACATGGTGATAAATAACATGTAGAAGTTGCTAGAAGTTCGCATTTGGCCTCACATGCAAGTTATCATAAGGGATATAATAACTTTCATGTTGCCAAAATGCAACCTTCAACATAAAGCTTGGAGCTTTATGCTCACAATATCAAGTTTAACTTGCATAACATGATAACATGATCAACCCAAACTTGCATAACATAGCAACATGTGTCATACATAATGATTAAACCAACTTGCATAATGATCATCCAAACTTGCATATAATGATCAACCAAACTTGCATATAATGATCAACCAAACTTGCATATCATAATGATCAACCCCAAACTTGCACCATTCATTTAACTTTAGAGTTCACTAAAAAGAAAGTAGAAAAGGGCTTACAATGCTATGAAGACACAAATAATTATTTATTATAAAGATTGAGACGAAGCCCTTATGCAAGCACCAAAAACCCAAATATGCAAGCTCCAAATGAAAACCCTTGAGCCAAATCAATAAAAATCCTTGCTTTGAAATAGAAATGTTGCAACTTGACTTGAATGCAAACTAAGAACACTCATACAAGTTTGAAAGCACTTGTATGAACTCACAATCTCTCATAGAAATAGGCTTAGGAATTTTAGCATGAGAGTGGAGGCCATGAAAGTAACAAATTTGACATAGTTTAGTTGTAGGAATGAATAATGATGATTTAGGCTAGGTGTTAGGTCCTTTTTATAGAAGATTAGGATAGTATTAGCCATAGGATTAACCCTAGTTTCAATCCAAGCCATCAAAGCATGTCTTGGGGAAGAAGTCAAGTGTAGGAACCATCTAGGGCCTTAAGATTAAAGCTGAACCACGAGAACCATTCAAATGCAAAATCTGCATTTGAGCGAATCGGCCCACGGGTAGACAGCCAAACACCCTGGATTAACCCCTAGTCGACCCAGCAAGCTCGGGTCGACCTCAAAAATCGGCCGGTTCGGTTATTCCCCTCTCCCAATTCGCTGTTTTGAACATTTTTGCATATTTATTTATTTAATTTTCAATTATATATATATATATATATATCAATATATATATATTTCTCTGCGCAACCCATTTCACTTAATTAAGTATACTTTAATTTGTGAATTTTTCGTGAAACTTCGCGAGGCCATATCTTGGTCATACGGACTCCGATTTTCGAAAACTCAGACTCTATTTCGCGTATTTTTCCGAGACGAACGCAATGGCACAGCCCGTTTCCCTTGATTCAGATTTTACTGTTTAATTCTGCCTCCATTTATGTTATAACATGTTATTCAAAAATACGGGTTGTTACAATTTGGATTGATAAGCAAACTTGAATTTGTGTAAATATATATATAAATATATATAGGAATGTATATAGGAAAATATATTATACATATAATATGTAGATATCACTTTAGAATTTGGTATTTTAGAAATTAATCAAAACCCTACACTAGAAAACGTACACTTACAATATTAACATAATGTATGTGAAATAGCATTTAGTGATGAAGGTAGGTTATGGAACCAGTGAAGAAAATAATGTAGAAAACAAGTTAATACAATGAACACAATATGTATGACAAAATGCCAAATTGAAATAACGAAGTATATGGTTCATATAACAACAAAGGAGTAGTGGCCAAGGTCAAAACCTATTAAGATGTAACATTTATAGTATAAATATCACAACGATTCCCCAAAAGCATGGTAACATAGGATAGCATATCTAGTTTTAGCCATCTAGGATTTAAATCATACATGGAAAATCTATTTTTATATAAACACAATCCAAGTAAATCTTATATTCCTTGTCACAGAATAGTGCACAACTTTTAGAAGTAAAGGTAAGACAAAGATATGAGTAAATATCTTGTTTAAATAACTAAAACAAATCAACAATGGGAAACATGAAAATCTGAAGCTCTATGTGTTGTATTGTCCTAAAACATTAGGGGATGGGAAGCCTAAAGACTAAACTCACTGTAACTCCTACTGCAGTTTTAGGAAATAGGAAGATATAGCCTTAATAAAATCAAAGTAGGTGAATTAATTAATGTAGAAACTTGCATATATATATATATATATATATATATATGTATATGTATATGTATAAAAACCCATGCACCGCGGATACTAAAATCACTTGAATCTAAGGGAGTAAACCAGCAGTAGATCTCAAGAACAAGGGAAAGAAAACATTGTGAGTAAACTCATTTGTATCTTATGTTAAATCTTTATTCTCACAAATATTAGATGTATACAAGTGTTAGTGTATATATGTTTGTATGGGTGTTATATCATGTTGATTTATGTTAGCAAACAACCTGTGGATGAACATATCAAAACAGTCTCTGTATACATTAATAAAGACTCAAAACACCACCCTGTTCTTATATAAAATATGTAACCCAAATATAAGCAAGTTTTAGATTTTAGTTTTTTTTCGTGAAAATGATCATCCAGGTCTCTAGTGCACAATAAAAATAGATTAAGGACTTAATGGGTTATATAGTCAGAGATATCCAGGTTCTACTGTATCAAACATAAAAATGCAGGGTTTCCAAGTAGCATGGATTTAAGTAGTGGTCATATAAATGTGATCGTTATTCGAAATCATGATTTTTGAGGGTTATTTCGAGATTTTTAAGTTTGGGGTGACTGAGTTAGTGAGAGATGATCAGAAATTGCATATAAGGAAAATACTGACGATCAAGAGGGTTAGAGTTCATGGTGAAGGGACTGGAAGCGACGTACGAGGTGGCCGATCATGGGAAAAATGTAAAACGATTTTTCTATTGAAGGATTCAAGTGAACGAAGCAATTTTAGGGTTTTAGTCTGTTTTTGGGTACACGGTTTTTGGATCGATCGTGTAGGGTTCAGGTTGATCGAGTGCGAAGGAAACTGGTGGGGAGGAGCGTATGGTTGAGGAGCTCACATCGGTGGTGGTGGTAGGTCGAACGACGGTTGGGGCGGGTCTGACGAGGTAGTTTCTTGGATGAATGTTGTTGAAACGAAGATGGGTTCAACAGTCAAATTACTGTAGAGGTGGTGATCAGTAATTCTGGGTGTAGAATTAGCGATGGGGTGTGAATCAAGGTTTGCGGGGAAGGGTGCGGTGAGTTCTGGGTGGCCAAAGTCGGTGTGCACGTGCACACAGACATGAGTACGTGCACACATACATGAGTGTGCATCTTGGCTTCTTACAGGAAGCAGAGAAGAAAAGGAATGGGAAGGAGGAGGTGGTCTTGATTTCTTGGTCGAGGTAGATTGCAGGGATACAATCATAGTTGAGATGTTGAGCTAAATCAAAACAAGTGTATGGGACAGGCTTGTTAATAAAGTAGAAGACAATATGTAAGAAGAACAAAGAAGATTGATAACAGGTAATTAAAGAGGGAGGAGTAGCAAGAGGGACGACAAGAAAGCAAGGAAGGGAATGGGCCGAAGAAATTTGGGCTGGAGAATTTAATGGAAATCTAAAATTAAATAAATAAGCAAATAAAGAAGTGGGCTTCAGGATTTAAGAAAAATAGGATGGAAAAGGAGTAAAGAATGAGGAGAGCCGGGCCAGAGGTGTTGGGCTCGAAATGGATAAACTAATGAAACAAAGTAAAGTAAAATAGAAAAATAAAAATAAAAGAAAGAAATAGGAAGAAGTAAAAAGAAACAAAGAAAGGAAAATAAAAATAGAAGAGAAATCAGAAATTAAGTAGGAAATAAATGGGAATAGAAAGAGATGGTATTGGGCCGAAATGGTTGGCCTTAGGAAAAATGAAATGGAAACAGGCCTTCAAGACATCGGATTTAGTTTAAAAATTATAGAGAAGAAAAGTGTATAAAGAGAAGGATAAAAGTATAACTAAAAAGGAATAAAGGGAAAAGTTAAAGAAATAAAATAGGAATATAAGATAAAAGAAAATTATAGAAAATTTAGAATATGAAGGAAAGTGAAATAGTTATGGTTAAAGGAAAACATAAAATAATTGTTAGTACGACTTTCTAAATGTGTGTTTAAAAGCAAAATGACAATTCAAATATGTACATATGAAATTGTAATTGAATTATTCATTTGAATGGAACGGTATGTGGTCTTTCTCAAAGACCGAGACAATTATAAATGTATTGATGAATAGTGGATAATACAACAGGAAGATGATTGACTGATGAAAATAAAATCAAATGTTGTAATAAATGTTAAAGTGCTATTAACCGACTTAGATCAATAAAGTAATGATTATGATAAATAAAAAAAAGAGAAATTAATGGCAAATAATTGTCGGGATGAACGAACTAATATTATTGTATTTATTGCCGTGTGCGAAGCACGTGCCTCCTGGTTAGATAATTAAATGTTGTGTATGTAGTTGTTATTTACAATTATAAAGCCACAGTCAAATACCAGGATGATAAACAATACAGAATGATTAAATTCTGTTTAATCAAAGTCTATTGTAAGGATATATAGTCCGTTTAAATGTATACATGAAATGGAATCGTAAATCAAAGACATTGGAGTATAAATTGATCGCTTCTGTATGTTAAGCCAATCAATTAGAAATATTGAATTCATTTTCAAGTGGGTTACCGTTTCTTTAAAAACAAGAAATGTTTTGAGATAAAATATTGAAATTAGTCCTTAAGTATCGACTAGCCGTAAAAGACATTACGCTAATCATTTCGAAGAGTCCGGAATTAATATTCCACTTCAATTTAATTTATACATCGCGTGTCAAAGATTGTCGAAGATTTATTGAAGATGGAGAAAACGCAAAGCCTGTTCGGTTTGTCCCATCCCAGGATGACTTATATGGACGGATGTCTGACAGAGTATCTCCAAAGGAGTCATGTACGTTAATTTCCTCAAACGTATTCTGTGGTGGCGAGAAGACGCCTTCTCTTAACTCAACGTAACAGCCCGATTATTTTTGTGGAAATCAAATTAGTCATCTCTAGAGGATTTTACGATGTGGCATTCAAAGTGAATGGTGACCAGATGTACTAGAAGAAACGTAGCCTCAAAGCCTCATCAACCAGGAAAGATAGAAGTTAGGCTAGGCAGCATGGCTAGTTGGGTCATTCCCAAGCAGGGTGTGTTGTCACCAATCTAGAGAATATTCATATTTGTTACTTCTTTTCAATTCTGTATCTCCCAGGAAAATGGTAGTTGCGCAGCCGTAATGGGTGGCAATATATTCGCTACACCCAAGCTAAATGAGTGGGTGGTCATGTGTGGCCGGGTTGCAAGACGTTCTTGTTGAACCCCAGTGTATTCCCTCTAGAGTACACTGATCCGCAGGTGCTCCCATACCTTGTCAATTGGAATCCAATCTCCAATAAGAACCCACGGTTTTTGATTATATTATATATATGTGGAGCGTGAGATGCAAGCGTTCCGTTAGATGGTTATTTATTTGATACGAACTATTATAATATCAGATGAGTTTGATATCAAAAACGATTTGAGTTATAGTAAGGTAAAAATCGTCCATGTTTATGTGTGGGCTGGTCTTACTATTATCTTTTCTTTAGAAAAGTTTTATAACGTTAAATCAATCTAATCTCGTAAAGAGATAACTCGTTCTCGTTTCAAATTAGTTTAAAAATCGTTTACTCACACCAGTCGCCTGACTGACCCAGAGTTTATTTTTCTGTGTTTTTCCTAAACTCTTGGGTACTTATAACAATTATTATAGGTAGACAAGTAGTCCAGGTAGCTAATGGAAATCTTCTGGAGTATTTTTGAACTGGGAGTTCCGGAGTCAGCTTTTTAGTTATACCTATATCTAAGCATGAAGTGTGTAAGTTGTATTGGGCCATAACCATGTATTATAATGTTATATGATGTAATAGACTCTGATATGTAATATATTATGTGATATTATATTTTGTTAAAATTTCGCTGTGTGATTCTGTTGTTCTTCTTATTCTTCTATTCTATTAGTTCTATCTTTTCAATCTCATCCTCTAACTTCTTTCTCTTAACAGTCAGAGTTCGATCCTTGAATTTTGACAAGTAATGCAGGATTTCGTGTTACTGTTGAAAATTCGAGTATCGAATTTTTTCTAGCTGTTACAGAAAGAAGACAGGTCAGACATAAGTCTGGTAAGTTCAGTGATTTTTCAGCATGTAAACAAGATAAAGGATCATGACATGAATAAACTAAAAATAGGACAATACCATAAAACAAGATAACTTAAGACAAGGTAAGGTAAGGTAAACGGAATGCGCTTCTACTCTTTCTCTGCTTCGCTACTACCCTGTTATCCTGATTTCTATATCTCTGTACTACCTAATTAGTGTCCCAACTAGTAATCTGCATAAAATGATAATATTACAACGTGATCCCAATCCCCGTAGTTGTGATAGCCTTCAAGTGTACATCTAGTATGAGGATCTTACCTCAATCATCCTAATTGCCATGAAGATGTTAGATGTACCCTTATTACCCTATCGATCGGCTCCCTACTTGTATTAATGTTCCATGTGTTTGTGTCAATCGGCCCTCTCTTGCGTGTACATAACCTATGCTGGTCCCACCATAAGGTGTATCAGACCTTATGACAGCAACCCGACACGATTCAAGATGCACAGTGTATAACTACTGGTATCAAGTGCCTATTTTTTTCACTTCGAAGTACGTGCACGCCCGTAAACCGTCGGAACCTACACTGACGTACCCCCTTCCGCTATTTTGACCGCTTATAATCAGCCCAGTAATCGTGCCCCACCCTGCCTAGTTCAGGGTACCATGATACATCTATGTGGGTTACTGCTGAAATGTGTCCCCGTTACTAGGGTTTCCTACTGGTTAAGTTTGTGGGCCTATATATATACAAATACTACTCACCTACACGAGATGTACTTAACCCTCCGACCGATTCAAGCATGTTTATTAACGGTTAAGTTTGTGGGCCTATATATACTAATATTACCCACCTACCCGAGTTGTACTTAACCCTCCTACTGATCAAGTCAATACGTATTTTGGTTAAGCTTGCCTTAATCCTATCTGCTTCGTTCATGTAATATTGGTTAAGTGTTGTCCTTTCATGTTAACTTAACCCATCCACACATCATGTTGTATTGGTTAAGTGTTTTCTATTAACTTAACCCCACTCGTTCATCATGTTATATTGGTTAAGTGTTGTCCTCTTGTGTTACTTAACCCTATCATACATCATGCTATATATCGGTTAAGTGTTGCCTTCTTGTTTTACTTAACCCTACTATACATCATGTTATATCGGTCAAGTGTTGCCTTAGTTAACTTAACCCTACCATTTGTTTAATTTATATATTGTACTGGTTAAGTGTTGCCTTAGTTAACTTAACCGTACAATTCTTAGCATGTCTTGTTTATTAGCATTAGTTGATTTATTAATGCACCAACCTTTCACATTAGACCTGTGTTGTTGCGGTTACTGGATGTGCCGGGCGGTTCCGGGCAGTTTTACACCACAACTCAATCTAACCTCAGGTTTTTCTTGGGCATGATGCACTAACCTATCACATTAGATAGGTGTTGTTGAGGTTACTGGATGTGCCAGGCGGTTCTGGGTAGTTTTACACGACAACTCAATCTAACCTCGGGTTAGGCATGTTCATCCTTTATTTAATTTACATATTCGTCATTTATGTCAAGTTTATATGTAAATTATCCACAAGTGCTGTCATGTCACATTTACTATTTAAATGATGTTCATAATTAATGGCATACAAATTATACCATTTCATGCTATTAATCGTTTACATGATTATGAGCCAATCTATGCCATTAGCATGTAATTTAATGTTTAACCCCAACGTTTCCCCCCGTTATTCGTTCGCATAATTTACATAGAACGTTAGGCTCGCAAGTTAACCTAACTCATAGACCAGAGGGAAAAGAAAGAAACATGTAGCATTCCAATAGCACAAAATAATATGAATCTAACTAAGCATGTGTAATACAAATTTTTCATGAACAATATAAACTTAATCAAACATATCAATGTGAACTTGTACTTGAGTTAGATCCAATTAACATAGATCTTAAGCATATGAACAGGAATTTACATTGATCTTAAACATATTTATTAACTTGGATCTAAACATGTAAGCATGTAGATCTAAACATATAAGCATATATGAACATGACTTAATTTATGAACATGTACATAACATAACATAACATAAAAGCAAGCATATAGATCTAAACATATAAGCATATATGAACATGACTTAGCTTATGAACGTGTACATAACATAACATAACATAAAAGCATCACCAAATTAATATACAATATGATAGGTCCAATTGTATAAATCACAATAGTCTCATAGGCATAGTTAATTTCAGATTTGTCACAAGGATAAACATGAATCAGAATCACAATTTGGCACAGTTCTATATTCGATTTATTTCAAGTCATGACTTTTATATATTTAAATCTGAAATATAACTGAACTTACAGAAAAAGAACAGTTCTTGTATTCTGGAATCTGATTTCTGAATTTGTTAAGTTATTCCTTTGATGTAGACTATTGATGTTCTTCTAATTGATTTCTAGTTGAAGAAGATATTCTAGTTTTAAGAAGATGGAGGCTACACTAGTTCAGAGAGAGATAGCATAACGGCTTCATAGAATGTGTTTATGTGTTTTAGGTTTAGGGGTTGTGTTGATTATATAGAAGTCTAGGATTAATTATGGCATTTAGATCAGTCTAGGAGAAATCAGAGCCATCCAAACCAAAGAGATGTGTTACTCAACCAATCACAGCACGAAACATAAGCCCTAATACGTCAGAATTCGTCATCGGCCCAATCAGAGAAGGCCACATTCGCTCAGAACTACAGAAATCGTCATAGGAATTGGATCTCGGAAGGGGTCTACCCCAATTAAAGGGGGTCAACACCTATGTTTACCCCCTTAAGTGGGTCGACACCTATGTCGACCCCCTTAAGAGGGGTCGACACCATTTGAGCAGGATCTTTCCCGCTCACTCGTCTTTAACTTATTTTGGTTCTGGAGATGATTTTGTGTGTGTATATATATACTTCCTTGCGCGTATACAAACTTCTACGGCTTATAACTTCTTCATACGTTGTCCGATTTACGCAAACTCGGACTCTATCCCAAGCAGAATTCCGAGACGAACGCAATGGCGTAACCTGTTCCCCTTAATTCCCACTTTTAAAATTAATTATTCTTTAATTCGTTATTATCCCAAGAAGGATTTCTTCCCCGAAATCTCTAAGTTAAGAAGAATGTATCCTAACATCCAACATCCATCTACTCAACTATCAGTCACAGGCATCCATTGTCCTTAAAAAATATTTCCAATGCTTTCATGATCATATGCACAGTGTGTGTACATGCCCTTATCTAATGCAAAATCAGGCGGTCTACTGATTCAGTTGACCTCCTTAATGTGAATTATGTCAGTGCTATGAGTCCATCATGTATGCAATTATTCCTAATCGTACTTTATAACTTCTACATGAGTGCTCAATCATTCATACAAATGCAACATCCGTGTGATAACATATCAAGTTTCAATCCATATATATAAAAATTCGCTCATGCATATGAAATATGGAAGTGACGGACCCGATCTAGTGCCTAGTGTGTGTGTATATGCATCCACGAGCAACCACTAGCAAACACTTACATCCACTTGCATCCACCAAACATAACATGTCTCAAACACTTGTTTACATCCATTGGCTTCTACCTAAGGATCGAGGATAGGACCGAGAGGATATACTTAAAAGATAAAGACTAGCAAATAAACTTCACAGAAAAAGAGAGATCAAGGATATACCCTCAAAAAGGGTATGATGCGCGTATCTAGTCTTCTAAGTCGCATCTTCTTGAGCTTCACTCCATATTGCTTTGACTGTCTTAACTTCACGATTGTGTAGCTTCTTAATTTCTATTTCCAGAATATGCATTGGAACTCATTTCACTTTTGCCTCTCGTTCCACCTTTTCTTCTTCTAGTATACTTGGCACTACAACTTCTGTCGGGTCATGCTGACATTTCCTCAAAAGGTCTTCCAAAATCCTATTCACCCTTTCTGTCAGAGGATGATAACCGGTGCTCAAACATAACTGCGTACTCATGGCTTCTTGCAAGCTTATTTATTAAGGTGACTAGAGGTCTCTTCTCTACTTAATTTATCCATTGTGTCAGCTATTTGAGAGTCTTTTCTTTGTGAAGTCCCTATTTAATAAGCGTAGGTCTTACTCCTAGCGATGCCGACTACTAACTTAACAGAAGGTTTTAAAATCAAAGTTTGATATGTATTCTGAACTTTTTCTTTTCACATAAAGAGGACCTGAAGTCAACATTTTTCTTCTTAAGGCTTCCGCTACGACCTTACCCTTACATCAAAATAGCGCCTAGTCCCATGCCGCATGCATCCGTGTATACTGTAAGCCTTTTACTACCGTAAGGTAAAAGTAAAAACTGGGGCCGTTGTAAGAGCCCTCTTCGATTGTTGGAAAGCGACACCACAACCAATATCCTGAGCAAAGATTGGATTCTTCTTCGTTAATTCAGTAGGTGGAGCTAATACCTTCGCAAAGTTCTTAATGAACTTCTTATATTAGCCCGCTAGTCCAAGAAAGCTTCTTACTTCTGTTGCATTCCTTCAGACCTTCCAGTCTTGCACCGCAACTACTTTTGTGAGATTTACTACTATCCCTTATTTAGACACCACATGTCCTAGAAACTTTACTTCTTCTCTCCAAAAATGACATTTTGGAGAACTTCGCCTTAAGTTGATGTGCTCAAAGTGTATCCATGATTTCTCTTAAATGCAAAGCATGTTTTCCTCATTCTTTGAGAAAATCAAGATATCGTCCACGAAGACTACTATAACTTATTAAGGAACTCCCTAAACACCCTACTTATCAGGTTAACAAAATAAGCGGGTGCATTTGTCAAACCGAAAGGCATGACGAGCTACTCGAATAAACCATCAGGGGTTCTAAAAGCAGTATTGTCTATACTGTCCTCAGCTACCCTTGGCTGATGAAATCCTATAGCCAAATCTAGTTGGGAGAAAACAGATGCAGCTACAAGCTGGTCAAACAAATCATCTATTCTTGGAAGTAGGTGCCTATTTTTCTTAGGCAGCTTGTTTAATTCTCTAAAATCCACGCATAAGCGAAGAGAACCATCCGCCTTAGTAGCGAACACTACTGGAGCACCCCATTCAAAAATACTTTGCCAAATAAACCCCTTCCTAAGCAACTCTTTAATTTGCTTGTTGAGCCCTTTCTTTCCCTTGGATTCATGTGTCGTATAGGTAATGCAACTGGCTTTGCATTGTCAACTAGATATATGCGGAAGTCTATCTCGTGTTTTAGAGGACAAACCCCTAACCTAATCAAAAACATCTGCGTACTCATGGACTACTCCAACGGATCGTAAATCGTCAATAGATGCATTAAGTGATTCTAGGTAGCTAAGCCAAACTGATCACTTAGGATCGCATGAAATCTCGAGGGTATTCCCGAGGCAATTCAAAAGTCTAACTACCCTCCTTTCACAATTACTAGCTAACCAATCCATGCCTAGAATCAACCCATAGCCCATGAAACCAAAAAAAACATAAGCATTACATTTAAACTCAATACTTAATATAGTTATTTTCAAATCCTCACAAACCAAAGATAAATGAGCTGAACCACCAATTGGATTTGAGACAATAATGGGATCTTCTACTATACAAGCACTAAGGTGCAGAGACTCGACTATGGAAGCAGATATAAACGAATGTGAAGTGCTAAAATCAAAAAGAGTACTAACAGGATGATCAAAAAGAAAAACAAGACTTTTTCAACAGAAACTTTACTACCTCTCTCTCAGATACGCTGGTGGTGAGAGCATACACTTGCCCTCCTGAAAATCTTGTCCTTTGTTCTTGCCCTTGTCCTTAATTATATGACCTGTTATACCATAATAACGACACTTCCTCTTGTCTTAGATTTTTCTATTCTTTCCTCCTTTGTGAACCAAGTCCATATCCATGAGTTTCTCATCCTTGGGTTGTGCTCCTTAGCCAAACTCCCTCATTCTCATATTTGCCATCTTTGTTGTAACAACCCGCACCTCTGTTCACGCAAGATATTGTCCCCAACTTATCCACCATATGGGTGTGGGTTTTTGTTCCTCAAAAGGCCTCGGCGTTAGTAAGAGATGGGCTCTACTATATAAGTACCCACTTCACACAAGCTTCCACGATGTGGGACTTAGGGGTGTTACATTCTCCCCTCCTACAGAGCCCAACGTCCCCGTTGGCTCACAAACACCTCACCCAGGCGTTGTGGTCCACGCAAGAGCCACAATTCCGGCTGGGTAACCTGGCTCTGATACCACTGTAACAACCCGCACCTCTGTTCACGCAAGATATTGTCCCCAACTTAGCCACCATATGGGTGTGGGTTTTTGTTCCTCAAAAGGCCTCGGCGTTAGTAAGAGATGGGCTCTACTATATAAGTACCCACTTCACACAAGCTTCCACGATGTGGGACTTAGGGGTGTTACATTTGTGTGGCCTGTTGACAAGTCTCTTGAAAGCTGCCTCCATCGCATGGAAAACCCTACAAAGCTTGAAAGAAAATTAGTCGCAGGTGAAACTACTGCGGTTATATGGAAGTTGGGCACTTCTTCGCCCTTTGACAGGTGTCGTAGTTTCATCAAGCCTAAGGAACCATGCCGCGATGAGGTTACCGCCCAGAAAGCCAGGAGCCCCGGAGACTCGGTAAAGAAGGAAAACAAGGATTCAAACAGAGGATCAAAAGATAATGCATATGGCTTTGGGGAATATGCCTTTAAAACAAATTTTTTCTTTAGAAAATGCTTCTTTTAAAACCGTCTTGAAAATAATTTTTCAAATCTTTTATCTGATCCGGTAACCTTCAGCTCTGATACCAAGTGAAACACCCCACGTTCATTAATGTCACTCACAAAGCGAATGCATTAACTTCAGTGAAGCGTTATAGGTAAGAGATGCAGATAAATTACAAAACAAACAAATAAAGCAGCGGAAAATAAAGTCATTTTATAAGCAACGTAGTTCTGTCAAGCTTTTACAACAATTGACTCAATCATACTTAAAAGTATTACATGAAACTTCTGCCTTGATTCAAAAACTTCCAAGTATATAAGAAGCATAAAACATAGCAAAGTTGCATAAGTCCCCAAATTAAAGTGCAATCACAGCCATAGCCAAAGATAAGAGGTTCCAAGCAATACATCGCAGAATCTCCGAGCTTGGAAAGAGAAATGGTCCAAACTAAGCTGAGCTATTCCCTCTCTGACTACTTGGGGGGGGGGGGGGATGGAAGAAAAGAAGACGAAAGAAAACAGGTCAGACATAAGTCTGGTAAGTCCAGTGATTTTTCAGCATGTAAACAAGATAAAGGATCATGACATGAATAAACTGAAAATAGGACAATACCATAAAGCAAGATAACTTAAGACAAGGTAAGGCAAGGTAAACTGAATGCGCTTTTACTCTTTCTCTGCTTCGCTACTACCCTGTTTTTCATGATTTCTATATCTCTGCACCACCTAACTAGTGTCCCAACTACTAATCTGTATAAAATGATAATATTACAACGTGATCCCAATCCCCGCAATTGTGGTAGCCTTTAGGTGTACATCTAGTATGAGGATCTTACCTCAATCAGCCTAATTCCATGAAGATGTTAGATGTACCCTTACTACCCTACCGATCGGCTCCCTACTTGTATTAATGTTCCATGTGTTTGTGTCAATCGGACCTCTCTTGCGTGTAGATACCCTGTGCTGGTCCCACCATAAGGTGTATCAATCCTTATGATAGCAACCCAACACGATTCAAGATGCACAGTGTATAACTATTAGTATCCAGCGCCTGTTTTTTTCCCACTCCGAAGTACGTGCACGCCCGTAAACCATAAGAACCTACACTGATGTACCCCCTGCCGCTATTTTGACCGCTTATAATCAGCCCAGTAATCGTGCCCCACCCTGCCTAGTTTCGGGTACCATGATACAACTATGTGGGTTACTGCTGAAATGGGTCCCTGTTACTAGGGTTTCCTACTGGTTAAGTTTGTGGGCCTATATATACAAATATTACCCACCTACATGAGATGTACTTAACCCTCCCACCGATTCAAGCATGTTTATTAACGGTTAAGTTTGTGGGCCTATATATACTAATATTACCTACCTACACGAGATGTACTTTAACCTCCTACTGATTAAGTCAATACGTATTATTGGTTAAGCTTTCCTTAACCTTATCTGCTTCGTTCATGTAATATTGGTTAAGTGTTGTCCATTCATGTTAACTTAACCCACCCACACATCATGTTATATTGGTTAAATGTTTTCTATTAACTTAACCCCACTCGTCCATCATGTTATATTGGTTAAGTGTTGTCCTCTTGTGTTACTTAACCCTATCATACATCATGTTATATATTGGTTAAGTGTTGCCTTCTTGTGTTACTTAATCCTACCATACATCATGTTATATCGGTTAAGTGTTGCCTTAGTTAACTTAACCCTACCATTTGTTTAATTAACATGTTATACTGGTTAAGTGTTGCCTTAGTTAACGTAACCGTACCATTCTTAGCATGTCTTGTTCATTAGCATTAGTTGATTTATTAATGCACCAACATCTCACATTAAATCTGTGTTGTTGCGGTTACTGGATGTGTCAGGCAGTTCCGGGCAGTTTTACATCACAACTCAATCTAAAATCAGGTTTTTCTTAGGCTTGATGCACTAACCTATCACATTAGATAGGTGTTGTTGCGGTTACTCGATGTGCTGGGCTGTTCCGGACAGTTTTACACCACAACTCAATCTTACCTCGGGTTAGGCATGTTCATCCTTTATTTAATTTACATATTCGTCATTTATGTCAAGTTTATATGTAAATTATCCACAAGTGTTGTCATGTCACATTTACTATTTAAATTATGTTCATAATTAATGGTATACAAATTATACCATTTCATGATATTAATCATTTACATGATTATGAGCCAATCTATGCCATCAACATGTAATTTAATGTTTTACCCCAACGTTTCCCCCATTATTCGTTCACATAATTTACATAGAATGTTAGGCTTGCAAATTAGCCTAACTCATAGACAAAAGGGAAAAGAAAGGAACATGTAGCATTCCTAACAACACAAAATAATATGAATCTAACTAAGCATGTGTAATACAAATTTTTCATGAACAATATAAAATTAATCAAGCATATCAATGTGAACTTATACTTGAGTTAGATTCAATTAACATAGATCTTAAGCATATGAACAGGAATTTATATTGATCTTAAACATATGTATTAACCTGGATCTAAACATGTAAGCATGTAGATCTAAACATATAAGCATATATGAACATGACTTAGTTTATGAACATGTACATAACATAAGATAAAAGCAAGCATGCAGATCTAAACATATAAGCATATATGAACATGACTTAGCTTATGAACATGTACATAACATAATATAAAAGCATCACCAAATTAATATACAATATGATAGTTCCAATTGTATAAATCACAATAGTCTCATAGGCATAGTTAATTTCAGATTTGTCACAAGGATAAACATGAATCAGAAGCACAATTAGGCACAGTTCTAGATTCGATTTATTTCAAGTCATGACTTTTATATATTTAAATCTGAAATACAACTGAACTTACAGAAAAAGAACAGTTCTTGTATTCTGGAATCTGATTTCTGAATTTGTTAAGCTATTCCTTTGATGTAGATTATTGATGTTCTTCTAATTGATTTCTAGTTGAATAAGATATTCTAGTTTTAAGAAGATGGAGGCTACGCAAGTTCAGAGAGAGACAACATAATGGCTTCATAGAATGTGTTTATGTGTTTTAGGTTTAGGGTTCGTGTTGATTATATAGAAGTCTAGGATTAATTCTAGCCTTTAGATCAGTCTAGGAGAAATCAGAGCCATCCAAACCAAAGAGATGTGTCACTCAGCCAATCACAGTACAAAATATAAGCCCTAAAACATCAGAATTCGTCACTAAGCCAATCAGAGAAGGCCACATCCGCTCAGAACTACAAAAATCATCACAGGAATTGGATCTCGAAAGGGGTCTACCCCCTTAAGGGGGGTCGACACCTATGTCTACCCCCTTAAGGTGGTCGACACCATTTGAGCAGGATCTTTCCCGCTCACTCATCTTTTACTTATTTTGGTTCTAGAGATGATTTTGTGTGTGTGTGTATATGTATATATATATACTTCCTTGCGCGTATACAAACTTCTACGGCTTATAACTTCTTCATACGTTGTCCGATTTATGCAAACTCAGACTCTATCCCAAGCAGAATTCAGAGACGAACGCAATGGCGTAATCTGTTTCCCTTAATTCCCACTTTTAAAATTAAGTATTCTTTAATTCGTTATTATAACATTCACAGAAATACGGGGTGCTGCATTTACGATCAACATTATTGGAAACTCTTATGGATTTACTTCCTCCTTTCTTCGACTTTGATTGTGCCATTACTTTAGGCAAGCTTTTGAATTTTGGAGACAATCTCTTAACAGACCTAGACTTTAGATCGTGTGGATCTATCTTAAAGAATAGCCTTTGAACTTGGATATAAGCTCTTGATCCTTTGAAAGTGTACGTGGCCCCATGGTGGGTGCCAAATGTTGTAACCAAAAAATGGCCACAACACCAAAGGCATCTCTAGGATACTTCACCAAATGGTTTGACTTGAATTTAGGGAGCCACAATCACAAAATAAATGGTAAAAAGTAGAGAACACAAACTTTTAGAGTGGTTCGACTTTAAAAAGTAGCCTACATCCACTATAGAGTCACTTCTCATTATCATATTTGAGTTTACAAAGTACATTGATTTATGCATTTCACTCATTTTATGACAATTCTCTTTTCTCTCTCTCTCTCTCTTTGATCTAGATTTCACTTGAATATACCAAAAGAATGGTTTGATCTCTCTAAGTGTGGTGGTGATTGATGATTATCTTCAACACTTGAACACTTGAGTAATTTTCCTTGATTCCATATTGGTTTTGTGTTAGATCTAGGGTTTAGAGAGGAATGATGGAGATTAGAGAAGCTTGAATCAGGCTTGAGAAATTTCTAGTGAAGTTTAGAGAAGATTTGATTCATTTGTTGTTGGAGGAAGATGGAGTGAGCTTGTGAAGCCATTAATGGAGCTTGGAGTGTTTGAGAGTGATGGAGAAATAATTTGGGCAACACTTCAGGGTGGAAAAATTGGTCCCCTGAATGGTGGAGAAGTGGACTATTTATAGGTGTAGTTTGGGGGTAGTGGCAGTGTTGTAATTATGGTGTGTAGGGTTTGGGTTGACCTTAAACTTATTTACAAAAATTCCACTGAGTTAATACCCGACCGATCCATTTTACAGCTATATACAATTGTCATGACCCATATATTACAATCCTGCCACTTCACATAATTACAGTCGACCCATTTTAGTATCCTCAATTTGCTGCTGACGAGAATATAAAGTGCAGACCGACCCATATCTGTTTGCTGAGATGTCAGCTCATATGGGAAATTATTTGATCAAACTTTTTTTTAATTACGTTGTTGCTACCGCTTCAAATGATGTCGCCCCGTATGTGTTTGACAGACCGACCCTTCATAAAATATGGTATCGATCCATATTTAATTTTCATGCTCAATCCACGTGTCTTATTTTATGTATGGTATGTATAATTTCTGCATGTCCACTATACACGCATTGGACTGACCAACGTACATATACTTTTCCATTAATGCGTGACCACATGAATTAGCACCTTATCACAAATGTTAAAATACATGAGACCGATCCGTGAATTTTCTTGCAGACCGGCCCATGAATATGCTATACGACCGACCCAAAACCTTTGTTGGAGCCAACCCATATACGTGTTGCTAGGATCCGACGCGTTCCATGTACGTAACGCTTTATTATAATGCGTGTGCATTATAACACGCTATTTGTTAATAGAAGGCAACACTTAGGCTTTTAATGTAATTCACGTGGCAGCTGTGATGCCCTAACATAATTGTGTCGACTTCATTCTTTATGCAGCTCAGGTAACAATGTATTTAAATGGAGTCAACTCATATTCTATGTTAATACGCCAGTCCATGATGAAGCCGACCCATAACATGAAAATATATATGCCAATATTTTCATGCATGTCACGTTGGTAACACATGCACCATCCTCTCTTTGTGCTGCTACGTGTTTATGTATTATCACATAAGGAAGAATGTGCTTGTTTCATTAATGTAATGCTAAGGCCTTTCTTTGATAACGTAATAGTTGTACTAAATGCCATTTACATTTGCTCTATGCATGCTGTAATATGCCCGTTTGGAAATGTTAATTGTCTATGCAAAATTAGTGCGACCGATCCATTAGCAAATATGCGATCCCGGCGGATCCAAAGGACCGAGACCAACCGACCCAAAGCTCCAAGACCGACCGACCTACGGAATTGAGGCTGATCGACCCAAAGCTCTGAGACCGACCGACCCATGGAATTGAGACCGATCAACCCATTAAAACAACACTGATCTGTGACATTTAAACATTATCGATCTATTACACGTGCATTTAACTAATTATTTCTGATCCGTGTTTCTAATAGGGTTAACGAAAGGCTGAACAGAATGTTCCAGATGCCACATGCTGTCCAATGGATGAGACCCGAAGCACAAGACGTACGGTTGTTCTTTATTAGATTGGTTTAACATTCTTGTTCTTCATCAAAACATAATTAAGGCAAATCCCAAAAATGCAATAAATGAACATTTCTTGCCAAGATTTCTATGTTTTATGGTTTGGGGTCATGAGCATGAGTGCCTCGTAGATCCGCAGGAAGTTCCAGGGATGGGTTTCCATATCATTTAGCCTGGCTCTTCTGTTGCAACTTCATTGATTGATGGAGAAGAAAAGCCTAAACATGTGCTACTTTTGGAGACTAAGGTTGTGTTAGAGGACGAACCTGATGTTGATCCTAATGACTAAGATTCTGTCCTTGAGAATTTGGAAAAGTTGTTAGAAACCTTACTGAAAAAAGCAGGAAAACGACTGCCATCGGGTCTGAGTCAAAGCTTCCTTTAATTCGATTGAAGGTTGACTATTATGGGTTCATGACTATAAATCCTCAAAGGTCCAGCCAGAAGTTTGTTGGGAAGGTAGCTAACCCACAAGATATCCTTATTTTCTCAAAGGATGCTAAGAAACACCAATCTGCCGGAGATAGAACCGATGACCCGGAGAAACTTCGTCCAAAAGAACTAAACCAATAGAACATTGAGGCCCTAGTTGCCAAAAGTAATCCAAAAATGGAGATCCTTCCAGTTAGTGATTTGGATATAGCACTGCATGAATTCGTTAACAAGGATGATAAGATGGATTTTTACTCTTGCTTACGATACAATCTTGAGGAGACATGGAATTAGTTAATCATAGAAGCAGATGCTATAAAACTTGAAGAGGAGGAGTTTGTGACGATCGCCCACAACCATACACTAAACAAGAGGAATAATGCGTTGAAGGGTGTGTCAGACAGCTATGCACGATCATCAACGTATGATAACACAAACGGTACCTGCCGTAAAACTCACAGGGCAAGATAAAATGTAATAGAACATATACAACAGGTAGAAATAGCGGAGCATCATATAACAAAATTTTGAAAACTTTCTCACCATCCTGAAAGATTATCCATACATCATAGGAATATCAAAGTCTGTACATGAAGCCTCACTACAACACTCAAAGAGCAACTCAAACAACAGAAATAGAAATACTAGATACTAAGTAAGATAATACGTCAGCCTCCTGCTCGACTCCGAACTGCAACATCATCCCCACTAAGCTACACCTGTCACCTACCAACTAGTCTGCCCATCCAAAAATCGGATGAATGGCCCAAGGTAATAAGAGGGAAACATAAAACCTTGAGTCAGACAACAGTTTTAGTGAGCGATAAAACAGCTATCTAAAATCATTAATAAAGTATACGAGAATGGGTAAATAAGCGAACTAATCTACCCACAACACCAGAGAAGAACTCAACTTCCCTGTTCCCCACATCGGACAGTAATAGCCTTTACATCAAACATTTCAACCATTCACCCATGGAAACAAGAACAACCATTTATTTATGGCAATCAACAGCAACTAACAATAGCATTCATAACATCCAGATTATGTCTTTCACGTAAACCATCCTAATTGAATTCAACATTCCTCAAGCACAAGCCCCAATGGCCTAAAACAATATTAGACAAGCACCCAAGGAACATCTTCTTCGACGTTGGATAACTTACATGAGATGATACAAACAAAACAACCAATCATCCATGACTGACTCTAGCTATCACCACCAATCTTGCTTCGAAAGTATCGTTAATCGTATGACGGCCAACCTTGCCATATGTCAAGGGCTAATGGTAACCCCAGTTCTAGCATAAACTCCATACACCTTTCAACGATACGTATGTTTGTCTAAGCTTGACAACTAGGTCTTTCAATGATACCCAGGGTACTCGACCAGCAACCTTCCGGTCTTTTAGGTGCCCCCATTTTACTCCTGTTTTTAGCCTGCTAGAATTTACAACAACGATAACTTCTCGGCCTTTGCATCACTAGTCATCCAACCCGATGACTTTTCATAGCTCAAGCAACCATTATACACCAACTCACGACCTTTAAGTTGTAATCTCATTCGTTGTAACACACTGATCAACGAACACATTCAACAATTCGAATATTCCCACTTGAATTCCCCTCGAAGTCACAACATCACTGAACCAAATAACAGCGGTATATGATTCAACACAACTCATAGCGTTACGTTCATTTGCTATGAAATAAACCACGGCGTTCATGCCACAAACCACAGTGTTTAGAGCGCACCGCGTTGTGGCACGTGTTCGGGGGCATCGGCCCCGAATTTTTTTTCGGGACCTTTTGTTCAAACTTGGGTCGTACCCCAAATATATAATTTTTCAGAAATGACCTTGTGCGACCGACCCATTCATGCAACAAAGCCCTATCCATCCCCTTCTGGATCGGCCGGCCCATCAACCAGGAAATATGGCCGACCCATACATCATAAAACACGACCGACCCATCTTCTCAGGCAACGACCGATCCATCTGCTTCAACCCGACCGACTCATTCCATGAACACACACCCGACCGATCCATGCTTGAAAAGAAGGTCGACCCATCCTACCGAATCACGACCAACCCATCACAATGAGACACGACCGACCCCACATGACCGACCCATGCCATCGAGGCCGGCCGATCAACATGAGAATCAACTATCGACCCATCATTTCTTACTCTCTAAGCCATATTTCCTACCGATCCTTCATTTCCACCGACCGATCCATACTCCAGATGCTCCCCGACCGATCCATAAGCTTGCAGATCCGATCCATCACAATTTCCACCCGAAATTCGACCAAAACTCCACCAATTGACCATATCGACGAAATCTACTCATATAATCCATCAAATACAACCATAACATGTTACGAAATCACTAACAACATGAATATGATGATTTCCACCAAAATTATGCAAATTTTACCAAAATCATGATAAATGAACATATGAACATAATTATTGATCTAACTTGCATAAACATATGAAATAGCATAGAAATTACCGGTTTTAAATTGCTAAATTAGATCCTATGTTGATTCATATGAAAATAGACTTACCATGATGTAGATCTAAGAGAAAACACTTGAACTTGATGAAAAACAAGATCAAACACTCATATATTTGACTGAATCCGTGTGAGAGATGCATATCACTCACCAATTCTCCAAAATAACCCAAAAACACTTAGATCTAGATCCAGACAGCAAGGAATTTTATTTAAACTCTTCAATTTGATGATATATCTCTTTGATTTGCATAGATCTTGCCTCAAATGTTGTAGATCTTCGATTCTCTAAGCTTTAATGGTGGAAAGGTGAAGAGAAAGGAGAAATGGAGGAACTCTTACTCTTCCAAATGAGAGAATGAAGAAAGTAAACTATTCTCCTTGCCTTCAGCCCCCTATTTATAGCCTCCACTAGCCAACTAATGGGTCTCCCCAAACCAGCCCATTATGGCTTACTAAACCTGAACAACCAACTGTAAAACCTTAAAACAACGATTCCTCCTAAACCGTTGAGCCAAATCTTTAATGTGACTACTCTACGGAAAGAGAATCATCATTTCCTTTCCAATGGCATAAGTCTCAACACTTGATTCGATCCCAGTCAAAAGTTATGACCTGTACAATACTGATAGGGGCACAATGGTCATACAAAAAATTGGTAAAAATTATGGACATGTCTCACATCCCCATGAACCACATATTAAAATATGAGAATGATCCAACCCTCACAGAATAAAATAAAAATATTTTATGACCTTCTGATACGTAAAATACGGGTTGTTACAGAGTTGGTGCTTAAAGTTGGTGAATGTATGTAGGAACGCGTAAAACAAAGGTCATTGCATCCTAAGGAAACTCAGGATTCTCAAGGTTTAGACGAAAAATATGCTCTAGTTTTCCTTTGTCAATTTGTTGGATTAATTTTAGATAGCATCCTGTAATATAATGTATATTACCATCCTTTTTTAGTTCTATTTAGCAGTTTTAACCATTAACTAAAGTATTGCATTATCATAAATCGATTATCAGCCAGATTAACTCTAATCAATTTTTGGCAACTTGCTTTTCAAATTTTCCCAACCAAAATCTCCTATTGCATGAAGTACATATTCAAAAACAAGTTAAAGCAATTAAATGAATGTTAAAAAAAATTATCTCCATAACATAACACAAATTCATAGAGGAAGATGAGCTACCCTAAAACTAGTAGCATTGAAGTTGAAATCAAATTTGGGTAAATCATAATAGATTAAATTATAGAATATAACCTATAAATACATTACCACTAGCCGCTTACATCGTTTAGGGAAAATAATTTAGGGTTTGTCGCTACAATTTGAATCTTCAAGACAACATCATCATCAGAAATTAGATGTTGAGCAGGGTTTCCGATTGCGCGATGTGGTAGATGGAGGAGTGGGAGGACAGAGGAACGAAAGAGAGGACGAGGTAGGCGACTATGGTTTTAGGGGCAATCTGATGTAGGAGAGAGAGGAAGGAGGGAGAGATTAAGAGGACCAACGTAGTATTTTTGGGATTGGCAATTAGGGTTTTGGGGGAGGACCAGCGTGGGAGTTGGGAATTTGGCTTTGGTTCTGCTATGTTAGAGTAAATGGTTGTTTACTTTAATGCGGGCTCTGAAATGTTTTAGCGGTGAACGAGACAAGAAAAACCAAAGCAGGAAACAAGATTCGAGAGAAGATGCAGTAAATTTGGAAATGAAACGTTGCCAACAAAAAAATATTTATGGTGGAGTTACAAAAGATTTTTTTAAATAAATATAAAAATAACATTTTAAAACTTGACGTTTGTACTTTACAAATCCATATTTCTTTTCAGCACTTTCACGAAGACCGGAACGACCAAGGGGAGTGGAAGAAATGCGAACAAGTCTGATCAGAAGCAGCGCAAGGAAGGTGCGAAGCTGTGTCCGGGTATATGCCGATGTGACTTTACACCGGCTCGATCACGATTGAAGCGTATTTCGTGTCCCCAAAGAGACCTCAAATTCACCCTAATTGAATAGTAAAGAATTTTACGAGGGTATTTTTCATCAAATTCGACTTTCTCGATATTGTCATAGCCCTGGTTGAGCATTTTCTCAGCTGAAATTCGCAGATCTAATGTCGCCAGTTAGAAGAGTGGATTGATTTTACTTCTTGAAAAAGGTCAATTTTTGTCTCGATTTTATGTATATGTTTCGATTCGAGTATAGGTAACTGAGTAAAACTTCCCGTTGGTCACCTAATCTTTTGGGAAAACTTTGACTACCAATCCCTCTTCTGGAAAGAGAGTTCCTCTCTCGTTACACCCATAATGGAGTATGCCAATGATTATCTGAGGGTGAAGGTGCTCAAGTTTACTAGCGAGATTTCTCTTAATATTCTTGCTGACTTTTCTTATGAAAGAATAATAACTCCCCAGTATATTAATTTGGGCCTAAAGGCGTTAAAACAACTAAAAAACGAAATGAAGCTAATATAAACAAAAAAAGAAATGAAAGCAGCAAAAAAATGCTTAGGTCAAGGTGCCCAAATATAAATAAGGGATCCAAGGAAGAACAGAGGCTAGACTTTATTAGTAACAAGTAAAGACTTTATATGTAAAAAAAATTGAGATTTTGTGGGGGAAAAATGAATAAAATCAAAAAGACATGAGACAAAGCATAAATTCTAAATATTATCTAAATTTAAAACATTGTTAATTTTTTTTACTTTTAGAGTCTGAATTTGTTTGTCGTTCGAAAACATTTAAATACAAGCAGATAGTCACAATCATTTTTTCTGTTTGTAGTTTGAACTCAAATTCAAACATAAATAAGATATACCATTTATAAAGTGAATTTATTGGTTGTTGTTTGTTTTTAGAGATATATTATTTGATATACCGTTATATCCATTTATTTTGTAGTTTAAATTTGTTTATTACTTGTTGTTTGATATTTGAATTGATTTTGAAATGAAATATTTTAAAATTATTGTTAGACAATTTAAGACTGTTAAATATTGTTAAGAATTAAATGTAGTTATCAATTATAATTAATAATTATTAAGTAGTAAATAATAAATTATCAAATGTTAATTAGTGAAAATATGAATTAATTAAATATTAATATCAATTATTAATTATTACAAGTTATAAATAATCTTTAATTATTACAAGTTATAAATGATTAATTATTAAATATTAATAAATAATATAGTATAATGATTAGTAATTATTAATGTAATAGTATAGTTAAAGGCAATAATATAAGTTATATAACATCATTGAATTAAATCTAATATGCATACAATAATAAAAAGAAAACATTATTTAAAACTTTTTTTAAAGCTATTTGGATAGACATTGTAGATATTATTATTTTTACAATGATGTTATGAATAACATACTATTATTTTTAATAATTATTATTAACGATTAATTATTAAATATAATATTATTAATGATTAATTATTAAAAAATAATATAATATTATCAATGATAAGTATTTAGTAATATAATATTATAGTTATTAATTAGTAACCTATGATTAATGATTAATTATTAAATAATAAAACATAATCAGTACTAATTTTATGGAAGTATTGTAATTAATAATTATTAATTATCGAAAATTAGCACCTATTACAAGGTGGATTTTTGTGGCCATTGTAAAATAGACATCTATTACAATGGATATTTTGTGAAAGTTGTAAAATTGACATTTATTACAAGGGTCCTGAAATGACAGTTGTAATAGCACTCTATTACAACGTGCAGTTTTTAACCATTGTAAAAAGAGCGTTGTAGCGGATATCTATTACAACTGTCCAAAAACGACCGTTGTAATAGTAGTCTATTACAACGGGTGTTGTACATGCATCTATTACAACGGTCCAGAATGTGACCGTTGTAATAACATTCTATTACAACGGGTAACCGGGGCCAGTTGTAAAATGGGCGTTTGTAATAGGGTATTTCTGTTGCGGTAGTATATCTAATTAAAACACTAGAGTGATATTTATTACAGAAGCGTAAATATTGCTTATTTTAAAAAACTACTACGATATTTAATATCAATATTACAACCATTTTTATAATTCAAACCCAATACAATGTTATAATAAATGTAATTATTTGATAGGAAAAATTAACTTTTGACCATTGACTACATATATTAAAATTTAGTTTGCAAAATTTGTGGGGAGTAATTTGATATATAATTCAGTAATTCTTGACACATGCTTAATCTATTATAAATAAATTAACATAATATAGAATTAGAAGCCCCATGTCGCATTGCTATGTCAGTGAAATATTATTATGCCTATAAATTTAAATAGAACTTACTTTCCACTATCTGCTATGACATTTAGTTTAGTGAGATGCTAATACATATCATAATATTGATATGTTGGTTACTGCTAAATTAGTGGTCAGGTTGCTTGACTACTATTTACATTATGCATAAATGAAACCTTATTTATTCATTTATTCTTCTTAGGAAATGTACAATTGATATCATGGTTTGACTATTCATTGTTCAATGTTTGGAATATGATATCATACTTTTACTCTATCGGTTGCATAATTTTCAAAGACAGAGAGTGAGTTCTCATATGTTATTTTGTGCTACATGTGCGATATAAGCACATACAATTACTAATTGATGATACATCAAATAATTTTAGTCATTAGTAGTGAATGTTAGGTTTCTAGATATAATTATTATTTTATTATTCCTGTCCATAATCGAATACGTAGCATGCATTTTTCTTCGTTTTCGTACTTGAATAGTTCAATTCATGCAAATCCACAAACCCAACAATATGTTATAAAATTTGAGCCAAGGTTCCCCTTTATTTCAAATTCACAAGTTTACAATAATAGAGACATGTCATCACATCATTCAACAGACATGTGAATCTTCATCATATTAGTTATTCTATTTGTTTCTATTTTTGGTGGGTTTGGATCAAATCACGAAGAGTTAGATGCGTAAAAATATTTATTCTTTTTCATACTTTGGTGTTTCCCATTACAAGATCTTGAATGGTTTTACAGTCGGTCCAAAAGTTTGATATAAAAAAATGCTCACTAGTTCAAAGAAATTTTTAATATATCCAACCTTTAATAACATTACTTAATTGTAATATTTAATCCCTACCGATGTTACTTTTCAACATAGAAACCGCGGGTTACATAGGGCAATGCAATGTGGAGAAGCCACAATACCCTTACAGGTAGACAACAAAATTTTCAACTCTATGATTTTCTTCTCTTTTCCTTCGTTCTGTCTCAATATTTTATTTCAAATTAGTTTATCACTTTATTGACATCTACTAATTCCCTCATATTATTTTACCTATTTCATCATTTTACATTCTGATATAAACATTTTGATGTTTGTATAATTATATACATATAATATATCATTAGCTCTTAATATTTTATATTTAAGTCCACTTATTTAAATTAATATATAACTTAATTTTAAGCTATTTAAATACTAACTAATATTTCTTATAAATACTAAACAATGACAAAATTTAGTTTTTTTTGCCCCAAATACCTTCGCTTTAGATTTTCTATAATTGGTCACAAAGCTTTACTTGATTCTTTTGTATTTTACATTCAATGCCATATATTATAATTGACTACATAATATTAGGATTTTATAATTTTAGCATACCATTATTCATTGATTCACCTAATAAATCACATCAACATTAATCATATTCATATCAACAAAAATGAGAAAAAAATCCATATAAATATATAAATACATGAATCGCATAACATAAATTGTACACATAAATAATAATCACAAGTTCAAAGTTTAGTTCATTTACAACAATATATTCATCCAGTATTGAAATATTGTAATATT
The DNA here is from genome assembly GCA_030737875.1 of Allium sativum. NCBI lineage: Eukaryota > Viridiplantae > Streptophyta > Magnoliopsida > Asparagales > Amaryllidaceae > Allium > Allium sativum. The sequence continues at coordinate 180,855,893 of CM060925.1, read as the reverse complement.
AAGGTCAAACGCTTACATTTCAAAATTTATTTACTTATTTACATAACACACTACAATATCACTTATTATTGTATACTTAAGTCAATATATTTAAATTAATTATCTGAAGTCAATATATTTAAATTAATTATTTGATTTTGTATTTAACAAATAAACACAATCAATAATTAGTCATTAATTCATCTAATTAACGTTAAATATGACGTTCTGAAATATATATACCATGTTAATATCAACAATGGCAACAAATATAATGTTTAATAAGTCATAAAATATAAATAATATACGTAAAAAATAATAAGAAATTTAATATATTATTCATTTATCTTAATAAATTTAACATATATCGAAGAGACACTACAACAAAAACAGCTTATTACAACTGTAATTTTACAACAGTCAGAAAATGACAGTTGTAATAAATGGCTTTTACAACAAGTATTTTTAAACGATTGTAATAGCTCCGTGCTGCAACTTATTTATTTAACAGTTTAATAGTTCGGTTCGAATTTTACACGGAAACAAAAAAACTTGGCTCCAACTACTTCAATTTTAGGCGGAAAACCAAAAATTTGGCTCTAACCTACTTCGCCTCTTTTTATTTTTTCACTGTTGCCTCCACCCATTTTTTCTTCAAATCAAAATCTAGCTGCCTCTACCCATTCATTTCCCCAAATCAAAAACTAAAACATAATATAATTAAAATAGAGGAATGCGAAATTAGAAAAGGGGGAAAATACAACTTCAACACAAAAGGAAATAAATACGACTTCAACACAAATTCGATTGAGAGGCGATTTGGTGTGAGGCATTTTGAAGGTTCAGAGAAAATCATTATATTCATTAACAGAATTTGAGAGAAAATATATGGAGTTAACAAAAGTTGCTGCTGATAATTACCATCGCTCTTGGTGGAAAAGACATGGCGATGTTCATGATGGAGAGCTAGCTGCTTTGCGGTTTAAAAATAATAATTATGATTTGGCTGCAAAATCATATGAAAAAGTATGTGCTTGATATGCTTGTGAAGGGTGGCAAGATCTGTTAGCTAAAGTTTTACCAAACTTCGCCGATTCCTAGAAAATTCTTGATGTTTGGTACGTTCTACTATAAGATGTTTTTTATGTTTGTTACCACCTGGTATTGTTAGTGACATTATTTTACAATTCTTTTTTGTACCTTCACTCATTTAATTTTCATGGTGTTCTTGTACTATGTCAGGAAGCTATTTATGTTTTTTTTTACAAGACCATTGTTTAGTTTTACGGGTTCATAATGTAGTACATCTATTTTGGGTGGATGAAATAAGTGCTTAGGTTTTTGGTACAACATCACAAGTTGATTGAATGGGTTAGAAACTAGCAATAAGCTGCTATTTTTCACATGAATATTGTAAGCAGCATTCTATGAGTGTGTTTTTATTTCAGAGCATTAGTTTGGTTTTAGATGTCAATTTTGTTCAAAGCACTTGAATTAAAATCCATCTTAGTTTCTAGGAGAGCTTTCTTTTTATTAGCTTTATGTTCGGCACATGTATAAAGTGATGTGTTTGAATTTTGGTAGAATTTTTGATTTTGTGCATATGATTTTTTATAATTTCTTTTCTTTTTGGTGCCCATTGGTTCGATTTTGTGCATATAGCTTCTTTTTTTTCCAACTTCACATGGCAGTGTTCCTAATCACATCTCCCTTGAATCTCTTAGTTTGACATGATGCTACATTTACTGTAGATGAGGTGTCAAGGCAAGAAAATGATCTGATTCCCTCTTCCTGAGGCTTGGGAAAATGTTATATCATTTTCAATACCCCCACAGAAGCCCGGGTAGTATGTATTAGGCGTTTTAACAGGGCAGAACATCTTAATCAATTGTGTATCACATATAAGTTTTGGAAATAGTAAGTGGGTTACTTTGTATGATACTAGCTATATTAATACTTCCCCTTCCTGCTCTGCCATTTGTTACAATTTCCATGCGGTATTCATTTCTCTCGTGATTGAATCTCTAGCTCATAATATTATTCATCCCATATCATGTGTTATGCAGAAGTTTTAACACTTAGTTCATTTATGTTGTTATTGATAATTAATAATTTAACAAAAAACAATGTACTAATTATTTGTTTTTATTTATAGCTCAAACGCACTACCAAAAGCATATGTGAACTTGATGACAAGCGAGGAATCTCTTTTGGCGGAATTCTACCCTAAAGGTAAAGATAACAGTTCTTGTTTATTCTTTTAATGAAAATTTTCAAGTATGGCACATGAGCTTATTACAGTGTTTGTAACTTTGTAGTGTTGCTGCGTTATCTCCTATGCTTGATGTGTCGGCTTGGTTGAGGCCAGGTGTTTCTCTGGTTGATGTGTTTTGGTCTGTATTGTTGTTATGTTGAAGTTGTGGTTCTTATGCTATTGGGGTGACTTGAGATGAAGTAATTATCTTTTGGATTTCTTGATGCATCATCTTCAATTGGAAGCTTGCCTCCTCTTAGTTGCAAGTCAAGGACTCGACTTAATGGTGTTGCTAGTGAGTCTCTCATGTCATGTTTCCAGACCTGTTTGTTCGGAAGTGTTTTTCTGTGTCATTGTTGTTTGATGTCAAGCACGCAAGTTAGCGTATGATCATGTAATAATACGCGAAATATTTTCTAAAAATTATTGTTTGTAATATTGAAAATTTGAGTATTTAAATAAATTAGTTTGCAAATAACTGTAATATTTGTTTTGCTTATGGAGTATAGCTATATTTTGTGTATTGTTCATTTCAGCTGCAAAAGATGTTTATTTTTTTTAAACGCAACTGTCAATCACAACGGTGTATAACCGTTGTAGTAGATATTATTACAACGGTGCATAACTGTTGTAATAAAGTTTATTACAATGATGGAAAAAAGTTGTAAAATATACATATTACAACGGTGGTGCAACGGTGCAAAAAAGTTGTAAAAGATTTTAGTCTATTACAACTTCTTAATACACGACGGTTAGCCCACCGTTGTAAAACGTATATTACAATGGTTTTCCACCGTTGTAATAGGGTCATTTTGTTGTAGTGAGAAAAAAATTCAACTTCAAATACCTACAATTTAATGTTTGTACACATGTTTCTTGGACCCTCTCAATTCTTTTAACATATTTTATATTAAAAAATTTATGTTTAAGTTACTCATGAAATCATAAACTAAAATTATTTTAATAACCTTGGTGAATATTTAGTCCATCTTTTTAATAGGTCTTAAATATATACACCAATTTTACTATATATATGTATGTATATATATTCATATCAAGAAAAATGGTATTATCTCATTTAACTATGAAGATGTATAAATCGCGTAATACAAATCATGTAAATCAACAATAATAAAAAATTTAATTTGTAAATCAATTATAATTTGTTCATATTAAGAATTTATTATATATTGTATCATAAAAATCCTTTTTAACATCAATAACTCAACAACAATTTATATACTTCTTTTACAAATTTTGTAACACCCCGTAATTTTATAACACATTAAGATGATTAACTAAGAAATACTTAATTAAATATTGGGAACTAAGTAAAACAGACTGCGCCATTGCATTCGTCTCGGAATTTTGCTTAGGATGAACTCCGAGTTTGCGTAAAACGGACACCGTATGAAGAAATTATTAAGCCTAGAAGTTTGTATACACACAAGAGAATTATATATATATATATATACAAACAAATAAAAAATAAATTCAAAAACAGCAAACAAGAAGCCGAAAAGTGGAACCGACCCATCTTGGGTTGACCCAGGCTCTTTGGGGTCGACCAATTGGTCGACCCCAGGGTCGACACCTAAAGGGGGAGGGTCGACCCCTTACAGATCTGGGCAGATTCGACTTTTTGAACGTGGACTTATTTTGTGACTTGGTTCATTGGTTTTAGGCTATAAATAGGACCCCATTTCTCTTGTTTTTCCACACCTAAAACAATGGAGAGCTAGATGCTGCCTCTTCCCAGAATAAATCAAGTCTTTTCTTCTTCAATAATCAACTAGAGTTATTTAAGTTTAGAGATCTGTGATTCAACATCTGCAACTATTCTTCTGTCTCTTAGATCTGTTCTCTGTGAGTCTACGTTATTTTTAGATAAAAATAATTAAAATGCAATCTTGACACGCCTCTGAATTAGATCTAAGCTATGACTATTGGAATCATATCAGATATGCTATATTTGTATATCTAATTCACTGACTAGATCTCATCATGCCTGTTTATGATCATGACACTATGCATAATCAGTCTTGTTATTACATGTTTATTAGATCTGTTCTTATATGCCTATTTCTGTTCATCAGATATGTTCTTATATGCCTATATATGTTCATCAGTTCTGTTCTTATATGCCTATTTCTGCTACCATATGGCCATTTCTGTTAGTGTTGGTTTTTTGCCTATTCTGTCCTTTACTCTCTCATTCTCTTTTTATTTTTATAACCAGACTACTTTCAAGCCTAGGCCGATATCGCTGAAATATGCGTACGAATGAAAATTGGGTTAAATTAGGAATGATTGGAAATGGTAATATGGGGGCATAAACTATATTGTGAAATTAGACTAAAAATTGGGGCATGATTTATATGGTAAATTATGACTTGTGGTTTGGGACATAAAGATCTGTAGGCTTAATTAAAATTAAGCGAAACATGTTATTGGAAATGTAAAGAATCTATGAAGCTTGTTTAATCCGTTAAAATTGGGCCATAACTTGTATTGGGAAACTCGGGGCAGAATTTGAATTGAAAGCATGAATATGGATTTGGGGCATCAGCCAAACTGTGATTAAAGATCTTAATTTGGGCATATAACACATGAAGAATATGATTTGGGAAAGAGGCATGAAAACCTATAATGAAATAGGAATACTTGTTAATGAATGAAGATGTGTAGAATTACAGTAATTAGAAAACTGTAACCGCGCTTACACACGAGGTTAGATTACACTTATGGTGGAAGTCTGCCCAGACCCGACTGGCATATCCAACAACCACAAGTGGTGAATCTAATGTGAGTGGTCTAAGTGCATTAACACATGACGATGCTAAGACACGAGGTTAAGTCCGACTTATGGAAGAAGTCTGCCCGGACCCGACCGATATATCCAGCATCCACAAGTGGCGGACTTAATGCGGGAGGTCTAGTGCATTATAACCATAAATGAATGTATGGTAATGAACTTGTAATACTTAACATGTTTAAATCAATAAGTATTGTATGAGTCTGTTAAATCTGTGGGGTTAAGTAAACCTATTAAGTATGTGGGGTTAAGTAAGCCTGTTAAATTGGTGGTTTTAAGTAAGCCTGTTAAATCGGTGGGGTTAAGTAAGCCTGTTAAATCTGTGGGGTTAAGTAAACCTGTTAAATCAATAGGGTTAAGTAAACCTGTTAAAACTGTGAGGTTAAGTAAACCTGTTAAATCTGTGGGGGTTATACGAACCTGTTAATTTAGAAAACTTAACATGTTAAATCTATTGGGGTTATATGGACCCGTTAACTTGTAAAGTTTAACCCGTAAATCTGTGGGGGTTATGTGAATCTGTTAAATCTGTTAGGCATAACCTATCAAAATACTAGTTAGTTGGGGACACAAGATCTGTAAGGGTTGGCTTGTGTCATTTGTTGTGTGGAACCCATATTAGTCAGTAACCCATTCTGGTATTAATGGGGGACACCGCACTAGGTAGGGTCCAGGAACGCTTACTGAACTGATTGTAAGAGGTTCATATGAGAGGAGGTGTGTACTGGCGCTTTCCAACGAACTCAAGTGCGAGCATGAGTACGGCTTGCATCTTGGAAAATAAGCCGCTATAGCACCCGTAAATAGGTCTATGTCCTTCTGTAGGTTGCCACTTTAGGAAGTAATACACCATACAATAGGGCCGACACAGGGTATTTATGGGATAGGGAGTCGATTGATTGAGGATGGGTAGTAATTAGGGTACATCTAGTCTTATCTGTTTCTGGGGGGTACCTGAATTTCTTTTTGGGTTAACACCCGTTATTTCTGTTTAGGTACCGGTTAATTCTGTTTGGGTTAAAACCCATTACTAGATTACATCTAAAACTACCATTATATTTCAGTAGTGATCATCCTGTTTCTGTTAAGCAATTAGGGAGTATGAAATCCTGTTACATATCTGTTATACTAGTATTGGTGCAGAGAAAAGTACTTAAGAAGCGCAACATATCCAGTTCCGTTATCCTGTTATACCTGCCTTATGACACTGTTATCTCACTCTCCAGTTTATATGCCTGTCATAATGCTTTTACTTATTTATATGCTAAAAGTAACTGGACTCGCCAGACTTTATGTCTGACCCACTTTGTTTCCTCTTCTCTCTGTTCCGTTTCCCCCAGGTTCTCAAGGTGGGAATACTCGGGCTTGATTTGGATTCTCTTCTTTCATCTTGCATGGAGCTGCTTAGATGTATTGCTCGACTTCCAGTCTCTCTACTATGGCTATGTTTTGGGGATTATGCTTCTTTTATTATTGTACTCTGATATTTCAAGTTCAAGACAAAAGTTTTAATGATGTACCGGGTTTTATGCATTTTAGACATATGATGTAACCATGTTTTGAATTACGATGCTTTATGATTAACAATGTTTTTAATTCCGCTACTATTTTATATCTATCTTGCAATGTTTCTGTTTTTGTTTACCTATATCGCTTCACAAAACTTAATGCATTCTCTTGATAGGTGACATTAACAGACATGGGGTGTCACACTTGGTATCAGAGCTGAAGGTTATCAGATTAGATAAAAGTTTTTGAAAGTTATTTTCAAAAAGATTTTAAAAGAAAGCTTTTTCAAAAGAAAAGCCTATTTTGGAAAACATACTCCCCAAAGCCATATGTAATATCTTTCGATTCTCTGTTTGAATCCCTTTTCCTTTTCATTTCAGCATATCTGGAGAACCTAATATCCTGAGGGCGTTACGATACCAGGCTGGTTTCGTTGGCATCGAGTGGCCACAGTGCCTGCCGATGGACAAGCTGACGTTCCTCCCCCAGCTGCACCTGTCATTCCTCCTCCTCCTCTGTGTGTAGATAATTTCTTCAAGATCTGCAAATATTTCTGTGCTATGGGAGGAAATACATTCCATGGAATTGAGACTTTTGTAGAGGCAAGGAATTGGCTAAAAGAGACGGAGGATCTGTTTCGAATTTTCGAAGTGGATGATCATAGGAAGATTCAGTTAGCCGCCTGGCTACTGAAAGATGAAGCTTCGTTTTGGTAAGAGATGATACAAATAGGGCGTCCAATGGAGACTTGGGTCGATTTTCGGCAAAGGTTTGAAATGAAGTTTCTTTCACAAGCGGAGAAAAGCATGCAAATGGAAAGGTTTCTGGCACTCAAGCAAGGAGGCATGACTGTCAAAGAGTATGTTAACAAATTTAACCAACTAGCGAGGTTTGGGTTGATCTAGTAGATACCCTGCATAAGAAAGCTTTATGGCTTGTTAAAGGACTAAATGAACCCCTTCATGGGTTAGCTATGTCCCATATCCCGATGGGAACAACTTTTGAAAGGCTCGTTGATATGGCATTGATGCATGAGGAAGATAAAGCTGAAAAGAAGGAAGTTAAGGTCGAGGAAACACAAAACAAGAAAGTGTGGCCCAAGAAAGAACAACAACAAGAGGGCGGAAAACACAACAAAAACTCAAGGCAAAAAGAAATGTCATGGTTGCGGGAACGTGGGTCATTTGGTCAAAGACTGCAGAAAAAGGAACAATGCTTGCTTCAACTATGGTGAAGTCGGACATTATACTAGGGAGTGCCCGAAGAAGCAAGGGTAGAGCCAAAGGGTAAGAACTTCTGGAAAGAAAGTACATGCTCTCGTGGTTGATGCACCGGATAGAGGTAGGAAAATTTCTGTTGAAGGTTTGATTTCTCTTTCCGAACATCCTATTAGAACTCTTTTTGATTCTGGCGCTTCTCACTCTTTTATATTTGATTGGGTAGTTAGGACTCTGCACCTTAGTACAAGTATGGTTTTGGATCCCGTTGTTGTCTCAAACACCATTAACGGTACGGCTCATCTGTCTATGATTTTGTCAGGGTTTGAGAATATCTGTGTTAAGCGTCGAGTTTGAATGCGACGCATATGTACTTGGTTTTATGGGATACTGTCTGATTCTAGGGATATATAAGCTAGCCATGTATGGTGCCATTATGGATTGTGAGAGGAGGGTCGTTAGACTTTTTGACTTGCCATGGGAGGACCCTCGAGATTTCTTGTGACCCTAAGGGGTCTTTCATGCTTAGTTTCCTAGAGTCAATTGATGTATCTATTGATGATCGGCGATCGGTACTAGTAGTCTGTGAGTATCCTGATGTTTTTGATTAGGTTCGGGGGTTACCCTAAGGCGCGAGATTGATTTCCATATATACTTGGTGGACAATGCAAAGCTAGTTGCATTGCCTGTGCGCCATATGGCTCCAAGGGAAAGGAGGGAGCTTAGCAAGCAAGTAGGGGAGCTGCTTCAGAAAAGGTTTATTAGGCAAAACATATCTGAATGGGGTGCTTCAGTGGTATTCATAACTATGGTGTACAGCTCGCTTCGCATATGTGGTGATATTCATGATGTTTTTCCTCATTTCTTATTTATGGAAGTGTTTGCATGAGACAACAGAGGTAGTTGAGCCAAACATGCTTGAGGAAGTAGAGGTAGAATGAGATGCGACAATTAGACGAGTTCCTATCCATATACTTGGATCAGAGGTTAAGAAACTTCGCAACAGAGAGGTTAGGTTAATAAAAGTGCAATGGGGAGAAGACAACGAGGATGCGACTTGGGAGACTGAAGACAAGGATCGCGCTTCATACCCTTTCCTTTTTGGCACTATGTTCTTAACTTCTTTTTCCATGCTTTTATTCGTACTTTCTTCTGTCATTCATGTGTATCCTACCGATCGAATATTCAACCTTTAGATAGAAATCCCATGGATGTAAACATGTGTTTGAGACATGTTATGTTTGATGGATGCAAGTGGATGCAAGTGTTTGCTGGTGGTTGCTCGTGGATGCATATACACACACATTAGGCACTAGATCAACTCAATCACTCTCATACTACATATGGATGTGTGTGCATTTTTCTTCTTCTAATGGATGAAAGTGGGTGTACCATCATATGGATGTTGCATTTGGATGAATGACTGCGCATGCATACAGAACTTACATGATATAATAAGATTATTTGCATACATGATGGATTCATGGCACTAACATACGTTGCATTAAGGAGGTCGACTGAAGCAGTAGACCGCCTGACCATCACATTAGTATTGGGACATATACACACACTTTTGCATATGTTCATATAAGCATTAGAAATATTTAATTACAATGGATGCCTTTGATTGGTGGATGAGTAGATGGGTGATGGATGTTAGGATATACATTCTTCTTAGCTTAGAGATTTCGGGGACGAAATCATTCGAGTAGGGCAGAATGTAATACCCCATAATTTTATAACACATTAAGATGATAAACTAAGAAATACTTGATTAAAAATTGGGAAATAAGTAAAATAGACTGCGGCTTTGCGTTCGTCTCAGAATTTTGCTTAAGATAGACTCCGAATTTGCGTAAAATGGACACCGTATGAAGAAGTTATTAAACCTAGAAGTTGGTATACACACAAGAGAATTATATATATATATATATATATATATATACAAACAAATTGAAAAAAAAATCAAAAACAGCAAACGGGAAGCCGAAACGCGGAACCGACCCATATCGGGTGGACCTAGGGGTCGACCCAGGCTCTTTGGGGTCGACACCCAAGGGAGGGGTCGACCCCCATACAGATCTGGGCAGATTCGACTTTTTGAACGTGGATTTGTTTTGTGGCTTAGTTCATTGGTTTTAGGTTATAAATAGGACCCCATTTCCCTTGTTTTTCCACACCTAAAACAATGGAGAGCTAGATGCTGTCTCTGGTCAGAATAAATCAAGTCTTTTCTTCTTCAACAATCAACTAGAGTTATTAAAGTTTAGAGATCTGTGATTCAACATCTGCAACTATTCTTATATCTCTTAGATCTATTCTCTATGAGTTTACGTTATTTTTAGATAAAAATAATTAAAGTGCAATCTTGACACGCCTATGAATTAAGTCTAAGCCTGTGACTATTGGAATCATATCAGATCTACTATATTTGTATATATAATTCACTGATTAGATTTCATCATGCATGATTATGATCATGACACTATGCATAATCAGTCCTGTTATTACATGTTCACCAGATCTGTTCTTATATGCCTATTTCTGTTCATCAGATCTGTTCTTATATGCCAATATTTGTTCATCAGATCTGTTCTTATATGCCTATTTCTACTATCATATGCCCATTTCTGTTAGTGTTGGTTTTATGCCTATTCTGTCCTTCTCTCTCTCTCATTCCCTCTTTATTTTTATAGCCAGGCTACTTTCGAGCCTAGGTCGATATCGCTGAAATATGCGTACGAACAAAAATTGGGTTAAATTGGAAATGACTGGAAATGGTAATATGGGGGCGCAAACTATATTGTGAAATTAAACTAAAAATTTAGGCATGATTAATATGGTAAATTATGACTTGTGGTTTGGGACATAAAGATCTATAGGCTTAATTTAAAATTAAGCGAAACATGTTATTGGAACTGTAAAGAATCTGTGAAGCTTGTTTAATCCATTAAAATTGGGGCAGAACTTGAATTGAAAGCATGAATATGGATTTGGGGCATAAGCCAAACTGTGATTAGAGATCTTAATTTGGGCATATAACACATGAAGAATATGATTTGGGAAAGGGGTATAAAAACCTATAATGAAATAGGAATACTTGTTAATGAATGAAGATGCCTAAAATTACAGTAATTAGAAAACTGCAACCGCGCTTAGACACGAGGTTAGATTACACTTATGGCGGAAGTCTGCCCGGACCTGACCGACATTTCCAACAACCACAAGTGATGAATCTAATGTGAGGGATCTAAGTGCATAAACATGTGACGGTGCTAAGATAAGAGGTTGAGTCCGAATCATGGAAGAAGTCTGCCCGGACCCGATCGACATATCCCGCATCCACAAGTGGTAGACTTAATGTGGGTGGTCTAGCGCATTATAACCATAAATGAATGTATGGTAATGAACTTGTAATACTTAACCTGTTTAAATCCATAAGGATTGTATGAGCCTGTTAAATCTATGGGGTTAAATAAACCTATTAAGTATGTTGTGTCAAGTAAGCTTGTTGAATCGGTGGCGTTAAGTAAGCTTGTTAAATTAGTGGGGTTAAGTAAGCCTGTTAAATCTATGGGGTTAAGTAAACCTGTTAAATCAGTGGGGTTAAGTAAACATGTCAAAACTGTAGGGTTAAATAAACCTATTAAATCCGTGGGGGTTATATGAACCTATTAATTTAGAAAACTTAACATGTTAAATCTGTTGGGGTTATATGGACCCATTAACTTGTAAAGTTTAACCTATAAATATGTAGGCGGTTATGTGAATCTGTTAAATCTTTTAGGCATAACCTGCCAAATTCCTAGTTAGTTGGGGACACAAGACCTGTAAGGGTTGGCTTGTGTCATCTGTTGTGTGGAACCCATATTAATCAGTAACCCATTATGGTATTAAAAGGGGACCCCGCACTAGGTAAGGGTCACGGCATGCTTACTGAACTAATTGTAAGAGGTTCATTTGAGAGGAGGTGTGTATTGGCGCGTTCCAACGAACTCATGTGCGTGCATGAGTACGGCCTGCATTTGGGAAAATAAGCCGCGGTAGCACCAGTAAATAGGTTTGTGTCCTTCTGTAGATTGCCACTTTAGGAAGTAATACACCCTACTGTAGGGCCGACACAGGGTATTTACGGCACAGGGAGCCGATCGATTGGGCAAGGGTAGTAATTAGGGTACATCTAGTCCTGTCTGTTTCTGTGGGGGTACAGGTATTTCTGTTTAGGTTAACACCCATTATTTCTGTTTAGGTACCAGTTAATTCTGTTTGGGTTAAAACCCGTTACTAGAGTACACCTAAAACCACCATTATATTTCTGTAGGGATCATGTTGTTTCTGTTAAGCAATTAGGGAGTATGTAATCCTGTTACATATCTGTTATACTAGTATTGGTGCAGAGAAAAGTACTTAAGAAGCGCAACATATCCAGTTTTGTTATCCTGTTATACCTGCCTTATGACACTGTTATCTCACTCTCCAGTTTATATGTCTGCCATGATGCTTTTACTTATTTATATGCTAAACGTAATTGGACTCGCCAGACTTTATGTCACACCCATTTTGTTTCCTTTTCTCTCTCTTTTGTTCCCCCCGGTTCTCAGAGTGGGAATACTCGGGCTTGATTTGGATTCTCTACTTTCATCTTGCTTGGAGCTTCTTAGATGTATTGCTCGATTTCTTGTCTCTCTGCTATGGCTTTGTTTCGGGGATTATGCTTCTTTTATTATTGTACTCTGATATTTTAAGTACAAGACAGAAGTTTTAATGATGTACTAGGTTTTATGCATTTCAGACATATGATGTAACCATGTTTTGAATTACGATGCTTTATGATTAATAAAGTTTTTAATTCCACTGCTATTTTATATCTGTCTTGTAATGTTTCTGTTTCTGTATACCTATAACGCTTCATGAAACTTAATGCATTCTCTTAATGACTGACATCAATGAACGTGGAGTGTCACAAATTTCTTCTCAATTCTTCCAATTATAAATCTATATGCTTACTTAATTTCATAATTTAAATTTAACTTACTGAAACAAATTACGTAAATAACACTTCTTTTTCGCAAGAATCCATATTAAATTTATGAAACGTCACTCTGATTCAAAGCAAACACTGTTAAGTTGAGCGGTAGATATCGTTCCTTGAATTATACATTTTCGCTGCTCAAGTGCTAATTTAATTAGTCGTCTTCCCCCCGACATGCATTTCTCTCTCAATGACACTGTACGGTTTGCCCTCTTGGCCTTAGCTCTTCATCGCCTACTACTATTCACAAAATTCACCTGATCATTTTATGGATTGTACGCCGTCTTCTTCTTCGTTGTAGTTTTTTATTGCGTGCAACTTATTTTACTTTCATATCTCACAGAATTTACCCTAGTGCTCCTATTAAATCCTCACACCTCAGTTAATTCACTCTTCACGAAGCTGTATAAATAGCACAGCTAATAGAGCTCAACCATAATACAACACAACGTATATAGAACAAAAGGAATAAGAATGATATCTCTTCAATCCTCATTTAAAACTCCCGCAATGGCGACTTCTCTTCCTCATCTCAACAAAAGAAGAAATCAACGTGCCAAAATCAACAAGCTAAAAATAAAAAAAGTACATTACCAACTATAAAGGCTCTGCAGCAAAAATAGAACACAAGCAGCAACAACCATTTCCTTCCCAACATCAAAAGGAAAGAATGCCCAAACACGTGGCAATAGTTATGGACGGAAACTCGTGGTGGGCCCAGTCTAGAGGCTTGACCATGACCATGGGGCATCAGGCTGGTTCCCATGCTTTAAAGGACCTCATTCAACTGTCTTGCGAGTGGGGCATCAACACCGTCACCCTCACCGCTTTCACTTTCGAAAACTGCCGCCGTCCTAAGGCTGAGGTCGAAGCCCTCATGATGCTCTTTGAGAACTTTCTAAAGGAAATTACCAAGGATTCCCTGAAGTGAGTTATATATAATGCACTTTACCTATTCAATTTTATGCATGGCACTGAGCAATTGAATTTTTCACAGAAATAACATACGATTATGCGTCATAGGAGAGAGGACCAAGCTTCCTGTGACGTTGTAGAAGCTTGTGAAGGAGGCGACAAAGAGCACGAAGAACAACTCGAAACTGGATTTGGTGGTAGCAGTGAGCTACAGTGGGAGGCTCGATATAGTGCAGACGTGCTGAAGGATCGCTGGGATGGTGAAGGAAGGGAGTTTGAAGCCCGAGGACATTTATGAGGCGGTGGTTGAAGAGGAACTGGAAATGAGCTGCTTTTTTAGGTTTCCGAATCCGAATTTGTTGACTTAGAAAGGTGGAGAGCTTCGGTTGAGCGATTTGTTGCTTTGTGGCAGGTTCTTTTTTCTTCTGCTTCAAGTATCGGCCTGAAGGCATTGATGAAGGTTGGTAATGGCGGTAGCAATCTGCAATGAAAGAAGAATGACAGGAGGAATTTAACAAACACTTGTGGAAATATGAGAATGAATGGAAACAAGGCAAAAACTGAGTTAATTTAATTCTTTCAACAGTTGTATTACAGGAGCATCGCCCATATTTAAACATGCCAGGTACTTAGTTTAAAACTAAAAATTCAAATGCCAATTATACACAGGCCTAAGATGCACGTGCATTTTCTAACAGCTCCATCACATTCAGCATACAAGTTACTGCACCGATGAACTTCCACCTTTTGATTATCCGACCAGTCCAAAGGGTCTGTACCACTGCCATCTCCTGGTGGAGTTTCTGATGATGCCGAAGGATAATTCGTCGCTACAGGCTTCTTTCTTAATTCAATGTTCTGGAAAATTCTTAGAGCATTACATCTCCCCCTCCCTTGAAAAATGGACGTTGTCTCAAGGTCCAATGTCGGGTATTTCGCAATCATCACCCAATAATCTTCCCAGGTTGCTTCTTCTTCCGGTAAATCCCTCCACTTAATCAATATCTGCACCACTGGTTTATTTTTCCTTGGCATGATTCTTTGGTCAATAATTCTTTCAGGCTCCTTGATAATTTCCTCCACATATGTAGGCAAGTCATCTTGTACAACAATGCCACGCCCTACCTTCTTTTTCAGTTGAGATATGTGAAGCACAGGATGGATTTTGGCACTGCCAGGCAGTTTTAACTTGTATGCAACTTCTCCAAGTTTGCTTTCTACTTCATATGGGCCATAGAACTTGGGAGAAAACTTATGAATTCTATGACTTATCGATGTAATCTACTTGTATGGTTGTAACTTCAAGTATACCCAATCCCCCTCTTTAAAACCCCTCTCAGTCCTCCTCAAATCTGCATATTTCTACATTCTGTCTCTGGCCAGATTTAGACTGTCTTTCAACAGCTGCAATGCAATGTCTTTGAAGAACAATTCTTCTTTAACTTGCTGAACTTTAGCCCAATTAGGGAGGTAGGTTAGCAATGTGGGGGGTGGAATACCGTATGCAGCTTGAAATGGAGTGGTGTTGGTGGATGTTCTCCTTGTTATTGTACCAAAACTCAACAAGTGTAAGCCACCTTGACCACTCATGAGGTTTATGATTCACAAAACATCGCAAATATCCTTCAATTATTTTATTAACAACTTCAGTTTGCCCATCCGCTTGCGGATGGAAGACAGAACTTAACTTAAGAGTGCATCCTTGTAGCTTAAACAGCTCCTTCCAGAAAGTACTGGTGAAAAGGACATTGCTATTACTAATAATGAAAGTGGGTAGGCCATGTAGTTTGAACACTCCCTGGAAGAATATATGAGCCACATCTCTGGCGGTATATGGATGTACAAGTGGAAATAGGTGAGCATACTTGGATAGCCTGTCAACCACTACAAGGATAACAGTGTACTTACTGCTTCGTGGTAGCCCAGTGACAAAGTCAATACTAATGTCAGTCCATATCTTGTCGAGAACAGGTAGAGGTTGTAACAAACCCGTTATATTGATATTCTCTCATTTATTCCTTTGGCACACATCACACCCTCTCACAAATTGCTCCACATGCTTCCTCATTTTTTTCCAATAGAACACAGCTTTAATTCTCTTTAAAGTTCCTTTCATTCCTAAATGTCCAGCCAAGGGTGCAGAATGAAACTCTTCTAGCAAGATTTATTCAAGGAATCATTATGATGACCAATGACCAGTTTTCCTTTATAAAATATCAAGTTATCAACCAATTTGTATTTATCTACTACTTTATTCCTATCTCGGATTTGCTGAATGAGGTTGGTATAAATGCTGATTAGGCAAGGGTTTCTTTAAGCTTTTCTAACCACTGCGGTTCCACATGATATATAGCATGGCATTCTTCGTCTGTGTTCATTATTGTCTCGTCTCTTCTAGATAGTGCATCAACTACCGTATTCTCTCGTCCACTTAGAAATTCGACTTGATACTCAAATCCATGTAATTTGGCTAGCCATTTAGCTTGGATTCCAGTAAGCAATTTTTGAGTTAAGAGGTATTTTAGGCTCTGGTGGTCAACTTTGATGATGAATTCTCTTCCCAATAGATATTGTGACCATTTTTTAGTGGTAAGGATTGAGACCAACAACTCTTTTTCATAGGTAGACCAATGCATTGTCCTTCCATGAAGAGCCTTGCTCAAGTAAGTGATGGGATTATTATCTTGTTGCAATACTCCGCCAATGCCACACTAGCATCACACTCGACAACAAACTTCTTACTGAAATCTGGCATGCAAAGTACAGAGGGATTAATAACGCATTCTTTCAATTGTTCCATAGCGGTAGTGGCTGCATCGCTCCATTTGAAGGCGTCTATAACAACCAAGATTTTGGAACCAATTTAAAATTTTATTTTTAATTGATTTAATGGATTTGTAATGTTAAAATGATATATTTTGAGAATTAACAATTTAAAATTAATTTAAATCTAAGTTAGAACGTATAAATTTAAAATTTACTTAAAAAAACTCTAAATGGCGTGGTAGTTTGAAAATTTGGTTTTAAAGTTAAATTAAATATACAGAATTCAATATAAGTCAGAATTTGATGAAACCGGAAACATTAGAATCTGTTTAATTATATCTTTCTAAAGAATCTGAAAATTTTAGATTTCATATTATATATTGTAAGTTATGGCTAAATTAAAATTTAAAATAGTCGCTATGGGATATATTTATATATATATATATATATATATATTAATAATATATAGCCCTTAGAAATAGCCATTTTGCAAACGACCTCCGTTTTCGATGGAATCACTTTTGTTGGATCTAGAATGTAAATTATTATTAGGTTTAAAATTTCAAGTCAGTTGGAATTAATATGTGATCATGGTAAATTCAAACGTGTTTTCAATTTCAGTTTAAATTTAATAAGCCTGTTAAAAGGCCATTTTTCAACGGTCTCCAAATTCGATGAAATTAATTTTGTTAGGACTGTATCGTCAAAACATAGCTATATTTCAGTTTTGGTAATTTTTGGAGTCAGTATGTGTCCCCGATAAATTGAAATGTACGTTCAAATTAAATATTGACCGTTATATTAATTTATATTTTAATTTTGATGAAATTTGATCAAAATAGCCGAACTGGCTTACGAAATATATCCCATTGTGTCCGGAATGGGGGTATTTGGTTAGTAACGACAGTCGTTGGGTTTGATTTGGGGTTCAGATCGATAAACAAGTATTATTGGAATTAAATAATATTTAATATATATATATACAAAAAACTTTAACCCTTGTCAATGGTGTCGTCTTCCTCTCTGAATCCCCTCTCTTCTTCGTCTCTCTTTTCCTTTGATTCGTCTTCCTTCCCTCCCCTTCCTTCTCGTCCCCCTCCTCCTCCTCCTGTTCCCTCTAACATTGATAATCTTGCTTCATCATCTCTTGCTAATAGGGATGTTCCTTCTAAGCATGGTTTTTCAGATCGGCTCTTGGATCCTTCTCTATCTTTACTAAATGCATCTGGATGTAAGGGTAATCTTGGCTCTGCTAATCTGGGTAATTCATCGAATGTTTTGCCTCTCGATCCTTCGCTTGCTAAAGGTAAATAAGTGATCCTTGATTCTTTATACAATGATTCTAATGCTCATGCTATGCCATCTTCCTCTAATTTCATTGGTATTCTTCATCATCCAGTTTAAACAATTTGCCGAGCACCACTAATGCAACTTCCCTTCCAATTAAATCGGATTATCTGTCTCTTTTTAATTCTTTACCCAAGAATAATGGGTCCTATAAGCTAATTCAATTTGATATTGAAAGGGATGGTAAGCCTAAACACTTTCCAGATCTAGTCAAGTTAGAAGGGATGAAGTATTGGGACAAATATCTGGTTGGTTTCTTTCAGGATGGAACTTTCTCCTATCTAACTGTTGTGAACTCTTTGCTTAGAGTGTGGAAATTAAAAGGGGAGGTTAGTATAAAGTCAGATCGTATGTTTTTCTACTTTAAATTTGCAAATGATATGGAAAGAGATCGAGTATTGAGATCTGATCCATTTTTCATTAAAGGCAGAATGTTTATAATTAATGAATGGGTTCCATTAATTGGTAACTCACAATCTCAGATTAAAAAGGTGCCCATCTGGATACACTTACATAGAATTCCTCTTCTTTTATGGACTTTGATTGGCATTAACTGGTTATCATGTCATGTTAGTTGACTAATTTGTTTTGATTCTAGCACTGAAAAGCTTCTGAGAATTAGATATGCTAAGGCTTTGGTGGAAATCACACCTAACTTTGAATTACCAGATTGTATTGAGGTACCAGGTTTAGGTGAAAATTGTCATTCTGTTCAAGTATCATATGATTGAGACCACTGATTTGTACACATTGCAAGATTTTTGGACATGCAAAAAGTAATTTTGAATTGGTTGCTAAGGAGCATGTAAATCATACTGAAGTTGATGGTGGAAAAGTCAGGAAAGTAGTTGATAAGCCTGTTTTGTATAGGCAAGAAGATAGAAGATACATGAAACCAATTTTTCCAAAACAAGATAATAATGGGTGGAACAAGGTCATTAATAATAATAAGAAGAAGGTATGGATGAGAAAGGAGGGAGGTTACAATACTGATGTTGTAAGTGATGTAAATAAGGCAATGGAAGATGTTGTACAGATTGATGGAAGTGGAGAAGCTGGTTTGATTAAGGAGGTAAATAATACAGAAGAAATGGATATTAACATGGTGCTATGCAAAAGAGATAAACAAAATGTTATAATAGCTGATGAGCATGGAAATTGTACTATACAGAATATTGTGGATAGTGAAACCATCTTTGAAGGTATTTTGCAAGAACCAGTTGCTGAAGAGTTCCATGTAAATAACCCTTTTGATGTGCTAAATGACCATGTTATTGAACCACCTTTGTTTGATAATCAACCATCCATATCTTCATCTGATTCAAATGTATCTTCTTCTCTTTCAGATCCTTTTGTTAATGGTTCTTATTCTGCTTCAAATTGTTCTTCATCCATTTTAACTTCCTCATCTAATTGCACTATGTCATGTGCTTCTTCTTTTAGTTCACAGTCACCTTCAAATACATCTTTCAGTTTCAATGTTCATGCCTCTTCTCCTTATTCACATTTATCTCTCCCTCCTCATATCATTTTTGTAATGGCCCGCAAATCCGTACTATCTGAATCGACTAATAACACCACACGTCCAACCCAAATTGCACAGAAATACGAATCATTATTAGAAAAAAGTTAGAGGATGAGAAATAGAAAGAAAGAAATGTTAGAATAGAAGAAAACAAAGAAGACAAATCTCACAGCGGAACGAATAAAATATATTAAATAACATAACTTTTGAAATACAAATCAGTAACTGTATATACATACCATCATCAGAGCACAACAATTATTCCTGGAACAGTTATAAACACCTGTTTCAAGACACAACATAGTACACAACGGAAATATGATAGTCTATAACTAACTGGTGAAGCCTCATGCTACCAGCTCTTCCAAGTGGATCTGAAAAATCCCAACTACTTGACTGCCCGTACAAATTTGGGCACCCAAGAGTTTAGGGAAAACAAAAACAAAACAAATTCTGGGTCATTCATGGGACTGGTGTGAGTAAACTCCAACCATTTGTTTAACTTTAAAAATCCTTTCGAAAGAAATGATAATCGTAAAACTGATCCACACAAAAACACGAATGGTTTTTACCTTACGATAACCCAAAAATATTTTTGATATCAAATCCAGTGATATTATAATAATGTCTACATCAAATAAATAGAATCTAGCGGAACGCTTGCATCTCACGCTCCATATATAATATAAAATCAAAAACCGCATGGTGCTTATTGGAGATTGGATTTCCAACATAACAAGGTATGGAACCACATTCCGATAGTGTATCTCTAGAGAGGAATACATTGGGTTCAACAAGAACATCTTACAACCCGACCCACACATGACCGACCACTCATTTCGCTTGAGTGTATCGAATGTATATCACCAACGGTTGGGATCAGCAACCGTTTCCCGAATGGGACAGCATCGATAAATTAAAGAAGCAAATGGAATTTCTCTAGATAGGTGATTATACACCCTAATGGGAGCGACCCATATAGCCATGTTGCCTGCCCGATTTTTGTCATTTCCCGGTTGTTGAGGCCTGAGGCTACGATTACTTATCATTCATTGATAGCACAATCACTTTGAATGCCACATTGTCAGATCCGCTAATCATTAATTGATTTGCACAAATATATTCTGGATATTATTCTAGGAGAATAAATCCTCCGCCACCATATATATTTATACAAACCAACATATTCGATCATTGGAAGTACTCTGTCACACATTCGTCCATATACGTTCGTTCTGGGATTTGAACGAAACCGAAGGCACCATTTCTATTAATAGAAAAAGTCCTTGCACTTTACTCCGTCTTCGATTATCTTCATATAATCTTATTCGCAACGCTACTGCCAATATGGAGTGGTTCTCGGATAATCATCCAACCGGTCTCTCCATATTGACAACGATATTGGCAAACACTTTGATAGTCAGTTATTTAACTATCAAAGAAAAACAAATAAACATTCATAGCATCAAACAATCACTGGGCTCTTAATTAATTATTCATTGATTAAATCACTATCCCATTTCCTTATCAATATTTGTTAACCAAATATTTTCAACAATCATCTTGCCCATTTACGCTATTTGGAAAACATTTCCATATATGGTCTCCTTTTATTTTCTATACTTAGAAAAATATATTCTATTTGCAATTGGAAAACATTCCAATTACTTATCTCTTCCACGATCATTCATTTATTTCTATACCCAGGAAATATTTATTATTATATTTCCAAATTTCCACTTACTTGGGTTAAAACGAATGTTGGGTAAAACATCGTTACAACAACCCAAAACTCTGCATTCAACTAATTTTTGTTCAAACATTTCTCTTCGAGACAGGATCTTGCTATTTATCGGTTAAAAATGGAATCAATCAAGTTGGGGTATAACTACCTCTCAGACCTTGACTGAAAACATCCTTAACTTCAAAGCGAATAAGACCACTTACCTCGAATAATTAACATCATAAAAACCAGTTATTCATTTTTAAACCCGTATACGTTTCTCTTTCTAATTTTACTAGATTTAATTATAGATTTCCTTTTTGTTTATAATATTCTATTTTTAAGTTCGTTTCCTTATCAGATTCTATATATATTGATATATTGATTTCTAGTTATCCAATTTTCTTAAAAATATTCTAACTCCTTAAATTTCCAGAAAATTTTGCCCTAACCTCCTTTGTAGCGGTCGATAGTTCAAACCTCAACTCGCCTCTCTAGGCCCTTTCCATTAAAAAAGAAAATAAAAAAGCCAAGTGGCTTGCCGATTCGACGCATAAAACCTCATATGGAATTTAAACATGTACCTTATTGTCGGGCACTAAATTTATAAACTTAATTCTCTTCATTCCATACCTGATTAACGCATGTTCACCTGTTTTCAGTTCAATTCAACTCAATCCAATCATTTGAATTCAGTTTCGCCCATTTATTCTTTAATTAGCTTCTTAGCCTATTTCACTTGTTATTTGAACATATCATGTTCGTATGTATTTTAGTTTGCTTATAAATCAATTGAATCCCATTTTCATTTCAGGTT
Source organism: Allium sativum (assembly GCA_030737875.1). Classification (NCBI taxonomy): domain Eukaryota; kingdom Viridiplantae; phylum Streptophyta; class Magnoliopsida; order Asparagales; family Amaryllidaceae; genus Allium; species Allium sativum. The sequence continues at coordinate 180,833,994 of CM060925.1, read as the reverse complement.
TCATATTCGATTTCGAATATGAAATTCACTAGTCCCATTTACTTATCAAAAGAAATATCTCGATCTAAAATTCGATTAACAAATTATTCTTCCACTTAGTTAATTCTATTCAAAAATAAATAACTGATTTTGTTTCTAAAATCAATCCATTTACTCCACTCGAGTTCATATTTATTTTATAACTCAAGTCCATATTTTTAAAATGGAAATTCGGAGTTTATTTATATAAACCATTATGGTTTTTAAACGATTTTGGCGCTGCTTTTCTGAAAATTTGATTTTGACATAACTCAAAATCCATCAGACGAAATCCAGAATTTTCTCTTCTATTAGAAAACTATTATTCAACCGGTCCTGACGATTCTTGTTTCAAAGAATTCCGACTTAATTTGAGTTCTATATACTCAATTGAAGTTCGAAACTCTAATTTACGAACTGCCGTGCTGCGGCGAGTTCGTTTTAATTATATTTATATATATAAACGTTTAAACTTCGTTTATAATAAATTCAATTCCATTCTGATATATTTTTAATATATAACAAATCTGTTTCCCAATTCAACATAATATTTTCGATTTTCTATAATTGTCAATTTTTCCTTACTCGGTTATATATTTATTTATACTTCGATCTTTTATATTTAATTCCAATTTCTTTTATAAATAAATTATTTATAAAATTCGATATAATCGAATTTCAATTATAAACCCATTGAATTTTTCTCTATTCAAATTATATTTCGAATTCCGAAATATAATCAATTGTCCATTTCAAAATACTTTCCAATTCATTTTTAAATTCATATTTGAATTTAAACTACTACATTATCGAATGATAATTTATTCTCACCAGATTTACAAACATCGTTTATAAACTCAACTTCCTTGTTTCATATATTTAAACAAGTTCCCTTTTAAAATTTCTATTTGAAACTCCATCCCTTTGATATTCCGAATTGCGAAATAAAAACCGTTATTCCCTTTCGCATGATTTCAAATTCTATTTTTAAATTCATATTTGAATTTAAATATTCAAATTATCTCTTGATAATTAATTCATTATATTTATAAACACCATTTTATGAATTTCCTTATTTATATTTTTAAACAAGTATATTTCGAAATCTATTTAAAACCAAAATCTTATTTTGAAAATTTCTATTTATAACAACTTATATATATAACACCCAATTTATTTTCATATTCAATTTAAATTCTATTTAAATAAATTCGAATTAATCGAATTCAAATCATAAATCCTTATGGATTTATTTTAGTTCAATTTATATTCTGAACATCAGAATAAATTCTATCGTTTATTTCTTTAAAAAAAATTCCCCAATTCTATTTTTAAATTCACATTTGAATTTAAATATTCAAATTATCCAATGATAATTTTTCCACTTTATTTATAAATACTGTATATAATTTCACTTCAAATCTCGTATTATTAATTTATAAACAACGTTAATAAATTCACTACTTGTTTTATTTATTCAAAACAAGCTAATATCTAAAGCCCCTTCGAAATTCAAATTCTATTTTAGGAAATATATTTTCCATTAAAAATCTAAAATATCCTTTTCATGATATTTTTATATATCAACATTTTTGAGCCAGTGACATTCAACAATTCAAAACACCCAATTTATCAACCATAGGTTTTCGAACACATCATATATAACAATATATATGATAACAAACAAACAATAATATTTCTGAGGAATCCAGTTGGTTTCCTCCAACCTGTTTTCCTGCATCCACAGACGTTAGCCAACACAAATAACACCCATCCTGCTTCGAGGCAGGATATCGCAGTATAGAAGGTCATCAACTATCATAGCGTGGGGCGTATAAGGTCATCCGCTAATGATACTGCGAGCATCCGTTAATGGTACTGCGGGAACTATCCAATCACCAATATATCTATATAATAGCCACAACCAAGCCTAAATAACTAATATATATTATAACCAAAATTTATCAATAAATAGCAATTCAACCAATCAACAAGCAGCATATGAATAACTATATTAAATAGAAATTCGATTATAATAAATTATAATTGAACCAGAAAGTGAGTTTACTCACCAGGCTTTTTATTTGCCGAATATTCCATTTAAATTCCATTGAGAAGTATTTTGACAATGCAAAGCCAAAGCATCTCGTTTCACCAAGATCTGTTATCGTGTAATAAATTATACTTATGTACAAGATTCATATCAATATTTATTTATTTATTTTATTTACTTTCATTAGTTAATGAAAATATAAACTAATTCCTATATATTTATCAATTACCACATTAACTATTTATTTTAATGATTCCATATATAAATTTCTTTAAATATATTTCTAATTGCATAAAAACATTTCCATATAAGATGAAAATCGAAAATCGAAATATACCTTAATCCATGTTTTTAATTCTTCCTAAACTGGTATAACTCCTTCCCGATTTCACAACTAAGCTTCTTCTTGGATCTGCAAAGAAACTCTTCACTGTACACAACAATGGCAACCGAACAATACTATCCCCACTTTCCAGATAACACAGCCCTCATCACCGGTACGTTCAATTCGAATTTCCTTTCCAGTAAAAACAAATGAACCCACCGCATCAACCTGACTTCGCTCCTCCCAACTCTACTGTCTTCGGTCTTCCTCAAGGAAAAACAAGCGACAGGAATACAATCGAAACTCCATCAACTATGTAAACCGCAACACAATCTTGAACCCATACTCAATGCCACGTACTGCTGCTTCGATTTGCCACAAAGTATAACCCTAAATCCCAATTCAACATCGCGATACCTTCCATGTTTTTGAACCCGACACTGTATATCGTCAGTCAACGGACCCCCCTTCAAATCTCAAATGAACTTCACAAGCACCCAAACACCATTTATTTCGATTCGCGCTTGCTGATTTTGAGAAATTTAAGGATCCAATTTAAATACAAATGGGGGAGGGGATTCGATTTGAAGTCGTATTATTTATTTTTTCGAACTGGAAATTGATTATGTGAAGATCTAATTGAATGAGGAGGAAAAAGGGATAGCCGCGATTTATCAGAGAAGAGCACGACCATTTTTGTTTCCTTTTGCTTTTGAGGGATTTAAAGAGGGCCATCTTGGTTTTAATTTCCATGGAACGACCAATTTTCCCATTATCTGAAGCTCGAAAACAATTTGTAGAAGGACAAGAGAAATAAAAAGAAAAGAAAGACGGGTATGCTTGCGTTTATATGAACAAAGAGGAAACTTAGCATTGAAGGAGTAGGCATATACATCGTACAACATAGCTGTGTAATTTAGGGTAGGATAATTAATTTGATTTGATTTATACTTATCCACTAAATTTTAAAATAATATAATTCAGGATACCGAACTCCAATCGAATCACAACAGCTGACGCTACTAGGGTTTAGCCACTATTCTGAACACACTAGGACCGGTTTCGAAGTCCAATTCGATCATATGGAGGAGATATTAATTTAAATCTATATAAATAAATTTAAAGCAAATAAACTCATGGATAATAAATTATTATTATCACTTATATATATATCCAAATACAATTTCTATAAATTACTTGAATCAATTGGACTTAGTTTTATATTAAAAATGAATTAGTTCATATTCTCGTATTGCGATAATTATTTTTATTCGAAATGAACTGTATATCGATCATAAATCGATAATTCAATATAAAAATTCTTTTATATTATCAATTCAATATTTAAAACCATATTAAATATTTAAAATAAATAGTTCAAAATCCCGGGTCGTTACAATTTTCCTCCACCTGCTAATGCATCTTCTATGCAGAATTTATCATCCTCTTTGGCAGATGTTTCCTCTTTTGGGAGTAAGAAGAAAACTAAAAGGAAAAAGAAGGGTACAATGAAGGAGAATGTTCCTCCTATTAAGGATCTTAATGATCGTGTAGAAGTTAATCCTGAAGATGTTTTGCCATCAAATAATTCAAAATCCACCTCATTAAGGCATACCAGAAGTCATCCAAATGTAATGGTTAATCCTCTTTCTTTTAAATGATAAGTCCTATTTGTTTTTGGAACATTCGAGGGGCTAATCTACCCTTTAAGTAATGTGAAATAAAAACTTTGATGAAGGAATATAATATCCAGTTAATGTGCATTTCTGAGACTAAACTGGATTATTTGACAACTGCTAAGGCAGCAAAATTCATAGCTCCAACACGGTCTTTTGATCATAACTTACCTGCTGTTTCTTTGGAAGATTGTTAACTATTTGGCATCCTGGTTTCTTTAATCTTATCAAGCTTTCTGAATCTGATCATTTTATCCACAATAAATGCATTTATCTTCCCTCAAACACTTCTTTCTTTCTCATATCTGTCTATGCTCAAAATTCAATTGCTTCTCTTCATCCTTTCTTGATTCTATCCATCTTTTAAAACCTTCTAAAGATCCTTGGATTTTAGGAGTTGATTTCAACTGTATGTACAGTAGCTGTCAAAAAATTGGTGGCTGCCCTCTTGTTTTAAAAGATATTGCCCCTCTTAATCAAATGATTATTAAATCCTCTTTGTTTCCAGTTCAAAGTTATGGTTTATCCGTCACTTGGTCTAATTGTGCTCGATCTGGGCCATCCACCTTATGTAAACTCGATCATGTTTTTGCTAACTCCTCCTTCTTTGATCTCGGGCCAAAGTCTTACTGCATAATTCCCTCACCTATTTTATCTGATCATAGTCCTCTGGTGTTTCAGTGGAGGAATGAAGTAGCCAATGATTTGGGTAAAAAAACTTTCATTTTTTTAATTTTTGGTGTAATCAACCAGATTTTTCTAGTCTTCTTTTGCAGGTCTGGAGTTCTCAAGCTAAACAGAATCCTATGCTTAATCTACTTCATAAGATGAAGCTTCTTAAAGTTCAGATTAAAAGTTGGTCTGCTTTGAATTTTGGGAAAGGATCTCAGAAATCTTCCTCTATCAGAATTGAATTGGCTCACATTCAACTAGAGATTCAGCAAAGGCCTTATGATCTAAATCTGAAGCACCAGGAATTAATTAAACAAAGGCAACTTGATACAATGTTAAATTTGGAAATGCAAGCTTTGAGACAGCAAGCTTTTATCAGACGAGAGATTGAAGGTGATAGAAATTCCAAATTTTATCATAATTCTATCAGGCTTCATAAAGCTAAGAGCTCTATTTTTATGATTAAAGACATGAATGGTGTAGTTCATAATTCTGATGATAAGATTAATGAAGCTTTTGTTCAATATTTCTCCACTATCTTAGCCAATCCAAACTTCCATATTGCCAACATTAACCCACTTTTTCATACTCATCTTCCAACACTTTCCTTTGTTCAATCTGCAAATCTTATCTCTTTAGTTTCTGGTGATGAGGTTTAAGAGGCTGTTTTCAATGTTGATTCCAATAGTTGTGGAGGTCCTGATGGTTTTAATGCTTTTTTGTGCAAAAGAATTGGAATATTATTGGTGAGGATATCACTAATGCTATCTTGCATTTCTTTATGACAAATCATCTTCCAGTAAGTTGGGCAGCTACGTCTGTAGCTATTGTTCCTAAAGTTGAAAGCCCACTCTTGGTTTCTGATTTCAGGCCTATATCCTGCTGCAATATTTTTTACAAAATTATCTCGAAAATTATTGCTAATTGGCTTCAAAAGGTCTTGCCTTCCATCATTTCATCCAATCAATCTGCACTCATACAAGGAAGATCCATTTCTGATAATATTTTATTAACTCAAGAGATTTTATATGGATATAATCGGAAAGGAATTTCTCCAAGGTGTATGCTGAAATTGGATATCCAGAAAGCTTTTGATTCAGTGACATGGCATTCTATTCTGGCTATCTTAGCTAGAATGAACTTTCCAAATCCTTTCCTTGCATGGATATTCACTTGTGTCTCTTCACCAAGGTACTTAATTTCCAGAAATGGCTGTTTGCATGGATTCTTTAGAGGTACACAAGGGGTGAGGCAAGGTGATCCTTTATCAGCTTATATTGTTATTATAATAATGGAATTACTTAACTCTCTTCTGGTTGAACAAGTATTGAAGAAAAAACTGGAGCTTCATCCTAAGTGTAAATCTCCCATGATCATACACCTGCTTTTTGCTGATGATTTAGTTCTTTTTACCAAACCCTCTGAAAATAATATCCAGTGTATTATGGACACATTGCATTCCGTTTACTTGATTACTGGGTTACAAATTAATCTTAGCAAATCTCATATTCTCTTTGCTGGAACACCTAATGCTAGGAAAATTGATTAGATAGTAAAATCTGGTTTAAAGGAAATGCCTATGAACTCATCCTATTTATGGTTGCCTTTAATAAGCTCTCGTATTTCTAAGGATCAATGTCTTCCCTTATTTTAAAAGATTATCTCCAAACTACAACAATGTCCTTCATGTGCTCTTTCTCAAGCTGGGAGATTAACAATTGTGCAATTGATTGCATTGGCTTTTACTACTTATTGGACAAGACATTACCTATTACCAATCAAACTTGTTAATATGATTATTGGTGCTTTTAACAAGTTTCTTTGGCATGGTGACCCTTTTTCAAAACAAATGATTCCATTTTCCGTTTACAAGTTGTTTGATGCTAAAAGGAATGGGGGTTTGGGTATAACAAATTTGTCTCTATGGAATAAGGCTGCTATCTCATTTTTTATTGAAAAGTTATATAAGTCTGATTCCTGTTTATGGTCAAAATGGGCCAAGGCAAATCTGATAGGCAAAAAGCATTTTTGGACAATGGATATACCTTTGAATTGTAGTTGGAGTTGGAGGAATATATTGAAGCTGCGCTATGTTTTTCTACTAATGGTTCAATGTAATTATATGCATATTAAAAGGTTATCCTTCTGGCATAATCCTTGGTCTAAATCTGGTTTGATCTTAAGTTCTTTGGCGGACAATGGATTGAGGAGACTTTCTGGTATTCCAGAAAATGCAATAGTTGATGACTATATACATGATGGGTTGGTTGTTCTTCCATATTCTAGTTCAGCTGTATTGAGAACTTTGTGGTCTGAAATTTCTGGAAATTTTAAGGTGCATGGTGATTTTGGTATTTTATGGAAGGGCAAATCTCATTCTATTCAACATGTCTACTCAATTTTGCAAGGTGAGAATTTTTTTTTCCCTGGGCTAAGAGAATTTGGTCGGCTAATAATTCTGCCAAAGAAAATTTTCTTTTATGGAAAGTGATGGCGAATGCAATCAGTACCAAAGAGAAGTTGTTTAAAATTGGGGTAGTTGTTGATGAATTATGTTTCTTATGTGGAGCAGCTGTGGAAACAAATGTCCATTTGTTCTTTGAGTGTAGTTTCTCATTTCAGATCTGGTTGAGATTAATGGCTTTGGGTAAATTTCACAAGCCTTCTTCTGTTAGCATCATTGAATGGTTTAATCCATACAAAGCTACGAGATGGAAAAATCAGAGAACAAGGATTCTTTTAACTATTTTGAAGAAATTTGTTTATAAAATTTTGGCTAAGTGTAACCGTAGAGCTTTTGGACATGGTAGTTTGAATGCAGTGCAAGTATTCAGTATTATACATGGTAAGATTTTGAGGAAGCTTAAAGGTGCTTAGAATTGTTTCATCCTGTAGTGACTATGGTGTTTGCAAGACTTCCTTGAGTGGATTTCCTGGAATACAGTTGTGATATAGTAGTAGCTGAAGCATGTTAATAGTTGTGCGCTTGTTAGTTGCATGGTTTTTCAGATTTGTTATTGTTCAGCATTGAGTTTTTTTTTTCTATTTTCATTTGTAACTGTATATTGTTTTTTTTTCTCAATGCTGAAATAGGATAGTATACCGTTTAGTGTTATTCTTATACATTCTTTAGTTTCAATAGATTTACATTGCCTTTCAAAAAAAAAAATATACATCCATTCATTGGTCAAAAACCCTAACATTTCGCCTACCGTGGTCAGACACGTTCAGCGCCGCTCCTTCACTTTCCACAAACGAAATGCTCCGATCCTTCCTTTCTAATTTTCACAAAATCCACTCAACAATTTCAAAAAGTTATAAAATGAAAACTCAAGAGCACCGTAAGATCTTGTTGTTCAACGGTAGAGATGGTGTTTGGAGGCCTGGATTTTTTGGGATTCACGCTCAAAGAGGCATCGATCATTCTCGGTTTCAGGCCGCTATAGGTCACCGAACGTGGTGTCGTTCAAGGGGAGGGGAGGAGGAGCTCTGGAGCCTCGATTGTCGGTCTTGGATCATCATCCGACTGCGTGGATGGAGGGGCGGCGAGGAGAGAGGAAGCGGGATTTTTGGGTTCAACGATCAAACCTGATAACGAAGAGAGGGAGATTAATTAGGGGATAATGATATAATTAATAATTATTATTTTTAATTAATCCTTTATTAAATTGTTCAATGTATTAAATGCTGTATTTTTTTCCATACAAGATCGAAATCCGACGATTTCAGTTACAATCGTGACAACAAACTCTACAACATGAAACTGACCAGAACGGAAATGGGACAAGTTGAATTTTTGAGCTAAATTAAACACCTATTTAATTTAGTTTAAAAATAAATCCTCCATTAAAGACTGAGGAAGTGGAAATCAATGTGAGAACTTCTCACTCAAATATTTGTACAGATATTTATTTTATAGCTGATTACACAGAATGCCAGTGTTGATTTTTATCAGTTTTAATTATCACAAATTTGTATACGGTGCCTGTTTTCTCACCTGACTGTTGTTTGAAAACCCATGGATGATTTGATTGACTGTATTGTGTTTTGATTATGATTTTGAGCATAGGAAAAAAAGTTTAATAATAATGTGGTAGTTGAAATTAAATTATAAATATCCATTTATAATTTAAACAGTGAAAATTGGCTAATTAGAAAAATAACTCGAATAAAATTAGAATTGGTTAAATTTATTAACCAGTGATTAACTTGAATTCATTGTTGATGATTGAAAAACCCACACGGATCTGGGGATGATAATTTATTCACATCTCCCTTGGATTTGATTGTATGTCAACCCATTGATTGATAGACTGTTATAAGCGTTATTTAATTATTTAATGCTTATACAGTTGTAAATTGCACTCTAGATGTGAATTGACTGTTTAATAGTTTTTTATCACTATTTTTGAATACATGCGATGTACAAAATCCATATAAATAAAATTATATGATAATTGATTTATTCTGATTCCAATTCAGAAATAACGAATATTTTAAAATAATATTCAGTGAAGAATCAAAATGTGATTTTGATGTCCGATTTTGGATGGACAAGAAAATATGGATATATGAAGCCGAGTTAAGTAGATATAAGCCATTTTTACTAGAACAGAATTTTTTATCTATTTGATTCATTTAATAATGAATATAGAAAAGATTTGATTTTAAAATCTGATATTTTGAAAATACTATCATTTTAAATTTTATAATGTTATGGAATATTCAATTTTGATTTAAAATTGAAAAGAAAGTTGAAATCATTTTAAATTAAATTTATAAACGATTTATAAAATACGTTTTAAAAAGGAAATCGACAAAATATATTATATATATTTAAATGGTTTGAATAGAATGTATCGCGTAGCGACCGTTCGCGAATTTCAACCATTAACTTCGAATTGACGTAATGGGAGATCTGACCGTCGGATTCTCCTAAAACTGAAACCGTTGGGTTCGTATCGAAAAGAGATTTCGAATGATGATAAGAGATTTTAAATCTAAATGCAGTTCGATGGTCGTATATGGAAATCGACTAAAATAGCAATATTAAAATTATTAAAAATATGAATATATTATGTAAAATCATAATAAATGATTTGAAAAAGGTTTTTAAATGAAAGATTCCATATTTGAAAAGATAAAATATATTTATCAGAATGAATTAGTTAATAACTAAAATGGAGAAATCAAAGAAATTATACTAGTTTTAATATAACCAAAGTTTTCCAACATATGAATTAGAAAGGATTTAAATAGAAATAACCTTCGAAATATTTCGATATTGGATTTCGTGATTATACGGATATTGTTGAGCAATTTGGAAGATACAGATATCGTTATTCCCAATACGATATCCATTAGTTTCAGAATTTGATGTTGAATAGAAGTCGATATGATTTCTATTTAAAGCCTTGTATTTAATATTAAATGGGGTTTTGGATTTATCGTGAATGATGTCTTTATTAACACTGTTCTTAAACCTAGTTGAGGAAAGAATAAATCTTTTAACCAAGATTGAGTGAAGTATTCCAATTAACTAGTATAATTGAAATTAAATGGTAGTTGATCACGGGTTCATTGTGAACGATGTTTTAAATGACATTAGTTCTTAAACCTAATTAACAGTGAGGTTACAATCTAGAGTTTCTAAATCTTTTAATTAAGATTTAATGGAAATTGTCCAAAGTAAAGTTTTCCAATTTAATTTATTAAATTAGAACTGAATGGAATTCGATTTAGTGATAATCGAGATGAGATTCTGTGAAGGAAGACCATTACTATTTATGGAATTCAAAAGGCCTTGTCGTTATTCTGTTTATAGTACTAGTACAATACGGAAATTCATATCGATTATATCACTACAACAAATTGACCATATTACAACAGTGGAAAACAGCTGTAAAAGACTTTTACAACGGTGGGGCAACTGTTGTCTATTAAGAAGTTGTAATAGACTAAAATCTTTTACAATTGTTTTGCACCATTGCAGCATCGTTGTGAAATGTATATTTAACAACTATTCTCCACCGTTTTAATAAAAGCTATTACAACTTTTTTGCACCGTTGTAGTAAAATCTATTACAACTGTCATGCACCGTTGTGACTGTTGAATATCACAATATGATTTTTGTTTGATTATACATTACATCTCATATAGAAATAAATATTCATATTAAACAAAATGTTATTGCATAGAATTTGATACTCAAACTATTATTTTATTCAATTAAATTTTTATTTCAATATTTGAAATAGTACAACTTTCTAACCTGATTTTTACACAACTCACTACTACATAATACAATCAATCACATATACATTCTTCACCATGGACTAATTACTCAGTACACTCAATTACATATACACTTCCATATAAATATACATACACACTTTCATATAAATATACATACACACTGCGCACACCGAGTTTTTATATGCTTCAACATCCTGTCTAGTCGCATGTATGCCAGTCACAAAATTTCTCACAGTAAACTGGAACAAAAATATATTTAATTCAAATTAGGATGAAAAATCTAACTGTGTATTATGTGATACATTAGTGCCTATATCTCATACTAAGCCATGTCATCGACAATAAGGATGAAAAATAGATGGTTATAGTTTATGACACTACTACACACAATTTAGGTGCACAAAGTCTTCAAATGAGCAATGAACATAAGCAATTTTTAACAGGTAATTCAATTCGAATTAACCTGGAGAAAGCACTAAACATACAAGAAAACTAATGTAGATAAAGTTCACTTAATATCATAATTATTATTAAAAGTATAATAATTAGATGGAGAATTGGCACCTGGATTTCTGACCAAAGAAGCAAAATTTCTACCCAGATCTAAATTAGATTGAAAAATCCATATCCTCGGGATGGAAGTTTGTATTCTCGTTTAATCAGATTCTCATTTCTGATAACATTTTTGTAGGTCCTTGACAGCTTACAATCCCTTACCTACACCATATTACGCTTAGAAGTTAAATATTTTGTAAGAAACAACATTGTTAAAAGTTTTGTAAGACACAACATTGGTCACCTGATTAGTTTTTTGCCAAAGAAGATTCGCCACCGACCCTCTGGTCTATTTTTCAACATAAGAACGAAATCAGTTTGCTTTCTTAACTTTCTTCTTTGATTCCTGAAATGGTAACGTTTGCCTTCCTAAATATACATGCCACGTACATGTTAGAAGAGTGTATTGTAAACTAACAAACATTTAAGAAAAAGATAAAATCGAGGATAAGAGAAAATGATACTCTCGAAAATTTTCAAACCTGATAGAATATCTTGAAATATTACTTCAGTTTTATATGCCGAATCCAAAATGGATTGTATTTGTTCTCTTCCGCCTGCAATTTTTCCATATACAACATGAAATACAAAACAAAAATTCTTAGATCGAAATAGCGGCTAATTTTCATCATTACATCTACATACCGCAAATGATGGTCTAGACAACAAACCATATATGGGGCAAACATAATACCCTTTTTTTTAAACAAGAGTGAGTACCACAGCTACTACGAACAGAATTAATAAAACAAGATATTATAATATTACATTTTAAAAGGTATCATTACCAAGCTGTGAATGCGAGTAGCAGATTCTAAATCCAGATCTCATTTTCTTTTTTTTGTAAAACCAAAAATTCAAATAAACATATAGAACAATCCAAAAGAAAATCACAACATAGATAATACAAAAACAAGCACTCCACAATCAATGAAATACTCACATTAGAAAACCAGTTACCCAAAAATACAAAATTAACCGACAACAGGTCAAGTAAGACCATAAAAAAACATAGATCCCAAACTTACAGAGTGAAAGCATCATAAGACGGCGAACACCGAGTACACTACCAACACTTGGAATCTTGTTCAATCCACAAAGATAACTGAGCTCAAGAGAGAAGGAAAGAATCTGCCTTTTGGTATGTGCGAAGATGAAACAATGGAAACCATAGCAAGGGGAGAGATTAGAAGAGGAGGTCGTGATAAGTCACATGGTTACTGCCAATAGGCAGGCAGTAGAATCATTTGAGAGGAACTCAAGCTAGGTGAAAAGGAGGTGAAGTGGGGCCAGGATAGGATTTTCTATGGGAGATCTGGGTATGGAAATGAGGAAGGCGAGGTACGGTAAGGAAGTATCATAGTTCGAGGTTTTGAATGAACAACATAGAGGCCAAGATCTGGATTACGGCAAAGCCAGCTAATCTTTGCCACGACGAGGAAAACAGGTAAGGGAAGTAGAGGATCGGAGATTCAAGAGGAAGGAGAGTGGATTTGAAGGCAAAAATAGATGATGATAAGATAAGTTAAAGAAACGTAAATCCAGATCTCATTTTTCTTCATAGGCGCAAGTTTTTCTAAGGAAGGAGGAAATGGGAATCAACTCAAACATACAGAAGAGAATAGGGTAGGTCAGCCTCACGTAAGGCACTGGAATACGAAATGCGAATTACTTGGGAGCCAATTTTTCAACTTACCGCCTTCATTTTCATCGTTTTGAAATACCGCCAGTTTTCCGTGGGGTCACAATTAAAGTTTCACTAAATTTTAAATAAATAAAAAAATAAGTAAGAATTAATAAGTTAAAGTAAGAAATAATAAGTTAAAGTTTTTTTTAAATGTAATATGAATTTATCACTGCTAATAAAAAAAATAGTTGTTAAAAATATGCATTTATTACAATAAAAAAAAGATTGTAATAATATCTATTACAATTGGTAAAAAATATAATTGTAGTGCCACATTTCATTATTGTTTTCTAATAATGTACGTAACATTAGTTATTGTAATGATCGGTTGAACACTTTCGACATTTGGATCATTATATTATAATAAGTCATGTTGGTTAAGCAAATAGTTATAAGTGGCGTTTTATGATAGTTGTAAAAATACAATTGTAATATGTAATAGAATATTATATAAATTGCTTGAAATTTTTATTAAAATATTTAAAAGTAATTATTTAATTATTACTTCTTAATTAGTGATTCTTACTTCTTATTTATTGATTACAAAAATTAATTATTCATTACTAAAAATTAACTTATATTTATTTATTTTTAATTTCTAATAATAATACATAATTATTATTTATTAATTATTATATAGCGAAAAGAAATCATTAATATTAGTTATTACATATTTTCAAATAAACTATTTACTATTATTATTAAACAATTGTTATTGAGTATCAATATTTTTATTAATTATTGAATTTTTATTAATTATTAAAATGGTATTTTTTTTGTAGTGTAGTCATATATTGCAACAATCAAAAAATAAAAGTTGTGATAGGCTTTTATTACAACTGTCAAAACAACACAGTTGTTAAAAATAAGTTTATTACAACTTTTATGGAAAAAAGTTGTAAAAATCCATTTATTACAATGGTGATTTTACCACCGTTGTAAAATTAAAGTTGTAATATGGTGTTTTTTTTGTAGTGTATACTGTTATGAATTTCGTGAAAATTCCATCTTAAAGGAAGAGGATTTTGGGTTTACCGTGAATAATGTTTTAAACGACATTTGTTCCTTAACCCAAGTAAAGACAGGATTTGTTTCCTAAAATTTGGATAATCATCAAATAATGATTTTTGAAATTAAAACTGAACTAGAGTTTTTAATTAATCTTTAATTAGATTGAAATGTGAATAAGCTAACTAAATTTACCGAATTCAAGAAATGTTCGAGAATGGAATACCACTAGTTTTACTCCATGCGATAGCCAAATCTGCAGCTGGATTTGAAAACGTGAGATGGTAATTAAATTTACCGATAACACAGTGGGTGTTAGATATGTAGGACTACCAGTTTTGCTCCATGGGATGAATATGTTAGGATTGGGATAATAAAATAATAAATTATTACTTCAGTAAGGCTCGGTAATCCCAACTAGTTAATAAACCTTGTTTCGGTTTAGATTGTGAAAAGATATAATAAAATCTTTCGAAAATGATATCCAAAGGAAGATTTAAGTAGAAGTTTAAAAGAACTTATCTTTGATAAAACTAATGGGAACCTTTCCCTAAAAATGTGAATATTTGAATAAAAGAATATTCTGAATTGGAATGAGACGTATGATGTGTTTTTATAGTACTTGATTATTGATTATAAAATACGCGGGTTATTCGAGAAGTCCGGGTTTATCCCATTCTGAATAACTGATACGACGACTAAAAGTCGATGATATGAAGATGATGGTTGAAGACAGGAGATCTTCACATCGAATGGATGATTACTGATGTCTTGATTGGGCTGTACACCCAAGATAAGGTAATAAGTGGTGATTATCCAGATGTACTTGGAGATCGACCGGATATGCGAGGACCTCTTTCCTGTGTTGGACATATGGGACGAGGAATAAGGTGCCTCCGGTTTCGTTCAAACCCAGAACGGACTTGTACATGGATGTGTGTCTAACATTGGATTTCATTCTATGATGATTTGTAACAACCCGTAAAATCTGGGCCAGTTTAAAATTTTTATTTTGGCAATTTTAGCGAATTTTGAATATTTAAAATAGATTATTTTAAATATAATAGACGAGAAATTTATTTTGAATAAAATTCGAACGTATATATTATATACGTCGTCGTTAGTATATAAATAATTATATATAATTATAAATAGAATTGAAAATGGCGCTGTAGTTCGATAATTCGATTTCAAACTTCAATTGAATGTACCGGGTGCAAACCAATCCGGATTTTAGTGAAACCAAAAATAATGGAATCTAATAGTGAATATCTTTCCAACGAAGTTAACAAACTGAGATTTCACTTTATAAATGATAAGATATGTCCAGTTGAAAATTCTGAATAGTCGCTATGGAATTCAGGCCCTTAAAAATGGACATTTTGCAAATGACCTCGGATTTCGACGAAACCACTTTTGTTGGGTCCGTGATGTCGAGTTATTGCTAGGTTTCAAATTTCATAATTTTTCGAATCAATAGGTGAGCGTGGCAAAGGAAAACGCGTTTGACCAGTTTCAGTTGATTTTAATCAACTGGAAATTGGCCATTTTTCCAACGGTCTCAGAATTCGATGAAACTAGTTTTGTTAGGACCGTATCGTCAATACGAAGCTAGAAAATATTTTTCGAGAATTTTTAAAGTTCGTATGTGACCCCGGTAATTTGAAATGTACGTTTAAAATTCAATATAGTGATTTAAATGTAAATTTAACGGAAACTGATTCAAACGATCAAATCAGCCTACGTGGCATATCCCATTGAGTTCGAAATGGGGGTAATTAGCTAAGGGCGACGGTCGTTGGGTTCGATTCGGGGTTCGGGATAAAAGTCAACTCTAACGAGAAAATAAATTAAATTAAATTAAATTAAATTAAATATTAATAACTTTTGCATATACCCCCCCCCCCCCGATTTCATTCTTCAGAATCAAAAGAAAAAAAAAAAAACCCGCCGCTGCCTCGATCCGCCCCCCCCCCCACGCTTGTCGCCGAGCCTACGCTCCGCCCCTGCCTCCCGCTCTCTCCTCCGCCTCGTAGGACCCAACCTCCCCTCCTCCAGTAGTTCGAACGCCTCCCCTTGATGTTGTCGCGCCTCAACCACCCTCGCCTCCGGTTGCCACCGCAGCACCGCACCCAGTCGGATCCCCTACCTCCGGCGACGGCCCCTGCTCCACTACAAACCCTCTTCCCTCTTCGATTTCGGTGAGTTTATTTGTTTTTTTCTATTTGTTAATTTAGTTTTAAATCTGAGATAACATTGTTTTAAAAACTAGGTTTTTATATATATAAATCTTTGAAATATAAAAACTTTGATTTTAGAAATTTAAAAAGATTATATTTTTGTTAAAGAAGTGATTTTTATCATTTTGAAGAAATGACTTTTATTTTGTTTATGGAGTAATTTCTATAAATAGAAAAGTTAGGATTTTTCAAATAGAAAAGTTAGGATTTTTCAAATAGAAAAGTTAGGATTTTTCAAATAGAAAAGTTAGGATATTTTAAATAGAAAAAGGGTTTAATCTTTTAAAGGGTAAAAGATTTAAACTGTAAAAAGTAAAAGATTAGATCTTTGAAATGGAAAAGGCGGAATCAATATTAATAAAAATTCGATTTTTATATATTGAACTTTGAAATAAAAATTCGATTTTTATATATTGAACTTTGAAATAAAAATTCGATTTTTATATATTGAACTTTGAAATAAAAATTCGATTTTTATATATTGAATAGCGAACTAAAAATTCGATTTTTATATATTGAACTTTGAAATAAAAATTCGATTTTTATATATTGAACTTTGAAATAAAAATTCGATTTTAATATATTGAATAGCGAAGTAAAAATCATATTTTTATATATTGAAAGTCGAAGTAAAAATCATATTTTTATATATTGAAAGTCGTAGTAAAAATTCGATTTTTATATATTGAATAACATAGTAAAAATTCGATTTTTACATATGTAGAGAATACGGGCGAAAGCGACAAAAAGGCGAGGTCGACGAAGAATTCTGCAAAAGAAGAGTCAAGATGATTGGATAGCTATCGGTGAGAATTTCTCACCTTTCAATTTAATTTTTCTAGTTATATATATATATATATATACTAGGATGCAGACGGTGCTTATTAGAAGCACCCGACACCCGTCCACAGACCATGGACTTGTTTGATTGGTTGTGTAGTTGATTAGATTATTTGATTTGGATTGGATTGTTTTGGTGAAATTGAAATTGATATGATTGATATGTGAATGGCGTGGGCCTTCACTAGACCGGGGATAAGGCTAGGCCTTGTCCCGTTTCTAGTATCGTGCCGTTATGCCGTCGAAATTTTCTAAAATGTGTTAGAAAAATAAAAATATCATTTTATTTAAAGAATGAACTTAATAGAAATTCATATGTTGGAATAAAATGTTTTATCGTTAAAAATATAATTTTTAACGTGAATGTGAATAAATAAATATTCATTTACAAACCAGACGGTTTGTTTATGTACACCTATTTGAATGACATTGATTGGGACGATAAATTTTACACATCGCCCAACTGCACGAATAAAATATTTGTTTGATTGTTTGAAACCCCACACGGGTGTTGGGATGAAACTTGAAGTTCACTCATCCTGATTGATTAAATGTGTCGATCGATTGATTGACAGGCTGTTATAAGCGTTGAATATCTATATTTGATGCTTATACAGTGTAGTGCACTTTGGTTGATGGTTGATTATTTTTCAATGTAATTATATACATGTGTTGTATGAAAATCCATATAATTAACTTTATATGGTAATTGATTGGGCCTCATTTCAATTTGAAAAATAAAGAATATTATAAAATAAAAGTTCATGTGTTGACAGTACTCATTCATTGAGATTGGTCATGTGTTGAACGAAATATTTTAGTAATAAAATTTACATCTTTATCGATATAAAATAAAAGTTCATGTGTTGACAGTACTCATTCATTGAGATTGGTCATGTGTTGAACGAAATATTTTGATAATAACAACTATTTTGAAAAAGAAATATTTGAAATAGAATATTTGAAAATAGAAATTTATGAAGCCGTGTTGATTAGATAGACGCCATTTTGACGTGAACGATATTTATATCGATTTTATTCATCTTAAAAATGAATATTGAAAAGTGATTTCGAAATCGAATATTTTGAATTGAATTGAAAACGATTTCGAAATGAATTGAATTGAAAACGATTTCGAAATGAATTGAATTGAAAACGATTTCGAAATGAATTGAATTGAAAACGATTTCGAAATGAATTGAATTGAAAACGATTTCGAAATGAATTGAAAACGAATTCGAATTGAATTGAAAGTGAATTGAAATGAATTCAAATTGAATTGAAATTTGAATTGAATAGAAATGAATTTTAAAACGAATTTATAAAGAAGAATTCAATTTTGATTTGAATTGAAAAGGAAGTTGGAAATGTTTTTGAAACGAATTCAAAACTATTTATATAATTCGTTTTAAATAGAAATCGACGAAGTATATATTATATATATTATATATATAATATAATGGCCTGAATAGAACGCGCCGCGGCAGTTCGTGAATTTCGACCATTTATTTCAAACGGACATTACGGGAGATCCGACCGTCGGATTCTCCTAAAACCGGAACCGTTGGGTTCGTATCGAAAAGAGCTTTCTAAAGAATATTAGAAATTAGAAATCTAACGGTTGGATTTGGAATTATGTCCAAATCAAATTCGAAAAAGGTCGCTGTAAGTGCAGTTCGATGGCCGTTGATGGAAATCGACTGTACGGGCCTTGATAAAATTATTAAAAATAGTAATAATTTGTGTAAAATCATAAGAAATGATTTGTGAAGATTTGGGATGAAAAACTCCATATTTGAAAAGATAAAAATAGATTTTTATCGAAATGAACTAGTTTTGAACTAGAATTATAATTCTATTTATTTTTAAATAAATAAATTGAATTTGAAATGGTTTTAAAAATAACCAGAATATCCAATGATTGCATTGGAGTGGAATTGAATCGAAATTGTCTTCGGAATATTTCGATGTTGGAATTCGTGATTATACGGATGTTGATATGGAAATTTGAAAGATATATACTTATATCGTTATTTCCAATACGACATTTGCTAATCGTAGAATTTGATATTGAATATAAGCCGATATATTTTCTATTCAGAGCCTTATATTGAATATCAAATGTGATTTGGGTTTGTCGTGAATGGTGTCTTCACTAACACTGTTCTTGAACCCAGTTGAGAAAAGATTAAATCTTTTTATTTAGATTTAATGAAGTGTACCAATTAAATGATATTTAATTGGAATTAAATTGATATTGATTTTTGGGTTTATCGTGAACAGTGTTTTAAACAACACTCGTTCTTTAACCTGATAATTAATGAATGTGATTTTGGGTTTATCGTGAACTGTGTTTTTAAAATGACACGGATTCTTTAACCCAGTCGAAGATTAAAACTAAGTGGAGTTTTAATGAATCTTTAATTAGATTGAAATGATCAAAAATGGAGTATCACCAGTTTTGCTCCAGGCGATAGTTAAATCTTTAATTAGATTTGAACGTGAAATGGTAATTGAATTTACCGATAACACTGTGGTGTTAGATATGAAGTATTCACAGTTTTACTTCATGGGATGAATAGGTTGGGATTGGGAAATTATAACAAATGATTACTTCGGTAAGGTTCGCTAATCCCGACTAGTTTGAATTGATATTCAAAAGTTGATTAAAGAATAAATTCAAGAATTTATCTTTGATAAAATTAATGGGAATCTTTCCCTATGAATGTGAAATTAGAAACTAACTGTCGGTTAGCTAAGTAGAATGGTTTTCTGGATATTGATCTGATGTTGGTTTCGGCCTTCGGGGTTAATATTTGGGGAATTATTCTCTTGATTAATTTACGGTTAGTGACTGATGGATTGGAATGAGGCGTATGTTGTGTTTGTGTAACACTTATTTAAAATATACGCGAGTTATTCGGGAAGACCGGGTTTATCCCATTCTGAATAACTGATACGACGATAAGTCGAAGATGAAGACGATGGTCGAAGACCGGAGGTCTTCACGTCGTTTGGGTAATTACTGATGATCTTGATTGGGCTGTACACCCAAGAAGATGGAAACAGTTAGTGATCGTCCAGACGTACTTGGAGATTGATGGATATGCGGGGTACTAGGTGCCTCCGGTTTCGTTCAGACCCAGAACGGACTTGTAAATGGACTGTGTGTCTGACATTGGATTTTAGTCCGTGTGATTGATCTCTATTAAATATATATCTGTTTGGCGGCGGAGAATTTATTCTCTTGCTTAACGCCCTTCTCTGAGACGTACGAGCTCAGGGGTTATATATTGATGGATATCAAACGCATGGAGTGAATTTCCTGTGTGGCATGCCTAAGTGGCAGTTGATCGAGGCTTCTGTTGAAAAGCAAAGTCTTGTGGTGATGATCAAAGCACGGCCTTTGTGGCGTAGCTTTGTGTAACGTTTACCTCGCGTGTTTCACACCCGGTATGAACCAAAAACGGGAGACGGACGTCAGGGAGGGCATGCGTTTCTTTCTAGCTAGAAGTGGCGTCAGTGGTTTTACACGCCCTGACGAGTTTGACTTATGTGGTTGTTGCTGTTGCGAGGCGCCTCGGTTATATCGGTTTCGGCCGAATGCATTCTGGTCGGCTGACGGACCAGACTTACACCCCATAGGGTGGGGAGACGTAGTGTTCAGGCATAATAATCCACATCGGTGGACCGGCCCTGAGGATCCAAGGCTTGCCTGCGCGCTTGCCTGAGACACGGGCTAGAGCGTCTCGAATCGGTTGAGGACTATCTTTTGCCTCGGTTCATAGATGGAAATCCAATTTCCAAATACGTGACATTTGCGGTTTTATTTGTAAACCTATATATGGCGACATGATATATGGTACCCATGCTGCCTATGATTGATACTTATGATTTGAAGTTGTTTTATGCACTATGCACTTATTATAGTATCAAATGATTTATTTTAAACGTATCAAGCATTCTTTGGCTGTTATAAGGGAAAACCCTATCCCCCGGCTTGCGTTGCATTGTGTGATAGGACCTGGGTCTTATAACAGCTTCATTTTTCTTTATTTAGCATTGCGCTGTTTGTTTTTTGCACTGGTATTCTTGGGAGGAAACCCGTTCCGTGTTATACGGCGTGGTCCCTTGATTTACCTAATGATTTAAAATAAAGATTAATAACTGTTTTAGTTCTCACACCAGTCACATGACTGACCTGGAGTTTATTGTTTTAACCTAAACTCTGGGTGCCCTTATTTTCGACACGGGCAGCTAGTAGTTTTGGTTTTGCAGATTTATATTCACAGGATCCTGGTTTACAGCTGGAATGATATCCGGAAAGCTTTGTATCCGTATATCCCTTCTAGTTGTGTATTGTATTATTTTCCGCTGCAATGTACTTAAATGTAATTTAAATCTCTGATATTTCTGTGTAATATTTATTCATTTATACTCTATATATTCTTGTAATCTGATGCATTGTTATAATATACAGTGAAACGTTCTTTTATATGTGTTCTGTTGTGGTTTGTTCTCGAACTATCTGACGCTTTCCTTTACGGGGAAGTTACGGGTCTTTACAGTTGGTATCAGAGCTTTGGTTTACAAAGCAGAGAACAAGGCACATTAGAACCATACGAAAGAATACATCAGATATTGGATTAGTAAAATCCAATGGGAATGACTCGTTAGAGATGGGATCAGTAGTATCCTAGAACGAGTGTGAAGAGTAAATTTTTAAAGTGAAAACAAATTTTTGTTTTGAAAATTTAAATCAACTATTCGTATTTGATTATTTGTTTATATTGATTTTTGGACAATTCAGTATATAAAGATTTTGCATATATGCCTTGCAAACGTGTATTCGAAGTTTTAATATATTGGATAGATATAGAATCACACTCTAGTCGCCCGGAGAAAGTACTGATGATAGCACGTGCATCATCAGTATTTATGTTCGTGTTTCGAAGGTGTGATTTTCTATATATTTCCATTGGACTGGTGTGAGAACCAAAACTAATATAGTTAGAACACTTTGTTGTGGATTGGCATCAAAAACACGATTTTAGTATATATATCAAATTATGAATTTGAGACTCTAATTCACTAATTGATTGATGTTTGTGTTGTTTGTTTAATTGTTTGGTAATTTTGAACCATTATGCCTAATTTGATCAAATATTGAATTGTATTGAAAATCGGTCGCATTTGCTTGCATATGCATATACTTACATTGAACAGGTCATAGCAAGGAGGCTAGAGCAGAGAATAAAATTTGTTTGCCCGACAAATAGGTACATGTTTACTACATAATTTCCTGTTTTGTTTGGGTGATGATGATTTTGTGAGCCTATTGGCTAGCCGCTTGGCTTTTTCTTTTTCTTTTTTGAGATCTGAAGGACCGGGGAAGCTATTTGAAATTCCCCGATGCTCCCGGTGCAGGGGAGGTTATGGCGAAATTTTTCGAAAATTTAGGGTGTTAGCCAAATTTTTGAAGTTTTGAAAATTCTCAGAAACTAAAGAGATTGGAGAATGGAAGCCAGATCGAGCGTAGAGCTGATTAATCAATCCACTTTCGACTTTGTTCCTTTTCGGGGATGAAAAGTTTTAAGTGGGGGAGATTGTAACAACCCGTAAAATCTGGGCCAGTTTAAAATTTTTATTTTGGCAATTTTAGCGAATTTTGAATATTTAAAATAGATTATTTTAAATATAATAGACGAGAAATTTATTTTGAATAAAATTCGAACGTATATATTATATACGTCGTCGTTAGTATATAAATAATTATATATAATTATAAATAGAATTGAAAATGGCGCGGTAGTTCGATAATTCGATTTCAAACTTCAATTGAATGTACCGGGTGCAAAACAATCCGGATTTTAGTGAAACCAAAAATAATGGAATCTAATAGTGAATATCTTTCCAACGAAGTTAACAAACTAAGATTTCACTTTATAAATGATAAGATATGTCCAGTTGAAAATTCTGAATAGTCGCTATGGAATTCAGGCCCTTAAAAATGGACATTTTGCAAATGACCTCGGATTTCGACGAAACCACTTTTGTTGGGTCCGTGATGTCGAGTTATTGCTAGGTTTCAAATTTCATAATTTTTCGAATCAATAGGTGAGCGTGGCAAAGGAAAACGCGTTTGACCAGTTTCAGTTGATTTTAATCGACTGGAAATTGGCCATTTTTCCAACGGTCTCAGAATTCGATGAAACTAGTTTTGTTAGGACCGTATCGTCAATACGAAGCTAGAAAATATTTTTCGAGAATTTTTAAAGTTCGTATGTGACCCCGGTAATTTGAAATGTACGTTTAAAATTCAATATAGTGATTTAAATGTAAATTTAACGGAAACTGATTCAAACGATCAAATCAGCCTACGTGGCATATCCCATTGAGTTCGAAATGGGGGTAATTAGCTAAGGGCGACGGTCGTTGGGTTCGATTCGGGGTTCGGGAAAAAAGTCAACTCTAACGAGAAAATAAATTAAATTAAATTAAATTAAATTAAATATTAATAACTTTTGCATATACCCCCCCCCCCCCCGATTTCATTCTTCAGAATCAAAAGAAAAAAAAAAAACCCGCCGCTGCCTCGATCCGCCCCCCCCCCCCCACGCTTGTCGCCGAGCCTACGCTCCGCCCCTGCCTCCCGCTCTCTCCTCCGCCTCGTAGGACCCAACCTCCCCTCCTCCAGTAGTTCGAACGCCTCCCCTTGATGTTGTCGCGCCTCAACCACCCTCGCCTCCGGTTGCCACCGCAGCACCGCACCCAGTCGGATCCCCTACCTCCGGCGACGGCCCCTGCTCCACTACAAACCCTCTTCCCTCTTCGATTTCGGTGAGTTTATTTGTTTTTTTCTATTTGTTAATTTAGTTTTAAATCTGAGATAACATTGTTTTAAAAACTAGGTTTTTATATATATAAATCTTTGAAATATAAAAACTTTGATTTTAGAAATTTAAAAAGATTATATTTTTGTTAAAGAAGTGATTTTTATCATTTTGAAGAAATGACTTTTATTTTGTTTATGGAGTAATTTCTATAAATAGAAAAGTTAGGATTTTTCAAATAGAAAAGTTAGGATTTTTCAAATAGAAAAGTTAGGATTTTTCAAATAGAAAAGTTAGGATATTTTAAATAGAAAAAGGGTTTAATCTTTTAAAGGGTAAAAGATTTAAACTGTAAAAAGTAAAAGATTAGATCTTTGAAATGGAAAAGGCGGAATCAATATTAATAAAAATTCGATTTTTATATATTGAACTTTGAAATAAAAATTCGATTTTTATATATTGAACTTTGAAATAAAAATTCGATTTTTATATATTGAACTTTGAAATAAAAATTCGATTTTTATATATTGAATAGCAAACTAAAAATTCGATTTTTATATATTGAACTTTGAAATAAAAATTCGATTTTTATATATTGAACTTTGAAATAAAAATTCGATTTTTATATATTGAATAGCGAAGTAAAAATCATATTTTTATATATTGAAAGTCGAAGTAAAAATCATATTTTTATATATTGAAAGTCGTAGTAAAAATTCGATTTTTATATATTGAATAACATAGTAAAAATTCGATTTTTACATATGTTGAGAATACGGGCGAAAGCGACAAAAAGGCGAGGTCGACGAAGAATTCTACAAAAGAAGAGTCAAGATGATTGGATAGCTATCAGTGAGAATTTCTCACCTTTCAATTTAATTTTTCTAGTTATATATATATATATATATACTAGGATGCAGACGGTGCTTATTAGAAGCACCCGACACCCGTCCACAGACCATGGACTTGTTTGATTGGTTGTGTAGTTGATTAGATTATTTGATTTGGATTGGATTGTTTTGGTGAAATTGAAATTGATATGATTGATATGTGAATGGCGTGGGCCTTCACTAGACCGGGGATAAGGCTAGGCCTTGTCCCGTTTCTAGTATCGTGCCGTTATGCCGCCGAAATTTTCTAAAATGTGTTAGAAAAATAAAAATATCATTTTATTTAAAGAATGAACTTAATAGAAATTCATATGTTGGAATAAAATGTTTTATCGTTAAAAATATAATTTTTAACGTGAATGTGAATAAATAAATATTCATTTACAAACCAGACGGTTTGTTTATGTACACCTATTTGAATGACATTGATTGGGACGATAAATTTTACACATCGCCCAACTGCACGAATAAAATATTTGTTTGATTGTTTGAAACCCCACACGGGTGTTGGGATGAAACTTGAAGTTCACTCATCCTGATTGATTAAATGTGTCGATCGATTGATTGACAGGCTGTTATAAGCGTTGAATATCTATATTTGATGCTTATACAGTGTAGTGCACTTTGGTTGATGGTTGATTATTTTTCAATGTAATTATATACATGTGTTGTATGAAAATCCATATAATTAACTTTATATGGTAATTGATTGGGCCTCATTTCAATTTGAAAAATAAAGAATATTATAAAATAAAAGTTCATGTGTTGACAGTACTCATTCATTGAGATTGGTCATGTGTTGAACGAAATATTTTAGTAATAAAATTTACATCTTTATCGATATAAAATAAAAGTTCATGTGTTGACAGTACTCATTCATTGAGATTGGTCATGTGTTGAACGAAATATTTTGATAATAACAACTATTTTGAAAAAGAAATATTTGAAATAGAATATTTGAAAATAGAAATTTATGAAGCCGTGTTGATTAGATAGACGCCATTTTGACGTGAACGATATTTATATCGATTTTATTCATCTTAAAAATGAATATTGAAAAGTGATTTCGAAATCGAATATTTTGAATTGAATTGAAAACGATTTCGAAATGAATTGAATTGAAAACGATTTCGAAATGAATTGAATTGAAAACGATTTCGAAATGAATTGAATTGAAAACGATTTCGAAATGAATTGAATTGAAAACGATTTCAAAATGAATTGAATTGAAAACGATTTCGAAATGAATTGAAAACGAATTCGAATTGAATTGAAAGTGAATTGAAATGAATTCAAATTGAATTGAAATTTGAATTGAATAGAAATGAATTTTAAAACGAATTTATAAAGAAGAATTCAATTTTGATTTGAATTGAAAAGGAAGTTGGAAATGTTTTTGAAACGAATTCAAAACTATTTATATAATTCGTTTTAAATAGAAATCGACGAAGTATATATTATATATATTATATATATTATATAATGGCCTGAATAGAACGCGCCGCGCCGCGGCAGTTCGTGAATTTCGACCATTTATTTCAAACGGACATTACGGGAGATCCGACCGTCGGATTCTCCTAAAACCGGAACCGTTGGGTTCGTATCGAAAAGAGCTTTCTAAAGAATATTAGAAATTAGAAATCTAACGGTTGGATTTGGAATTATGTCCAAATCAAATTCGAAAAAGGTCGCTGTAAGTGCAGTTCGATGGCCGTTGATGGAAATCGACTGTACGGGCCTTGATAAAATTATTAAAAATAGTAATAATTTGTGTAAAATCATAAGAAATGATTTGTGAAGATTTGGGATGAAAAACTCCATATTTGAAAAGATAAAAATAGATTTTTATCGAAATGAACTAGTTTTGAACTAGAATTATAATTCTATTTATTTTTAAATAAATAAATTGAATTTGAAATGGTTTTAAAAATAACCAGAATATCCAATGATTGCATTGGAGTGGAATTGAATCGAAATTGTCTTCGGAATATTTCGATGTTGGAATTCGTGATTATACGGATGTTGATATGGAAATTTGAAATATATATACTTATATCGTTATTTCCAATACGACATTTGCTAATCGTAGAATTTGATATTGAATATAAGCCGATATATTTTCTATTCAGAGCCTTATATTGAATATCAAATGTGATTTGGGTTTGTCGTGAATGGTGTCTTCACTAACACTGTTCTTGAACCCAGTTGAGAAAAGATTAAATCTTTTTATTTAGATTTAATGAAGTGTACCAATTAAATGATATTTAATTGGAATTAAATTGATATTGATTTTTGGGTTTATCGTGAACAGTGTTTTAAACAACACTCGTTCTTTAACCTGATAATTAATGAATGTGATTTTGGGTTTATCGTGAACTGTGTTTTTAAAATGACACGGATTCTTTAACCCAGTCGAAGATTAAAACTAAGTGGAGTTTTAATGAATCTTTAATTAGATTGAAATGATCAAAAATGGAGTATCACCAGTTTTGCTCCAGGCGATAGTTAAATCTTTAATTAGATTTGAACGTGAAATGGTAATTGAATTTACCGATAACACTGTGGTGTTAGATATGAAGTATTCACAGTTTTACTTCATGGGATGAATAGGTTGGGATTGGGAAATTATAACAAATGATTACTTCGGTAAGGTTCGCTAATCCCGACTAGTTTGAATTGATATTCAAAAGTTGATTAAAGAATAAATTCAAGAATTTATCTTTGATAAAATTAATGGGAATCTTTCCCTATGAATGTGAAATTAGAAACTAACTGTCGGTTAGCTAAGTAGAATGGTTTTCTGGATATTGATCTGATGTTGGTTTCGGCCTTCGGGGTTAATATTTGGGGAATTATTCTCTTGATTAATTTACGGTTAGTGACTGATGGATTGGAATGAGGCGTATGTTGTGTTTGTGTAACACTTATTTAAAATATACGCGAGTTATTCGGGAAGACCGGGTTTATCCCATTCTGAATAACTGATACGACGATAAGTCGAAGATGAAGACGATGGTCGAAGACCGGAGGTCTTCACGTCGTTTGGGTAATTACTGATGATCTTGATTGGGCTGTACACCCAAGAAGATGGAAACAGTTAGTGATCGTCCAGACGTACTTGGAGATTGATGGATATGCGGGGTACTAGGTGCCTCCGGTTTCGTTCAGACCCAGAACGGACTTGTAAATGGACTGTGTGTCTGACATTGGATTTTAGTCCGTGTGATTGATCTCTATTAAATATATATCTGTTTGGCGGCGGAGAATTTATTCTCTTGCTTAACGCCCTTCTCTGAGACGTACGAGCTCAGGGGTTATATATTGATGGATATCAAACGCATGGAGTGAATTGCCTGTGTGGCATGCCTAAGTGGCAGTTGATCGAGGCTTCTGTTGAAAAGCAAAGTCTTGTGGTGATGATCAAAGCACGGCCTTTGTGGCGTAGCTTTGTGTAACGTTTACCTCGCGTGTTTCACACCCGGTATGAACCAAAAACGGGAGACGGACGTCAGGGAGGGCATGCGTTTCTTTCTAGCTAGAAGTGGCGTCAGTGGTTTTACACGCCCTGACGAGTTTGACTTATGTGGTTGTTGCTGTTGCGAGGCGCCTCGGTTATATCGGTTTCGGCCGAATGCATTCTGGTCGGCTAACGGACCAGACTTACACCCCATAGGGTGGGGAGACGTAGTGTTCAGGCATAATAATCCACATCGGTGGACCGGCCCTGAGGATCCAAGGCTTGCCTGCGCGCTTGCCTGAGACACGGGCTAGAGCGTCTCGAATCGGTTGAGGACTATCTTTTGCCTCGGTTCATAGATGGAAATCCAATTTCCAAATACGTGACATTTGCGGTTTTATTTGTAAACCTATATATGGCGACATGATATATGGTACCCATGCCGCCTATGATTGATACTTATGATTTGAAGTTGTTTTATGCACTATGCACTTATTATAGTATCAAATGATTTATTTTAAACGTATCAAGCATTCTTTGGCTGTTATAAGGGAAAACCCTATCCCCCGGCTTGCGTTGCATTGTGTGATAGGACCTGGGTCTTATAACAGCCTCATTTTTCTTTATTTAGCATTGCGCTGTTTGTTTTATGCACTGGTATTCTTGGGAGGAAACCCGTTCCGTGTTATACGGCGTGGTCCCTTGATTTACCTAATGATTTAAAATAAAGATTAATAACTGTTTTAGTTCTCACACCAGTCACATGACTGGCCTGGAGTTTATTGTTTTAACCTAAACTCTGGGTGCCCTTATTTTCGACACGGGCAGCTAGTAGTTTTGGTTTTGCAGATTTATATTCACAGGATCCTGGTTTACAGCTGGAATGATATCCGGAAAGCTTTGTATCCGTATATCCCTTCTAGTTGTGTATTGTATTATTTTCCGCTGCAATGTACTTAAATGTAATTTAAATCTCTGATATTTCTGTGTAATATTTATTCATTTATACTCTGTATATTCTTGTAATCTGATGCATTGTTATAATATACAGTGAAACGTTCTTTTATATGTGTTCTGTTGTGGTTTGTTCTCGAACTATCCGACGCTTTCCTTTACGGGGAAGTTACGGGTCTTTACATGATTGATATCTATTATATATATATCTGTTTGGTAGCGGAGAATTTATTCTTTTGCACAACACCCTTGTCTGAGATGTACGAGCTTAGAGGTTATATATTGATAGACATCAGTTGTATGGCATGAATTGTCAATGTAACATGCTAAGATGCAAATGATCAAGGCTTTTGTTGAAAAGCAAAGTCTTGTGGACGATGATCGAAGCATGGCTTTAATTAACATAGCTTTGTGTATAACGTTAATTCGTGAGCCTCACATCCTAGTATGAGTCAGAAACGGGATCGTGACTGCAGGGAGTGCATGCATTTATTTCTAGCTAGAAGTGGTGTCAGGGTATGGAGCCCAGACATTTTTACATATGTGGTTGATGGATTGTGAGGCACCTTGGACATAGAGCCGACTAAAAGGCTCGAGTGATAGATCCGATAGGACCGGGAAACGCATTGTTCAGGAATAACTAATCCACTAAAGTAAGTGGGGACCAGCCCTGAAGATCCAAGGGCTCGCCAGCGTCCAAGTCCTGAGCATCCCACTAGAGATGGCTCGAAACCCGTAAGGAGACATCCCTCGCCTTGACTCATGATGGAAATACAATTTCCAATACGCAACCTTTCGGTTTTAGTTGTAAACCTATATGGCGGCATAGTAGGATGGGGTACTATGCCGTCTATGATTGATACATTTATATTCGAAGTTGTTTTATACACTATACACTTATAGAAATATTAAAATGATTTGTTTAAAGCGTATCAAGCTTGTTTGGCTATTATAAGGTAAAACTCTATCCTCTAGTTTGTGTTTGCATTGTGTGATGGGACCTGAGTCTTAAAATAGCTTCATTTTTCCTTTTAGCATTGCGTTGTTTGTTTTATGGTATTCTCGGGAGAATACCCGTTCCGTGTTATACGACGTGGTCCCTTGATTTACCCAACTTTAAAATAAAATTAATAGTTGTTTTAGTTCTCATACCAGCCCCATAACTGACTTGGAATTTATTGTTTTCACCTAAACTCTGGGTGCCCATATTTTCCACGAGACCAGCTAGTATGTTTTGGTTTTGCAGATTTCTTTTTAGTATGATCCTGGTTTACAGCTGGAGCTATATTCGGAAAGCGTTGTATTCGTGTATTGCATTCAGTTGTGTTAGTTGATGTATTTCCGCTGAGCATTGTATTTATACATTTTGAATTTGTGTATTTTAATCTCTGATATTTTTCCATTGAATATTATTTATTTGAACTCTGATATCTTGTACTCTGATGTAAATTGTTGTAATAGCAATGAAATGTTCTCATGTTTGTGTTCTGATGAGTCATGTTCTCAAAACAATCCTGGCTCCTCCGTCTCCTCGGGGATCGGGGATGTCTAGATCATTTCAGCGTCCTTCTTTAATGAATATGTTAGAGGTTTGGCAATTACACCATATCCCCTGATGAACTTGCAGTAGTAACCTGTTAAAATCAGGAAACCATGCAATGCCTTCAAATTACTAGGAATAGGCCATTGTGTGACAGCATCCACCTTGCTTGGATCAACAGGTTTGCCTTCCCTTGATATGACGTGCCCCAAATACTCGATTGTGTTGCTTGAAAAAGTGCATTTGGAAGGCTTGATGACCAGTGAATTAGCTTTCAAGACTTGCAACGTTGCATTAAGATGATTCAAATGATTTGTCATGTTCCTGCTGTAAACTAGAATATCATCAAAGAACACTAATACAAATTTTCTCAAATAAGGTTTAAATATATAATTCATCAAAGATTGAAAAGTTGAAGGAGCATTAGAAAGACCAAATGGCATCACCGTGAATTCGTAATAGCCCTCGTGGGTTCTAAAAGTTGTCTTGTGGATGTCATCCTCACTCATTCTGATTTGATAATACCCGAATTTCAAATCAAGCTTTGAGAAGTACTCGGTCCCATGTAATTTGTCAAATAAATCGTCTACCAAGGGAATAGGGAACTTGTCTTTCATGGTGATCTCGTTTAAGCTTCGGTAGTCTACACACAACCTCCACGAGCCATCCTTCTTCCTCACCATGACTACGGGGGATGAGTACGAACTCCAACTGTGCCTAATGATTTCAGTTTCAAGCATTTCCTGCACGATTTTCTCTAACTCGTTCTTTATATAATGGGAATGTTGATAGGGTTTAAGGCAGATCGGTTTAGAGCCAGGCTGAAGATGTATTTTATGGTCATGCATTCGTTTTGGTGGTAGGATAGGGTTTGGGCTGGTAACTTTGGGGTATTGGGGAAGCAATGATTCAACAGAGGATGGAATGGGTGGTGTGTCTTTCTTGGTGGTAAGTACTTCTCGAGCACATAACATCAAGGTCATATGCCCCTTTGCACTGTCTTTATTCAACTGTATTTGGTCCACTATCTGGATATCATATGGTTGAATTACATTCCATACGTACTGTTTGCCGCCATTGACAAATTTAACATGGAGTTCGTTGAGGTTTAAAGTAATTTCCCTTAAGGATTTTATCCAATGTGGTCCCAACACAACTTGACATCCATCTAGAGCTAGCAACAACAAATCGATGGGCATGCAGCAACCCTGGCACTTAAGAGTAACTTGTCTACAAATTCCAGTACCCTACAGTTTTTCACTGTTTGCGACCACAACCTGATACCTTTTTGATTCATCAATAGGGAGAGACAACCTTTTGGCTTAGGGTTCATCAATAAAGGTAAGAGTGTACCCCGAATCAATCAATATTTGAACAATTTTTCCTTGAATTATACCAGAAACTCTAATAGTATGTGAAGTGGGTATGCCACACGTTGCATGGAAGGTTATGGCTGGGTTCTCGTTGCGTTCATCGATTTCTTTATTAACGTCAACATAGGCATCATTATCAACCTTCTCCTTGCCATCCAGGTCCATTATTCCCTCGAGAATGTACACTTGCTTATTCTTGCATTGATGTCCATCATGCCAAGGTTCATTGCACCGATAACACAAATTCTTTCTTCTTTTATCCAGCAATTCTTCTGGAGTTAACCCCTTTCTTGTGGCTAAATCAGTTAAGGTAGGCTTTTTATCATGGTTTTGGTAGTTGGTGAGAAGCTTGGGGACAGATTTGGGTACTTTATGTTAGCTATTTTAATTGCTCCGATACCACTTTGTTAGAATTTTTGGGGAGGAAGAGGAATAGATTAATGAGAAAAAGGAATATTTGGAAAAGAGGAAAACTTTAAATTGCTTTATTACTCTTTTCTTTTCTTAATTCTTCCTTCATTACATGATACGCTTTATGATACTTCCTTCATTCATACAAATGAGACAAACTCTTATTTATAACTTACAATACATCTTTCTAGATTTGCAACATTAAAACCTTTCATTAATGAATAATTATCTTTTCCTAATTAATGAATAATTATCCTTTCAACATTAAAACCTTTCTAAAAATCTTCAATCTTTAATGGCTTGCCAAGAAACCATTTCAAATTATATTCCAACACTCCCTCCTAATTTGAAATTTCCTTTCTTACTCCATGCATAGCTCTCATTCTTCGAAAATCTTTGTTAGCTATTTTAATTGCTCTGATACCACTTTGTTAGAATTTTAAGGAGGAAGAGGAATAGATTAATGAGAAAAAGGAATATTTGGAAAAGAGGAAAACTTTTAATTACTTTATTACTCTTTTCTTTTCTTAATTCTTCCTTCATACATCCTTCTTTATACTTCCTTCATACATACAAATGAGACAAACTCTTATTTATAACTTACAATACATCTTTCTAGATTTGCAACATTAAAACCTTTCATTAATGAATAATTATCTTTTCCTAATTAATGAATAATTATCCTTTCAACATTAAAACCTTTCTAAAAATCTTCAATCTTTAATGGCTTGCAAAGAAACCATTTCAAATTATATTCCAACACTCCCTCCTAATTTGAAATTTCCTTTCTTACTCCAAGCACCTTTGTATCTCACGTGTTTTGGGTGGAACAAATAAATTGTCAAAACTTTCTTTTTCCTTTTCTTCTTCTTCGTCATTATCGCGGTCTCTGATGTGACTTCATGAATCTTTATTGCAGTGCTCCGTTCATCTTGCTTTCCATCATTTGCACAAGATGTTCCAAAAAGTGTGTGCTTTAGCTTACATTTAATTCCATTGTCATTAACCTTGAATGAGTCATATAAGTCATCTTTCCATTCTTTCATAACTTCCAAATTTCTCTTGTACTTGAAATCTCTAACAGTATATTGAATTTCTTTGACTTCTTTATTTCCATCTCTTTTGTTATCGCCTTTCTTAAAAGGATCACTGACTACATGACTCAAACCACGAGCTTTTGACTTTTCCATGAACTCATCGTATATTTTTTCATGCATAAAAGTACGAGAACCAGCACAATAATATTGTCCCTGATTAAAGAACAATGCAACATGAGCAAGCTCGTTAACATCCATGTGACTAGCAAAGGCTGCACTAGTTATGGAGCCAAAACCAGAGATCACATTAAGAACAACATCAGGACCTCCTTTACATTCTTCTGCCTTCTTCGCATTTTCCCAAGCATCCTTTTTTATTGAATCATCATCAACCTCAGCATCGTCAGGGTCATTCATCTCGATATCCTTATTTTTATTATCTCCTTTGTCTTTTGTTTCTGCAACCTCTTTTATTTCACTGTAACTTTCTTCAACGTCCTTTATCCCCATGCCATCCTTTACGTCCTCTTCCGCTTCGATTATCCATTCATCTATCATGTCTTTATTCTTTTTACCATTCTCAATTTTTAAATCCTCTTTGAAGTTTACATCAGCAACTTTATCACCATTTTCCTCCTCCATATCAATAAGTTTTTCATTCGCTTTATTCTGGTCACCGACTTCTTCTTTCTCTTCTTTTACGTCATCTTCTTCTCCTACTTCATATTCTTCCACGACTTCCTCCTCGATTTCTTCTTTAGCAGCTTTCTCTCTCATCAGCTTCTCTTCAGCTTTTAACTTCTTCTCCACCACTCGATCATCAGCAATTTTTCTCCATAGCCTCTTGACTGATTCACATTCGCCTTCACCCTTGTAAAGTAATCTGAAGTCGATTCGGATTCACTCATCTTCATTGCTTCAAAATCACTTCTTAGCGATTGAAGCTTAACTTTCTTTACTTTGTCAACTCCTTGGAAAGATTTTTCCAAAATTTCCAGGCTTCTTTTGAAGTGGCTGCATCGATTACTATTTCAAACATTGAATCATCCAAACATTGATGGATGAGGCTAAGTGCATATTGATCTTTTCCCTTCATGTTTGCTAATGCTTCCTTCTCTGCTCGAGATAATGCATTTCCATTTTCTGGCTCGTCGTAGCCTTTGTCTACGATCTCCCATACTCTTTGTCCTCCAAGTAAAGCTTTCATTCGAATACACCATTTTTCATAATTTTCTTTTTTGAGACGAGGATATTGGAGGGGAAACATTCCACTGTTTGACATTTTATCACTCTTTCACTAACCTCGCTCTGATACCACTTTGTTAGCTATTTTAATTGCTCCGATACCACTTTGTTAGCTATTTTAATTGCTCTGATACCACTTTGTTAGAATTTTGAGGAGAAAGAGGAATAGATTAATGAGAAAAAGGAATATTTGGAAAAGAGGAAAACTTTTAATTACTTTATTACTCTTTTCTTTTCTTAATTCTTCCTTCATACATCCTTCTTTATACTTCCTTCATACATACAAATGAGACAAACTCTTATTTATAACTTACAATACATCTTTCTAGATTTGCAACATTAAAACCTTTCATTAATGAATAATTATCTTTTCCTAATTAATGAATAATTATCCTTTCAACATTAAAACCTTTCTAAAAATCTTCAATTTTTAATGGCTCGCCAAGAAACCATTTAAAATTATATTCCAACACTTTATTCTTAGCATATGATGTGGTATTGGGATAGGTCAGCAGCTTGGTAGATTTCTTGATACTGCTATATTTGCTTTCGAATATCTTGGCAAATTTCATGGCTTCCCTGAAACAGGTAAGATCTGCGACTTCAACATCAAAACGAATCTCTTCTTTTAACCCATCCATAAATTTATCGAACACATAGTCTAACATTCCATGTAACTGTTCAAACTTAATGAGGTATGCTTGAACTGTTGTCAACTGCTTCAGGTTGGCAAATGTGCCAAAAGGCTTGCTTAATTCTAGAGGCGCATATCACACAATGATTTCCTCCTTAAAATTCTTCCACTGTTTGTACTCTCTCACATTCTTGGATGTCACTTGAACCATTTTTGCTCATCACCTTTAAGATGAAAAGAACAGGGAGGAACCCACTCCTCCTCCGGGGTTTGATGGTAGCCGAATAGTTGTTCAACCTGTTCTACCCATTCTATGACGTTCTCATCTCCTTGTAGGTAGGGAACTCAAGTTTAATGGTGGTAGGATGAAGCAACTTAGGGGCAGGCGATAAAATCAAGGCTTGATTTTGGGAATTTTGATGATCGCTATGATTTCTTAGGTTTCTTTGGAATGGTAGGACATAGGCAGTGGATCGATTTTGCTGAGGTGGATTTGTTTGGAAGGTTTTCAATCCTTGAACTACAGAATTTATGGTTTCGGTGATTTGGTCAATTTTGAGAGTGAGTTGTTGAGAAGTCTCTTGCAAGCCATAGTGGAGATCCTGTTCATATTCAAATAGTCCTTGATGGGATTCCTGTAGCTTCCGCAGTGAGTTCTTGGTCGATTCATTGATTCGTTCTTGGCGTTGCTGGAATTCCTGTCCTTCATCAAACTCTGCATTGGACAGGTGGCTATAATCTTGATTGCCGGAATTAGGGTCATGTGAATGATGAGGGGATGCGTCGTCATCTTGCTCCGATACCACTTTGGCAAGTTCTTTTTTCTTTTGCTTGGAGTATTGGCCTGAAGACATTGATGAAGGCTGGTAATGGCGGTAGCAATCTACAATGAAAGAAGAATGATAGGAGGAAATTTAACAAACACTTGTGGAAATATGAGATTGAATGGAAATAGGGAAAAAACTGAGTTAATTCAATTCATTCAACAATTGTATTATAGAAGGATCACCCATATTTATAAATGCCAGGTACTCAGTTTACAATTAAAAATTCAAATGCCAACTGTACACAGGCATAACATGCACGTGCACTTTCTAACGGCTCCATCACATTCAGCATACAAGTTACTGCACCTACGAACTTCCACCTTTTGATTATCTGACTTGTCTGAAGGGTCTGTACCACCGCCATCTCCTGGTGGAGTATTTTATGATGCCGAAGGAGAATTCACTGCTGTAGGCTTCTTTCTTAATTAAATATGCTGGTAAATTCTTAGAGCATTACACTTTGGCAGTCTACTTATGCAAAGCTTTACTTTGTCGATGTGCTTGGGTCGGATTTTAGGGAGCTTGAATATGTCGAGGCTTTGGCCTTGTATCAGCGACGGGAGAGGAGGTTCGTGCAGAGGATGAACTGAGGTTATGGAAACGGGAGTATGATTAACAGTGTGGCTGATTTTTTTGAAAATGATAATTTGGATGGCATCCCTGTATTGAAATGTTATGTAATTTCCTTGCTTTGGAAGTTTCTCATTTGTTTAATATTACTAATGAGTAGCCCATGCTTCCGAGTGTTGTTCGAGGTCATCGATGCTTTGTGGGAAAAAGTTGTTGCGCTAGTGATGTTAAAATATGATGTAAACATGAAGGGTAACCTGTTAATCAAACTGATCGTTAGGGAGGTTTTCCTACTGTAGCAGCCTATTCAATTTGTCAGAAGCCAAAAACAGACGCCATGTTTCTTTCATGCGATGTTTTTTCCCTTGTTCCGCCTATCAACTCGTTCCTCCCAAATGAAATTTTCTCTCAGATCTTTCTCCTCTCAAATCGAGGTTTGGACGATCTAAAAAAATCGATCGATCTTTCTTCCCTATTTCTCAAACCGTTTTGTGGTTCTCTCCAATTTTTACCATTTAGAAGAAAAAGACTAGCATAGACGAGTTGGAAGGTAGAGCTTTCATTCAAAAGTGTTAAAGGAATACAAACGAGTATTGTATCTTATTGTATTTAAGATTACAATTTCATTTTACTGACTTGTACTGAATTCATAATTCAAATTCTTCTGTAAATTTAGATAAAATTCTAGGGCTTAGGCTAAGTTATGATAATAGATGGAACTATGATTTGGGTGGACATTGTGCAGAGCGTACACATTTCTTTAGTTTAGTGATTAATTAAATTATTCTACTTCGTAAGAAACAAACATGTTCAAACGGTTTTGGAAAAATAATGTGAGAATATGAACCAATTTAGGTACGGTCCATGTTATTTTCTATTTTCCTTTGATTCCTTAACCAATTGTTAGCAAATATGTTCAATTGTCATATTTAGTACTTGTAGCAGAGAGTTTGGAGGGTTGAAAAATTGAATCTTATTGTCTTTTTTTTTTTTTTTTTTTTTTTTTTTTTTTGCAAAGATAGGTACAGTAAAAATGTTTTCTTTCCACCAGTAAACGGAGAAATTCTATTGGATAAAGTCAGACAAGTTGGATATAAGTTATTTACGCCGCATACATCTAGTTTGTCGATGATAATGTACCTTTGAAACCTCGTCCTTGGTCTGTTGTGCAAGCTTTAGAAAACATAATATGGTTGAGGAATGCAACGTATAGTGTAGTAATTCAAAAAAGTGTTGTAACTCATTAGTATTAGGTTTATGGAAAATGGAATTGGAGTAATGATTTGGTGCTTCATTTTGCATAAGCTACTAGTAATCACAGATTTTTTTTCGTGGACAAAAACAGTGTAGGCCACGTATAACTCTAAATCATTACATGAGCTAAGCGTTGATTATGTGTAACTCATGTTTAGTATTTAATCCATAGTTTTGAAGCACCCCTGTCAGTACGTGAGCTACGCTAATCCAAATCCAACAAGAATTTATAGTTGTTCAATTTACATATATATTATCATCTATTTATAATTTGAGCTCGTTCCGACATTCATATAATAATATATTTAATATTAAAATTTAGCAATTCGAATAAATGTCTGAATGTTGAATAATTGAGCTAAGATTTTGAAAATGTTACGAATGCCAAAAACGGAACATTCCCCTCTTTCTCTCTCTCTATACACTACAAAGTACACAGTAATTTGCGACAGCAAAAACGCGTCGGCGGCCGTCGCAAACTGCTATTGCAGTTTAAGTCATCGCCAATAGGAAAAGCAATGGAAAAAGCGACGGCTTTGTCGTTTATTTAGCAACGGATGGCAACGATAACTTTTCCATGTGGCATTCTACGTGGCAGGTAGTTTGTTTCCTGGGGAGTTGTACCAAGGCATTAGAAACCGTTGCAAATAAGTCGCCTCAAGCTGTCGCAAATCTGGAACCTGTAAGGCATCACTAGCCGTCGCAAATCTGGAACATATTTTCTGCACTACAAAGCTATTCCTTTCCCTCAATCCACAACACCAATACCATTCCAATATTAACTCACCAATTCACCAATATTAGTCCAGTGTAATCAATACTCACTATTATACCGCTATCATAATATATCCAAATAACAAAATATTCAAAACATTACTAAATTCATAACACTATCATAACATACCATCATCATATATCCAAAACACAATACCATCGTCACATATCATTGTACATGCATCGTACCATCGTCATTGATCCAAACACACCATACCATCATCACATATCATCGCACATGAATCAAGCATATAAAAACATAATTATACGTACATACCCAAGCATAAGAACAACCAAACTACTCATCATCCTCCTCCTCTTCATTGTCTTTTTCTTCGCCTTCACCTCTAGCAGAAGCATCTCCCTCCCCAAGCATCGACCCATACTCTTGATAGTACGCTACAATGCGCTCATCTATTTGCTAGGCCAGTTGGCTTCTTCTACAATCATTCATCTCATCCAACCGCCACTGCATCAAAGCTATAATCACTTCCTCCATGGACATCCTATAATGTAACAACCTGCATATTTAACAATAATATATTTAAATATTTTATTTAAATATAACGTCATTAATCGTTAATCGAGTGTGTGTCCAAAAAGTCACACTTTGCATACGGACGAAATTGGACTCAAAATCACTTTCATTGAGTTCAAAATGTCGTTTGTGACTTTTAAAACTATAACATCAATACCTTTAGAGTTGGTGAAATTTGGTCATTTTCATTAGGTGGATGACCAAAATATCACTTTTTGCATATAAACGAATTTGTACTCGAAACCACGTCCATTGATTTCAAAATGTCATTTACGAGATAAATAAGTGTAAGCATCATTATGTTCCAAGTTTCAGAAATTTGGACTTTGGACTTGGGTTTGGGTTAGCCAACCTAGTCCACCCTTATAACTCTCACAACCCTCTCCCCTTTTATTCACTTCCAACACTTAGCAAAAATTAGAAATTGTGGAATGGGAAAGGGAAGTAGAAATTCCTAAGCTAGTATTTGCAATTAGAAGCTCAAATCAATATGAAATCAAGTGTAGAAACTTGGGTAAGCTTCTCCATCTTCCTCTCCATCTTCTCCAACTTCATTCCTCTTGAATTTCTTACGATTTCCTAAACCTAACATTTAGGAAATTGGTTTGTTATGTGTATAGATTGAAGATTCGTGAGTAATGTTAAAGGAGAGGTTGTTCTTGCTAGCTATTGAATTGATTTCTTGCTTCTAGCAAGCAAAGATGAGTTTTTTGAGAACTCACGTCTGTGCCTGAAGCTTTAAGATTGTATAGTGTGGTTATGGCACATTTGAATTGTGTGTGTATATTGTGTATGCATTGGGTTAATTGCTTGGGTTGTCGATTTCCTTGCTTTTCTAGTACTAGAAATCTTAGTATAATCTATATTCGGATTGCGTATGCTATAGGTGAAGTTCTTGTGTGCACACAAGTCCTTACAATTTCCCTTTAGCATTGCCAAACCATTATGTTCTAGTTTGAATTGCATTTGATTGCTTTGGTTTGGAATTTAGTTCGCTTTTGAACTTATAATCAAAATGTAATGGCCCAGATTTCCGTACTATCTGAGTTGACTAAATACGCTACACGTCCAACCCAAACTGCACAGAAACACGAATCATTATGAAATAAAGAAGAAAAACATAGAAGAAGAACAGAAATAACAACACAGAATCTCATATCTCAGCAGAATGAAATATAATATATATATAACAACTTTTAGTATACAATTTTTTTACTATATGTACATATACATACCATTATCATAGTACAATACAACACAGAGGGAAATAAATGGTAAATATCAAACGTTGAAGCCTCCTGCTCTAAGCTCCTCCAGTTGTATCTGTAAACACCTGAACTACTTGACTGCCCATACAAATTTGGACACCCAAGAGTTTAGGGTAAAACAAAACAAAATAAACTTTAGGTTAGTCATAGGACTGGTGTGAGTAAACTCCAACCACTTGGTTTAACTTTTAAAAATCCTTTTAAAACAAAGAATAATTGTAAGACCGATCCACACATAAACACGGATGGTTTTTACCTTACGATAACTCAAAACATTTCTTTAAAATCAATACTTTTCTGATATTATAATTGTGTCTAGAACAGGTAAATAAAAATCTAGCAAAACACTTTCATCTCACACTCTACATATATAGTATACAATCAAAACCGCGGGTGCTTATTGGAGAATTAATTCCAACTGGCAAGGTATAAGACCACCTTTCGACAGTGTGCCTCTAGATAGGAATACTCCAGGTTCAACTAGAACATCTTGCAATCTAGGCTAAACATGACGGACCCCTCACTTCGCTTGAGAGTACCGAATGTATTGTCACCAACAGCTGGGATCAACAACCATTTTTTCCAAAGGGAAAGCATTAAAAGATTAAAGAAGCAAATGGAATTTATCTAGATTAGGTAACAATACACCCTACTTGGGTGTGACCCAGTTACCCTTGCGACCTACCCGATTTTATACCATTTCCTGGTTGCGAAGCTTGAGGTTATGATTACTTACCTTTAATTGATAGCCCAATCACTTTGAATAACACATTGTCAGATCTGTTAATCACTAATTGATTTGCACAAAGATATTCTTGATATTATTCTAAGAGAATAAATTCTCCGCCACCAGATGTATATTTGTACAGACCAACATATGCGATCATTAGAAATACTCTGTCAGACATTCGTCTATACACGTTCGTTCTGGGACTCAATGAAACTGAAGGCACAATTTCCACTAATCCATCTTAGGAAATTTCTACCTAGGATTAACAGAAAAAGCCCTTGCATTTTACTCCATCTTTGATTATCTTCATATAATTTGATTTGCAACGCTACTGGCAATATGGAGTGGTTCTCGGATAATAATCCAACTGGTTTCCCCATAATGACATTGATATTGGCCAATAGTTCGATAGTGGGTTATTTAACTATCGGAAAAAACATTCATCCAAAGCATCAAATAATCGTTGGGTCTCCTTAATTGATATTTTATTAATTAAATCACTCTCCATTCCTTATCAATATTTGTTAACACGATATTCAACAATCATCTTGGCCTCTTACATTATTTGGAAAACATTTTCATATATCGTCTTCTTTTATTTTCTGTACTTAGAAATTATTTCCTATTTGTGCTTGAATTCGTTTCCAATTACTTCTTCCTTTCACAACCATTCATTTCTATACTTAGAAAATAATTAGCATTATATTTACAAAATTCCGATTACATGGGTTAAAATGAGTGTTGTGTAAAACATCGTTATAACAAAACAAAATATTTCATTCAACTAAACTTATTTAAACATTTGATCTTCGAGACTGAATCTTTCTGTTTATCGGGTAAATAATGAAGTCAATCAAGTTGGGGTATAATTACCTCTCAAACCTTGATTGAAAACATCATTAACTTCAAAACAGACAAGACTGCTTGCCTCGAGTAATCAACACCATAAAAAAAATTAATTCATTTTTAAAAACATATATATTTTTCTCTTTTTATTTTTACCGGATTTAATTTATAGATTTCCTTTTTTATAATATCCAATTTTAAGTTTTTCGTTATCAAATTCTATATATATCGACATATTGATTTCTAACTAGAAATTTTCTTAAAAATACTCCAACTCCTTAAATTTCTGGAAAATTTCGCCAGAATCTCCTTTGTACCGGTCAATAGCTCAAACCTCAACTCGCCTCTCTAGGCCCTTTCCATACAAAAAGAAAATCAAAAGGCCAAGTGGCTTGCGGATTCGGCGCATAAAACTCATATGGAATTTAAACATGTACCTTTACGTTGGGCACTCGAATTATAATCTTCATTCTCTTCATTCCATACCTATTCCACATATATACGTCCACTCCCAATTTATTCCAACTCAATCCAATCATTTTTAACTCAATTCACTAATTTATTCTTTTATTAGCTCTTTTGTCTATTCCACTTTTTAATTGAACATATCGCGTTCATATGCAATTTTAATTTGCTTACAACCAATCGAATTCCATTTTTAATTCAAGTTTCATATTCGATTTCGAATATGAATTCACAAATCCAATTCACTTATATAAGCCAAATTTTGATTCAAACCTCCATTAAAAAATTTCTTCTCTAATAAGTTAACTTAAATCAATAATTGAAAATCTGATTTTTGTTTCAAAAATCATTTCATTACTCCACTTGAGTCCAGATATATTTATAACTCAAATCTGGATTTTTCTAATGTAAATTCGAATTTTATTTACTTAAAATACTTATTTTAATTTAAATAAACCGTTATGGTTTAATAACGATTATGGCGTTGTTTTTCTGGAAATTTGATTTTGACATAACTTAAAATCTATAAGGCGAAATCCGTATTTTTCTCTTCCATTAGAAAACTATTATTCAATCGGTCCTAACAATTCTTTTTTTAGCAAAGTTAAGCCGGTTTTTATAGTGGCTGCAACCACTTCGTTATAAAAATGAAAGAGTATTGAGTACAGGAGTTAGACCCACTATCTAACTACTACAAAAGTTACAACATCAACAGTTAAAGAAAGTAGCTAACCCAATAGGGTTATCAAAAGAAAAACTTTTACACTCTATGTCTTGCTTGATAGCAGCTAAGATTTCATTCCATATATGCAGCTCCTGCTTGATAATCCCATTGAAAATTGACTCATTCCTATACCTCCATATGACTGCGATGAATTTCTTTAACATCATAAGCATCAGCACCCCCTGTCATTTCTCCAGCGTGTCATCTTATACAGATAACACCATTCAATATTACTGATTCTTGACACATCAATCCTACCAATTTTTGTCATAAGCTTACTCCAGAGCTTATAGGTGAAACCGCAATTAAAAAAAGGTGAACGTTTGATTCCACATCCTCGTTACAAAGTACACATAAAGGAGTATCAAGAAATCCAAAATTGTACAGCTTGTTTTTGGTGTTCACGGCATTTTATAGCACCTTCCATAACATGAGATTGTCCACTTCTTTACTATAAACATTCCATACCCTTTTGTTCCAAGCAAATGGGATTGTACCTTCAACACTTAAACATTTATACACAAGAGCAACTGAATGATTGGCAAAAGCATGTGACCACACCACTGTATCAACAACCATCACAGTGTAGTGTTGCAACATGATTTCACTCTAAAGTTGTCTTATATATTGATTAGAGAAGTAAGGGAGCGTTATTGTAGCATTTGATAGAAAATGACCAGCTTTAGCAGTTGCATGTATACCAATTTGCATTCTTTGATTATAATTCGTAATTTTGGCAAGCAAAATACCACTTCCCACCCAAGGATCATGCTAGAAAGAAGCTTGACCAACCTCATAAATTTTGACATGCGCAAAAGGCAGGAGCTCCCTTCTAAGTTTGAGAATCGACTGCCAAGTCCGACTGCAGGCAGTGGGTATATCCATTGTCCAAAAATGGTTTGCTTTAAGATTATGTTTGGTTACCCATTTCACCCATAAGTTATCTTTTTTTGCTATAAGACTATGGACATGAACACTTATTGCTGCATTATTCCAATGCCAAATATTCAAAATGCTGAGGCCTCCATTACATTAGGCTGTCTCAGGTTTGACATAACTGATAGGCTTTAA
Source organism: Allium sativum (assembly GCA_030737875.1). Taxonomy (NCBI): domain Eukaryota; kingdom Viridiplantae; phylum Streptophyta; class Magnoliopsida; order Asparagales; family Amaryllidaceae; genus Allium; species Allium sativum. The sequence goes on along the minus strand of CM060925.1, from coordinate 180,789,223 downwards.
CTTCTTTGAAAACATGCTGCCAGTCCAAAGGAAATTACAAAAGGCCCGCCGTATCATTTTAATCGGCTTCATAGGGAAAATAAAAGCTCTTCACCAATAAACAATGTAAGAATGCAAAACAGATTTGACCAAAGTGAGCCTTCCCGCTTGTGAAATATTGCGTGAGGTCCTGACGATTCTTGATTCAAAGAATTCCGACTTAAAATGATTCTATATACTCAATTGAATTTCGAAATGTCACATTACGAACTACAGCGCTGCGGCGATTTCAATTTAAATTATATTTAAATATAAATGTTTAAACTTCATTTATAAATAAATTCCACTCCGTTTATTAAATATAAATTGAACCCGCTTTCCAAATCTAATTTAAATTTCCAGTTTTCCAAACTTAACTTAAATTTCTCAATTATCCTAAATTGCCGATTTGTTTCATAACTCTGTTACTAATTTATTTACAATTCAATCTTATATATTATATTCCAGATCCTTTGGAGATAAATTATTTAATGAAATATTGAATTCTAATTATAAATCCTTTGTATTCACTTCAATTTTGTTTAATTCTGAATTCTAGAATAAAACCCGTCGTTCCTTCTTTGAAACGATTTCCAATTTACTTTTAAATTTAAACTTCTAAATTATCTAATGATAATTTATTTCTCCAGATTTATAAATATCGTTTATAAAACTAATTTCCTTGGTTTATATATTAAAAACAAGTTTCATTTCATAAATTTGTTTGAAATTAAAATCTTATTTTGGAATATTTTATTATTATAACTTATATATATAATTATAGAATATATTTTCATATTTAATTCCAATTCCTACAATTTAAATATCCTTTCTGGAAATAATTTATTTTTTAAAATCCGACACAGTTGAATTCAAATCATAAATCCACATGGATTTATTTCAATTCAATTTATATCCCGAACATCAGAATAAAATTCATTTTTCCCTTTTTAACATGATTCTCAATTTTCATTTTAAATTCATATTTGAATTTAAATATTTAAATTATCCAAATGGTATTTTTTTCACCTTTATTTACTTGCTCGATTTCAAATTCATATGAAATTAAATTTCTACATTGGAAAAATAAATTTCCCTTTTTAAATCCACACTTCGTATTTACATTTCCGGAATTATCCAATGATAATTCATTTCGCTTCATTTGTAAACATCATTTATAAATGAACTACTTGTTTTTATTATTCAAAACAAGTTATAGTCCATTCAAAACTCAAATTCTATTTTAGAAAAATTTATATTTTCCCTTTTAAAACTAAAAATTCCTTTTCACGATATTTTATATATTAATATTTAGGGCCAATGCTATTTAAATAATCAAAACACCCAATTATCAATCATAGGTTTTCTAACACATCGTATATGGTAATATATATGAAAACAAATAATAAATTTTGAGGAATCTAGTTAGATCCCTCCAACCTGTTGTCCTGCATCCATAGACTTTAGTCAACATAAATAATACCCATCCTGCTTCAAGGCAGGATATCACAGTACAGAAGGTCATCCACGATAATATATTGTGGGGTGCATAGGGTCATCTGCTAATGATACTGCGGGAATCTGCTCATGGTACTGCGGGAAATATCCAACCACCAATATATTTATATAATAGTCACAACCACCAAGCCTAAATAACTAATATATATAATAGCCACAAAAATATTTAAATGCATCCAAACAACCAACAAACAACATATAAAAGTTATTTTAAAAATAATTCGTTTATAATGAAATTATAAACGAACCAGAGAGTGAGTTTACTCACCATGATTTTAATTCGTCGACTTATCTAATTTTAAAGAAATGTTTAAAATTAGATAAAAATCTTGATTAACTCCAAGTCCGTCCAAAACAGTTCCATAGCTATGTTACCACATTATGATCTTAACGAAATTGGTTTCATTCTAAATCTGACATCATACAAGATATATGTATATGTGTTATAATTTGTTTATTTTTTAAACGAATTAAGCAATCATCAACCAGTTAATAAAAAATTTATTATACCTTAATCATCCCTGCTAAACTCTTCTTCTTAGATTTTGAATTCTCGTAGCTATAGATTACACTACTGAGTCTATACGATAAAATCTTGTATAAATTTAACATGGAATTCATTATTTAAGCTATTGGATAATTTAAAATTTAATTATTAAAATAAAATAATTACATATTAGCCGCTAATTTCATCTTCCCCGTTCAAAAAGAACGAGACCTACACTGTATATGCCATCAACATCAGTTCATACTTTCAATACCACTTTCATCAAATTCAACCCAAAAATACAGAGATCGAATTCCTTTACACCACATTTACAGGTCCAACTTCAATACCATTTCCAGGCTTTAATTTGCATGCATCGCTATTTTGAACTCCTTGTTGACAACCATACCTGTACCAACAATGACGCAACACCCTTCTTCATTTCAAATCTATCGTAGCAACCTACAAGAGATTGGCCCTCTTCCAACTTTACTTACTCACTGCAGAAACCCACCCCCAAAGTCGCTGCCTCCATTCGCCCTTTACATCGCGACCTCGATTCATGTGCACCTTAGGTCATCCCAGATTCTCTCGCCACCATTCAAGATGCTAGTACGAATTACGATATTGCCAATCGCGTTAGCCCTAGCTCACGCACAAAACTATCGAACTCAATAACTTGAATCACACGTATTTAAATTTCGGAAATGAAACTCTTAGCTCACAAGAAATTCTAATTGGATTTTGGGATTTTTTTGATTGATTTCGATCTCGTTTCTTTTTTCTTTAATCCGTGGTGAATTCAATTTTGATTCGGAGAAAGGAAATGGAGACAAACTGTTCGAATTGTTATGTGAGTTACAGAATGGGGAAATAAATATTGAAGGTATCAGACTTATTTATAGATTCGAAGTAAAAAAAAGTACACACCACTAATTTTATGTTTTACTTAGTAATGAAGTTGGGGAACCATCGTACATGATGGTGAAAGAAGAAACAACCGAGCTAGGGGTGGCCTTCTGCGTTGGAAAACTAGGCTGTCCTTATTTTTAGTCTAATATTTTATTTTGATTTGAACTAAGGTGATTTTAACCCTTTTAAAATATCGCATGTTGTCGAACTCCTATTTAAACGCAACAATCGACATCCCTAGGGTTATACCATTATTTTGAACACGCTGGGACAGGTTTCGAAGCCCAGTTCGATCATATAGAGAAGATATTAATTTAAAACGATATATTATAAATTAAATTCAAAACAAATAAATTTCTTGATAATAAATTATTATTATTTTTTATACTCAAATAAAATTTCTATAATTCATTTGAATTATTTCGATTCAGTTTTAACTTCACATTTAATTATTGTTGTTTTCGGATTACGATAATTTGATATATCCGAAAATTAATCATATATCGATTATTAAATCGATAACTCAATATAAAAAAACGATTTATATTACCAACTCAATATTTAAAACCATATTAAATATTTAAAATTAATCGTCCAAAAATCCGGGTTGTTACACAAAATCATTGCAAATCTCATGTATGTATGTTTGTGCATGTAAGTTTTGTGTTATGAGTTGCTTTGACGAGTTATAGAAGCCTCATTTGCATGTATATAACGTCATAGCTTTAGGCATTTGTCGATATCACTTTGAGCATATATTCAAGGCAATAATGCTAAGGCTCAGGTTCAGACGTCAAAATATTATACGTCTGACCTGCTTCAAATAATTATAAAAACAAACAAAGAGTAATTCAGAAGCCTGAATTTTTATTTCAGACGTGTGAATTGCAATTCAGATTTCAGGATTTTCTAGTTTAGACATCTGAATCTCAGACATAGACTTATGTCTCTAGAAAACCCAATTCAGACGTCTGACCTTAATATTCAGACGTCTAACCTAAATATTCAGACGTCTGAATCTGTTTTTCTTCTGTTGACCGGTGGAAATCACAGTCAACAGTTTATGTCCATTTGAGCCCATTCCCTAGGAGTTTAGGCACATTTCGCCTTCATTTGTAACTTTTCAGTTTCTTTGGTTTGCAGATTTCTGCATTTCAATTTCTTTCACTTTCGATTAATTCGTGGTAAACGAAATTGTAATCGATAGTCATGAGATTTGATTTACGTTATTAAAACGTGAATTCTTAGTTCGATCGTCATTTCGATCGCTATTCCACGAGATTTTCCACTTTGAAACAATATAAAATGGTTTTTAATTTATTAGTAGATACCAATCTTTTACTAAATGGGTTCTAACTCTACTTCATTATATGAAGTGATTTTCCAAATTGGTTTCCAATCCACCTCCATTGTATGAAGTTATTTCGTAAATCACTTTCTAATCTACTAGTATATATTTATATAAACCTTTTTCTCGTTCGTATGAGAAATGTAATTAAACGCCTTAGTAAAAAAAGGACTACGACCCCTAATGTTTTTTTGATGGTTAATTCTTCCACTTCGATTGAACACCATGGCAATGATCGTTTCATATTTCTAGTGGAATATACAACTAGTTCATAAATATTCGACTAGAGCAAGTGGTTATGGGACATGTAGCTTGACTCTTATACTTACTAGCTTGGCGTAGTTTACACTAAACTTGGTCAACTCTAATCAATCCGACCTTCAGGTCACATAGATGATCTTCGGATCATCCCGAGGAGCTTCGGCTCATGCGATCTTCGGATTTGCGATGATCTTGGGATCATCCTGAGGGACTTCGTTCCGGTGGATTTTCGGATCATTCCGACCTTTGGGTCATCCTGATGTTCTTTGGATCATCTTAAGGAACTTCGGTTCATTCATCTATATTGTTGATCTTCAGATCATTTCATATCGTCGAGATACGTGACATAATATTTCCTATTTTCATGTAGACTTGATGGGAGACATCATTTCTCATGAATATTCATTTGCTGAGATCGAGTTATCAATTTCGTGTTGACTTGATGGGCCACATCATTTCTCGCGAGTAGTCTTGATGGGCTACATTGCGTTGACTTGATGGGCGACATAATTTCTCGTAAATAGATATATCTTTAGAGTGTGATAATCTATTAGATTGCATTGAGATTTTCTTTGACATATTTTATTGACGTTTTCGAGACTTCACATTTATTAGTAATCATTGTTGTTATTGCTCCTATGTCATTATCTGTTTATATCTCTATTTCTATCTCGGTTTAATATGATGAGTACAACTAGACAGATCCGTTTATTGTTTATTCTTATAAATAATACTTGGGTCAGGCCGAGTATTACAGGTGCTTATATTGGATTTCTAGAAGGGGCTAATTCTTGGCTTTTTGCTATGTACATTAGAGTTGTAGTTCTTGATTATACATGTATCCTTATATTTCATGTGTACATATTCTTTTGGCTAGAGCTTGTACTTATTCTTCTGAAGTATAGTGGACCGACTATGACCACTATCTTTGTATTTATACTCCTGTGTTATATTCATATCTATTTTCGCCTTAGTGAGATGAATATATGTGTCTGACTCTGATTATATTATTATGTATTTTGTACTTCTTTCTGAATTATATATAGCCACTGTGAAGTAGATTTTAACTTGATTTAGATGTGTCGGATTTCCTCATGAGGTTTAAAAAAGTTATACCACATTATCCGACATGTTTAACACTCGTTCAAAGCTAATATATAGATGGTCGCTCCTCAATAGCCTTATTCTTCAGGTTAGTTAACATTGTTGCTTGCAATGGCCTTGGCTAATGCGAGTATAGAGGTGGGGCATTACACTTGGTATCGGAGCCAAGTTTGGAACAATATAAGATATTATGGCGAGGATCGCTATCCTAAGTTCTTTAGGAAATCACGTTTAGGATTTTATTCGAGTCTTAGGACCCGTCATAACCTATTTATATCTTAATCCTTTGTTTGACCAATCAATTTTATTTGAATCAAACCTTTTCCCTCTTCTCTCTTTTAGAGGAGAAGAATGGTTAGGAACATACTTTGTTTTTTAGTTACTCTTACTTATTGTTTGTTAGATGTTATAATTAAGTTTCATTGCCCATATCTATTGCTATCGAGACGTCTTTAGCTTTCTTTGGGTGATGATTTAGTTATCTTTTTATCATAATTTAGTTACTTGTTGCATACAAGTAAGTCTGGATTTTTCACTTGAATAAGGACTTTAATTAAATGTTTTGTTAAAGATAAGGGGGTTGACACTCTTGTGTTTACTTCTGCAGTTAATTCTTGTACTTAGATAATTGAATTTTTTTGTAGCCTAGTTGGTCACTTAAGTATTAGCTAAGAAAAAGTTTTACACTTCTTGAATTATCTAGCTCATTTTTATGAAGTGGAAATTTATTGTTCTTACTGGCCTCTTAGGAGCTTTCCTATTGGACTTGGTTCGAAGGTGTATCTGCAGGTGCATTGCCGATTTGTCCGAGTTCATTTTGATGATTCGTCCGATGTGTTCACACACTCGTCGACTTTCCATATTTAATGGATTCTTCTGATGTGTTCACAGGCTCGTCGATGATCCAAACTTTTCTTGTTCGTATGACTGCATTCAGATGTATATCCACGACGGCTTAGTTAATTCTCTTTTGGGTATGGAGCCCACATGTATTCGGACGGAATTGCTTGGTATGGTGTGGGGCCACCTAGTCTTCAGATGGTTTTAGTCATTGGACCGTATCATTATTGATCTTCAGATCATTTTGGTCATTGGACCGTATCTCTATTGATCTTTGGATGTTTTGGTCATTGGACCGTATTCTAGGATCGTTTTGGTCATTGGACCGTATCTCTATTAATCTTCGGATCGTTTTGGTCATTGGACCGTATTCTTGGATCGTTTTGGTCGTTGGACTATATTCTCAGATCGTATTCTTGGATCATTTTGGTCGTTAGACCGGATCTTCGGATTGTTTTGGTCATTGGACGGATTTTTTTGGTCATTGGACCGTACCTCTATTGATCTTCAGATCGTTTTGGTCATTGGACCGTATTCTTGGATCGTTTTGGTCCTTGGACCAGATCTTCCGATCGTTTTAGTCATTGGACCGTATTCTCGGATCGTTTTGGTCATTGGACCGGATCTTCGGATCTTTTTTCTCATTGGACTGTATTCTCATATCATTTTGGTCATTGGACCGGATCTCCGGATCGTTTTGGTCATTGGACTTTATTTAAAGATCACTTTGGTCGTTGGACCGGATCTCTGGATCGTTGTAGTTTAGCTACCCAGAGATGTCTCATGTGTTGTATAACTTTATATACATTGATTAGAAATCACATATTGCGGTCTGAAGCCCCCACATCGGTGTGTCGGAAGGCTTGGTTTGAGTTCTTTGTGGTGTTGGACCACCTTATCGAAAGACAAAAAGTTCTATGCGATGAATTGCAACCTTGTGGTGAACAAAGTTGCTTATCCCTTCACCAAATTTAGAATCGTTCGACTTGGCTACTCCAAGTTCATGGATGTTCAAACTCTCATCCTTAAAGAGTGACCACTCTTTACATGCTTGTTTGTATTCCTTATTCGTTTGAGATCATTACCCGATTGGGTTTGACCTCATTCTTGCTAGTGATATGCTCGTGAATTTGAAAACCAAAAGTTTTCGAATTTTACGAAATTCTTCCAACTCCTACCATTTATCATTTTATGTGATTTAGAAGTTTTTCGTGAAATATTAGAGGATGTGCTAATATTTCAAATTGGAGATTTTCGGGGTTTATTGGAAACTTAAAAGTTCCAATTTATTTGTTTTTGATGTATCAGAGAATGTGCTAATATTTCCAATTTTGGGTCTATTACCCGGATTTTTTTTATGATCTTGTTTCCCTAACGGGATCGCTTATCCTTGTGAATGGGATATATATGTGACCATCATATACATCCGATTCAATGTAAGAATTTTTTTAAGCTATAATACTTTTAATAAATTTTATAAGGGATAAAAATTTTCAGCTAAAATGAGATAAGGAATGTTCGATGATTTTGGATAGTCAATATTTCCAACTTTTTAATTTGATTGATTAATTAGTTTGTGTTGAAAACGTAAGAGTATAGGTTTATAATTTATAAACTTATTGAACGTTAAAAGAATTAATTAAATTTTATTAAAACAATCTTGTCGCATGGCGGTAGTTCGTAATTTTCAATTTGAATTTAAATTGAGGATCCAATACAAGCCAGAATTCTTTGAGAAAAGAATTATCCGGATCTATTGGATTATAGTTTTCTAATGATAGAAAAATATTTAAATTTCATATTTTAAAATTTGAGATATATCTAAACCAAGTTTTCGGAAAAATCACTGTAAGGTAGTTCACGGTTAAGATTTAAATAATTATTGAAATTGAGGGTTTAGAATATATAGAATTTGAGTAAGAAAATTCTAATTTCTTTAAAACACTTAGGGAAAAAAAAAGTTAGTTTCTCATATATGTTCGTGAATATTATTTGAACATTATAAATGTATAAACTTAAGTTATATAGTGATTTAAAACTCAAAGTTAAAAATTTATTCGAATGTGAATTTTGAGCCAATTTATCTTTGAATAGATCTTGTTGATGCATGGTTGTTATTTATATTGAATTTTTTCTTAAATAATTACGACAATGCAATTTCTTTAAGGGGGAAAGTCTATAACAACCCGCATATTTACTGATAATACATTTAAATATTTTATTTAAATATAACAACGTTAATCATTAATCAAGTGTGTGTCCAAAATATCACATTTTGCATACGGATGAAATTGGACTCGAAACCACTTCCATTGATGTCAAAATGTCGTTTGTGACTTTTAAAACTTTAAGCATTGATACCTTTAGGGTTGGTGAAATTTGTTCATTTTCATTAGGTGAATGACTAAATATCACTTTTTGCATATAGACGAATTTGGACTCGAAACCACTTCCATTGAGTTCAAAATATCGTTTACAACATCAAAAAGTGTGAGCATCGATATGTTCTGAGTTTTGGAAATTTGGACTTTGGACTTGGGTTTGGGTTAGCCAACCTAGTCCACCCTTATAACTCCCACAACCCTTTCCCCTTTCATTCACTTCAAACACTTAGCAAAAATTAGAAAATGGGGAATGGGAAATAGAAATTCCTAAGCCAAGTTTTGCAATTAGAAGCTCAAATCAATAGGAAATATAGTGTAGAAACTTGGGTAAGCTTCTCCATCTTCCTCTCCATCTTCTCCAACTCCATTCCTCTTGAATTGCTTATGATTTCCTAAACCTAACTTTTAGGAAATTGGTTTGTTATGTGTATAGATTGAAGATTCGTGAATAATATTGAAAGAGAGGTTGTTCTTGCTAGCTATTGGATTGATTTTTTGCTTCTAGCAAGTAAAGCTGAGTTCTTTGAGAACTCACATCTATGCCTTAAGCTTTAAGCAAGTAATAAGCGACTAAGGGGGTTATCTAATAAGGTCTGCTTGAAGGTAGAATGAACGATAAAATACCATCTCTTACCTTATGCGGGGCAAGGATATATGCGTGAATGACAGAAGCCTTAACTAGTAGGGTTCGTTGCTAGTGCCCTCTAGTTCTTGTTAACGTTAAGTAAATTATCGGGAAATAATAAGTGAGCATTCAGTCCGCCTAGGGTCTTAAGCAATCAGGAAGAATTCACCCAATCTATCATTGATAGTGAAGCAATAAATGATAAAGGATAAGCGAATGAAAGTATATTGATATAGAAACTCCGTAATTAGTGGTCTAATCTCCATATAGTAACCAGCTAAGCTCTGGTATAAAAGCTTCACAAAAATATGTGTAAAAGTTTTTTCTTGCTATTATATCTTAAAATACTACTTTGGGAAGAGTAGTAAGGTCGTGCGTAAATATTTACAAGGTTAGGCTAGAATCACTAACCTTGTTAGGCATTCATCTTGGGTTGAACCAAACGGGAAACATCTGTGTATCATAATCTGTGTTGTACATTTCTTAGTCACCAGAACTTATTGTTCTGACCCCCTCCTCATTACAACCTCCCTAGTTTCCTAGACAAGGTCGGGTTCTCATAGATATTTTAGTTGGGCTTTTGGTTCTTGTGCTCTCTTATGCTCGGTATTGGAAAAGTGACTTACTATGAAAAAGTAGTTACTTGAGTTAATACTAGTTTATCCTATTTTGTTTTCACTATGAGTTATCTTATCGTACTCTTATTATGCTCATGCTTATTTGTTGCAAGTACCAGATTTATGCGCTCCATGCATGGATGTGTTTGAGTTTCAATTTTTGTCGAAATTTAGGCGCTCCAAAATGTGGAGTGTTACATTTGGTATCAGAGCTTAAGTTAAATGAACAGAGGAATTAGTTAAATTAGGACTCGTGAGAGAACGTAATTCGATTTTCTTTTCTGTTTTCTTCGTCTCTCTTACTTGACATTAATTTATTTCAAAGATGAATTAGTCGTGGGCCTAATAATAAAGATGGGCTTTAAGAGATTAAGGGTTCGAATATGTTGAGTTCGGGTTTCTAGCCAATTCTGTCATACCCCACAGTACGTTGGCAATCTCGTCGTGAAGAGCATGAGGACGACATATGGTGGAGTCTGTTGGTTCGAGTTTGAAGACGAAACAAAAATCTAACTGCAACCGAGATAGCCGCAACTTCTGGTTTTTGGTTTTGTTTGGCGGTTCCAATCAAAGGCTTTTCTCGGTCTGAAATGGGAAAAGCGCACGTCAATACATCGCATCCATTTCGGAAATATAATTATGAGGTGTATCCATTTGTTACTTCGTTAAAATTCCGAACCTAACTTTGTTGAAATATTCAGTTGAGTTCTTGGCCTTATATTGGAGGAAATTTAGTTTTAAGATAGTATTGGAAAGTGTGAAAATGAGTTTTAAATTATAGTTTCGGAAATGGTTTTATAAAGGCCTAGTTTTAAAAAGGTATGGTTTTTAGAATTTAAAATCTATCCATGTTTCCAAATTATAGGGCTATTGTGTAATTCTAATAAATATAATCTGATTGGTAGGAAAGATGAAATTAGAAATGACAAGGAATATGCCACTAAACTTAAGGATAATAAATATCTTTTCCTTGTGATTTTTGGTATCAATCTTCCTATATATATTGGATAATTTTTTGAAATTACCACAGTTAATCCTTAAGATTATAAAGCTCCAATATTTTTGGACATGAAAAGGTTTTCCAGTTTGAAATATAAAACTGAAATATAAATAACAATAAAATGGATTTATAGATACGAAAACGTTAGTGTTATAATAAATTCCATCTTTGAAAAGTTATAAATTTTTCTTTGGAAAGGATAAGGAAAATCCTTCATCTTGATTTTTGGGGTAACTGATTTTTGAATCGCCTGTTGGTTGTTAGTTAGGTAAGGGGAAAATCCGTTTTAATTTATATCACAGATTTCTAACTAAATTATTTTTAGAAGTTCGTTCGTTGTGTATTCGCAATATCGTTGTCGAGACTATAAATCCTTGGAGTTGGTTCGGAGTTTAACTACAGTCTTTAAATATCGCGGTGATGAGGATAATTATTTCGGATTGCGTAAAATCTCAAAAGATAACGGGGAAGTTTAATATTTTAATCTGGCCTAATAAGGTCGAGGTCCATCCTCTGTCCAAAGCCCATTTGGTACTTGACCGTTCAGTGCTATACTAGGACAGTTAATTAGTTGATGAGTTTTGGTACAACTTAGGCCGAGGATCAACCGAAAAAGTTGCGTCCAAATTACTTCTTAACTTCCTTATAGTTAGTAAAATTTGGATTGATTACACAGCGGATATTAATAATTTTACACATCAAGTATAAAATTTGAATCCAAAATTGAATTAAGACATGTACCTTTCTTCAATTCGTCGAACCAAACAAAAGGGTTGGACTTGAAATCGCAGAATCTAATTCCAGATCAAATCGAATTGAGTGCTTGAATTCGAGCACCTCTATTGGAGATCCATAAGTGATGCTCTCGAGAACAACAATCGAAACCCACGATTGGAGATTCTGTACTAGCCGATGAGTTGAGCGAGATCCAGGGTTTTGAGAATAATCGATTTGGTTTTCAGAAATGAATGGAATAAAGGGTGCGGCCTCTTATTCCTTTATAAAGAAAACCCTACGAGATATTTTCATCACCCTTTTACCCGTTTTAAAAGAATTTGTCAAACTAATTTTCATTTAAATACTCTCTCTATTTGCAACACTTATATGTGTGACCCTATAGGTTGTTGTAGCGTTGGCAACAATTTAAACATTTACACTGTAAACAGTGAGCGGCATCTAGTAATACATCACTGCTACCCAAGCTACAATAATATCAATGATTCGATATGACTTTTGTGAATAGTGCATCAATATAATTTAATCCTTTTAACCATTTTATCCAATATTAAACTGGAGGCATGGATCATATTATCCTCTTTATAATTTAATCTTTTTTCTTGATCAATGAGTAGATTGTTTAGAACAAATCAATATTTAAGCACGGCCATGCATTTCACAGTCTCACTCAATCAAGAGGCCCATGGATATCACTACGAATATATCGTAGGGTTAAATTCCATCTAGATCATTCATAATTTATACTCGATTTGAGATATATCCAATAATCACCGTTATCATTACACTGTTATGAAATAATTTTAGATGATATCAAAACATAAATATCCTCGAATAAAATTATAATGATTTCAGGTTTGAGGATCATTACATCACTGTCACTATGAGAATAACTTACGATACTGTTAATTATATTCCATGTAGTTATCTCACGGTGTGTCAGCCCAATACGATATTCTCCAATACGTATTTATGTTTTGACATTAATATCACGTATATTAATGATCAATGAGATGTGATCATCAGTCAATCAACATACTAGTCTCAATGCATTATTGTTGTCCTACATAAACAATAAAACTCGACTAGGGACATTTAAGAATTATAATACTTATCACATTATATAATCTCAAGTTCAGTCTTACTCGAACTATATAATTCTATATTATTATTCTAAGGACTTCTATTATATTATTTATATTACGCAGTAAATATAACAAAACAGAATATTTTTATTCCAAATAAAACAATAACGTTATTAATCACATCAAATGGATTGCCTCTATGGCATAAACTCTAACAATCTCCCACTTGCCCTAGAGTCAATCATTCATGTATCGTATACTTATGAAACTATTGTGACTATTAAACTTCTGCTGCGACAGAGTTTAATTCAGTAGGTCTGCAACATTACAACTTTTGCAACCTTGCAGATATGTTTATTCCCTCTATGAACAAATTCACATGGGAATTATATTTCTTAAATATATGTTTGGATCTTTAATGAGTTTAACGTTTTAGGCCTGAGCAAAAGCCTTATTGTTATCGCAATGTATTTCATTCGATCAGTAATAAATTAAGTTCATCTTATGAAACTTTAATCCAAACAATTTTCTTTCTCAAAATCAGTATTTATTTCTTGTTTTAAAACTAACATTATTTACAACAATTAATGTGTTATCAAATAACATTAGAATTATTGTGTCACACCCACTCAATTTCTTGTCTATACAAGATTCAATGAAATTTTGTGGTTTCCGAGACATTTCGAATTCTATTTCATTTCCATTGGTGTCTTAGAGATGGGCTCTCCTTCAAAAGGATACCAAATCGAGAAATGAACATTTTATTCTCAGAGAATTTATATTCATAAAATAGTTATTTGATTTAGGTCCGATCTTATCAGAGGAAGGACGTTTTAACAAACGTCTTTACATCCCAAATCATCGTATTAGACACACTAGGACAATTCCTATTCCATATCTTATATGGCGTCTTCAAAGCCATTTTAGTAGGACCAAATGAAGTTTTCTAAATTTAATTTTTTGGAGAATCTATATGACTTATCATTAATCGTACTATATCTTATAAGGTGCAATTTCTCCTTTCAGACATACCATTTCAATATGGTGTTCTAGATGGAGTGAGTTGTGAAACAATTTCAAACTCATTTGATTAGTCATTAAATAGTTGGCTTAAATATTCTCTTTCGATCTGTTCGAAAAGTATTTATTTTCTATTAAAATTGGTTTCTAACTTCATTTTGAATTATTTGAACTTTTCAAATGATTTTGATATGTGTTTCATAAGATACACAGATCTGTATCTACTGATATCATCCGTAAATCTAATGAAGTAATAAAACCTACCTCTAGTTTATGTATTCATTGCTCCATATACATCATTATGTACAAGACCCAATACTTATCACTCATTCACTGTGTTAAGTGAAAGGTGATTCGGTTATTTTTTTTCTAATAAACAAGATCTTTATTCTTCATATAATTCAAAATCAAATAATCACAAAATTCCATCATTATGGTGTTTTGATATACTTTCTTGTTTACTGGGCTAACCAGTAGTACTAAAGGCATACTGGATTTAAATCACTAAATTTAATCCACTCATTATTAATGTCAAGTAAATTATAGTTAAGGATCTACAAATATCATTAACTATTTGTGAAATTCCATAAGATATTTCATTTCAATAAAATGAATAATAATTATTCTTATATTACAAGTGAAGTTCAAACTTGTCTGAACAAGATCTTTTACTACATTTATTTTAAGTGGAATTTCATAATAACAATTGTTTTGTTTATTTTATTAAGCCAGTTTGCACAACAAGAATCAACTGTCTATGGATAATCCAGCAACTTTTGTTTCATTTCCATTGGTAAGTCCACTTGTCATTTTATCAGATTTCTACTTATTTTGCAATTTCTGTAAATTAACATACATTTATGTGATTTATATCTAGTATCTAATACTAGAAATGTATAAGTAGATTGTTATAACATTTATATATTATTCGGTTGAAGTCATACCTCAACCTTTCATTTTAGATCCTCTATGTTTATATAACAATTACGTTTGATTTGTTTGAGGACAATCCTCAAATTTCAATGTTAGTCAAGAAATTTGATTTAATTCAATTTTACCCTTCTTAAGGATTAATTTAAATTATCGAGTTATTTATTATTTAATATCTACATTAGATAAAATAATAACTGATTCTGTAATATTAATTTAATCACAAAATTTTGACAGTCAAAATTTATATTAACATAAATATGTAATTTAAACTAAAATACGCTCCGACTCAAATTAGCATCCCTCTGTTTATATATGTATATCATTATATACATATAATGGTGTTCCAAGATCCATATCTAGTCATGCCTTGACCCAGCTTTGGCTAAACCCAAAACACAACCTTTTAGGTAGACATCTTATGTCAATTATATCGTCTATATAACTCTTGGATCGCATGTTGAACAGTTTGTTCAGTATTATTCATTTGCTCAAGATATATAGATTAATTCATGCTTTTGTCTCTAAGGCCATAATCGTATTATGCAGCCTAGTTAAGTCAGACCCAATAATAGGTTGGAGCACCACATTTTACTCCATCGCATATAACCAAAATAAAAGGTGCACAGCGCTTTGGCATTAGTTACAACCATTGATCTTGGACAGTGATGAGTATATTATTGGAAGACGTCACCTTGACTTAATATAACAAAATTTGCTTTAAAGGGATTTTATAATTCGTAGTGGAGAACAATATCAGAGTTATTTACATATATCAAAGTATATGCATTTTATATTCGTAATATTAAGTGAATTTAGATAAAATATATATATAAATCATGTTATATATATATATATATTCAAAATCAATAGAACATGTATATTCTTCTTTGAACATTTCAAAGAAAAGGCTGATTTAACTTTTGTTTTGTAGAGACGTTCTCTCTAATTAGAAGTTCATGTGACCAAAACAAAACACCAGATTTATACATCACTCAAAAGAATACAAGGCTCAAAAGAGTACATATGATATTCACAAAATGTGAATAAATTTGCAGGCCCAATAAAAAAATATAGTCAAAATGGATAAACAAAATATATCAATATATATATATATATATATATATATATACACACACACACATTTATACCCTTCTTGATTTCCATCACAGATCAACTCACATGAGTACAACAATTGAAATTTATACAGTACAATTACATTATCATGTTTACTACGTATACACATTCAGTCAATCCTTGAATCCAAAGCGATTTTGCATCTCAGTCCAATCAAACGTCCACACTAGTATTTGCTTCATATATATATATATATATATATATATATATATATATATATATATATATATGCATAAGAATCATACATATAATACATTCCACATAAGACTACACATACATATCAATATATATATATATATACATAAATTTTATATATGGTTGTTGCAACTTCTAACTTGAGCTTTTGTCTTCCCTTTTTCATCTGAAACAGTTTCATAAACAATTGTTGTACCCCTGTTAAAACAGTTTTAGCTTTCAGGGTATGGTTAACAGAATAACATCAAATGTTGATCTGTATTCATGCAGTAGTACATAAAATGCATATTTATGTTATACATGTAGCAATGTTTCATATACATCAAATGTATAGTTATATCATATATACAGTAATGTCTCATATACATCAGATGTATATTTATATCATATATAGAGCAATGTCTCATATACATCACATGTACATTTATATCATATATACAGCAATGTCTCATATGCATCAGATGTATATTTATATCATATAAACTGTAGTTTATACATATGCTGTCTGTTTACATAAATATATATATATATATATATATATATATATATATATACACACACACATATATCAATTGTACATATATATTCAACCATTTTGTTATGTATGTAAAACATGTTCTCATAACATATCAATTTTGTTGTGCAGATGGCATAGTGGGAAGCACAAACATCATTATGTTATAATATATACTTGTTGAAACAACATACTTGTTCAATGGTATGTTCAATAACATATATATATATATATATATATATATATATATAATTGAATCCCTTTTAAAACAGATTGGTACCGGATTAGATGTGTATATGTTCGTTATAAAATGAGTCATACTCGTTTTATCTAATATAACATTCATCTAGCATTCATTTTTACTAATACCAGTGCCCATTTTATATAATCTACATTACAAATGATCAGATTGCATACAGATTTAAACCTACAGTCTCTTAATTATGGCAAGGTAATCCAATCACACTAGCCTTGGAATTCTGGCATGTTTTCATGTCATAATGGATGGCTTTGTGAAATAGGTTATAGGTATACAAATGCAAACTAGTGTATATGTCTATGTTAGTGTATACATAAGAAAAGAGACCGCAACACTATGCAGCGGGCTTATGATTTAAATAATCCATTATCTACCCTATGTTACATGTTATGAAAACGAATCAACATTACTTGCCGTGATCATACATATCAGTCTTTTATATGCATATAATCATCAGTTTTACTAAATGATATAATATATGTCCAGTCCAAATATCATCAGTTTACAATTATACAGTCAAAACAGATTTTGAGGTTGTCTGAAAGCCCAAATATATACATATATATATATATATATATACACACACATCATATGTATTTATATTGCTGCAAATCATATTTGTAATATCATATTTTGAACTGATCAATATGGGATTATACTGAAGATGGTAATAATTTTGCAAGTCTAAGCAAATAGTGTATAATAAAGGTGAAATAACTCAAATAAGTATCAACTGTATATATATCCTAATGTCAAACATTGGGTGTACAGGTATTATTGATAATAACTAGTACCAAATTATTATCTATTATCCACAGTATAACTACATGGAATTACAGGGCTTTGAAAATACATATAGCACCATCACATATATATATATATGTATATATATACACACACACACACTAATCTTATCTGTAAAGATTTTAATTGACATTTCAGTGTCACATTTTATAGAAAATGTAAGTACTTCAGTTATTCAAGGGTAACATTCCAAACATATACTAAATTTAACAATGCATTTGCCCATATATATAAGTACAGTTAAAATTAGCAAATTGGTTTCCTAGGTTCAGATGATCAAATCATCTTGTTTGCTAATGAAGGATATATC
This sequence comes from Allium sativum, assembly GCA_030737875.1. Taxonomy (NCBI): domain Eukaryota; kingdom Viridiplantae; phylum Streptophyta; class Magnoliopsida; order Asparagales; family Amaryllidaceae; genus Allium; species Allium sativum. Next base: position 180,771,120 of record CM060925.1, on the reverse strand, counting down.
TATTAAATCATGTTATCATTCATATATTAACTATTAATATATGGCAGCATGCTTATGCTGATGATCATATAAATATGATGCAGGTCAAACAAACAAAATGATTTTAGTATCTGGATACTTAAACTTATACATGGTCATCTAAAACTGAAATAAACAGGAAATCTCATTTCCTGTTATTTTGAAATAAAAGTATAATATGTATTTATCATCATAAATATATAAACATTAGATTTTAACCCAAATGTAATTTTACATTGCAGGTCAACAACATATGTTATGTACTCGTATAAAACATATCAGTTATGTATTTCACAAAGTTGCCAAATCAAGATACTATTATTAAATTGTCTTGTACATTATCTTTATAATGTGGGTGAAAAAGGAATTTGGACTTATGAATGAGTTTTAATCACAAATGAAATCAGAACATATATTAGCATAGAACAGATCAAATCTGAGTTATTCATAACAGTTTAGTGTATGTATACAATCAGATTATAAACCAAGAGAAAACAAGATCAAAACTGTTGTGTTTAAAGCAGATTGATGCTGTTACATAAAACTGAAAAGACAGATCAAATCTGATAATCTTACTTCAGTTTAAATGCATATAAAATAGATCATAAAAGATTACATATTAACAAATATGTGAAAAGTCGGGTGTGCACGACTTATGCAGGATCTATAATATGGCTATGCGGAATATGATATGATAACAATATATATATCACAGATTACTTTAAATGCAGTAAAGTAAAGTAAAGTAGAGTAATGACACCAGGATTTTTATACTGGTTCGGACCTCCAGTCCTACGTCCAGTCCCGAAGCTTCTCTTCGGCTTTTCACTAAACAACACCCTCGCTTCACCCGGAGGAACAGGTTCACAACTACTTGATTTACGGGCTACAAGTTTACCCACTTGATTTCACGGGCCACAAGCTTACCCACTTGATTTCACGGGCTACAAGCTTACCCACACAGGACAATTACAAGAGTTTGACTTCTGATTGTGTTCTTCTTTCAACACTGATTTGCCAACGATTGAGTACACCCTTCCTATAATCTTATCTGATTGTGTTCTTCTTTCAACACTGATTTTCCAACGATTGAGTACACCCTTCCTATAATCTTATCCTCAAGTATATGATTTGAATGCAAAGATTTAAGGAAGAAAGATTGCTTGTTGAATCAAATGATATAAAACTGATTCAAGGATTCAACAAGTATTGAATATTTGAGAGAGCTTTTAGAATGCAAGAGAGTATAGAGTTAAGATCAGAAAATAGAAGAAGATTCAGTGATTTGAAAGTATGATTTCAAGTCTATTTATAGTGTAGAATAGTTGCATTTCTTCATGAAGAGTTTCTATAAAGAGTTGTGTCCATTTCCCTTGAAATTGAATAGAAATCTCTTCACAAAAAGAAGCATCCTTTCAGAAAAATTACAGCAAGAAAAAAGGTCGACAGGTCGAAATTAACAGGTCGACAGGTATTTGAAAAAAATAGCCGTTATGTGAAAAAAACAGCAGGACCGGTCGACAGGTCCTTTTTGGGCGGTCGACCGTTTTCTTGCTGTGGACCGGAGGACCTCGGTCCACAGTCTATATCACTCTGCACTCTTTCCCAGTCGAAGCCTGGACCGTTTGGGCTTTTTCTGTGACTTTTCAATTCTTCAAATATACAGATTTCAGCCCCAGCTAATTTCAATTTCTAAATTGTTTTGTGCATTCGTGTTATACTTTGAGGATAGATTTTAACATAAATCTAACACGACTCCATACCTACATATATATAATCTTAGCTCCATGTCATGATTTCCATTGATCTTCACTACGATCTTCATTGATTTCCACTTTGATAAATATGAATTCAGCTCGTCAATGATCTCTATTTCTATGTTGTCATTAATCAAAATCTTGTGTATCAACAATATGTATATTCAAATTCTGGGTAAACTATTCCCAGAAATTACAATATTCTTTTCACCAAAAGAAATAGCAATTTGTGTATAAGGACATAATGTCTAATACATATGAATATAATACTTATACAGACATTAGATCATATCTTAAATTTATTATGAACATACTCATATGAACAGGTATCTCATACCCTTTCATATCTATGTATGCCTGTCATCAAATACAATAATATATATGGATATAAATTGGAATCAGAATATCAGGTAGTAAAATATAACCAGTTTATCAACATATTAACCCAAGATATATTGACAGTACCAAATAGGTAACAATTATGTTTCAGTACATATGAACCAGAGTTTATAACTATTTATCAGCACTAAATTGAAATTCAGATCCAAACACATATAAAACATACATTCATGATAATCTAGGTAAATCATGGAATCCAGTATAGCACAGGTTATTATATAAATACAGAGTTAATTCAAAATTAACAATGGATTTATATATATTCCATAATTTTCCATATCAAATACAGAAGTCATTAACACAGATTCAACTTTTGATTCCATATTAATTTACTAATTTACAAATACCAACTGAAATTTATATCGATGTTCTGAACACTGTAATTTTCAGTAGTATACGAAATCAAATACATGGTTTTTAACCCAACAATTGAATTCGAATGATAATCTTTCTCTGATACCATTATTAGTAAAATTTAGATCGATTACACAGTGGATATTAATAATTTTACACATCATGTATGAAATTCGAATCCAAAATTGAATTAAAACATGTACCTTTCTTTAATTCGTCGAACCAAACAAAAGGGTTGGACTTGAAATCGCATAATCTAATTCTAGATCAAATTGAATTGAGTGCTTGAATTCGAGCACCTCTATTGGAGATCCACAAGTTATGCTCTCGAGAACGACAATCGAAACCTAAGATTGGAGATTCGGTACTAGACGATGAGTTGAGCAAGATCTAGGGTTTTGAGAATAATCGATTTGGTTTTAGAAATGAATGGAATAAAGGGCGTGACCTCTTATTCCTTTATAAAGAAAACCCTACGAGATATTTTCATCATCCTTTTACCCGTTCTAAAAGAATTTTTCAAACTAATTTTGATTTAAATACTCTCTCCATTTGCAACACTTATATGTGTGACCCTATAGGTTGTTGTAGCGTTGGCAACAATTTAAACATTTAAACTATAAATAGTGAGCGGCATCTAGTAATACATTACTGCTACCCAAGCTACAATAATATCAATGATTCGATATGACCTTTTGTGAATTGTCAATCAATATAATTTAATCCTTTTAACCGTTATATCCAAGATTAAACTGGAGGCACGGATCGTATTATCCTCTTTATAATTTAATCTGTTTTCTTGATTAATGAGTAGACTGTTTAGAACAAATTAATATTTGAGCACAACTATGCATTTCATAGTCTCACTCAATCAAGAGGCCAATGGATATCGCTACGAATATATCGTAGGGTTAAATTCCATCTAGATCATTCATAATTTATACTCGATTCGAGATATATCCAATAATCACCGTTATCATTACTCTGTTACGAAATAATTTTAGATGATATCAAAACATAAATATCCTCGAATAAAATTATAATTATTTCAGGTTTGAGGACCATTACAGTACTGTCACTATGGGAATAACTTATGATACTGTTAATTATATTCCATGTAGTTATCTCATGGTGGGTCAGCCCAATACGATATTCTCCAATATGTATTTATGTCTTGACATTAATATCACGTATATTAATCATCAATGAGATGTGATCATCAGTCAATCAACATACTAGTCTCTATGCTTTATTGTTGTCCTACGTAAACAATAAAACTCGACTAGGGACATTTAAGAATTATAACACTTATCTCATTATAAAATCTCAAGTTCAGTCTTACTCGAACTATATAATTCTGTATTATTATTCTAAGAAATTCTATTATATTATTATTGATATTACGTAGTAAATATTACAAAACAGAATATTTTTATTCCAAATAAAACAATAACGTTATTAATCACATCAAATGGATTGCCTCTAGGGCATAAACTCTAACACTTCTTTCGTCGTTTCTTCCTCATCTAGCCGAATCATATCTCTCTTCCTCTCTTTCTTTGTCATCGCCTCACCTCCTCTTCTTGGCGCTTGTTTGCGTATTAGATCTTCCCTCACTAATACTCCAAGTTCTAATTTCTTCTCTTCGATCATTTCTTGGCCTAAAATACCTAGTTGCAACATTCGATCCTACTCACACCATTTAAGCCTCCTCCTTAGGTAGGGATCATTTGGTTTATGGTTAAGAAAACTGTCGAGATGGTTGGACTTGCACGTAATCCATAGCTTCCAGATTTTAGAATAGGATTTGTTGTTTGTGTTGCACCCGCCTTTGATATACCTTGTTAGAATATGTTCTTTCGAAGGCGATTGTTGTTTTGGAGATGAAGATTAAGCTAACTTTAAATAGTCTTTTTGAGGAGAATCTCGAAAAGATTTTAGAGGAATCCGTGTTTTACACGGACTTACATGGTCTTTTTGGTTTGACCGGCTTTGGAGATTTTGTAGCAAGTCCCTTTTCTTAATGTCAGTTCATAAGTTCGAGAATCTATGTTCGAACAGCCCATGTAGACGTGTGACCCATTTAGCACATCGTCCTTTAAGTAGGAAGTTGTGAGTAGGTTTGTCTCATGATGCGGTAATTTAATCTTTTGCTTGATTGGTGGCATAGCCAACATTTAGTGTCGCATCATATTCAATTTAGCTTGTTGTTCTTGTGTGTTGTCACATGGGGTTACTTTCTGTAATTTCTCCTATCCATTTTTGTCCTTAGGCAATAATAGGTGAATTTCCATAAGGAGCGTTTTGTGGTAGGTTCCTTTTCTCATCATAAATTCTTTCTTTGAAGAGATGGTCATATGGAAACCTCCAACAACACCAACAGCGTTTGTAACACGAGATTGAGCATTTTTGCGACCATGATATGGTTAATTAAAGATCATAAAAATTGGATGGAGCTCCAACCATAGTGTAATGACCCGAAAATCCGGTCCAATTTGAGCTGACCCAATAACACAAGTCCAACCCCAAATTGCACTGGAAATTCAAGAAATTAATAGAAAGAAGATAGAGGGTGAGGATAGATAAGATAGAACTAATAGAATAGAAGAAGAAGAAGAAGAACATCATCATCAGAGTGAACACGAATCTCACAGCGGAACGAATAAAATATAACATAACTTTTGAAATAAAACAGTTATGTATACAATAGCACTAATCAGAGTACAACACTTACAACACAGCGGAAATAAACTATAGCTATATGATCTTGGAGCCCCCTGCTCCAGCTCTTCAAGTATATCTGTAAATCCCGACTACTTGACTGCCCGTACAAATTTAGGCACCCAAGAGTTTAGGGAAACAAAACAAAATAAACTCCGGGACAGTCATGGGACTAGTATGAATAAAACTCCAACACTTGGTTAATAAAGGATATCTCATAAGACCACGCCGTGAAAACGGAACGGGTTTTTCCCTTATGAAAATCCAAACAAAACTTTGTAAACAATATCATTCTGATATTATAATAATGTCTAAGTACAAATAGATGTCAATCTAGCAGAACGCTTTCATCTCACGTTCCACATATATAATGTATAATCATAAACCGCAGGCGCTTATTGGATGATTGGATTTCCAACTATGACAAGGTATGGAACCACCTTCCGATCAGTGTACTCTAGGAACGATACACTGGAGTTCAACAAGAACATCTTGCAACTCAGCCACACATGACCGACCACTCATTTAGCTTGAGTGTATCGAATGTACATCACCAACGGTTGGGATCAGCAACCGTTCCCGTACATATATATGGGACAACATTCATAGATTAAAGAAGCAAATGAATATTCTCTAGATAGGTGATTATACACCCTGCTTTGGAGCGACCGACTTAGCCATGCTGCCTGCCCGATTTCTGTCATTTACCGGATGTAAGGCTAGAAGCTACGCTTATCTTTTCACATACCACATCTTCACTCACTTAGAATGTCACATCGTCCCTCTAAATCACAAATTGATTTTCCCAAAAATACCACGGGTATAAGCTAAGAGAAATGAATTCCTCCGCCACCAACGTAAATACGTTTGAAACGATCAACTTTCGTGAACTACCAGATATACTCTGTCAGACCTTCGTCCATACAAGTTGTCCTGGGACTGGACAAACCGAAGGCACTATTCAGTATATCCATCTTAGGCACTGTTATCTAAGACTTATACAATAGCCCTTGCACTTTACTCCATCTTCAATTATCTTTGGCATATATGATTCGCAATGTTTATGCCAATACAGAGTGGTTCTTTGGATAATAATCCAACCGGTCTCTCCATATTAACAACGTTAAAATGGTCAAAAACTTCGATAGTCGGTGAGTTAACTATCGAAGGAAAATACGTGTACAAACAACGATATTATTTCCAGAAGGAAATTCTATCAATCAATCATCAATCTCTACCATTTCCATAACTATCAGACTCTAACTGTAAACTAATAAGAGAACAACTTCCCAAGTATAAACCCCGAAGGCCGAAACCAACATCAGATCGATACTCAGGAACCCATTCAACATACTAATTCTAGTCAGTTTCTAATTTTGCTTAACTCTATATCTTTAACTCTATTTGTTTCCTAGATAAATACTCCTTTATAATCCTATTTATTTTTCTAAATAAATGTTCCTTGTAATCTTATTTATTTTTCTAAATAAATAAATCCTTTATACTTTTGTTTATTTCCTAAATAAATAAATAATCCCATTTAATCTATTTGTGAATGTTCTACAAATATTCTCTTTTGATCTCTATTCTATTTGTAAATGGTTTACAAATATTTCTCTTTCTAATTTATTGACAAATATTTTCCTTTATATTTGATTAACAAATATATTTCCCTTAAATTTGATTTCTCAAATATAATTCCTTTATATTCGTTTTACAAATATATTCTTTTATTCAAAATCCATTTTCTTTTATAATATAAAATCCATTGATTTTATATAAATAAATTATTTTCAAAATATACTTTGAAAATCCCTTTATCACATTCTGGTATTTCTTATGGTATTTAACACCCCATATAACAACGATAAATATCGTTCAAAACACACATAATCAATGTCAGATTATATATCACATTATAAAACACAATATATAAATCACAGTAAAATAAATGTTGAGGAATCCAGTTGGATTCCTCCAACCTGTTTCCCTGCATCACAGATGTTAAACAATATAGATAACATCGCTTTCCGTTCCATATGATATATTCTGTTAAACAGAATCAATATAGAAATTCAACTAACTGACTAGCAGTTCAATCAAACAATCAACACACATTCAATCAACCAATATTTAACAGTTCCAAAAATACAACGTGAAATTATAAACTGTTCAGAGTTGGTGAGTTTTACTCACATTGTCGGTTATCGTTAAATAACGAAAATCGATTGTTGATTTAGTTCAGTCTTTTTTATCCTATCGTAAATCCAGCTAAGCTCTAGATCATTTTCAACCGATTCCATCGTGTAGCATTCTGTGATATGATTCCAACGCTCCAGACTGCGCTCAATTCTGACATCGTACCACAAGGTTATACATTTTACAAATGTTAATACCTTATTTAAATTAAAACTTTACTTCATTATTTAGTTGGGCCTCACCTCTCGTAAATATCAGCCCATCTAAACATCTACATGTAGAAATTCTTTGATAACCAGTTATATACACTTTGATCCCCCATCACTCAGATGCCCGGCACAATCCATTTGACATTTTCATTATGATATATCATTTGGCTGACCCAACATTTTGTAACCCACCAGCACTCCTCTTCACCATCCTTACACACACACCCACTTTGATTAACTCAAATTGAACCTGACTTCAACCACTGTTTTCCCGCATCCCCACGTTTTAATAGTATACGCGACTCCTCCTTTTTTTTCTTGAAAACAACTTACTACAACTTCCAATTTCCCCAAACAAAACAACCTGTCCTCATATTGCTACCGCAACCTTCCAGTATTCACTCACGAGCTCTTCACGTTTTCATCTCCTCAACACACCAGTATAAATCTTAAAAAGATTACTGTCATGGAAATCAATACGCACACTGAACTCACCTGCTAAACGTCCTCTTATTGCCACTCCCACAACACACAGAAAACCCCCTACTGTTCCCATTCACGGTTGCCTCCACATACTGATTCCTTCTTCACCGAAAAAAATCCGCTCCCAGAACTTCGAACCCACCATCTTGTTGACCTTCGATTTCCTCCAACACTCAGCAAATCTCGAAACCAACTCCACCGACACAATCCTCCTTCCAAGACCCTACTTGCCATCCCAATTTCATCACTCTCGCATTGGCCGTGACCATCGCGACACGCACGATCCACCCTACAGGTAGCGACATCTACCTCCACCGATTCACCCCAAAGTTGAATACTAGGTGTTAAACCCCTTTGCGATCCCAAAAAAACTCAAAAACTTGAATCAAAGCTTGTATTGTGAGATTTCCTCAACCCTAGTTCGTTCTGTAAAAATTCCGGCGAACAAAACAAGGGTCGAACCCTTTGAAATTGATATAGAAGTGAAGAGATTCGAGAGCTGATTCATATATATTTATACTTGAATTTATAGAGGAGAATAGGGTTTTACTTTGAATTTTTGAAGTGGGAATTCGTTCGTTCTTTACTGAAGAACAAAAGAGAACGGCGGCGCAAAGTTTTGCTGTGGAATTAGGTTTAGGAAAACTTAGAGAGGGTATTTATAAGGGGCTTAGATATTTTTCCTTGATTATTATATTAATATATATATCCTATTCTATCTATATTTATTGTTAAAAAACCCTATGACCACACACGATACCCAAAAATCATGAAAATTGACATGCAGCTAGAGTTCGACATTACGGTCCCAACGAAACTGGTTTCGTTGAATTCCGACTTCATATGCTCACACAACGTATTTTTAACCGTTGAAATACTTATTGTTTCTCACTCTAAAAATCCATACGACCACACCGTGACCCCAAAAATCACGAAACTTGGAATCTAGCAATAATTTGATGTTGCGGATCCAACAAAATTAGTTTTTTCGAATTCCAACTTCGTTTGCAAAAGTGGCTATTTTTAACGCTCTGAATGACCCATTTAAATATATAAATATATTTAAATATAATTAAATTAAATATAAATAAATTTATATTATCGTATATATTCACAGTGGAATACCATACAACTCCAGAATTATTATATACTCGATATCCCAAGTCCTGAATGAATCGATATTCAATTTTATACTAAAATTCCTTTTATAACGTAAATAAAGCGTTATGAATTATAAAGGAATTCCACAGCGACTTTTATGAAATTTGATTTGGACGTACATCAAAATCTACACGACGAAATCACGATTTTTCTATTCCACTAGAAAGATATACTCCACCAGCTCCACACGTTTCTTGTTTCACAGAAATCCGATTTAAAACGAACTCTGTATATTCAGTTGAAGTTCAAATTGCCAAATAGCGAACTACCGCGCCATTTCAAGCTCTATTTTAATTATATTAAAATTCTACGTTTCAAACTGACGTCGATTGAATATATTCGTCAATATAATTCAACTCTAAGCTGAATTAAATCTTAGGGATGACCCCGTTCACAGAATATTGTGATTTCCAATATTTTTGATTATTTCTGAATTAAATATATTACTCTATTATTTAAATTAATTAAATATTCACTTTATTTTAATTAAACGGCGATTAAATTCCCTAAATCACTATTTAAATAATTAAATTAATTAATTATTCCACGGCTAATAATGCGGGTCATTACACATAGAGCAAAACATTTCTTTGTTTATAGCCATTATTTTGGGAGTTTCGGTGTTGTTGTTTTGTCGTCATCTTTGTTATTTTCCCTTTCCAACATCGGGTTCTTGGCTTTGTTGCGATTCGTGCTTGTAAAAGTTAGTGTTGTTTAAATCGCACGAGTTACGTTATTGAGATTTCTATGTTTAGAGATATTTATGTCATTCACACATGCTTGTTTGAATGAAATCTCGTTTTTTTAAATCTAAACTAACAGTTATCCTAGAGCTGGAAAGAATAGAATTCTATGTTGGATTAATTTTAGCAAAGGACCAATTTTGCATTGTTTTCGTCAAGGGTATATAAATAAATAAATCACGGTTCCTTGTTAAAGCTAAAATTTATTTTGGTCTTTCTTGTGTGATTTCAGTTTTCGCATTTTTGACGTGTCTGTCTTCCTTTTTCGCCAACATGTGACATGAATTATTTAAGTTTCCGCAAATTACATTTTTGAAACTATTGAAAAAAATATTGTTTGAAAAAAAAACTTTTTACCCATTTTAAATTTTTAACTGATTTACTTTCTTTTATTCCGGTTTATGTGAAAACGCAAAATTTGGATACGGCATATTATGCTTATTTAAATGTATATTTTACATTTAAATGGACGATTTGAATGGCGCAAAGTGCACATTACCTTTATTTTGATTTTTCGTACGAAATTCATATGGAAAGTAAAGCAGTATTGAAAAAGAATTTTCAAAATAAACACAAGAAGTTTTTAAGAGAAAATTTATTTTTGTGAAAAAATTCGATTTTTGGTAACATGAATAGCGTAAGGAAGATATTTGGATACTTTGTGTGCGCGTTTTAGTGGAGCAGTAGGGCCGACTATACGATAAAAACATTAACGACAATAAGGAAAAGGCCTTTTTGGCCTTGGAAACGTTGTTTCCATACCTTATCAACGATGCGCGAGAGGTATTTATTAACTCGTTTATGCTTTAGAGTTTGTTATAAGCCTCCTTTACAATCTACAGATGGATTTTTTTTGAGTATTTTGGGTTACTGAGGTGAAAATTCCACTGTAGGGCGCGAAATGGAATATTTGTAAGTGGAGGAAATGATAAAATTCTTCGCTTTAATTTCCATTTCCGATTTAGGAGAAATTAAATAGGAAACAATTAGATTGCATCACGTTTTGGAGTGTAGGGTTCACACTTTTATTTGTAATTGTGTGATGGTTATATGGATAAAAAAGAGTTTTCAAAATTTGCATTCATATAAAACTGCCAGTATATTTAGGATGTTTCGCATCATGTTTTCAAAAGTGTTTTAAAATTTTATTTCATACATATAGAGGGCCCGATTTAGAATTATCTTGCATACATGTTTAATGGTTGAAAATGCATTATGTACACCATTAACATATACACATGGTTGCAAAGTGAATGTACACAAATTGGTTGTGTAGATAGGATAACTAGGTGTTAGAATTTCGAGACGAAATTCCATTTCAGGAGGGTAGAATGTAACAGCCCATAATTTTGATAATATAAATTAATTATTAGAATTTCAAAATTAGGAATTTCTTCAAACGATGGAATTTGACCATGAAACTTTAACCGTTGCATTCGTCTTGGAATTCAGGTCAACTTTTATGTTTGGAGTTTCGCGAACGGAGTCTGTATGAAAAAGTAACGGACGCAATACGAAAATGAATGGAAATAAATCAAACAAAATAATATATATATATAGAAATAAATCTTCACCCAGCCACCTCACTGCTAAGTGACCAAGCGGTGGTGGACCGCTAGCTGCGACTGCTTGGTCGAGCCAGACAGTGGCAGCTAAGGTTAAGGAGGGTTGGTTTATGAAATATTAATAAAACGGATGAACGGATATAACTTAAAATTAATCCAACGGTCCTCGATCATTTTCACCCCTATAAACAAAGGGGTATGACCTCATTCTTTTTCCATATAAATCTGCAATGACAGCGGAGCTCTGCCATTTTCCTCCTTCTCCAAACCTAATTCTAAAAAAGTATATTCATACAAACAAATCAAATACAATTCATATGAAATTGAGAATACTAACATATCTAATGGAAAAGAATGCAAATTGACGCTCCAAATCAGATTCTCCCCTCTCTTCTTATTTTCTTATATCTCTATAGATCTGGAATTTTCCCCTCTCCAAATAAATTGTAGATTTATAAGAATTTGGGGATTATAGGCCTAAAGGGTTCAAAATGGATTTGGAGGATATAAGGTGAGTTGGAAATTTGTGAATACAGTTATAATAACTTTCTATTTCGTTTAAATTAGATCTATGTTTTTATGCCTATTCCCTATCAGATATGTTCATTTAAGTATTGTGAACTTATTGACCATCAGATCTGATTATAAGTATGGTTAAAACTTGTGAGTTATAAGTTGTGGCTATGTATAATATGAAATGTAGGATTCTTAAACTTGTTCACACATGTTCCCACAATTATGTCTTGCAATTTGTTGTATATGTTGCATAGCACTATGGACCTGGAAATTAGTACCATTAAACACCAATTAGGTGTAGTTACATTCCATATCTTTAGTTCAGTGATGAATAATAAAATTATGTGAATTTGGGTAATAAGATGAAATTGGTAAATTATGTGAATGTAATATTTAAAAGAAATATGCCTGTTTATATTCAATATTTTTGGGTTTTGGCTTAATTGTTGTAAATGTGTAGTTTCCCTCTTTTTGAATAAAAAGGCGTTATTTAGAAATCATAAGAGGTGTGATAAAAAGATCAAAAAGGGAAAAGTGGTGAAAATGTATGTATAAATATGAATAAATATATTTGTGCGTAATTTTCATCAACTATTCCAAATTATATATTTGCATATATTTCTTGAGATTTTGAAATATGCCAATTCCATTAATTAGGCATAATTCACAATGCTTATGGCTAAGAGTCTTTTTGTAAGATTTGAACCTTTCGGCAAGATTGAATGCAAAAAGGAATGTTTGGTTATTGATAAAACCAAATCATTTAATTTAAAAATAAATAATAATAATAAAAGATAACTATGTTGATCGCGCGAAAACATAAAATATAAACATATACATATTATCCGTCCAAATCAGCGTGAAACGGTGAATTATACATTGTATTAAATGTTGAATGGTATTCATTTATGGAATCATACATGTATTATATTCCATACTTAGTGAATATATTTGTAGTGACCATTTGTAGTAATCAATATAATTAATTGCTATAAATAAGACCGCAAATCGATAAATAACTGTTGTAAACAATATTGATGGAGGGAAAATAAATGTGATAGGAAAATGGTTACTATTCCTAAAATAAGTTAGAATAAATGTTGTACTACTCAATTAGGAAATTTGAATTAGAACCGCATTTAGACACGAGGTTATGCTCAACTTGTGGTATAAGCCTGCCCGAAATCGACCTCAAATCGGGCAATCACAGGTGGTCAGCTTAATATAAGCCTGCCCGAAACCGACCGGCAAATCTAGCATTCACAGGTAGTCAACTTAATGTGAGAGGCCTAGTGCATATATATATATATAATAGTCAACCAATAAATAAATAAGAATAGTAGTTGTCTGTTGGGGTACAACAAATAAATAACTTGGGACTAATAAATAATTGCCTTAGGAAAATATGACAGTTATGGTCATAAAGGGCAATAAAAACAGAAACAAAAGAAAATGGGCATCAAAAAGGGGATTAATGGATATTGATTTTCGTTTAAATACTAAATCCAAACTTGGGATGAAATCAATTAAATATCCTAGAAAAAAAGGGGATATAACCTTCCTTATTTATATTAATGAATACAAAACTTATAATTAAAAATAGAGTTGGAATTAGTAGGTTAATAATGTAAAATATTATTAACCATATGAACCCATGACAATAATGAATTGTGTACGTATAGTATTTCTATGTAGAGGGACTAAACCGGAATAACTTAATAACTATCCTACTTTATCCTAATAGGGAAAGGTGCTAAAGGAAAATGGGGTACGAATCCAATAACCTTCGTGTATAGTCTGCTTCCTTGGGTCTTAAGTGTCTTTGTGTTGAGGAGTCCACCTGGGAGTAAGTCTTTTAGTTTAGGGGTCTTAAATGGCAAGTGTGTGTGGGCCTACCCAAACCTGGAAACTAAAACGTCAAATATGACTACCGATCCAACAGGAAGTAATAAGCGACTAAGGGGATTATCTAATAAGGTCAGCTAGAAGGTATAGCGAATGATAAAATACCATCTCTCACCTTATGTGGGGCAAGGGTATATGCGTGAATGACAGAAGCCTTAACTAGTAGGGTCTGTAGATAGTGCCCTCTAGTTCATGTTAATGTTAAGTAAATTATTGAGAAAGAATAAGTGATCAATCGATCCGCCTAGGTTTTTAAGCGATTAGGAAGAATTCACCCTATTTATCATTGATAGTGAGGCAATAAATGATGAAGGATAAGCGAATGAAAGTATATGGATATAAAAACTCTGTAATTAGGGGTCTAGTTTCGATATAGTAACCAGCTAAGCTCTGGTATAAAGGCTTCACAAAAATATGTATAAGCGTTCTATCTCGGTAATATATCTTAAAATGCTACTTTGGGGAGAGTAGTAGGGTCGTGCGTAAAAATTTACAAGTTTTGGCTAGAATCACTAACCTTGTTAGGCATACATCTTGGGTTGAACCAAACGGGATACATCTGTGTATTATAATCTGTGTTGTACAATTCTTAGTCACCAGAACTTGTTGTTCTGACCCCCCTCCTCATTACAATCTCCTAGGTTTCTTAGAGAAGGTTGGGTTCTCGTAGATGTTTATGTTTGTCTTTTTGTTCTCGTTCTCTCTCATGCTCGGTATCGACAAAGTAACTTACTTTGAAAACGGTCGTTACTTGAGTTAATACTAGTTTATCCTACTTTGTTTCCGCTGTGAGTTATCTTATCGTACTCTGATTATGCTGATGCTCGTTTATTGCAGATACCAGATTTACACGCTCCATGCTTGGATGTGTTTGAGTTTCGATTTTTGTCAAAATTTAGGCGTAGAAAATTGTGGGGTGTTACACTTTGGTTTTTTTATTATCGTCATATAAGTGAAGTTTCAGCCGTTTACAGAAGTATAATACATCATGTCTCGAATTCGCATCGTCCTTGGTTTTCCCTTTTGCATTCAAAATTATATTAAAAACGTTATCAATTTTCATTGTGCATGATGTCAATATTATGCCGAAGCAGTAGATTTTTCTAGTAAGATAACTCCCAAAATATACTTTTCTTGCACCAATTATGAATGTCTGATTTACCTGGAATTTCAACGTGCTCCCAGTTTCATGTATCTTTGGATAGTCTTTTACGATTTCATATATCTCTTTACTTGTTAAAACTTTAGGCGGTACCATAGTCTCTACCCTGTTAGCTTTAAGGTTCTTTTTTTATACGTTCTAAATTTATGATTAATATGCAGAAAGCATGGATGAGAGTCAAACCAAGAATTTGTTCTCTATACCTTAATGGAAATGCTCATGTCTCATCCATACAATAAGGGCAAGCTAGACGTCCAGATGTGCTCCAACCTGAAAGCCTGACATACGCAGGAAAATCACTAATAGTCAATGATAAAGAAGCAAGCATACGAAAATTTCTTATTCTCGAATTGTCATATGTTTCGACTCCTTCATGCCATAGTGGTTTCAACTCTTCAATTAGCAGTTATAGATAAACATCAATTTCTTGTGTCAGATCATCGAGACCAGGACGACATTCGTTAAAAACATATATGGATTTTTCATACACATCCATGGACGTAAGTTATAAGGAGTAACAATGGTAGTCCATGACAAATATTTACTACTAAACTAAGAAAATGACGAAAATCCATCCGTACATAAACCTAGCCTAACATTACGGCTCTCTGTATCAAATTCAGGATTAGTTCTATCAAAATGTTCATTATAAAAAAAGGGATTTTTTATGGCATACATATACGGTGTTTCAGCGTATCACCTTTGATACACTATGCCATATAGGGTTTCCAAACGCTATATATTCGACTAGTGTAAAACGCTATTCAATAACAAGCCAGACGGGAAACAAAATTTATGAGGGAACAAAAGCGTCCTTTTACTTTGTCACCTCATCCTTCTAAAAATATTTTGAACACTTAAAAGAAAACATTCACCGTCGTCGTCATCACCTCTAGAAGTCCTAATCTCATAACCCTAACCGTCGTCATCAACAGTCAATCGATGCGTAATCATCCTTCTCACAAAGTCGATTCCAAGCCCATAACCTAGACAAGCGTTTCCGATTTGGATTACCGTTGATGATCTACGTTCTCACTCCACGTTTTCTGGGCACTGTGTATTGGTCTCATCCCCTTAATTTGCCTCTCCGTTGGTTTCAGCCTGCTGCTTATTTCGTATTGTTACTGTAAGTTCGCTTACTTCTGTCTCACCAGTCTTCTGACATATCGATATCACTCAACAATTGAAAAAACCTATTTTTTTTCATGCGGCTGTTAATACCACAGGTCAATCAACTTCTGACGGGCATGATGCTATTATTAATTTTCTGTTGTTGTTCAAATCTCCAACTTGTACGGACTGCTGGTGATGCTTCATCATTTTTCTTATTAACTTAGCACCTATGGAAAATACTTCGGGCAACCAACCATCCAACAGGAATAGTAATACAGTGCATTGACTTTTGAGGTAATATTCTCTTAACTTTTGCTCTGCAAGATTCTCTGTCGAATCCACTGATTCGGTGGTACAATTTGATTCCAAGGTTTTTTGTTACCTTTTGTTCATAGCAATGTCCACTTTACAAAGGTAGAATTGGCAAATTTATGCGTTTTCTTCTCCACTGAGTTATTTCTTTTTTCTATTCCATGTGTGAAGCCTAACGCGTTGCGATGATTTTCCTGCTTTTACGCTAACTTTACTGTAGGCTATGAGCATTATATACGTCAAAATAATTTTCAATGTTTAATTTTATTGAGCCATTATGATTTTAGTCAAAATAACTACACCGAAACCAGTGCAAAAGGTTGAAAAAAATTCTCACCAAAAGGGCTGAATGAAATCTTCATTATGTACATTTGATGGGCTAGTAGGGTAATTTATCAATGGTAGCAAAAAGGAAAAAAAAAGAAGAGGAGCACCATTATACATTATGTTTATGAATACTCATGAGTACTTGCTATCCATTATTTCTACCTATGCAAAAACAAAATAAAAATGAAAAATCAACTATGCTATCAGACCTTTTAGCGAGCGGTCATTTTTGTTAATTTGGAACATCCTTCGCACCCATTATTGAATGTGACGAAACAACTTTTTACAACTATGTTTTGTCTTTACTGTGACCATGTGTAAAGAAAACATTAAATTCTCTACATAGAAGACTAGAAGATTAGCAGTTTAAGAAAAATAATTGAACTGTTATTGGTAATAATAATAATAATAATAATAATAATTTTATAGGTCAGGTTAAGATGAAATTAACAATGCTGCTGCGCTTATGTGTTTCTTATTATTTAATTTTGATAACATAGGATATGTGAGATAACAAAATATTTCACTTTTGCATAGGCAGGTTAGCTATCCGTTTGTAAATTGCCTTTGTGATTTTTGCTGCAACAGGTTTATAAAAAAGTTTGCTGTTTTTTGTCGACAGAACAACGATTTCACAGTTAACTCTACTTGCATCCTTAATTGGTGTAACATCCCAGTTTTCGACTTCGTTAAAATAATTTTTTATTTTTAATTATTTTAATAATTAAGTTAAATAATAAATTTTTGAATAATAAATATTGAGAAGAATTACAAGTACGTATTTATATATTGTGATCAATATATGGTTATAAAAGCAGTGAATACTATTGTTTTGTATGCTTAAACTCTAGTTAAAAATACTAATAATATTGGATGTAAATATTATCAAAAATTTGAATAATAACTTTATAAAAATGCTATGTGTATCTATTTATTTTTTATATACAAGTAATGTTATGTTAATATTTTGTTTGTATTTAAATTTGTGCTTAATGCATAAATATAAAAATGGTTTTTGTGAGAATATTTAAATAAAATCTCAATTTCTTCATATAGAAGGAATGGAGAGAGTATATGGTTATTGATACTTGCATTTACCTAAGAAGCTAAGGTTAGTTTGTGCCAAAACCATTAG
Source organism: Allium sativum (assembly GCA_030737875.1). Taxonomy (NCBI): domain Eukaryota; kingdom Viridiplantae; phylum Streptophyta; class Magnoliopsida; order Asparagales; family Amaryllidaceae; genus Allium; species Allium sativum. Next base: position 180,753,041 of record CM060925.1, on the reverse strand, counting down.
TATGTCTATACTGTACAAAATGTGTACATAGTTTAAATATGCCTTAGAAGCTAAGTTTACAACATATCTAGCATATAGTCTGTAACCATATATATATATACATCAATTCAAGGCCTATATAAGCCTATGCATATACAAACATAGCAACTTTAACTCATCCTTTTCAATCCAATCATAGGAACAACCAACATACATACACATTTGTAACATGCACCTAGCAACTAGGATAGTCTGCAAACATAAGATGTAAGCATGTGTGTAGCAGCAAAAGAGACTAAACAAGGCTTCTGTAACACCCCGCCTCCGCTAGGGTCACTCGCAAAGGAATGCACTAGCTTTAGAGGGGCATTATTGGTAAACATGCACAGAAATATCACAAGACAGAACATATATAAATAGCGGAAGTAAAATCAAACTTTCATAACATGAATAAATAAGGTCTAAAGCCTTTTACATCAGAGTACATCAAAACCTGTCTTGCAATAGTAAAGAAGCATAAAGACTTTTTAATACATTATTCCCCAAGTAAAACAGTAAAGTAGCCATAGCCAAGAGAAGTCCAAGCCATCCATGATGACCTTCAAGCAGAAGAAGTCCGAACTAAACAGCATTGTTTCCTCCCTGAAACCTGGGGGGGGGAACGGAAGAAAAGAGGCGAAACAAAACGGGTCAGTCAAAAAGACTGAGTAAGTCCTACCTACTTCCAGTATAAAAACAGGTAAAGGTAACATGACATGCATAAACTGAAAGTAAACATAAGGATAACTACAAGATAGATAGACCAGGGTAGCCAGTTGAACTACTGTGGCAAGGTAAACTAAGGTATCATGATAATCCACGGTGTTATGATAAATCCAGGTATCACATCGTCAGATTTCTATCGAGTACATTATCCCAAGGTATCTACCCCGTCTAACATCCCACGGTATCTATTATGTATATTCTTCCTAGTTCTAACATGTATATTTGCTCTGCACCTCTCGTACTAGTATCCCTACCCGCGTCATGTGTTAACCATGAATGTCCCGTGCTCAAAGTCGTGTAATGGTCCATGTCAACCTAATATCGCATATATAGGTTACTCAAATCATATGTTTCTTTCCATGTATATAAGTTCAGTCCTTTGCCGTACCTCGTACGGGCTTCCTCATGTCGTATTATCCTTGAAATCGTTTGGACTGTCACCCTTGTTCTAGCTAGGCTCTTCCATATGAATCATCGTTTGAACTACTAGGACTTACGCCACCTAGCACCACTAGGGATTACGCTTACCTATTGCACGCTTTCGTATTTCGGTTTGGGTTAAACCACCTAGGCCACTAGGGATTACGCTAACCCTCAACCGCGCCCTTTTTCCCACGCATTCATCGTGAATCGTTTTTCTATAATTGTATGCACATGTATCACATCGTGCCATCCGAGTCCTGTCACAGGGCAAAACAAGAAATACAGGACTCGGTCGGGAGCTTTAGATTTATCTGCCGATGCAGATACTAAGGTCTGCTTTTCTACACGTGGCTATGGTCCCACGAGACCCCTCCCTCAACTAGTGAAAGGCAACACAAGAGAAAATCTTGCATGAGAACTACACTCCGGCCAGCCCACATCCTACGGCCTACCTCACCCATAATTAGATAGCAATTATGGTCTGTTGGGTGTTCCCTGCCTTTCCGTACGTACACGCTTGACTCAAGATGGTAGATGATCGACGAACTTGCTATCTCGGGCACCTTATGTATTCGTCGACTCACTGCTATCCACCCCAGTCTTTAGGTCGCTCGCATAGCAACCCAGGCATATTCTTGGTTCTTCTACCGCAGACCTCAACCTCTCGTGAGCCTAGTATAATGACCTGGCATCTCACAGAGGGATCCCAAGAATATCCTCACGTTCCCCGAAGCCGCTGCTTCGTTACCCAGTTCGTTGGAGCCTTTATCTAAATCAGATAGCCTGCTCCTATACGCATACTTAAACGTTGACCTAACGTATCGGGTTACTAATCTATCTAAGAAACGGTCCGAATTTCCTTGACTAAGAATTATTACTTAGTTTCCCTTAACTAAGGTTTACCACTTAGCCTTATTTCCAAAATCCTTGTTAATTATGGTTATTTACCTAATCCTCCGAATTAGGGTTTATCTAATGGGTTAAGTGTCACTTAAGTTCATAACTTAGCCCGTCTACAAACCATGTCAAAATTGGCTAAGTATCCAAGTCCAAGACTTAACCCTACAAACCATGTGCCAAGTTGGCTAAGTATATTAAGCAATCCATAACTTAACCTCGTCTAATTATCATTTTAGATTGGTTAATTTTATAAATTAACTTGACCTTGTCAAATTACCGAGTCAAATCGGTCAAGCGTATTCAAGTGATTCGTGACTTAGCCTTATCATGTTTTCACGTTAGATTGGTTAAGTATAGATTAACTTAACCTCATCAAATTTACGAGTTAGATTGGTTAAGTGTAGGTCACTTAACCTCATCAAATCATCGTGTTTAAATTAGTTAAGTGTTTAGCTTAACCCCATTAAATTACCAAGTTGGATTAATTATGTCTAGGCTAACTTAACCCCATCCATTAACTGTATTATACGGTTAAGTGTCATTAAGAAAATTTACTTAACCTTATCACGTTATCGTGTTGGATTGATTAAGTGTTGGTTAACTTAATCCCGTCCACTAGTCGTATAAAAATGGTCAAGTGTCATTAGGCAAATCAAGTTACTTAACCTACCCAAGCTTATCATGTTTAGTTAAGTATCATTAGCCTAATCAAATTACTTAACCCCTTTGTCCATATCATATTTGGTTAAGCCTCATTAATCAAATTAACTTAACCCTATTATGTGGCATTAATTTAATTAATGCACCCTCAACCTCTCACATTAGACCTTGTTGTGGTTACTAGTTAAGCCGGGCGGGTCCGGGTAGATTTACACCACAACCTAGTCTAACCTCGGGTCTTAAGCGCGACATGACCAACTTCTCACATTGCGTCCTATTGTTTGCAATTAATAGTTAGGCCGGTCGGTTCCGGGTAGTTTTACGTTGCAAACTCAACCCAACCTCGAGTTGGCCACACTTATATTATCTAAGTTCATCATGTTTCCAAAACATGTTACAAGTTTTCAAGCATTTGGGTAGACCTAACTTAATAGTTAAATTCCCAAAGGGTAGACCTAACTTAATAGGTAAATTCCCAAGCTCATGTTTTTTATGCATACTTACATGTTAACTTACATGCTATATTCAATGTTGCATGTTGTCATGTTATACCCATTTAACCCAAATCATGTTTCACATCATATTTCATGGAACTTCAAGTTAAGTTTCTCATGTATATTCACGCTCGCCTAACCTAACCCCAAAATGTGTTTCCAACGTAAGTATAGACGAGTCAACATAGTAGGAATACTATGACTACAAATTGGCCTCGAACATGCATAGTGTCATAAAAAGGGTTTTGGCCACAAACACACAAAATGTCACAAGGGAATTCGGCCACAAACATGCATATTATCAAAAAGGGTTTGGCCATAAACATGCACAACTTAAAAGAGGGGATTGGCCACGAGCATGCATAATCTCATAAAGGATTTGGCCACAAACTTGCATGTTATCATAAGGGGTTTGGGTTCATAAACATGCATAAGCCCCAAAATCTTGTCTTAACCAATGTTTCACAAGTAAAGTGGTTCCTAAAGGTTCATGCTAGCATTTCATGCATAAAGATCCAAACTTGCAAGTTAAACTAGGTTACGCATAGCATGAGAGGCATGATTAAGTCACTCACATGGCCTAAAATCACAAACATGAACACAAGAGGCAAGGTAAGGTTCATATAGGTTCGCATAATCATGTTTAGCCTCATTTTATCCCATGTCATTATCAAAACTACCGTTTCCATCTAAAAGTAGCTAGAACTTACCTAGCATGGCAAGAGGACTAGGAGCATGCATCGTTTTGGCGAAGAAAGGTGGCTCCTTTGATGAAGATCCGTCATGAAACTCGCATAGAAACGTTGATTTGGCCTCTATTTGGTGTAGCAAGCTTGCACCTTTTGATTTGAACTTGATTTGAGTGCATAGGCTCTAGGGATTTGAGATGGAGGCCATGATCACTTTGCATTTGGGCAGCACTTCGTGGAGAGGGTGAGTTATGAGGGTTTAGGGGGGGCTTAGGGGTGTTTTTATAGAGATTAGGATAGTTTTAGGCCCTTAGATTAACCCTAGGATAGATTAGGACCATCAGATCTCGGAAGCTTCCAGAACCAGCCCAAGAACAAGACCAGGTGAGACAAACAGGTGCACCAGGCAGCTTGCCCCGGCCACCCCCTGTCGACAGGCAAGTCGACAGGGCTGTCGACTTGGTCTGGGCCCAAGTCGACAGGACTGTCGACAGCCCTGTCGACATGGCCTAGGCGGGAAACTTCCCGACTGGCCCCAGATCTGATTTCCAAAACTGTTTCCGAAATTCAAATTCCCAGAAATCTTCTTTGGGCCTTAACCGGGTCATACGGACTCCGATTTTCGAAAACTCGGACTCTATTTCGCGTATTTTTCCGAGACGAACGCAATGGTATAGCCCGTTTTACTTGATTCAGAATTTAAAATTAAATTCTGCCTTGATTCTCGTTTTAACATGTTATCGAAATACGAGTTGTTACATTCTCCCCACCTTTTAGGATTTCGTCCCCGAAATCTCCAAGTTAGGAAGAACATATCCTACCATCCGTCATCCGTCTACTCAAAACATCATCCACAAGCAACCATCGTCCTTAGATGATTTCTAATGCTGTATGAATATATGCAAAGAGTGTGTGTATATGTTCCTTAGCTAATGCTAATGATCAGGCCTGAATGATCTTTCTAATGCAAGATATGTTAAGTGCCATGAATCCAACATGTATGCAAATAGTCCTAGTCATATAGATACTGTATGCGTGCACAATCATTCATTCATATGCAACAACCGCATGATAACACATTCAATTTCATCCATAAACAAGTATAAATACTCGTGCATATGCAATATGAAATGTGACCGAGTCGAGCTAATATCTAATGTAAATTCGCGCATCCACGAGCAACCACTTGCAACCATTTGCAACCATATCAACCATAACATGTTTCAAATACATGTTTACATCCACAGGGTTCTACCTAAGATTCCCTGAAACAGGGTCGAGAAGATAAACAAAACAAACTCCATACGGGGTTTGTAACAGAGACAGGACCGAGAGGATATCCATAAAAGATAGCCTACAAGCAAGCTCAACAGAAAAACAGGGATCGGGGATATATTCCCAAAAGAGATATCATGCACGTCTTTGGTCTTCAGTCTCCTGAGTCGCATTACCTTGAGCTTAGTTCCATCGTGCCTTGACCGCCCCTTTTTCTTCACGATTTCGCAGCTTCTTATTTCCTGTTTCCATATCATGGGTTGGAACTCATTTCCTCGTCGCCTCTCGTTCCACTTGCACTTATTCTCCTTCTAGAATACTTGGCGCAAACAGGACTGCGTACACATTATTCCATGCGAGCCCTCAAAATTTCACCAGTGAATCCTGGACCTTGTACCATAAGGTATTCCACGTAGAAAAACTTTCTGTTGAAAGTAAACAAGTTACCGTGCGCACTTACTAGGGTAATTCCCATAACCCATACATAATCGAAGTAAACCATCCGTCTTATTAGTGAACACCATTCGATCGGGTTTCTAATTTCCAACAAAGGCATCTAGGGATTCTAAGTAACTAATCATGACAGAACCCAAAAGGTTACGCGATACTTCAAGGGTATTACCAAAGCAAGCCAAGAGTCTAACTACCCTTCTTCTAAAACCGAGAGTGGCACCCCTTACTGGATAACCACTTCATCCCTAGAATCCATCCACAACTTATAAACATAAGCATTATTTCCAAGATCAACACTTGATATAGACATCCTCAAATCCAAACAAGCCATGAGTAAATGGACCAATCTTTCAAATGGGACTTGAGACAAAAACGGGATCCTCTACTACGCTAGTACTAAGGTGCAGAGACTCAACTATCGAAGCGGACTTAAAAGATGCGGTGATCAAAACAAAGTCCCGACAGGATGATAGAGAAGAAAAGCTAAACCTTTAACAAGATCGTTACCCTCCTTCTGAGGTACCCTAGAAATGAGAGCATACTATTGCCCTCCGAATGATCTTGTCCCTGTTCTATGATACTTAACTATCCGTCCCGTTTCACCATGCCAAAGGTACTCTCTCGTCATGGGTTTCCTTGTTCATCTTTCTCCCTCCTTTTAGGACTCAGCCATACCAACATGTTGCTTATCCCTGAGCTCGTATCCTTTATCCTTGTTCTTACTATCCTTTCCTGCATAAATCTGCAACGGTCTCTCGAGAACCACCTCCATCGCATGGAAGGCACTTTCGAAGATAGAAAAGACTAGTCGCAGTTAAAACCACTGTGACTACAGATGGAGGAAAGAAAGGAAAAGAGATTCAATCAAGGAAACCAGGATAGTGCTAATGGCCTTTGAAGAATAGCCTTTTTTTCTTTTTAAAAGAAAATTTTCTTGAAAAATGCTTCTTTATAAACGATTTTCAAATAGTTTTCAGAAGGTCTTTAAAAACTTTTGCCCAGTCTGGTAACCTTCTGCTCTGATACCAAATGTAACACCCCGCCTCCGCTAGGGTCACTCGCAAAGGAATGCACTAGCTTTAGAGGGGCATTATTGGTAAACATGCACAGAAATATCACAAGACAGAACATATATAAATAGCGGAAGTAAAATCAAACTTTCATAACATGAATAAATGAGGTCTAAAGCCTTTTACATCAGAGTACATCAAAACCTGTCTTGCAATAGTAAAGAAGCATAAAGACTTTTTAATACATTATTCCCCAAGTAAAACAGTAAAGTAGCCATAGCCAAGAGAAGTCCAAGCCATCCATGATGACCTTCAAGCAGAAGAAGTCCGAACTAAACAGCATTGTTTCCTCCCTGAAACCTGGGGGGGGGGAAACGGAAGAAAAGAGGCGAAACAAAACGGGTCAGTCAAAAAGACTGAGTAAGTCCTACCTACTTCCAGTATAAAAACAGGTAAAGGTAACATGACATGCATAAACTGAAAGTAAACATAAGGATAACTACAAGATAGATAGACCAGGGTAGCCGGTTGAACTACTGTGGCAAGGTAAACTAAGGTATCATGATAATCCACGGTGTTATGATAAATCCAGGTATCACATCGTCAGATTTCTATCGAGTACATTATCCCAAGGTATCTACCCCGTCTAACATCCCACGGTATCTATTATGTATATTCTTCCTAGTTCTAACATGTATATTTGCTCTGCACCTCTCGTACTAGTATCCCTACCCGCGTCATGTGTTAACCATGAATGTCCCGTGCTCAAAGTCGTGTAATGGTCCATGTCAACCTAATATCGCATATATAGGTTACTCAAATCATATGTTTCTTTCCATGTATATAAGTTCAGTCCTTTGCCGTACCTCGTACGGGCTTCCTCATGTCGTATTATCCTTGAAATCGTTTGGACTGTCACCCTTGTTCTAGCTAGGCTCTTCCATATGAATCATCGTCTGAACTACTAGGACTTACGCCACCTAGCACCACTAGGGATTACGCTTACCTATTGCACGCTTTCGTATTTCGGTTTGGGTTAAACCACCTAGGCCACTAGGGATTACGCTAACCCTCAACCGCGCCCTTTTTCCCACGCATTCATCGTGAATCGTTTTTCTATAACTGTATGCACATGTATCACATCGTGCCATCCGAGTCCTATCACAGGGCAAAACAAGAAATACAGGACTCGGTCGGGAGCTTTAGATTTATCTGCCGATGCAGATACTAAGGTCTGCTTTTCTACATGTGGCTATGGTCCCACGAGACCCCTCCCTCAACTAGTGAAAGGCAACACAAGAGAAAATCTTGCATGAGAACTACACTCCGGCCAGCCCACATCCTACGGCCTACCTCACCCATAATTAGATAGCAATTATGGTCTGTTGGGTGTTCCCTGCCTTTCCGTACGTACACGCTTGACTCAAGATGGTAGATGATCGACGAACTTGCTATCTCGGGCACCTTATGTATTCGTCGACTCACTGCTATCCACCCCAGTCTTTAGGTCGCTCGCATAGCAACCCAGGCATATTCTTGGTTCTTCTACCGCAGACCTCAACCTCTCGTGAGCCTAGTATAATGACCTGGCATCTCACAGAGGGATCCCAAGAATATCCTCACGTTCCCCGAAGCCGCTGCTTCGTTACCCAGTTCGTTGGAGCCTTTATCTAAATCAGATTGCCTGCTCCTATACGCATACTTAAACGTTGACCTAACGTATCGGGTTACTAATCTATCTAAGAAACGGTCCGAATTTCCTTGACTAAGAATTATTACTTAGTTTCCCTTAACTAAGGTTTACCACTTAGCCTTATTTCCATAATCCTTGTTAACTATGGTTATTTACCTAATCCTCCGAATTAGGGTTTATCTAATGGGTTAAGTGTCACTTAGGTTCATAACTTAGCCCGTCTACAAACCATGTCAAAATTGGCTAAGTATCCAAGTCCAAGACTTAACCCTACAAACCATGTGCCAAGTTGGCTAAGTATATTAAGCAATCCATAACTTAACCTCGTCTAATTATCATTTTAGATTGGTTAATTTTATAAATTAACTTGACCTTGTCAAATTACCGAGTCAAATCGGTCAAGCGTATTCAAGTGATTCATGACTTAGCCTTATCATGTTTTCATGTTAGATTGGTTAAGTATAGATTAACTTAACCTCATCAAATTTACGAGTTAGATTGGTTAAGTATAGGTCACTTAACCTCATCAAATCATCATGTTTAAATTAGTTAAGTGTTTAGCTTAACCCCATTAAATTACCAAGTTGGATTAATTAAGTCTAGGCTAACTTAACCCCATCCATTAACTGTATTATACGGTTAAGTGTCATTAAGAAAATTTACTTAACCTTATCACGTTATCGTGTTGGATTGATTAAGTGTTGGTTAACTTAATCCCGTCCACTAGTCGTATAAAAATGGTCAAGTGTCATTAGGCAAATCAAGTTACTTAACCTACCCAAGCTTATCATGTTTTGTTAAGTATCATTAGCCTAATCAAATTACTTAACCCCTTTGTCCATATCATATTTGGTTAAGCCTCATTAATCAAATTAACTTAACCCTATTATGTGGCATTAATTTAATTAATGCACCCTCAACCTCTCACATTAGACCTTGTTGTGGTTACTAGTTAAGCCGGGCGGGTCCGGGTAGATTTACACCACAACCTAGTCTAACCTCGGGTCTTAAGCGCGACATGACCAACTTCTCACATTGGGTCCTATTGTTTGCAATTACTAGTTAGGCCGGTCGGTTCCGGGTAGTTTTACGTTGCAAACTCAACCCAACCTCGAGTTGGCCACACTTATATTATCTAAGTTCATCATGTTTCCAAAACATGTTACAAGTTTTCAAGCATTTGGGTAGACCTAACTTAATAGGTAAATTCCCAAAGGGTAGACCTAACTTAATAGGTAAATTCCCAAGCTCATGTTTTTTATGCATACTTACATGTTAACTTACATGCTATATTCAATGTTGCATGTTGTCATGTTATACCCATTTAACCCAAATCATGTTTCACATCATATTTCATGGAACTTCAAGTTAAGTTTCTCATGTATATTCACGCTCGCCTAACCTAACCCCAAAACGTGTTTCCAACGTAAGTATAGACGAGTCAACATAGTAGGAATACTATGACTACAAATTGGCCTCGAACATGCATAGTGTCATAAAAAGGGTTTTGGCCACAAACACACAAAATGTCACAAGGGAATTCGGCTACAATCATGCATATTATCAAAAAGGGTTTGGCCATAAACATGCACAACTTAAAAGAGGGGATTGGCCACGAGCATGCATAATCTCATAAAGGATTTGGCCACAAACTTGCATGTTATCATAAGGGGTTTGGGTTCATAAACATGCATAAGCCCCAAAATCTTGTCTTAACCAATGTTTCACAAGTAAAGTGGTTCCTAAAGGTTCATGCTAGCATTTCATGCATAAAGATCCAAACTTGCAAGTTAAACTAGGTTATGCATAGCATGAGAGGCATGATTAAGTCACTCACATGGCCTAAAATCACAAACATGAACACAAGAGGCAAGGTAAGGTTCATATAGGTTCGCATAATCATGTTTAGCCTCATTTTATCCCATGTCATTATCAAAACTACCGTTTCCATCTAAAAGTAGCTAGAACTTACCTAGCATGGCAAGAGGACTAGGAGCATGCATCGTTTTGGCGAAGAAAGGTGGCTCCTTTGATGAAGATCCGTCATGAAACTCGCATAGAAATGTTGATTTGGCCTCTATTTGGTGTAGCAAGCTTGCACCTTTTGATTTGAACTTGATTTGAGTGCATAGGCTCTAGGGATTTGAGATGGAGGCCATGATCACTTTGCATTTGGGCAGCACTTCGTGGAGAGGGTGAGTTATGAGGGTTTAGGGGGGGCTTAGGGGTGTTTTTATAGAGATTAGGATAGTTTTAGGCCCTTAGATTAACCCTAGGATAGAATTGGGCCATCAGATCTCGGAAGCTTCCAGAACCAGCCCAAGAACAAGACCAGGTGAGACAAACAGGTGCACCAGGCAGCTTGCCCCGGCCACCCCCTGTCGACAGGCAAGTCGACAGGGCTGTCGACTTGGTCTGGGCCCAAGTCGACAGGCCTGTCGACAGCCCTGTCGACATGGCCTAGGCGGGAAACTTCCCGCCTGGCCCCAGATCTGATTTCCAAAACTGTTTCCGAAATTCAAATTCCCAGAAATCTTCTTTGGGCCTTAACCGGGTCATACGGACTCCGATTTTTCGAAAACTCGGACTCTATTTCGCGTATTTTTCCGAGACGAACGCAATGGCATAGCCCCTTTTACTTGATTCAGAATTTAAAATTAAATTCTGCCTTGATTCTCGTTTTAACATGTTATCGAAATACGAGTTGTTACAGCTTCTTCCCAGTATGTAGTATAGACAGCCTACACTATCACTTTGCTCTCAAATCAAATGAAAACATTTATAGTCTAAAACATCACCTACTAAGCTTAGCTGCTAATGATCCCCAGGCACCTGCTAACCATATTTTGTACAGCAAGATTTTTTCTTAGGAACCGGACATCTAATTAAGTAGTATCTTGGCATATGTTTTTGTTCAAATCTATATATCATACATGTACATCAATAGCTCGGCGATGCATTTACTTCCTAGGCCTGCATTGTATTGTCACTTCAAATCATAGAAACAACTATCTATATATCCTAGTCAAACCTTAGACAGCCTAGCCTTTAGACATTGTTGCACATGGATTAGTACACAATTTACTACAAAAACTTTAGTCACCCATGTGAAAAACTGGGAAGCTTTAATGAAGGAAACACCTAGGCATCCTCTATTCAAGTCAAATGAATAAACGCAACAGTACATCCTTTCTATAAAGGGAGACAACCATTAAAATGTAGCAACCTGTCTACTTCTAGAGTCCCTACTTCTACCCTACATACTTCAAGCGTAAGTTTTGAATTCTCTATAAATACACACACAGACCCCTCCTCAAATCATTCATGCATCAGTGAACTAATACTATAAGAAATGGCAAAACCAGAGACCAGAACATGGCAGCAACCCAAGACTAAAAGAAGTGAGTAGCATAAAAACAGAAGAAAGAAAACCTGAAACCATTAAATGAAAATGCATCGACAGAGGACCCATATTGAGTGAGTAAACTTCTTTTTCCCCCATTTAGTTATTTATTTTACATATTATAATGTAGATGTATATATACCTGCATGCTTGATATTAGTTAACGATAGATCTGTGTATAACCCGGGAGTAATTGTCATGGAAACCATACTTAATGATTGACAAATCATGAAATTCCATATTTGAATAGATGACCCATATTGATTTAATTGGGAAGAAATCAGAGAAACTTAAACGAATTACCGGAAGCCATACCTGAATCCAGATGTTTACATAGAGAAGATTAACACAATTAAGACATGAATTTCATTATCAAACCTGACACAAGCTTTAGATCTGAATCGATAGTTGATGCTTTCATCAACTGAATCCATGAGCATTTGTCAAAGAGGATTGACTTGGTTTTGGATCTTCCAAATTGACATAAGTCCAGAAGTAAATGTATTTCTTCTGAGGGGATAAAGAGAATACGCTGAAAACTTGTGTAATTTGGGGACCATAACCCCTAATTTATAACAGTGTAATATTTTCAGTTCGTCCCTTCATCAAACTGAAAATATTCCGGTCTCTACGCATTCCTTCCTTGACAGCTGAATATTTATGCCAATAAATATTATTACTCTATTTGACCACTTTAATTGGCATTCACACATAAATAGCGTTACACATTATATCTAAATGTGTGGCCCACATAATTGAAATATTCTAACAATCTCCGCTTGGGCCACATATTTAGTAATCTTAAATGTGTTTAACTTTATAAGCTCCAAATTCTGCTATTTATGACATAAGGTGTTTTCTTAAACAATCTCGTCCATTAACTGTGCTGACAAAGGATCAAAACGGCTTTCGTTATCTTTAATGTAACTTAACCCATCAATGGTCACATATACCAACACAATCAAATGACATAGATCAATCATGGATGCATAGCATGGAAATTACATGAGACGTGATCATTACATGTCTATTCCAATTGGTCCAACTTTAGCGAGATCAAAATGTTCAATATTTGAACAACCTAGAATGCAAACAATACTTTATTTCTGATCAGAAAGAGAACTTGAGATATATATATATATATATATATGTATGTAACTGATGCATAGAGCAATAAGTCATACAACAATACCAAATACAAACTCCTCCTGAACCAAAATATCCTTACATTAAAAATTACACTGATTGAGCTACATGCTCATGAAAGACCATAAGTGATAATCGTTTGGTAAGCGGATCCGCCATAATGGAGTTTGTCAAAGTATGCTCTATGAATTATAATATATTTTGCACTCTTCCCTTATTGGAAAATAATATATTCTTCACTGTCACAATGTACTTTAATGATCTTTCAATTCTTTATTAATAACCCACAGTCTTATGACATAATTTTACAATTATTTTCTATAGTTGGATGTCTTGTAATTAAACATGAACAATATTTTCATAGTAGTGGAAGCTATAAGTGTTTGCATGACACTTTCCTTATGTAGTCCCACTCTATATTATCATTACCTTAAGTGGATCATTTGTAGCAATGACATCCAAAAATTATTCAAATCGTAATTCTTTATGATTACCAACCGATTCGATCCTTTCTATGAGCATATAACCTTTTTTATTTTATTCTTTAAAGATACTTCATAACCATTTTGGTTATTGACAGGTGATCCATTTTCAATATCAATAAGATATCTACCAAGCAATATACACGACACCCTTATGTTTATATACTTCAGTATGCATTAAAATCCGTACTGCAAATGCATGAGGAATCACATGCATTTCTAGTTTCAAGAGTGGTAGCACTTAACTGTTTTGGTAGGAAAAAAAAAGAATAAACTGAATCGCATTTTACATACCAAACCTTTTTAAGAACTTGTCTTCCAAATTATTTTGTAATAATCCAAATATCACCCTATGAAAAATAATGTTATATTTGAATTCCAAATACAAAAGACTAATACCATAAGTTGATTTCTTAAGTAGTTTCATCAATATCTCCATTGAGAAACATGACTTCAATTTCCATCAGATAGTGCTCAAAAGTACATGATACAATAAGCTCCAAAGTGATTTTAAAGAATCATCTACTAAGTTCAAAAGAAACATTCTTTAAAGAAAACAAAAAGTTCCTTTTAAGAATAATGTTTTCATAAAAGTCCCTTATAGAATTCCATATTACCCACTTGGTCCCTTTTGGCTTTGAGTAGTTATTCAAAACCATGATCTTGTTACTTAAGTTAGAGGGAAATTTCAAACTTTATTATGCATATAGATTTATACTATATGTACTTAAATCCACATTTTTTTTAAATTAGTACCTTACATGGATTGATGTAGGTCCATAGAATTATCTTTACCAATCAAATATTTATCTTTATGGAGAAATACTTCATGATCTTCTGAAATAGCATTTCTTTCCTTTTAGGTGGATTTCCTTAATGATCTTGCATTTTGAGGTTGTTGAGTCTATTTTCTTGAAACGGTAAACCTTAATTTGGAGAATAATTTCTTTACCATTGTCTTATTGTGCTTCCTAATTTACTTCTTGTTAATGAAAGGATACAAACCCTATACATTATTGGAAGATGTAACTATAATTGAATCAAAAAATAATGATTCTCTTAAAAAACAATGTTTTATACTTAATTGATAATTTGTTTAACAGTGTTAATTTTAGTTCTTGATTCATTTCTTGTTAGTGAAATGAAATAATCATTCAAATTATCCAAAGAAGTAACTGTAATTGAATCGGAGATGATTCTCTTTAAAGACAATGATTATACTTTATTTCTCCCCTCAAATTCAACATGCTCAAGAAGTTGTTGCATTTCCCATCATTAAACTTTTCTTTAGTGTGGGTTCATAAATTTATACCTTTAAAATCGCTTAGAATATCAACAAAGTATTTTCCACCTTTTCGATATCTCAATTTAGAATTCCTTAATTAGCTGAAATATATAATTATATCAGTCATCAAAACAAAATATGAGATACCATTACAAAATCTAGCAGACATAACTTATATATTTGACATTAGGAGCTTTAATTACATAAATGTTTGAATTTTTCCATATATCCACATTATTATTTCTTAATGAACAATAATAACAGTTTTGTTCATATTAGAAATATAAAACCGAAATATGTATAAATGACAACATAAAATAAATTCAAACAATTCGACTTAAATCTCAATAATTACTTAAAGTAATATCTAATATACTTTTCCTCATATGTATGCATATTTTATTAAAGAAATAACTATAAAGACATCTGTATGTTATTTCTTTTCTTCTAGATTCTTAGCGACTTCATTATCTTCATTTATACATTTGTTTACAATGTATGTCAAATGTGTGCTTCCAACATTATCATGCTTCATATTTCTTATTTTTACCACAAACCGAATAAACCAAATAATATTAAAAAAAATCTTAAATTAATATTTTATAATAATAATGTACTTAAAATAACTGTTGTACCAAAAAAAACTTGAGTGCCATTAACTTTAGAAGTAAGATTTTTCTATATAGTACTCATTTATGTTTCTTTTACTTTGCTTTATGGAATCAAGCACCACAAATTATTCTTGTTTCCCTTATTGTTTCCATAAAGTGCTTTCCATTCTCAGTAGATAACTACTCAAAAGTAGTTATCCTTATGAAGCACATTACTGAAAAATTTATAAAATACTTCACCATATAATCCTTTTACTCTTGCTATTTGAGTTATACCACCTTTCAATATTCTTTTTAATATCAAAAGAGTATTTAATTATAATAGGGTTGAATAAGACCCCCCCCCCCTAATTGCAAGAGCTACTAGATCTATGAATTCAAGAGAAGACAACGTATCATCTTACTATTCCTTATACATAGTCTCATACAAGAAGAGAATTATAACACCCCGTATTTTCGGAAAATATGTTAAGTAACAAATTAGAGAATACTTAATTATAGATCCGAGTTTGCGTGAATCAGACTCCGTATGAAGGAGTTATTGCCTTCGGAAGAATCAAGAATTAGAACGGTTCAAATCAAAATTCAAAATTCAAATCCAGAAGGGGAAATGGCCTGGGTGGGAAATTTCCCGCCCAGGGATCAGGTCGACCAGGAGGTCAACCCTAGTGTCGACCTCCCCTATACAGGTCGACCTACCCCCCCCCCACCCTCGGGAAGATCTGAAAATTTGTGTGTTCTGACTCCCTGCTGAGTCATTAGGGCTGAGTTGGCTATTTTGGATAACTCTATCTTGTCTTAATTGTCTTGATTAATTCTGAGATGATCTGACGGCTCCTATTCAATCAAATCTCTATAAAAGAAACCTAATACCTCAACCCTAAATCATATTAAAAAAAAAATCAAACCAAGAGCCATCATGTTGCCATTAGACAACCTAGGTAGCCGCCACTTGAAGCTAACAAAGAGACGAACCAAGCTAATTCAAAACTAAATTAAAAAACGACTAATCTACATCAAAGGAAAGCTATTCAGCTTCAGAAAAAAGATTTCAGAAAAACTATACTTGCCTATATTTTGTAAATACAGTTATATTTCCAATTTAAACATTAAATGGAAATCATGGCTTGTAAGAAACTGATATTGGAATGGTGCCTATTAGTTTATCTATGTGGATTCATGTGATTTTCAAATGTTATATTCTTATGTTGAAACTACTAGATGATACTTATACATATTTATATGAAATTATCATGTTTTGTAATTTCCCTATGTCATATTCTTGTGATGAAACTAATTTGGATTGATGTTCTCATGTAGTATGTTTGTGGTTTTTATATGTTTACATGAAGCCATCATGTTTGTTGATTTTCCTAAGTTATGCCATATGCAAGTTTATGAGGCTAAGATATGTTCACATAATCTTATATGTCTAAATTCACATGACTTTATGATTAGATCTATATATGTTAACTTAAACATGTTCATAGATTAGATCCAAGTTAGATCTATATATGTTAATTTAATGTAAGTTACATATTTTTATGTTAGATCCAATTTAGATCTACATATGTTCATGGGTATTCAATCTAGATCTGTATGTGTTCATGAGTATGTAAATTGGATCTATGCTAGTTCTCGTAATGGTGATTAGTAGATCTAATTTATTCACACTTACATACCACGTCAAGTTCATACATATATTTATATGTCAAGATGATGTTTATATTGTATGACATGATTCCACAAAATTTATAAGAACCTATCATGTTGTGAATTAATCTATCATGGTTAGAAATTGGGTGATTCCCTTATGCTATGTTGCACACAAGTTGCTAGGCTAAATAATGTCGTACAACCCTATATATTTAGATCTACAACCTTACATGTTTAGATCTATGTTAAGTAGATCCAATCCCATGCAAGTTCATCATTACATGCCCAATTCTAGTTTGTGTAGATCTGTGTAAAGTTCACATGCTTATGATTCATGATAGTTTATTATCATATGCCGAATTTATATGTCGCAATTTTTTATGCTGTTTAAATATTACATGTTCTATGTTTTTCCCATTTTTATGAGCTAGGCCAAATATCGAGCCTAACACTAGATGTAATTTTGCGAACGTGCAATGGGGGTAACGTTGGGGAAAACATGAAATTAAATGTAATTGGCATGTTGTCACATAAGCATGTAAATGAATAGTGGCATGAATTGGTATAATTTATATACCATTAGGCTTGGACAAAATTAAATGTGTGACTTGAAAACTTGAAGAAAAATTTACATATATACTTGACATAAATGAAAAATATGTAAATTTAGTAAAAGACGAATATGCCTAACCCGAGGTTAGACTGAGTTGTGGTGTAAAACTGCCCGGAACCGACCGGCATATCCAGTGACCACAACAATACCTGTCTAATGTGGGTGATTAGTGCATCAAGCCCAGAAAGACCCGAGGATAGACTAAGTTGTGGTGTAAACCTGCCCGGAACCGACCGGCACATCCAGTAACCGCAACAATATCTGTCTAATGTGAGTGGTTCGTGCTTTAATTAATTAATTAATTAAAGCTCATGAACAATCAAGCTAGAATAGTAAGGTTGAGGAATTAAAGAAACACTTAACCAACTTATAATGTTAACAAGACAAGATTTATGGGGGGTTAAGTAACTAAGGAAACACTTAACCAATAAACATGTTAACTATACAAGTGGGTAAGGTTAAGTAAATGTTTAACCATTATAACATGTTAACTAAAAAGTGGGGTTAAGTAAAGAGCACTTAGCTATTATAGCATGATGAATGAATGGGGTTAAGTTAATGACGAACACTTAACCAATATAACCTGATGAACGAGTAAGGTTAAGGAATACTTAACCAATTTGACATGATATAGGGGTAGGTTAAGTCAACATGAACCGCAAGATAACACTTAACCAATTTGACTTGATATATGGGTGGGTTAAGTCAACGTGAACAAAGGGATAACACTTAACCAATTTAACATGACAAGTGAATGGGTTAAGTTAACTTGAATTGACTGATGACACTTAACCAATCCAACACGACGAGATAGAGAACTAAATAGTAAACCTTAGTTAAGAGGGCTAAGTTGTAAACCTTAGTTAAGAAAACGAACGATTCAAGAAACTAAGTAGTAAACCTTAGTTAAGAGAACTAAGTAGTAAACCTTAGTCAAGAAAACCAAGTAGAATACGAGGAGGAGCGAACGTCCATCTGATCATGAAGAAGGCTCCAACGAACTGGGTTACGAAGCACGCGGCTTCGAGGGGACGTGAGGGTACTCTTGGTATCCCTATGTGAGGCTGCAGATGATCCTCCTGGGCTCAAAGAGGTTAAGATCTGCGTTAGAAGAGACAAGGGTATGCCTTGGTTGCAATAATAAGGCAACCTAAAGACTAAGATGGACCAGCGTGTCGGCGAGACCAGTTTTTGCCCTGTGATAGCAACTCATCGTCTACCTACCATCTTGAGTCAGTCGAGATACGTAAAGCGGAAAGGCGGAGAACTCCAAAAGACCATATACTTGCTATCTAGTTATGGGTGAGGTTGGCCAAGAGGTTTGTGGGGGCATAGAGGGCCTGCGTATAGTTCTCATTCTTGTTTTTCTTGGGTGCCTTTCATTCATTTGTTGAGGGAGGGGTCAAGTGGGACCATAGCCACTGCAAAAATAGACCTTAGCATCTGCATCGGCAGATAACTTAAAGCTCCCAACCGAGTTCCGTGTTTCTTGATTAGCCCTGCCACGGGACTCGGGCCACACATATAGAGGACACGTAAACCCTGGGTGGTCTAGGAACATATACCACGATTCACGACACGTACGTGGGTAAGGTCTAGGAACATATATCACCCTGGGTGGTGTGTCCTAGACTAGGGGGCATCGTACGATAGGTAGCATAATCCCTAGTTGGACCTAGGTCGCGTAAACCCTGAATCCAAGAAGCGTTCAATAGGTAGCATAAACCCCAGTGGCCCTAGGTAGCGTAAACCCTGGTTGAATCTAGGAAGAATTCGATAAGTAAACCTTAGTTGGATCTAGGTAACACTCGATGGATAAGGGACTGCATACACAATAAAAATGGAATCATTTTATCATGAACACACGATGCTAGTAGAAACAGTCCTTAGTCGGTGCAGAGAAATAGAAGTGGGTGCGATAGCCAATTCCGTTAATCTTTCCTTGTCTTGTTTTAGGATTATCTTTTCACTATGGTATGGTTCTAAGTTCAGTTTGTTCATGTCATAGTCCTTTTCTTGTTTACATGCTGAAGTATAACTGGACTTACCAGACTTATGTCTGACCTAGTTTGTTTTCGCCTCTTTTCTTCCGTTCCCCCCAAGTAGTCAGGGAGGGAATAGCTCAGCTCATTTTGGGACCGTTACTCTTTCAGAGCTTGAAGATTATTTGATGCATTACTTTGAACTCCATTTTCTACTGCTATGAATGGCTCATGCTTTATTGGGCAATATCATTGTCAGTTTATGCTTCTTTATTTTAAACAAGACAGATGCTTTGTTGTAATAAGTATTGGTGTTGTAAAACAATCTTTGTACAAGCTGTTTTTAATCAATAAAAGTTATTTATTTTCCGCTGCTTTATTTGTCTGTCTTGTAATTTTTCTGCATCTTGTACCAAAAATGCTCCACCGAAGTTAAGGCATTCCCTTTGTGAGTGACCTTAACGGAGGTGGGGTGTTACACTTGGTATCAAAGCTGAAGGTTACCGGATCAGATAAAAAGATTTGAAAAATTAGTTTCAAATGGTTTTAAAAGAAGCATTTTCAAAAGGAAAGTTTTGTTTTAAAGGCATATTCCCCAAAGCCATATGCACTATCTTTTGACCCTCTGCTTGAATCCTTGTTTCCTTCGTTCTTGAGTCTCCGGGGTTGCTGGCTTTCTGCGAGGTAACCTCATCGCGACATGGTTCCGTAGGCTTGATGAGACTACGACACTTTTCAAAGGGCAAATAAGCGCCTAACTTCCATCTGTAGCCGTAATTTTCTTTCAAGCTTTGTAGGATTCTTCGTGCAATGGAGGCAGATTTCGAGAGACATGTCAACAAGTTACACAAGGATGAAGAACCCATGGATATGGACTTGGTTCACAAAGGAGGGGAGGAAAGAATAGTAAAACCTAAAACAAGAGGAAATATCTTTATTTGGTATAACGGGTCACATAATTAAGGGCAAGGGAAAAAACAAAGGACAGGATTTTCCGAAAGACAAGCGCATGCTCTCACCGCCAGCATACCTGAGAGAGAGGCGGTAAGATTTCTATTGAAAGAGTTTTTCCTTTTTGATCATCCTGTTAGTACTCCTTCCGATTTTAGTGCTTCATATTCGTATGTATCTGCTTCCATAGGTTCTCTACACCTTAGTACTTGTATAATAGAGGATCCCATTATTTTCTCAAATTCAATTTGTGGTTCGGCTCATTTATCTTTGGTTTGTAAGGATTTGAGATACTTATTTTTCCGGGTTTCATGGGTTATGGGTTGATTTTAGGCATGGATTGGTTAGCTAGTAATTGTGAAAGGAGGGTAGTTAGATTTTCGACTTGCCTCGGGAATACCCTCGAGATTTCGTGCGATCCTAAGGGATCAGTTTGTCTTAGCTACCTAGAATCACTTTATGTATTTATCAATGATTTTCGATCCATTGAAGTAACCCATGAGTACGCAAGATGTTTTTGATTAGGTTAGGGGTTTTCCCCTAAAACTCGAGATAGACTTCCGCATATATTTAGTTGACAATGCAAAGCCAGTTATGCGATCAATGATAATTTTGGAGCAAATGGCCAGAGTCGGTAAATGCTCAATTGTTTGGTTGTTTTGTTAGTATCATCTCACATAGATCGTCCAAATTCAGAGGAGGCATACCTTGGGTGCTTGTCTGATATTGGTTTAGGCCTTCAGGGCTTGTACTTCAGGGATGTCGAATTCGACTAGGATGGTTTGCGTGAGAAATAAATGGTTGGATCTGGCACCCTAAGTAAGACTGACCGTAAGAGAGGTAAAAAGCACATAGCAACCATTAGCTTTAGACCCTCAGATTTGTAACATGATGGATAAGCTAAGTAGAGGAGAGACCTCTAATCATCTTAGGATATACACTTGGTATCATGCTTAACATCTGTTTATCTTGGAAGGGTGGTTCGACTACATTGGATACCCTCTAGCACAGAAAGTGACCAAGATCCTATCTTTACTAGTGAGTTGTGGAAATGGAGGTCAAGAAGCTTCGCAACCGTGAAGTTAAGGTACAGTGGAGAGAAGCTCACGAAAATGCAACTTAAAAGACTGAAGACTAGATACGCGCATCACACCCTTTTTTGAGGGTATATCCTTGATCTCTCTTTTTCTGTAGAGTTTATTTGAATGACTAGTCTCTATCTTTTAAGTATATCCTCTCAGTCCTATCCTCAATTTTTAAGTAGAAGCCAATGGATGTAAACATGTGTTTGAAACATATTATGTTTGATAGTTGCAAGTAGTTACTAGTGGTTGCTCATGAGTGCATATACACACACATTAGGCACTAGATTGGCTCAGTCACTTCCTTATTACATATACATATACGTATTTGTAAAACTGGATGTGTTATCCTATGGACGATGCATTTGTACGAATGATTGTGCACTCATGTAGAAGTTATAAAATATGATTAGGAGTAGTTGCATACATGATGGACTCATGGCACTGACGTGATTTGCATTAAGGAGGTCAACTGAATCAGTAGACTGCCTGATTTTGCATTAGATAAGGACATATACACACACTATGCATATGATCATGAAAAGCATTAGAAACCTTCTAAGGACAATGGATGCCTGTGATTGGATGGTTGAGTAGATAGATGTTGGATGATTGGATAAACATTCTTCCTAACTTAGAGATTCCGGGGACGAAATCCTTTAAAGGAGGGGAGAATGTAACACCCCATATTTTCGGAAAAATACGTTAAGTAATGAATTAGAGAATACTTAATTATAGATATGAGAATCAAGGGAAACGGGTTACGCCATTGCATTTGTCTCGTAATTCTGTTGGAGATAGAGTCCGAGTTTACGTGATTGGACTCCATATGAAGGAGTTATGGCCTTCGGAAGAATCAAGAATTAGAACGGTTCAAATCAAAATTCAAAATTCAAATCCAGAAGGGGAAATGGCCTGGGCGGGAAATTTCCCGCCCAGGGATCAGGTCAACCTAGGTGTCGACCCTAGTGTCGACCTCCCCTATACAGGTCGACCTTAGTGTCGACCTGGGGGTCGACTTGAGGGTCGACCTACCCCCTCCCCTCCGGGAAGATCTGAAAATTTGTGTGTTCTAATTCCCTGCTGAGTCATTAGGGCTGAGTTGGCTATTCTGGAAAACTCTATCTTGTCTTAATGGTCTTGATTGATTCTGAGATGATTTGACAGCTCCTATTCAATCAAATCTCTGTAAAAGCAACCTAATACCTCAACCCTAAATCATATTAAGAAAATCAAACCAAGAGCCATCATGCTGCCATTAGAGAACCTAGAGTAGCCACCACTTGAAGTTAACAAAGAGACGAACCAAGCTAATTCAAAACTAAATTAAAAGAACGACTAATCTACATCAAAGGAAAGCTATTCAGCTTCAGAAAACAGATTTTAGAAAAACAAGACTTGCCTATATTTTGTAAGTACAGTTATATTTCCGATTTAAACATTAATTGGAAATCATGGCTTGTAAGAAACTGATATTTGAACGGTGCCTATTAGTTTATCTATGTGGATTCATGTTTATTCATGTGATTTTCCTATGTTATATTCTTGTGTTGAAACTACTAGATGATACTTATACATATTTACATGAAATTATCATGTTCTGTAATTTCCCTATGTCATATTCTTGTGATGAAACTAATTGGGATTGATGTTCTCATGTAGTATGTTTGTGGTTTTATATGTTTACATGAAGCCATCATGTTTGTTGATTTTCCTAAGTTATGCCATATGCAAGTTCATGAGGCTAAGATATGTTCACATAATCTTATATGTCTAAATTCACATGACTTTATGATTAAATTTATATATGTTAACTTAAACATGTTCATAGATTAGATCCAAGTTAGATCAATATATGTTAATTTAATGTAAGTTACATACTTTTATGTTAGATCCAATTTAGATCTACATATGTTCATGGGTATGCAATCTAGATCTGTATGTGTTCATGAGTATGTAATTTGGATCTATGCTAGTTCTCGCAATAATGATTAGTAGATCTAATTTATTCACACTTACATGCCACGTCAAGTTCATACATATATTAATATGTCAAGATGATGTTTATATTGTATGACATGATTCCACAAAATTTATAAGAACCTATCATGTTGTGAATTAATCTATCATGGTTAGAAACTGGGTGATTCCCTTATGCTATGTTGCACACAAGTTGCTAGGCTAAATAATGTCGTACAACCTTATATATTTAGATCTACAACCTTACTTGTTTAGATCTATGTTAAGTAGATCCAATCCCATGCAAGTTCATCCTTACATGCCTAATTCTAGTTTGTGTAGATCTGTGTGAAGTTCACATGCTTATGATTCATGCAAGTTTATTATTGTTAGATCGAAATTTGGACCTAACACCCAAATTGTTATAAACTGTAGAGAATTCTAAATGAGGAACAAGGAAAAAGAAAATAACACTCAGAATTTATAGTGGTTCGGCGTTAACGAGCCTACGTCCACTCTATATCTTATTGATTATGCTTTAAAAGCTAGTACAACAGTAATTTCTCTCAATATTTCAGTGGTTTGACAACAATGGCGGATTCAGTACTCACTATTGCCAAAAGATCCCGAAAAATGCCAAGCTCTGGGCTATTTATAGCTGATTTTGTCAGGCGGATCGCGGACACGTGGCACGAATCCCGAGATTACCGGATCGCATCGCCACCATTGAAGAAACAGTCAAACTAGCCGTTATGAACAGGTGTCGTGAGATCCGTGCGATTCGGATCGCTGAAGACCAGCTCGTGGTTGAACGGGTCAGAGGGTTCGGTTCGTACCAAGGGATCGGATCGCCTGGAGGTGCCGTTCGTCGACGAGAAGGGAGCGATCTGTTCCTGGGCGAGTCGATAGAGTGCGATCCATTCTTGGGCGAGACGATGGCGTGCGATCCATTCTTGGGCGAGACGATGGCGTGCGATCCATTCCTCCAATTTCTTGGGGGACTTGGTTTCCTGGTTTCCATTTATGAATGATCCTGGATGGCTTGGTCAAAAAGCGAGCCAACATTTTGCCCCCTCGAAGTATGTTTTATTGATGATGAAACATGCTTCGAAGATTCTTATTTACCCTCTCCTGAAGGGATGTAAGTCAACAGTCGCATTGGTTCAAATCGACACATGTATGAGT
The DNA here is from genome assembly GCA_030737875.1 of Allium sativum. Taxonomy (NCBI): domain Eukaryota; kingdom Viridiplantae; phylum Streptophyta; class Magnoliopsida; order Asparagales; family Amaryllidaceae; genus Allium; species Allium sativum. Next base: position 180,728,345 of record CM060925.1, on the reverse strand, counting down.
CGGATCGCCATAGGACGACACGGTCCGATTTGGTCATCTGCTCGTCTTGTGCCGAGTTCCCAGGCTCTTGTGCGAAACGGGGCGTACCTTCCTTCGAGTCGTGTCGGGCTTTGAGTTTTGTGGGCCATCATTTCAAAGCGGTCCGTGGGCTTCTTTGCGATTCTATCTCTGGATCGTGGCCTGCATGGTGCTTCGTGGTCCGAATAAGACAAAGGAGGGGAGACAAACGGTCACCTTCTTTGCCTATATAAGCCGACGCTCCCCTCTTCATTCTCCTTCTTTTTCCTCTCTGCTGAATCGTCTCGCGCGAGCCATTGAAAAACGAATCCAACCTTTTAAAACTTTCGAAAATCCAAGTATTCTCTCAGTTTTTAGAAAGGTAACTTTATAGAAAGCACTCCCATATTACTTTCCTGAATTTCTACGGCTGATTCAGGGGAGAAACAATATAAATCCGCTACTTTCTGAATAAATCACCAAGTCGCCATAGCCATTGAGCGTGGAGCTCAAAACTTGAGGATGGGAAGGAGATGAGGAAGAAGAAGGATGCAGAAGGAGAAGGAAGGCCGACTCGGATCGTGGTCAATGATTGAAGACGAAAGCAGGTGGCGAGACGAAAAATTGAGATGGCAACCAAGGGTCGTATCACGGCAGTCGCAACGGTTCATGAGGGAGCCTTCCCTTCGTCCGGCGATTCGATGAGGGGCGATCTCTTTGCTCTGCGATCCGGAAAGGGGCGATCCCTCTGCCATGCGAGTCGAAGGGGGCGATCCCTCTGTTATGCGATCCGTCTCACGGCTGGTGATACGAAGAAATTTCAGTCTTTAATCAGCGCCTTGTCGCTACAAAACTCTGGACAGTTAGGATAGAGCCTTGATGTTGATCTTTCTGGACTAAATGACAACATGATTTGACTGCATATGACGACTAACGACCTTTAATAACCTTGACTGCTTTCATGTTTTATTATTGTTTTTAATAATGCGCACACACCAGCACACACGCACCAACACTTGCACGCACGGGGGATGGGTAGTGTTGATCTTATCGTTCATATTTTCTCGTCCTAGCAGCAATGTCGAACGATCACTCTTCCTCAAGATCCGTAGCCGAAACGGAATCCGAGACTCCTGAACAGTATAATCCCCAAATTCCTCCAACCAATCCAGGAGGTGAAGATTCCGGATCTGAGTATGAAGCTACAGAGTCAGATCCGACTGAAAGTACTTCATCCAGTAACAACTCCGAGTCTGACGAGCGAGCTCCGGACGAAATTCCAGGCGCAGTCGGGATAGATAAATTCTCTGATTCTTTAGCGTCCAAGCTTGACGAGATAAAACTCAAAAGAATCTGCCTAAGACACGGCATTCCTTGGGACGATGTCTTGACACCTGGAAGCGAAGATAGACCCCATCTAACTCCGGAAGGGTACATGTCGATCAGCCGAACAATGTGTCTAGTAGGAGCTATTCCTCCGTTCCCTCCAATTGTCATTGAAACTCTGAGACGATTAGGCATTGCCCCGATGCAGCTTCATCCAAACGCCTACGCATCTCTATACTCTTTATATGTTGCTTATGCGGAGATCTTGCACGCCGAACTCAAATTCAGAGATCTGGTGTTCTTCTTTCTCTTCAAGCACCGTTCTTCTGCAACTCCCAACTTTTCCTTTTTTGAATCAGTAGCGAACAGGAAAGTTCTGTACGACGGATACAGCAACATTGGGGATCCTAAGTCCGACTGGTTTTACATAAGAAGACAGGCTGGATGCTCATGGAGATGGCTCAAATCAAGTAAACTTTGATCGCCTAGTTGAATATCTTGCTTGAGGAGTCTAAGTAATAACATTCTTCCGCTTTTTCCTTTGTCTTAAACAGATCACGTCTTCCCGAAAACAGAGGGTGCATTATACAACAATCGGTTGTCCATTCTTTTGCAAAGCAGATCCGACTTTTTAAGGATTAAAAAATGCATTACTGATGACAACCTTCATAGGCATCGCCTCTTGGATAGGAAGTTTGGACTTGGGACTGGCGGTAAACCTTATAAATATGTGCCCCCAACGGAAGGAGAGGGAACTTCGCAAGCGGTGGAAACAACTAAATTTCGCAAAAGTCCTTCTCCGATAGTCATCCAAGACGACGAAGACTTGAATATATATAGAGGGGATGAGTCCCGCGGTGATGCGTCCAAGGAAATCCCTACCTCTGCTCCAATGGAAACTGTTGGTGATGACGACTTGACAGAAGAACAATTATTCGACGAGCTGAATAAAATCCCTCTGCCCGACATTGAATACACGGAAAAAGACTTCGGCGAGGAGCCTTTCTTTTCTGCTCCCGAAGAGGCGACTGATTCAACAAGGGGACGCGAAACGGGCCAGATGAGCCTGTCTCCAGGCCCGGGTCTGTTAGGGGGAATTATATGGGATGCACACCTCACACACACTGCCTGACCGTGCACTATTATGTTGTGAATATTCAAAGTGATAATATGCTCTTCTTTTCTTTTTACAGGAGCGATGTCTCGCAGGAAATCCTATTCGTACCGTTCTCTTCGCGAAGGCACCCCCAGCCTTCGTCCGGGTACCGAGCGCCCTCGCGGTCCTCCTCATAGGCCGAGCTCTTCGCAACCTCGATCTCCACCCAAATCAACTTCTACCAGGCCTTCGAGTCATCCGACAATTCCGACCGGGGGGAAGACACTTCCAAAAGAGTTGACTCCTCCAAAGAGTGCGCCTTCCCACAGTCGGTCGTCCAAAAGGCGTCACGAATCCAAAGATGGGGACAGAGATTCATCCAAAGAAACTGAGCAAGAGAGAAGTAACATTGTCCCCACCAGCCAACCAGAGTTAGCTGCCTCCGGTTCACGGGACTACGTTCACGGTCCTGAAATCCAAGGTAGGCTGGAAAAGCTACGGGAACAATTTCCAGGAATGTTCTTTGATAGGATGGTCTTTGTTCCTGCCTTGGAACCGGTCCCTAAAAACTGGGATAAAGAAGTTATCGGGCATATCCGTCACGTGGCCAAGCAGTACGAGACGATGAAAAAGCACGCACTTAATCTTTCGGAGGTCATCCGAACACTCGAAATAGAAGCTCACAGGTCTAAAGCAAAACTCGAAAATAATGAAAGGGCTAGGACAAAATTAGAGAAGGACCTGGAAGACGCTCAAGCCCAGCTCGCTTTGGCACAGAGAGACGCCGCAAACTATAAAACTGAATTAGAAAATGCCAAGCAGCGCTTTCATTCAGAACTGGATTCCAATAGCCAGGAAAAAATGGCTTTAAAAAAGGAGGTTGAAGACCTCAGAATGGCCAACATCGAATTGGTAACGGCACAAGGCCATTTTTTGACGGAGAAGGCTGCTTGGGAGGCGGAGAAAGCGAGTCTAAAAGAAAGGTTGGCTCTGGCAGAGGCGGAAAAAGTGATCTTGAATGATCAGGTGGCAGATGCGGAGAGACGGGCAGCTCTTGCCGAAAAGAACGTTGATAGCGCCATTGAAATGGCCACTGCCTCCAACAACAAACTCCTTGAAAGAGAGAAAGAAATCGAGGGGTTTGAGGAAATGATCTTTGATTTCCTCGGTCAGGTTCTCAAAACTCGCAATATCTCATGGATCCCGGATTATCATGTTACTTTGGCCAACTTATGGGATGCCATCGTGGAGGGCGAAAAACATAGGCTAGGGGTCGAAGAGATCAATGAAGATGAATTGATGAAAAGCATTCTAAGGGACAACGAGCCTGAGGATCTGGCAGAGGGTCGTCGCTTAATCCTAGCGGAAATGGAGAAGGAGAGAGCCATGGCTAAAGGTAAAAGCAAAATTGACGAAGGTTCCAGCTCCGCCGCGAAGTCTAAAACCTCCGAAGTTGAGGAGTATCATCCTGACGATCCGCTAATCCCCTTAGGCTTAACTCCCGTGGTTGTTGGAGCATCCGGATCTACTCAAGAGGGAGTATCTGCTGAAGGTACCTCTCTCTTTTCCCCGCAATTTGCTAAAGCGATTGCGAATTGTCGTCGTCTAACAGGACAACCCATTGAATTAGTAATGTGTGTCTCTCGTAATGCAGGTGGCGAGCCCGTCGACAAGGGTGTTGGAAAAGAGAGAGAAGTGGAGGAGGGGACCGTCCTACCGGGTGCTGAAATCGATGTTTCAGAGCGAGTCGAGGTCACAACAGCAGAAGGAAGCATCTCGGTGCCTAGCGCCGACGTACCTAAAGATGCTGAGACTATCGAGGCTTTAAAAGACTTGGATGGTCGGCATGTGGATGACGAAGAGGATACTACCGGCACCAAGAAGGCCGACGATGATGATGATGATGAAGAGCCCCTGGCTAGCCGGAAAGCCAGACAAGAGAAAGGGTTAGCTTCTAAGAAGGTGGGAGATGAGGCTTTGGACGTGGTCCCTCTTGCAGAGTTCGACCCCAAAACTGGGATGATTATGAAAATCCAGTCCAAGTCCATCAGCCGGCAACTTCACTTTGCAAACCCCGATGACTTCCCGGCTTCCCTCTCCAGCAGAAGCAAGGGAAAAGAAGGGGAAGAGGAGACCTCAGAGGAGTCAGATGCTCCCCTTGTGGACAAGCGGAAAAGGAAGAAGGAGGCTCCATCTGAAGCCGACAAGGAGAGGCTGGAAAGGCAGAAGCGAGAGAAGAAATCGAAGCATAAATAGGATGTTTGTTGATATTTTGTCTTTTAGTTTCCCACTGGCCAGAAAGTGTAACTGTGAGACTGGCCCTCACTTTTGTTTCTAGCTTGTTTTCCATTTTGCTGACTTGTGGTACATAAACAAGGATTTGTTTCTTCTTACATCATTGTGTACCTGTATTCATAGAAACTTTCCACGTTTAGTCGTTAGCCAACCATTAATAATTATAAGTCAGTCAATCAACAGGAAGAAGAATGTTCATGCTATGTTACACTGTTATATCAAAGTTTAGTGTATGCATAGGAGCGCGTGATGCCCCCTAATCAATTGTTAGACTTTTACGCTAGGCGATTCGTTCGTTCCCCGATCCTTCAGTGGGGAAGGAGCTATTTCTCAGCGCTCAATCGGAGACGCCTTTATACTCTCTCTCTCTCTGGAGAGTTAGAGTTCGAGCTCAGCGATTCATTCGCTCCCCGATCCTTCAGCGGGAAAGGAGCTCTTTCTCAGCGCTCAATCGGAGACGCTTTTATACTCTCTCTCTCTCTGGAGAGTTAGAGTTCGAGCTCAGCGATTCATTCGCTTCCCGATCCTTCAGCGGGAAAGGAGCTCTTTCTCAACGCTCAATCGGAGACGTTTTTATACTCTCTCTCTCTCTCTGGAGAGTTAGAGTTGGGGACTCAGCCGTCTGCGATCATGAATGCTCCTCAAACTCGTCTCAGGTTTACATTTTAATCCAAGCTCCGAGGATTAAAACCAGTCGGACAAGCAGCTAGAGCATTTACCAAGGCTTTGGGTTCCTCTGATTAGTTTACGAGAGGAACTGTCGGCACTGGACTTCGGGTACCTGCATTATTCACACTGATTTTCATAGGCAAATAAATAAAGATGCAATAAAGGTAAATGACACACAGTATTTTTATAGTGGTTCGGTCGAATCATGACCTACGTCCACTTTATAATCTCTTGCTTTAAGGAATCAGACTGTTCTAGGCAAGTCGTGCCCTGTACATAGTTTTTTTTTTTTAACAAAGCAAAAGAATAAATTTGAAGCCTCTCATATTAAATATGGCCGTAGATGTTGGGCATTCCACACTCTGGGGATTTCCTTTCCATCTACGGTTGCCAGCCTGAAGGTTCCATTATCAAGCTTGCTGAGAATACAGTACGGTCCTTCCCACTTCGCTCTCATATGAGTTGGGGGTGGAAAGACACGTTTCAGAACCAGGTCTCCGGGTTCCAAGGTTCGGGCTCGGACCCTTTTGTTGTAATATCGGGCGACCTGTTGTTTGCATCTCAGAGCACGCAGGTCGGCTTCATCCCTCTTTTCTTCGATCATATCCAGGGACTCAAGGAGCAATTCATTATTGGACATTGGATCATAATAGGTCACCCGATGAGAAGGTACCTTTATCTCAATCGGGATGACTGCTTCCGTTCCAAAAGTGAGGGAAAACGGGGTATGTCCTGTCGCTGATTTATATGTCGTCCTGTAGGCCCATAGTGCCAAGGGCAATTCATCAGCCCACATGGCTCTAGCCCGCTTCATTCTTCTTTTCAGAATGGACTTAATTACTTTATTTGCAGCTTCGACTTGCCCGTTCGATTGTGGGTGTGCCACGGAGGTGTATCGATTCTCGATGTGATATTTTTGGCAGAAGTCTCTGAATTCACCACTATCAAATTGAGTTCCGTTGTCTGTTATCACAATCTTTGGAATTCCAAATCGGCAAATGATGTTTCTCACAATAAAGTTGATCACTCGTTTAGTTGTGATTGTAGTTAGTGGTTCTGCCTCGACCCACTTAGTGAAATAATCTATGGCCACAATAGCAAACTTTGCTCCACCCCTTGCTATGGGGAGACTTCCTATGATATCAATTCCCCACATAGCAAATGGCCATGGACTCATCATTGTTTTTAACTGGCTTGTAGGCGCTCTAGGTATCTTTGAAAATCTCTGGCATGCATCACATCGTCGTGCATATCTTACTGCATCCTTGTTTATGGTAGGCCAGAAGTAACCATGCCGCAATATCTTTTTCGCCAAAGTTTCCCCCCCAGTGTGGTCGCCACATTCGCCTTCGTGGACTTCTTGCAGCACACGTTTGATGTCATCGTGGGCTATACACCGAAGGAGGGGCATTGAATACCCTTGTCTATAAAGGACTCCGCCTTGCAGTACGTATCGGGCGGCTTTACGAATCACTTTACGCCTCTCGCTTTTCCTGGTCGGAAGTGCTCCATCCATTAGGAAATTCTTTATAGGGGTCATCCACGACTCCTTTTCTGGTTCCGTCTCTATTACTAGGTCGATTTCCATCTGATCAATGCTGGGAGACCGAAGTACTTCAACGGGGGCTAGCCCTATCACTTCAGGATCGTTAGAACTAGCCATCTTTGCCAACTTGTCTGCCTGCTGATTTTCTGACCGCGGAATATGAGATATGCTGTAGTGATCAAACTCATTCAGCAGTTCTTTCACTTTCTTTAAGTATAGAATCAATCTTGCACTTTTAGCTTGGAATCTCCCAGTAACTTGGTTCACAACTAACTTGGAATCGCAGAAGATGTTCAGTTTTGTGACTTCTAGCACCTTTGCAATCTTTAATCCGGCTATCAGGGCTTCATATTCAGAATCGTTGTTAGTGGCCTGAAACTCCATTCGGATGGCATAAGTTATCAATCGTTTCTCGGGGGTTTCAAGCACTATTCCAGCGCCGGATCTTTCGTTGTTTCTAGCACCATCAGTATATAATCTCCAGACATTAGGGTCGAAAAGTAACTTTGAGGGTTCCACTTCTTCGTTTGCTATGTCTTCTTCGGGAACAGTGAACTCTGCTATGAAGTCAGCTATCACTTGCCCCCGAATTGATCGTCTGGGCTGAAAGTTCAAGTCAAATTGACTTAACTCAATATTCCACTTGAGTAACCTTCCAGATGCCTCTGGTCTCTGTAGAACTTGCTTGAGTGGGTGATCAGTATATATGGTAATAGGATGTGCCTGAAAGTAGTGCCGAAGTTTTCTGGAGGCAATCAGTAAACTATACGCCAGTTTTTCTATCCGTGGATAATTACGCTCGGCTGCTGTCATTTTTTTGCTCACATAATACACAGGTCTTTGGACCTTTTCCTCTTCCCTTACCAATGCTGAGCTGATCGCATGAGATGATACTGCCAGATACACGAATAAATCCTCGTGGTCTATTGGTTTAGACAGAATCGGAGGTTTCTCCAAGTGTCTGAGCAAATTCTGAAACGCTTCTACGCAGTCAGGTGTCCATTTAAAGTGGCGTTTTCCTCGCTTTATTAATTCGAAGAATGGGATGCACTTATCCGTAGCCCTGGAGATAAATCTGCTTAGTGCGGTCACTTTTCCGGCAAAGCTTAGCACATCCCTGATTTGCCTAGGTTCCTGGATATTCCTGATTGCCGTGATCTGGTCTGGATTAATCTCGATACCGCGCGAACTGACAATGAATCCTAAGAATTTTCCAGAAGCAACACCGAATGAACATTTGGTGGGATTGAGTTTCATCCCATACTTTCGAAGTATGCCGAACATCTCTGCCAAGTCAGTAGTGTGTTGAGAGGATCGCTTGGATTTAACCAACATATCGTCAACGTATACTTCCATTGTTTTCCCGATTTGGTTATAAAACATTCTGTTGACCAAACGTTGGTACGTAGCGCCTGCATTCTTCAAACCAAAGGGCATTACTACGTAACAATATAATCCCAGATCAGTGATAAAACTAGTATGCTCTTGATCCGGAACATGCATTGGAATTTGGTTGTATCCTGAATAAGCATCCATGAATGAGAGAAGCTCGTGACCTGCCGTCGAGTCTACCAACTGGTCAATTCGAGGTAATGGGAAACTATCTTTGGGACAAGCTTTGTTTAAATCCGAGAAGTCGATACACGTTCGCCACTTCCCGTTGGCCTTCTTTACCAGGACTGGGTTCGAAATCCAATCTGGGTAAGCTGAATCTCTGATAAATCCATTACTCTTTAGCTTCCCAACCTCTTCTTTCAAGGCAGCGGACCTCTCTGGGCCCAGCATTCGCCTTTTTTGCTTTACTAGAGGATGTTTGGGGTTAATGCTCGAAGAATGGCTCATGATTGATGGGGATATCCCGCACATATCCGCGTGGGTCCAAGCGAATACATCCAATTTGTTCTTTAAAAAAGTCGTCAATTCTTCGGCAAGAGTCGGACTTAACTGGGATCCAATCTTAAGGACCTTCTCCGGGTCACTGTCATTGATTGGCACATCCACAGTTGCTTCGTTGGGAGTTGCCGTTCTGCCCCCGGGTTCTTGATCCTCTCTGGGATCTATATCCTCGGGCATCACTCTAGGCAACTCTCCAACGATTATCCTCTTTGGTTGCTATAAGGTTTCCGCCCCCAAAGGGGGAGGAGTGCCTTTAGTTTCGATATCCCCGCCGTTGCGAAGCAACTTTAATTCGGCAACATAACATGCTCGCGCAGCAACTTGATCCCCTCTAACGATACCAATGCCAGCTTCTGTGGGGAACTTCAATAGCAAGCACCAGGGGGCTATACAGGCTCTGAATTTTGCGAGGGCCGGTCGGCCCAAGATGGCATTGTATGGTGATTCGACATCCAAAACCACAAAGGGAAGGATTCTCACTCTCTGGCGTTCTCCTTCCCCAAGTGTAACTGGCAATTCTACATAACCCATAGGTGCGGTGGATGCTCCGTTGAATCCACGAATCCATCCTTGGCAGGGCTTCAAGTCTTTTATCTCAAGATTCATCTGGTCAAAGGCTTTTTTGAAAAGGATATTAACGGAACTCCCGTTATCCACCAGTACCTTATGAACAGTGGCTGGCCCAATGGGAATCGTAATTACAAGTGGATCTTCAGTTGGAGCATGGACCCCGATGCTTTCTCGTTCTCGGAAAATAACGTCATCAGTCATCATCTTCTGCTGCTTCACCGGGACACTGTCCTCGGGGTTGCTACATTCCCCCACTTCGAGGTGTTGTTTGGCTGCGTTGACATATTGATCTAAAGCTTTGGAACTGTGCCCAGCAAGGTAAAGTCCACCGATCACGGTGTTGATTACAATATTCTTTCCCTTTTGCTGAGCAGTTGGCCTAGCAGCAAGTTGATTTTGATTCTGATTCGGGGCCTGCACTGCTTGCCCCCTGTCCCTAGGCGTTACTTTGTATTCGTCTAGTTTCCCTTCTCGAAGCAGCCTTTCGACTACGTCCCTCAGGTGACGGCATTCATTCGTCGAATGGCCGTGGATTTGATGAAAGAGGCAAAACTTCCCTGTCTCACGCTCTTTTTCTGTCGACTCTCTAGGAGGTGGCCTCTTATTCTGGAGGACTTCATACGCATCCATGAAGATATTTTCCAGAGTATCATTTATGGGTGTATAACTTTCAAAGGCCCTGGGACGAGTCCTTCTCTGGGAGTCGTTCCCTCGGCCCCTCTTCCGGCTGTTGCCGTTAGCATTGTTATTGTTGTTACCTGGTCGGCGACCACCCTGGTTCTGATTTCCGACGTTAACCTCAACTTTCCCCGAGCTGTCTCCAGTCTGTTTGATGGCGACATTGCTCTGAACTTCTTCCTTATCAGTTGTTTTAAGCTTTCGGTTCGCGTATACCTCTTCCCGGCGTAGATGTACATTGGCTTTCTCATAGAATAACTCTCTGGTGTGGGGTGGTTTGCCTGCCAAATACCTCCCGAATTCAGTGTCCTTATCCACTCCATCAATTAGTGCTGCGACAATGGTCGGCTCATGAGGATCTTTAACCTCAATGGCGGCCAAATTGAAACGATCCAAGTACATCTTTAGACTTTCGCCTGGTCGCTGTTTGACAAGGAATAGATCGATCACGCTTTTCGTCTTCTGTGCGTAGATACGGAATTTCTCTACGAACTTCTCGCTTAGTTCCCTGAAGCTAGAAATCGATCTCGCCGGCAGGCGAGTAAACCATAGCAAAGCCACGTCCTCCAGGAATATGGGAAACGCTTTACACTTAACCGCGTCAGAAGCGGCGGCAGCAGTCATCGACCAAGAGTATCTCATTAGGTGCTGAACAGGATCAGATCTTCCTGCATATCGGTTCATTTGTGGCATGTTGAAACGCCTTGGAAAAGTTGCATCCAAAATATCGTCAGTAAAAGGAGTATGACTGCGGTCAATCCCCCAATCTTCGTTCCGCTGTCCACGGCTGTCGGCCAAAATCTGGTGAACCATGGCTGCAACGTTTGCACTAGTCAAAGGAGGTTCAGGATCAGTGCCTCTGGCCCGACGAGGTTCTCCGATCTCTCTTCGGGGAGTAGCCACAAAATCCGGGGCTTGGACGGGGCCTCGCTGCCCCCTGTTATCATGAGTATGCGTACGGCGACGGGGCTGAGGTGGCCTGTCATGCACAGGACTGTTCACACCTCGAGTCCTGAGGGTCGTTGCTTGACCATCCATATTACGGTTTGTGGGTCTTGCCCCTAGTTCTTCCTCTTCTTGTGAGGGCAGGGTCCCGAACCGAAGCTGTTCTATGTTTTCGGCTCTTTCATACGGTCGCCGCGGAGGTCTCGGCGATTCTTCAGATGAAGAGGAATATGCTGGGGTGAGTGGACGAACCGGCGATACTCTTTGCCTTGCTAGCTCATCAAGTCTTCTATCCATAGCCGTCAGGTTTTGCCGTAGGATAGAACTTTCCTGTCTTTGGGCAGCCAACTCGTCAAACAACCTATCCCACATTTCGACAAAGCGAGAAAGATCCCCCTCAGTGACAGGAGCAGCAGGATCATAGTGGTCATCATCACCCTCTCTTATGGGCAAAGTGCTCGGACCGGGTCGAGCAGAGGTTCCAGGACGATAGGAGTGGGTCATAGGTTCTTTTCCAGGTCGAGTTGTGTTCTGACCATCAGTTCGGGTAGCTGCGGTTCGTGGAGGGCGGTTCGCTGTGCCCCCCTGAGATCGACTCGTGGTCGTGGTGCGCGGAGGCTGTGAGGTGTTGCCCCGGGATCGAGTAACAACCCCTTCAGTAGCACGGATCGTCTCGTTCTCATCGACTCGGAACGAGGTGTCTTCATCGGATCGGATCGCCCCCTGCGCTCCGCGATCCCGAGTCTCTTCGTTGCCCAGTTCGTGTACACTCTCCTCGATCGTTTCGTTGGTTTGCGAAACTTTAGATCTTTTTCCAGCCATGATATCCGAATCGCTGGAATCTTCAAGGAAACGAATGACGAAACTTTAAGACTGAGTTTCTCAGTGAAAGCACCAAAAATGTTAGATCGAAATTTGGACCTAACACCCAAATTGTTATAAACTGTAGAGAATTCTAAATGAGGAACAAGGAAAAAGAAAATAACACTCAGAATTTATAGTGGTTCGGCGTTTACGAGCCTACGTCCATTCTATATCTTATTGATTATGCTTTAAAAGCTAGTACAACAGTAATTTCTCTCAATATTTCAGTGGTTTGACAACAATGGCGGATTCAGTACTCACTATTGCCAAAAGATCCCGAAAAATGCCAAGCTCTAGGCTATTTATAGCTGATTTTGTCAGGCGGATCGCGGACACGTGGCACGAATCCTGAGATTACCGGATCGTATCGCCACCATTGAAGAAACAGTCAAACTAGCCGTTATGAACAGGTGTCGTGAGATCCGTGCGATTCGGATCGCTGAAGACCAGCTCGTGGTTGAACGGGTCAGAGGGTTCGGTTTGTACCAAGGGATCGGATCGCCTGGAGGTGCCGTTCGTCGACGAGAAGGGAGCGATCCGTTCCTGGGCGAGTCGATAGAGTGCGATCCATTCTTGGCCGAGACGATGGCGTGCGATCCATTCTTGGGCGAGACGATGGCGTGCGATCCATTCCTGGGCGAGACGATGGCGTGCGATCCATTCCTCCAATTTCTTGGGGGACTTGGTTTCCTGGTTTCCTTTTATGAATGATCCTGGATGGCTTGGTCAAAAAGCGAGCCAACAATTATCATATGCCAAATTTATATGTCGCATTTTTTTATGCTGTTGAAATATTACATGTTCTATGCTTTTCCTATTTTTATGAGCTAGGCCAAATATCGAGCCTAACACTATATGTAATTTTGCAAACGTACAACGGGGGTAACGTTGGGGAAAACATGAAATTAAATGTAATTGGCATGTTGTCACATAAGCATGTAAATGAATAGTGGCATGAATTGGTATAATTTATATACCATTAGGCTTGGACAAAATTAAATGTGTGACTTGAAAACTTGAAGAAAAATTTACATATATACTTGACATAAATGACAAATATGTAAATTTAGTAAAAGACGAATATGCCTAACCCAAGGTTAGACTGAGTTGTAGTGTAAAACTGCCCAGAACCGACCGGCACATCCAGTGATCACAACAGTATCTGTCTAATGTGGGTGATTAGTGCATCAAGCCCAGAAAGACCCGAGGATAGATTAAGTTGTGGTGTGAACCTGCCCGGAACTGACCGTCACATCCAGTAACCGCAACAATATCTGTCTAATGTAAGTGGTTGGTGCTTTAATTAATTAATTAATTAATTAAAGCTGATGAACATTCAAGCTAGAATAGTAAGGTTGAGGAATTAAGGAAACACTTAACCAACTTAACATGTTAACAAGACAAGATTTATGGGGGTTAAGTAACTAAGGAAACACTTAACCATTATAACATGTTAACTGGACAAGTGGGTAAGGTTAAGTAAATGTTTAACCATTATAACATGTTAATTAGAAAGTGGGGTTAAGTAAAGAGCACTTAGCCATTATAGCATGATGAATGAATGGGGTTAAGTTAATGAGGAACACTTAACCAATATAACCTGATGAACGAGTAAGGTTAAGGAATACTTAACCAATTCGACGTGATATAGGGGTAGGTTAAGTCAACATGAACCGCAAGATAATACTTAACCAATTTGACTTGATATATGGGTGGGTTAAGTCAACGTGAACTACGGGATAACACTTAACCAATTTAACATGACAAGTGAATGGGTTAAGTTAACTTGAATTGACCGATGACACTTAACCAATCCAACATGACAAGATAGAGAACTAAGTAGTAAACCTTAGTTAAGAGGGCTAAGTTGTAAACCTTTGTTAAGAAAACGAACGATTCAGGAAACTAAGTAGTAAACCTTAGTTAAGAGAACTAAGTAGTAAAGCTTAGTCAAGAAAACCAAGTAGAATACAAGGAGGAGCGAACGTCCATCTGATCATGAAGAAGGCTCCAACGAACTGGGTTATGAAGCACGCGGCTTCGAGGGGACGTGAGGGTACTCTTGGTATCCCTCTGTGAGGCTACAGAAGATCCTTCTGTGCTCACGGAGGTAAAGATCTGCCTTAGAAGAGCTAAGGGTATGCCTTGGTTAAAATAATAAGGCAACCTAAAGACTAGGATGGACCAACGTGATTCGGCGAGACCAGTTTTTGCCCTGTGACAGCAACTCGTCGTCTACCTACCATCTTGAGTCAGTCAAGATACATAAAGCGGAAAGGCAGAGAACTCCAAAAGACCATATACTTGCTATCTAGTTATGGGTAAGGTTGGCCAATATGTTTGTGGGGGCATAGAGGGCCTACGTAAACTTCTCATTCTTGTTTTTCTTAGGTGCCTTTCATTCATTAGTTGAGGGAGGCGTCAAGTGGGACCATAGCCACTGCAAAAACAGACCTTAGCATCTGCATCAGCAGATAACTTAAAGCTCCCAACCGAGTTCCGTGTTTCTTGATTAGCCCTGCCACGGGACTCGGGCCGCACATATAGAGGACACGTGCAACTAGACATCGATAACGATTCATGACACGTACGTGGGGAAGGTCTAGGAACATATATCACCCTGGGTGGTGTGTCCTAGACTAGGGGGCATCGTCCGATAGGTAGCATAATTCCTAGTTGGACCTAGGTCGCGTAAACCCTGAATCCGAGAAGCGTTCAATAGGTAGCATAAACCCCAGTGGCCCTGGGTAGCGTAAACCCTGGTTGAATCTAGGAAGCGTTCGATAAGTAAACCCTAGTTGGATCTAGGTAACACTCGATGGATAAGGGACTGCATACATAATAAAAAAAGGGATCATTTTATCATGAACACACGATGCTAGTTGAAACAGTCCTTAGTCGATGCAGAGAAATAGAAGTGGGTGCGATAGCCAATTCCGTTAATCTTACCTTGTATTGTTTTAGGATTATCTTATCACTATGGTATGGTTCTAAGTTCAGTTTGTTCATGTCATAGTCCTTTTCTTGTTTACATGCTGAAGTATAACTGGAATTACCAGACTTACGTCTGACCTAGTTTGTTTTCGCCTATTTTCTTTCGTTCCCCCTAAAGGTAGTCAGGGAGGGAATAGCTCAGCTCATTTTGGGACCGTTACTCTTTCCAAGCTTGAAGATTCTTGGATGCATTGCTTTGAACTCCATTTTCTATTGCTATGGCTGGCTCATGCTTTATTAGGCAATATCATTGTCGGTTTATGCTTCTTTATTTTAAACAAGACAGATGCTTTGTTGTAATAAGTATTGGTGTTGTAAAACAATCTTTGTACAAGATGTTTTTAATCAATAAAAGTTATTTATTTTCCGCTGCTTTATTTGTCTGTCTTGTAATTTTTCTGCATCTTGTACCAAAAATGCTCCACCGAAGTTAAGGCATTTCCTTTGTGAGTGACCTTAACGGAGGTGGGGTGTTACAAGAATGTACTTAAACTTGGCAGATATTTTGCTAAATTAGTTGAAAATTGAAAAAAAAAAAAAAAAAAAACAAAGCTTGACCTTGTATGTTCATAGCCAAATTTTAGCCGTAGTAAATTCAAATAATTGGTTATTCTCTTATCAAGATACTTAGTACACATTGATATCCAGTCTTTGGACATTAATATCAACTGTAAGTGGTACTCTTGTTGTAATAATCAAACACTGACAATAAACTCAAGTCAAATAACAACCTTCCTTTGGGACGATTAATTATTCACTCGAAAAACTTTATAATTGTCACGTATTTATTATCACACATGTGTAAGTGATACGGCTAAATATTAGCCTTCTTTTGAGCCGACTAATACTCGCATGAATAACTACACACAAATATCAAACATTTTCATGAACAACCAAAATAACAGAGGTCACTTTGCTGACATGTTTATTCCAATCAGATCAATACGAATGTAAGATATTTATAGTTATAAAGGGACACTTGAATTATATTTGAATTTATTTCTTACTGTTTGCACAGT